>CM057338.1:6229383-7429383 GCA_030015575.1 Agapanthus africanus | reverse complement strand
TTCGATGCGTTGTTCGCACTTCGACCATAAGTTTCTCCACCATATTGCGTATTGAACCCACGTTTCGCCTGGCCTTACCCTGGCGTTGATCAATGCGGTGATCGGGGTGCGCTCGCTGGCGCTTGCAAATCTCTGTGTAAACAGAAGCTCCATCTCCGCAAATGTTTTGACGGAGTCGTTAGGTAGCTCTGAATACCATTCGAAGGCTGTTTCTGCTAAGCTACCGACGAATTGGCGAAGCAACAGTTTGTCGTCACCTCCAGTGTTGCCGCATAAGGCCCTGAATTGAGCGACATGCTGATGTGGATTCCCTGTCCCCTTGTACACATGGAATTTAGGGATCGTATATCCTGGCGGGTAGCTGATTTGGTCATACCAGCCCGGATAGGGTCGTCCAGTTCTAACAATTTGCCCAGCCGCTTCATTCGCCTGATGAACTCGTATCTGCTGAGCTATATAGTCGTCTAGTGCAGCTTTGGAAATGGTTTCCTCCTTGGCTGCTGAAAGAGCCGGAGGAGGATTATATGTCTCCCCTCTATCGTCTTCAATAATGATCGAAAGGTCTTCAGTTGGAGGGTCCGGCTGTAACATCATTCCTACTATGTCTTGGAAGAGAAGCGCCATTTGTTTTATGTTGGCAGCTTATTCTGCTGCCTCTCTGTCCTTCTTTTCGAGGACTCTACGAAGGAAGTCAGCATCGGTTTCTTATTCATGACGCTGCTCCGATGACGCCTCCGGGTTTTCTTTTGGTCCGGTGAGCGTAGCCATTGCAGTCAGCATCTCTTGAAGCTTCTGCTATTGCTCCTAGGCTTTTGTCACGGATCGGGTGAGCGGTCGGTGACCCGTCGAAGCACGGCTATCCTCTTTCCCGGATGCTATATAGACAGTGTGCACCACCATGCCCCCAGACTTAGGGCGTTTAGATTCAGTTCCTTTGCGATTTGCTAAAGGTACAGGGATCTTCTCCGACCTCCTTCTTTTGTGAGCGGTCGAAGTTGAGGGGGCCGTTGTAGTGGGCACCCAAATAGCTGTTGCTTTTTCTGGCTTGACAGAGTAGTCCTTCTCCTGCCGAACCTTCATCTTTTTCTGTCGGCGGAGATAGTCTTGATACATTACGGAGTCTTGGACTTGACGCCAGACCTTGTAAATTTTAGAGGACAGCCGTTGAGGGGACTGGTCTAGTTTGGCTTCCACAACATTCTCCACTGGAGGAGGAGATCTTTTCAGACGGCAGTGGGAGAATTCCTGCGCACCTTATTTAGCAGCTCAAAGCTGTTCCCGGTTGGAACAGCAGCATAAATTTCCGCCGTCGGGGCTGGTGGAGTTAGCCCAGAAAGGGAGTTGCCCCCAGCCTTCCTTACCCAGCGCCAGTGACGACGGCGAGCATGTCGTGCGATTGGAGTTGGTTTAGCCATAGGGGCGACCTCCTCATGCCCCCTGTGTTGGTCAGAATTCGCTGGTATCAGCCTTTTAAAGACCGACGTCCGTTGAATGGGGACGGCCAACCTATCAAAAGCAGACTTCCGAGTAGGGGAAGCAACCTTGGTGATTTCGTCTGGAATGGGAGCAGAAATAGTCAGTCTTGTGAAGACCGACCCTTTGGTAGGAGAAACCGCCTTGACGATTTTGGGAGCAGGGATGACTATCCGCTTCGGGATAACGCCTTCTGGTATTGCAAGCTTCTTCATGGGCCCATTGGAGCTCTGGCTTAGTTTGTTAAAAACCGAAGCAGTGGAATTGGGAGACCCGTTGAGAGGGGCCGCAGTAGTAGCAAGCCGATCGAATACCGACTTCTTGGGAGCTTTTTGTGACGGTACAGGGGCGTTGAAGCTCATGGATGGGAGTATGGTCCCGAAGAATAGTCCTGTGGTGGCTTGAGTTACCTACTCCACTGGTATCTTGAAAAGGGAGGCCGCTTGGGGCCCGTAAGTCACTCCTCCGGTAAGGACGGAGTGAGAGTTGCAGTTGCAGGTAGTGCAGTTTGAAGACATTGATCTTCTATTTTCTGCACGGAGCAAGATACTAAATCTAAGTATCTTAAATCCACAGGCAACCATAGCAAACCGCGATTCGTTCGTGAACACGACACACGAAGTGTGGAGTGGAAAGAGGAAGAGGTCCCACCGGGCGTGCCAGAATCTGTTCCCCTCCGAAAGACGACGCGACAGACGTCTTGCCTGAAATTTGGGGAAGATGCTAATTGGTGCTATCCGTCCACCTCTCCGAAGATGCCAAGTTGATTTATGGCACCATGTATCGAAGGTTTAAACAGATGCGGCCGATGTAGCAGACTTCGTCAGATTCCCCCTCGTTCGAGGGGTTTTTAATTGTGGAGACGCTCTTCTCTGCAGGCGCAAGCCCCTGCAGTTAATTACGCTACCGCATCGCGGTAACAACTTTCTCCTTCTCCAGATGGTCACTTCGTGTCGTGGGTGTTTGTTTTGTATGTGATTGCCCGTGGATTGTATACGGAGACTAAGTTATACCGTCGCCCGTAGGACGTGGATTAGTCCAAATCCGTATTTTCTTAGATTTGGGTTTGGGGTTTTGGTTTAAGGATACGTTAGTCTCATTTTTGGACTAAGATCAACTTAAACATTTGTTAAGGACACGTTAGTCTAATTTCCAGACTAAGATCAACTTAACAGGATCATTTAGATCCAACAAAAGAGCATTTGGACTCTATTGTTTAGTTTAGAGACTTTGCGGTCGATTGCCGGTTTAGGGACATGGTGGTCCATGGAATGTATGGCCGTCGGGACCCGTCACCCTCTGACGACGTTGAAGGATTACAACGACAGATATCAGAGGAGTTTAGAGATGTACCCTTAAACCAAAGTTGGTTAGGAGATCTATAATCCGATTTGGGACTAAAGTCTGTTTGAAAGTTTATGAGCATATGGGCTCAGTTGAACATTTTATTGTTCTGGCTATTGAGCCTTTATTTTATTAATGCATAGCATTGGGCTTTGTAATTAAATGCATAGCATTTATATTTGGCATGTTGGGCCTTTACTTGGGCTCTGCCCTTTAAATAATGCATAGCATTTTAGTGGTCTGACAGTGCGCCACGTGGCTTGTCAGGCGCTTTGCGCCAATTAAGGAGCGCAAGGTGCTAGCGCATGTGGAGGTGACACGTGTCACGCTCTGTGCCAAGCGCAAGTCAGTTAGCGCAGTGCGCTGCTGACACGTGGCACGCTCTGGTGCAGTGCGCCAATCCAAGAGCGCAGTGTGCTAATCCAAGAGCGCAGTACACTATATTTAGGAGCGCAAGGCGCAGATTGTGTCTATGATTGACACGCCAAGGAGCGCAAAAGCGTAAATCAAGAGTGCAAGGCACTGTCCAATAGCGCAGAGCGCATCTTGATCCAATTCGGATCAAAGAAACAAGTTTTTCTTTTCTAAAGATTTTCTACCTCAAGATTCAAGAACCAATGGTTCATCAAAAGGCTGTGCCTTTATATGGATCAAAAGATCTAGAAATGAAGTAAATTACTTCTTTAATCTTTTATGATTGGATCTTTATGATCTTTTCTTTTTTATATTGAAGATCTTGATCTTGTTCTTAGATTTTTGATCTTTTTAGAAGAAATTCTTCTTTTTGTGAGGTGTTTTCATCTCTGTTCTTCCAAGAATTTAATTCTTTACCTTGAAGAAGATGATCTTCTTTCTTCAAAGGCTTGACTTTCAAATTTTTCAGAGTTCTCCCTTTTCTCTATTTCTGTATATCTATCTCTCTATATATGAGAATTGGAGTCTAGGGGCCTTTATATAGGGCCAATTGGTTTGTTGAGTTAGTTATAGAGATCTTTCTCTGATTGATCTGGGGATATTTCCCCACCGTTGGATCTTTGATCCTAAGTCCTCTGTTTTACAGATGATAATCTTCTTATTTTAATAAGGTTGAAAAGATCTTTCTAGAATTTTAATTCTGATTAATTAAATAATTTATTATTTAAATTCCAGTGCTGGCGCAATTTGCGCCAGCGCATCTGCGCTTGACACGTGTCGCGCAGCGCAACTGCGCTAGCGCACCTGCGCTTGACACGTGTCGCACAGTGCAGAGCGCAGCGCAACAGTGCTAGCGCACCACTGTTTGACACGTGGCGCGCAGTGCAGAGCGCAAGTTATCTGAAGCGTTGCTTCCTTTATTTAAAATTTGAATTTTAAAACAGAGCCTTGCTCTGATTGGGGGTGCGCTGCCTTAGGCGCAATGCTTCTTGCGCTGACATGTCTGCTTTTGACACGTGGCGCTCTGCGCATAGCGCAAGGGGTCTGAAGCGTTGCTTCACCTTTTGAATTTTGAAATTCAAACAGATTTTTGCTCTGATTGGGGGAAACAGCAGGGGCTAAGCCCCTTTGTCCTCTTTGTCAGGAGTTCAACTCCAAAAGTCAATCGGGAGACAACTTCTAGCGTATGGGCTAAGCCCCTTTTTCTGCTGACGCCCAGCGCCCGTGTTCTAACCACGTAGGGCGCTGGCGCTCACGTGTCTTTTGGACGCTATTTTCCCTTTTTTTTTATATACATACACACTTCCCCCGTTAGAAAAAATTTCTAACGGGACACTGTCCCGCACCCCGCAAGGGGGCTGCTAGCCCCCTTAACCCACAGCCCACTATCCGTGTAGCGGGGCCCCCGTAAATTCTGCGAGGCTCCCGATATATCCAAAACCCCTCAAGATACACATACGCACACTGCACATTGAGTTCGCATGACCAGTTTGACCCGTCAGTTGGAGGTTCTCTCGCTCCAAAAGCGAGGGGTAATAAACGGCAGCTTATTCCGCGGCTGCCGGAGATTCGGATCCCCACAATCAATAAACTTCCGCCTACCCTAGGCAGAGGGAATCTATAGTACGCCTGACAAGCGGCACGTATTCCCATCTTAATGGGGTGATGAAAAACACCCTACAACGATAAGATCATATCTCCGCTTTTTTGAGATCAAGCTTAAATATACTGCATGCACCTTATTTTTAGCATCATCAAGTGCCTCGAGCAGCATAACCTTATCAAGCTCAAGAAGTGCTTCCCAATCGACCCAACGACAATCTTCAAAAGAGCATAACGGCGAAGGAGCAATCGACTGTTGTAATCGTCGAAGCGACGCATCACCTCCGCGCATTGGGCGTCAGTAAACTCTTGGCCCTGGCAGCGGTCTTGGATATGAATCTTCTCATAAGAGATAATCTCTTCAAGATCATACAGATGAGAGGCCATAGTATCTGAAAAGAAAAACCAGTAAAGGGTTAGCAATCAAAATACCAAAATCATTACAATCTAGAAGAAGGAAAAACAGTGCCCCCCACAAAATCAAGGTAATACCCCATCAATGATGAGGCAGACACTCAGTGTAAGAATCCAAAAGGATTCTCATTTAATGAAAAATTTCATTGAACAGTTGAGTTCAAGACTCCCAATGGCCTTGAAAAACGTGTTCTACAGCAGATTCAAATCTGTAAGAAGAACCCTAAAAAGAAAATAAGAAAAGAGAATAAAATTCCCAAAAGAATTTTCAAATGAAATTTTCTCAGAAATCCCCACGGGAAATAGAATTAAATTCCTAACAACCCTCAAAGATCAAAGTCACTAACAGGGTAAAAAAACCCTAAAGATCTCTAAGACCCATGGTCTATCCAAATAAAAGTTTTTTTAAGATCTCTATGAGATCATTCTAAGAAAAGAGCAAACCTCTGTTAATGGGTAAAAATCCAAAACAAAAGGGAAGGTCTTTTCTATGGGTTGAAATTTGGTCATGATTCTTACCTAGTTTTTTGACAGAGTTCAACTCTAAGAGTTTCTTTAGGGCAGCAATCTAAGCTCTGAAAAGAGAATTAAATTCTCAAAGAAGAAGAAAGAAGATGATAGAACGACAGTCATCTCAAAGGCCAAAGGTCCTATTTATAAAATCTGAAAGGACGGTTCAACTCCCTAGAAGATCAAACGGTGAAAAAAGCGACACCGTTGCACCCACGTGCAAGCCACGTGAGAGCAACGGTGGGGGGAATTTTTCCCCCCAATATTTAAACATAGTAAAAGAGCAAAGCTCTGTTGGAATTTAATGAGATAGCACCTCACATGCTCTTTACAAGGGCGTCAGCACCAGAGCCAATCTTATAGGATTAAATCGTATGGTGGCGCCTCACGTGCTCCTCACGCGGGCACCAATGTGCAAAGCACAGAAGAGTTCATTATATAGAATTAAACTCTTAGATGGCGCCGCACGTGCTCCTCACGCGGGCGCCAATGTGCAAAGCACAGAAAATTTCATTACATAAGAGTTAGACTCTTAGATGGTGCCGCGCGTGCTCCTCACACAGGCGCCAATGTGCAAAGCATATAAATACCTATCAAAAGAATTAAATTCTTATGTGGCGCTCACGTGCACAACACGTGAGCACCAGCGCCCAGGTAGAATTAAATTCTACAATACTCTCTGTTAAACAGAGCCGTTGGATCAAAAATCCAACGGAGATGATAAATCATCAAAATAAAGAAATAAATTCTGTTGGGAGAAAACATTTCCCAAATCTTTCTAAAATAAGAAAAATACTTTCGGTTGGATTAAAGATCAAATTATAAAGTAAAATTCTATTCTCTCAATCTTTCTAAATAAGAAAAATTACTCTCTGTAAAATAGAGAACCATTAGATTAAAAAAATCCAGTTTAACAGAATAAATTTTGTGTATGGGAAAATATTTTCCTAATCTCGTTAAAAACAAAAATCATATTCTGTAAAAACAGAAGACCTTGGATCAAAGATCCAATGGTGGGTAAAATTCCTCAACTCAATTTTGAGTCCAATTAAATCAATTAGAATCTCTCAATGAGAGATTTTCTCAGAATTATGTAACAAACTTGCCTCCACTATATAAAGAACCCGAGACTTCAAATCTCATATAGAAGAAACCCCTCATAAGTTTCTGCAAAAATACAGTGAGCTCTAAAAAAGAACAGAGAGTTCAATTCTCAAAGAAGAAGTCCTTCCTTCTCAAAACCCTAGGTAAAGAAAAGAGATCAAAATATCTCTATCACCTATAATATCACAACTAAAGGTTTAACCCTTGTAAAAAGAATTTAGTTCTTTCTGCGAATCTGAGATTCACAAGACAAGTCTCCCATAAGTTGAGAATTTAATTCTCATCGGGAAGATCTTGTTCTTGAGATTCAAAGATTCAGAGAAGAACAAATTTAAAGAAAAAGAAGAGGGAGTCCAGAATACTCCAGGAACTAAGTTCCTTCAGATCGAGAACTTAATTCTTTAAAAATTCAACCTAAAATCCTCAAATATAGTGATTTTAGTGAGTGTTAATGGTCAAAGCACCATTAATAGAGGTTTAACCTCTCTGAAAATATCAACAGAGATTAAATTTTCATATAAAAGAAACTAGCACCTCACGTGCTTCCCACGTGGACGCCCCTCTTTAACAGCGCCTAGCGCTTCACGTGAAACACATATGGGCCCCATATAAAAAGTGTTTAGCACTTCACATACAGCCAAAACGGCTGAGTGCTCAGCACTAATTGGGTAGCGCCCAGCGCCGCACGTGCTCCTCACGTGGACGCCACAAAAATAATAAGAGTGTTTAGCACTCCATAAATAGCCAAAACGGTTAATTGCTGATTGGGCAGCGCCCAGCGCCTCACGTGCTCCTCACATGGGCGCCACAAAAATAAGAAGAGTGCTTAGCACTCCATAAATAGCCAAAACGGCTGAGTGTTTAGCACTCCATAAACAGCCAAAATGGCTGAGTGCTTCACATGACACCCATGTGAGTGTCAGAGCGCCAAATAAGTGCTTAGCGCTTTTGCATAAAAAGAAAATGGCTGAAAAAACAGAGTCCAAATGAGTGCTTAGCACTTTTAAATAAAAAAAAAGAGTAGGCAGATTAAACCCAAATTGGCTAAGTCTCTGAAACTTCTTTACAGCTGTGCCCATATGCTCTTTTGATGGATCTTAAGTAAAAATGATCCTTAAAAACATTGTTAAACTGATCTTAGTCTCAAACATGATTAATGATCTCTCATTGATGATATCAAAAATGATATTCATCCCATATCTCCTAAGGTAATCTTAGTCTCAAACATGACTAACGATTCTTAGGTCCACCACAATCCCTGTTTTCCTCAAATACAGGATTTGGTTCGAGGGTGCATCTTTCCACACCACTGATATATGTCGTTGTAATTTCTCAACGTCATCAGAGAAGTGGCGGGTCCCAACAACCAACAACTCCTTTCATCATATATTGATGCACTTCCAAATTGACGTGCATACCTCAAATACTTGCCTCAAATATGGCGGTATGGACCGGAATGTCCTTAAACTAACATTCGTCTCCAAAATGGGAATGTTGGACCGAAATGTCCCTAAACTAAAATTTCACCTCAAACAGGGCGATAATGGACCGTGATATCCTTAAACTAAAATAATTTGGTCTAAATGCTCATATGTTTTAAGTCGATCTTAATCTCAAACTAAATTAACAGTCTTTAAATAAATCAAACCCAAATCTAAGATATACAGATTTGGACTGATCCGCGCCCTACGGGCGATGACATAAATTAGTCTTCGTATACAATCCACGAGCAACCTAAACAAACAAAAACACATACGACACGAAATGAACTGCCGGAGCAGGAGAAAGTGGTTATCGCAATGCGGTAACATAATTAACTACAAGGGCTTGCGCCTGCAGGGAAGAGCGACCCCACAATCAAAAACCCCTCATAAAATGAGGGAAAATTTGTTACAATGGTCGCGTCTGTCCAAATCTCCGATATATGGTGCCATAAATCAACTTGGTATCTTCAGAGAGGTGGACGGAAAAATCCAAATAGCATCTGCTCCCAAATTCAGGCCAGACGTCCCAACGTCTCGGTCTCTGTGTTTCGACGGTGAACAGTAACTTACCAAAAAAATAACAATGTTCTTAGGGCGATAGCGCTGATGTCGCGGTCTAAACCTCCGCGATCTCGAATGGCAGGTCATGCTCCTTAGCTAGGTCTACTTTATTCTCTGAGCATGTACACTCAGGTCATCAGGGCGATACATATAGCAATAACTATATAATGTGTGTACAATATTATTAAACATGAAAGGTGCGACAGAATACAGAAACATGAGAATAATGAATATCATTTTAATATGAACAGCGCGATATATGTATCATGTCAGCGAACCAGGTAATGTGTATGCCACTACTTATCAGTCACTAAGTCGATGAAATCAATTGGTGGAAAGGATGCCCGTGTTTAAGAAGGGTCTCGTGCATGTCCGAGACTACGGTCCACTGCCCGGGACATAACTCTGCAGCCGTGCCGCTAGGCCCACGACCTAAAGTGTGTGTATGTGTGTCACTAATATCGAATGATTATCCTCTGAGTCACTGTACCTAGCTAAATATAATTTCAATTCCACCTTGATTTCCCCATTCCTAAGGTCTCAATAACTATAAGTATGGGATTAATTGTATACTAGCACGCGCCAAATCACGGTCTTACTCATTTTCACTGCATTGTTCACTTTCATTGGTCAATCACTTATCACTAGCATACTTGATACAACTAATCCAATACCACTCACGTTCGACAATACAAGTCAGTCGCTAGGTCTCAATGTAAACGATCACTTTGCACTGGGTATAAAGCAACACAGAAAGGTAGAAATGCACTAAACAAATGTTCACTAAATTATGACAGCCAACACCATATGACTTGTAAAATTCACCATAAATCACACGTATAGAATTGACCAAAAGAATATAAAATACGTACAAAGTATACATGATTATCTAAGTGGTAAAATTAGTTTCATGTCAATAGGAATTCAAGTTAAGAATTCATCATCATTTTAAATCAACGATCAGTTGCTGGAATTCCAGTTTCAGAACTGGAAGTTCAACTTCACGCGCAGTTTACTAGGGATTTTGTTTAGATTCAGATATTGCTTCAGTTGACTAAAACCTAGATCTATCTGTTAAGTTTCTGAGGCATCAAGCGGATCAATGATATCCTTTCTTTACTAGGAGATATGTCCTGTTTAGTGTGAAGGTGTAAAAAATGTCACTGCAGAAACTGCAGAACACGTCGATAATCTAAAATATAATCAAAATACCAAACGACAGAAAAACTGAACGAGACCAGAACCATATGTTATCTAACTAAATTATCTACATGAAGATATAGGACTCTGCATATTTTCTATTTTTCGTAGGGATGAGCAGACGCTTAAGTTTAGGTATCAATCACGAAATACTGCTCAGGACTGCAGAACACGTCGACAATCTAAAATATAAATAAAATACGAAACGGTAGTAAAATTAAACGAAACTAAAACCAATAGTTATCTAACGGGATTATATTTACAACGATATAGGGTTACGCATAATTCTATGTTCGTACAGCACTACACATTCATATAAAGTCAAGCATCTTCGTGGAATTCTGCTCCAGATTACAGTCCAGAGCCGCATTCCCAGTCAGTTCTCGTTACTGTGATCTATCAGTATCAAAGAATAAGCCATATAAGGTTCTATCTTATCGAGTCGTCTTTGATATGAGCCGTATAACATTACATTCCAGCATGTATCTAATTTAATATCAATTTAACACTACGACATGTACAGTAAAACCCAGATTTGGCGTCGCCTCTTAGGGGCGATGTTTCATGACGATATTCTCAACATTTTAAACTTAAATTACTACACAACATCATTAGTCGTAACGAGAATCCCCTTAACACAATATACGAGCATTATTTGAAGAGTATTCACATCGAACACTCGGGTTACATCTACGGGTAATAATCGAAATATCGGTTACATCTATTTGATTCGACTAGACGACGTTTAATTAAATTCTAATTGGTATTGTTACGGATTAAAAGATCGAGTCGGGCTTCCATTCCTTACAATCAATCTAAAAGGGTCCGCTAAAGGATTTGTTCACATGTTATTGATATGATTATAATAGATACGCACGAGAACAAGGGCATTTGTCACAATTTCTATTTGATTAATTAATGCTAGCATGAATAAACAAGTGATTGAATTTCACTTGCCTGAAAACAATCATGACGATGATTATCATGAGCAAGGCATGACCAACAGCAGCAACACGGCGACGGTGATTGCACGAACATGTCACAGCAACCACAGCACACTTGGCCACGGCGGGGACTTTAGGAGCTCCGATGGGGCGCGGCGAGGGCCCTTGGGTAGGGGTGATTAAGACGGTGACCCTGAGGTTTGATGATGGCGGCTTGGATGGGCTGACGGCGATGGTCCAGGCGAGGGGCAGAGGTGGGTAACGAAGGTGATGAGTTCGACTCGGGTGGGTGCTGGAGAGAGGAGGTGGTGCAGAGAGGTGGTGGCGATGTCGCAATGACGAGGCGATGTCGAGAGGGGTGTCCGGCAATGGAGTTGCAGTGGTGGTGGGGGTTACATGAGATGGAGGGAGCGGTGGTGGGTTTGGTTTTGAAGAGGGGAGGAAGTGGAGGAGGCCTTGAGGAGGAACGTGGTGGTGTCGGGAGCTGGACCTCGACGGAGGAGAGTTCGTCGGCGTTGGGTAGCGGTGGTGGTGGGTTGTACAGTAGTGAGAGAGAAGGAGAGAGCGAGTAAGATGATAAGAGATGAGAGCGAGAGAGATGTTGAGAAGATGAGAGAAGGCAGGCGCGAGGATCTCGGAGTCGTTGGCGACGAGGGCCATGTCGGTGTGGAGTGGTTCTCACGGAGGTGGGTGCGAAAGAAGGGGCAGCGACCATGGGTTGAGGAAGAGAGAAGGAGAGGGAGAGGGAGTGAGGATTTGGAGGAGAGGATCTCGGGGAGATCGTTGGCAAGCGGGGAGTTGCATCGATGAGGGCCGGGTCGGGGTCGAGCGTGAGAAGGGGGAGAGTCGTTGGGGTGCAGCGGGAAAAGAAAGAGAAGAAGAAGTGGGGGTAACGGGTTGGGTTGGGTCGGGTTTGGGCTGGGGTTAAGGATTAGGTTTGGGTTTAGATTAGGAAAAAATATAAAAATATGTAAAATAATAGGAAAATTTTGGGGGAAATACGAGGAAAATATATACAAGGAACTGTGGATTTACACATATGAACTCATGGATAAAATAAGAAATGTAGCCCTAGATATTATGCAGCTGTGGGTTTAAGTCTTATCTAATTCCAACTACTGGTTTGGAAAATAGACGCGTTTTGATACCGCTGCACAAAACATATTAGAATTTGTCCAGTACCGACATATGTCTTAAGAATGCAATTTGCGATATTTTCTGTCGGTTTTGAGGTCTCGAGTTGAACTAGGAACAGAAAACATATAAGGATGGAAGAATAAGAAAATTTCTTAAACTTAAAGCAGATTATCATACGTATTCGTGTAGAAAGATGAATAGAAACACTTCATTTAATTCTCATTCCTTGCACTTATTAACTACTTAATATTATTTATTTTATAATAGATATACTTAAGATATATTTATAATAGGTAATCGAATGACAAATCTTAACCCACCCTTTATTTTGTCCCTTTAGTGGGACTAGTATTTCATAGGTCTTTCAGTCTAATTATCTAAACTACTTGAATTTACGCAATTTGGATTGCTGAAACTACAGTTACGATTAATTTAATATAAGGGTTTAAAACAGCTTTTTTCTTGGACAGCATGGAGGGGATGACTTGCAGAGCATATATCGGGACGATATACACATTTCTGAGTCTCGGATTCTATAGGAAAGTAGTAGGGCTGTCAATTTGGTATCCACACATCTAAAGTTTATCGAAAACCGAGTTTTTTTAGTTTGATTTATGATATTTTGAAAAGCAGTGCGCAGATCAGGACAGATTCTGTCCAGATTCGACACATAATTTTAAGAGATAAAAATAAAATATTTCCGTCGGTTTTCAGAAGTCGGTTGAATTAAGAAAAGTTAGATCTTTCGATCTAGTTGCGAAAACAATTTGATTTCACTCACTCAATTTGGGTCTCTGAAAACAGAGCTATGAGTTTTTGAAGATAGGCGTTGAAATATGTTTCAGAACTATCGAAAATAGCGATTGCGGGAGCCGTAAAACTTAAATTATATATCAAAATGTTTTGAATATTTTTCAGTGCATTTAGAAAATAATATTATAACTTAAATAGATTTTTCTGTAATTTTCAAAATTCGAATTTAATTTCTGAAAATTATCTTGAAGGTAAAAGTATTAATATGTTCATATATAGGAATAAGAGAACCGTGGTGTTTATTTATAACTTTTTCTTTAAAAAAACCTAATGTAAATAATAGGAATAAAAAGCGAGCAATTTAGTGAAGGAATACATACGAGGCAAACATGTGAATCGATCATGCAATCTACACTAAAACCGACATGAAGGGTTAACTAGAATTTCATTATAAAAAAAAACTTATTTTCTTCTCATAAACTGTAGATTCCATGAGGTCGTATGCAATATATATTTTCACCCATTCCATGACGTTACTAATTAGCATAAATCTAAACCCGCTATGTGGAAAGATGTTATCATACAAGAAAAACAATAAATACATATAAAACTTGAACAAAAGGGAATTAATAAGTTTAATTGAACCACATGTAAACTATATGGTATTTTTATATATAAATATAAAATTATTTTCCCTATTAGAGACTACGACAAGCAAGGGCAGCAGATCATGGAGAAGTACGACAAGAAATAATCAAGACAGGGACTTACAGAGGAAGGATGATTCTAAGATCGTCCTTATCGTAAAGTAGAGGATGCCTTAATAAATCGAGACTTGTGAATGTGCGGGCTTTCTTGGTTCCTCAGGTTAGAGCTTTGGAGGTAGAAGATACTAAAAAAAAGAGGAGAGGAAGGAAAAAAAAATAAGAGAGGAATATGGTTTATTTATACGAGTAAATATTAGGGTTTGGAGAGATTAAAGGACAAAATTAAAAGATTAGATCTAATGATTTAAAAAGAGCTTTTCAAAAATAGGTTTGTTCTTATTCTTTTTTCTTTTTAAGAATACCTTTAATTAAAATAAAATCTAATTAAACTCTTAAAAGTACTTAATAAATAATCTCATCTTTTCAAAAACTTCTTAATAAATCTCTTAATCTTTTCTTATCTTTTAACAATATCAAAAATGATTTTATAAATTAATTTTCTCTATAACAAAAAATAAAATCTAAATAAATTCCTTTCCTTAAATCACTAACAAATAACTTTATTTATTATTATTTTTTTTAAACATTCCTTTCTCTAATAAATTTTTTCTTTTTCATAAATCTAATAAGATAAAATAAAAAAATTAATTCTTTTTTCTTCTTCCTTCTCTTTCAAAAACAAGATTTTATAATGCAAAATAAAAAAAACAAATAATTTGAAGAGGCTATGGTTTAAACTCCTGATCTATGTGATCGCAATACAAGATGGTAACCAATATATACAAGAGTGGACCATATAAAAAGAAAGAAAATTAATTTATGCGCATGCAACTCAATAAAAAGAGATTTATTAAAGAATGAAAAAAGTAGACGCATTTTGTGGTTATTACAAAGGAACACATGCAATTACATGATGCCTGATGAAGTCATGAAGAAACGCTGATCAAAATGCAACTGAGCTGTCTTGGCCGCGTTAAACAAATCTAACTGGTCAACTGGCGTTATCTGTTGCTGTTGTGGCTACGTGGGAGGAGCACTGCTGCTTTATTTCATTCATGGATATAACAATTCAACTCAGACAAAGAGATGTATTGCATTATATGGGCAATAAGCTATGAGTGTTTTTGCCAAAGTACAAGCTATGAGTAATGAGTTCATTCTTGTTTGTTGCCAAAGTACAAGCTATGAGTTCCTTCATTCATTAATTAGGAAGTATAATGATGCCGAATTTTTTTTCAAAAATTTGATTTGATTTTTATAAAATTTAAATAAGCAAAGGAGAACGAACTCGAATTTTTTTTAAAGAGACGTACTATAGATTACCAAATTATGATCTAATGAGTTATAGATTTTGCTTTGTGATGGTTTTTTTTAGAGGAAAGCAAGAGTATCTTGGTGCAGCTAGCTTGTGGGCTGAATTTTAAAGCTTTAATTATCATCTTCCATTAGGCCCAATTAAATTTAGGGCCCTTAAGGATTTTATCTCTCTACTATTTCAATGCAAAAGGATTGAGAAGGCAGCGGAATTTCCAATTTCATTGAATAAGAAAACTTACAAAAAAGATTAAAAAATTCTTTATTCTCCGTATCATTAAGTTTCGAATTAAAATATCGCATAGGTTAGAGCCACGTATTAACGCTCTCCCTCGGTGCGGTGCTTTCCCTCTGTGTGTGAGTTGTGTGCTTGCATGTGATGTGTGTGGATGTTTTGTATGGATGGATTAGAGCCAGTACAAAAAAAAATTAAAATTAAAATATTGCTTAGCCTTTAGAGACCGTTTGGCAATGGGAAAGCGAAGTGGAAAGAGTTAAATAAAATAAAATCGATTCACTTTCTATTATTTTGATATTTGGCAATTGATTAGTGACAAAATGGAAAGTGGATTTACTTTCCTTCCACATAGGATTCAGGAAGTTACTCACTATTTTTTTCTCACCATCCAAAGAGGTGGAAAGTTAAAAATAAAATCATTTTGAAATATAAACTAATTTTGAAAATTGGTATGTATTTTTGAGAAATAAAGTCCATGGTAGTTTTCTGAAAATTGGGGAAAGTTCATGTTATTTATTTGCAAAAATGAAGTCTATGGTACTTATATGAAAGACGGTAAAAGTTCATGGTACTTATTCGTGAACAACAAATTACATGGTATTTATCTAAAAAAAAATTGAAATTCCATAGTGTTTGTTCATAAAAAACAAAGTCCATGATATATATCTGAAAAACTTCTAAAGTTCAAGGTAAATATTCGTGGGAATTAAGTCCATGGCAGTTTTATGAAAAAAGGGGAGGGTTTATGGTATTTATTTGTAAAAAATAAAGTCCATGGTATTTATCTAGAAAACATTGAAATTCCATGATTTCATAAAAACAATGTCCATGGTATTTATATGAAAAATGTTGAAAGTTCATGGTATTTATTTATAAAAAGATCTTATGGTATTTATTCCAAACAAGATTTGTGGTATTTATCTGTAATGCTCCATTGTATTTTGGCTAAAATACGGAAAACCTCCCTTGCTTTTGCCCCAAAAGCAGAAAAAGGCAAGAAAGCCCCCTAAATTAAAAAACACACATTTTACCCTAAAACCTTAACGATGTTAGTTTTTCGCTCATAAGATTCTTTAATGCCAAAAGTGCTTCTCCGGCAAATTCAATTGACTGACCTAATATTCTTTTCTCTTATTTTCATCTTTTTCAAATCCATATTATTTTCAATCTATACTAGCTTTTTGAAATATCAGAGAGAAGGTGGGGGCAGCACTTTGAATTAGAGATTTGAGGAAGAAATGGTTTATGATGATGGTCACAAGTGGTATTTCCTCATATTACGACACGTGGCGGATTACGTGTTCCGAAGGCTACGGAGGTGGAATAAATGAGATGCATTAGGAGTGTTCCTCGGGACCTCGTCTCCGAGGACGCATCCGACCTTTCGGAGACCTCCCTGAGTACTTTCCACCTTACCTAGCAAACAGCCAAATAGCTCGCCTTCGAGCAGTCCAGCGAGCTTCCTTAACCTCCTTGCTCGTCTCCGAGCCATTTGACGGGACGAGCTTCCTCGGCCTCCTTGATCGTCTCCGAGCCATCTGACAAGTCGAGCTTCCTCGGCCTCCCTGCTCGTCTTCAAGCCTCCTGACAGGCCGAGCTTCCTCAGCTTCCCCGATCAACCGAGAGTGCATAACCCAAGCTCCCCCGCAATGACTCCGGGTATCTCGCCAGGGTGAGATATCTGCATCCCCACGTTCCGCGTCCCACGCTAGCGTGTCCTCTCATTAATGGACGTATCCCACCATTAATGTGAGAATAACGCAGGGGCATAACTAACTGCGATGATCTCACGCCTGCTCGCTCCACGCGACCACTATATAAACCCTTCTCTCAGACGACTCAGATAACTCGAACTAAACCCAATAGGTCGCTACGCTACTCTTATTCCCGGCACTAACTTAATCTTCGGAGGGTCCTACGGTGGTTTCCCACCCCGGGACTTCCCTTGCAGGTAGCTCGGCCTCAGCAACTTCCAATAACCCATTGAGATCCACACGCTCAACAACCCCAAAACAAATCTCAGCCGCTAAAAACCGCTCGCTACCAGATCGACGGAGGACAACATCTGAGAGAGATCACAGCCTCCATTAGTTGGCCCGTATATGGGAACACTCTTCAGAAGCTTCTCCACCCATAAATTGATCTTCCGCCCTCGACCCAATGGCGAATGACAACCTCGACGATCCAAACACGAGTCGCCATACCCCCCACAACGGAGGCAGGAGTGGCTCGTCTCCCCCTCCTAACGTCATCAACACCTTATTTTCTATTGTTAGTTATATGTATGCCCTAGAGGCCATTACTGTACATTGGATGTATATTGTAGTGGATGCTGGGATATATATAGGTAGGACTTTCTTGCTCGACATGATAGTATGCTATCTGGTTGCTCTTTAACTTAACATGTATACTTTCTGTCTCTCTATTACATGTTGATAAAGCCCTTAGGATGTGTACTCGACTTCCAGGACTATGATGCAGATCATACTAGTAGGGCCTGGGTAGTAAATGAGTACATCCTTCAATGTTCCTAGTCGTGGGAATATCGAGACGGGGCATCGATATTCCAGAGTAGACTAGCGTATATCTTCTCGACCCATGCGATGGGCGATGGATGATTCCATATCCATTGGTGTTTGACATCAGAGATGGTATACGGGTGCTCAGTGGAGACTGGGTACACTGAACGGACTCGCCGAGAACTCCCAGATGGTATTATACCTCACGTCAGATGGCAGTTCTCTGGTGACACTGGTACAGCTTAGTCTGTTGACCCGAGATCGTCATAGAGTCTTGTGTGTCTCCCACTGTGCTTTGATTTCCACCCTACCACGGCTCTACTGAGTCGTGCAAACAGGTGGTTTTTGGGTACAGTCCCGATTCACATGGAGGCAATGAGCGATAGGAGGGGATTCGTCTCTCCCGGTATTGGGGGTTGATGTTGCGCTATGCTCGACTGGCCATAACAGGAAATCCCTGGCCAGGGTTGCAGTGATATACTGGTAAGAGTTATCAGTAGTTTCACGATTGTCATGGACCTCACGTCGGCATGACTTATCAAGCTATTGGGGTCTGACGTTTACCACCCCTAGGCGAGATATGCGACATATCAGACGAACAGACCGGACTGTACGGTAAGTGTTACTGGTTGGATTCACAGGAGTGTGAGCGGGCTTGCTCATCGATCTTCTGATCGCTCAATACCCGGGTGGCCGTTACGTCTAGCAAACCGCTTGCGGCTTGTAGGTGTTTGATATGATCATCACCTGCTGCCGGCGTATTGACGAGTCTTTAGAGTCCTACACAGAGGTTTCCTGGCTCAAGTGAAACGAAATAGGAGCGCATATGAGATATGTGCTGGACCGAGAATAATGCGTGTATGTGATACCGTATTCTATTCTCGCGATGAATGTATCGATTGGTTGTATGCGATATAACCTAGTTATCGAATCAAGGATTGATTCGATAAGCCGATACATTGGATATTAGTCGGTTATATGCGATATGACCGGATTGTTAAATCAAGTGTTGATTTAATGATTTAATGTATAATTATATATTTGATATATTACTTTGCATTAACTAGTATTTGTTCACTTTAAATGGATTTTCTTACTTGAAATACACAAGTTGTATATGCGATATACTTTTGTGCACTTGTTTGTATCATGTTTGATGATACATGCTAACTTGGGTTTGTGTGTGTGATTAAACCATGGTTATGCTAATGGTTAGGGTTTTGTTTATTTACTTATTTATTTATTTATTTATTTATTCATTTTGGAAAGATAAAGAGAAATGGTGGCTTGATTTGTTTTCTAGTTGAAGCTTCATGAAGCTTTGAATAAGTCCACCATTTTTGTTTCATGCTTAACCCTAACCATTCCACCTAACCTTAGTTTATTCTCTACACCTAACTATGGTTGCAAATATGATAAGTATCATTTTATTTCCTATTTTAAAATAGATATCATATTCTTTTCTTCTTCTTCTTCTTCTTCAACAAAGAAGAAAACTTGCAACCATTAATGGAAACATGAGAAAAAGAGTGAGAAATCCAATTCTAAAGTGAACCCATTTCCTATTACTTCATCCTCTACCACTTGCCAAGTAGTATAGGGTGTTTTCTTCACTAGTTTCATGACTTGGTGAAGTTGGAACTTGATCTTGAGTTGCCTCGACGTAGATCATCTTCGGCATCGAAGTCGGCGACCTGGCCCGATCTTTTCTCCGATGAAACCACCGCAAGAGTCTAGGATTTCGATTGGTACAGCGGAGGGACGTCAACGCGGAGCTATGGAGGTGGAGGACCGAATCTACAAAGGTTGTAACCTCTTTCACTATCTAGTTAAGCCGTTAACTTGCTTGCATCACCTCATCATCTAGTTAACGATCCGTACTAGGGTTTGTAGGCACATGAAAAATTTGAATTGGGCATGTTTGATCTGTTGTGAGACTTCATTAGTGTGCCTAGGAACCCTACAGTGGTATCAGAGACAGGTTAGAGCCTTAGGCGATGCGTAGACTGAGTTAGAAGTCCGATCGAACCGAAACCCTAATCTCAAATTGCTCTATGTACATTTTTTGAAATCGGGGATTTTTTCGAATTAAAAATATGCAGAAAAATAAGCAGGGTCTTATTTGAATTACTGTAAAAAACGAGGGGCTAATTCGATTAAACCGCCGCGGAACCGCGGCACGAGCCTGGCATGTGCGGCGGTTCCGCAGCCGTACGATCTCCTCTTTCATTGAATTTTGCACAGTAATTCCTATATTTTAATGCTATATTTTCTGGGTATTTTTATTATGACTCAAGAGTTGAGTGTTCTGGGGTTGTATTGGGAATCGAAGATTCGATCGGATTATCAAACTTTGTCTATGTGTTTTTCCGGATAATTTTAGAATATGTTAAAAAGTTCGAGCGGATATAAATACCCACTTTTTCCCCTGCCGGGAAATTTTCAATTGTTGGACTTTTCCGTAGTTTAATGACGTTTTAAGTAGTGCAAGTAACGCGATGGTCCCTCTAGAAGACAACAAACCTTAACTCGATTATGTGACCGTCTTGAACTACCCTTTGAACCTTAGGGTTTAGGGCAGTACGGCGTGTCACATGTGAGGCGT
Organism: Agapanthus africanus; assembly: GCA_030015575.1. Lineage (NCBI taxonomy): Eukaryota > Viridiplantae > Streptophyta > Magnoliopsida > Asparagales > Amaryllidaceae > Agapanthus > Agapanthus africanus. The sequence continues at coordinate 7,409,060 of CM057338.1, read as the reverse complement.
TGGGTTGACCCTTCTACGGCTGGACCGTTGGTACTGAGGCATGAAGTGAATGTTTTTAAACTTATTTCATGTGTTGAGCTGTTTCGGGAAAACTTGGGTGTTCGATTGTTCGATCGGAAAGTTTAACATTTTCTATTTATCCGGAATGTGATACAATATTTGGAATTCACAAGTAGTTATGAGATAACTGAATGAATGTTATAAACATAGCAGTTTAGTCTCACTTGATCGGTTGCCACGGAATTTTGATGTGATCAAAAGTCCGTCGCAATCACGTAGCGTATGCGGATACTCGCCGGGTAAACTCAATAGACAGCCTCACTCCATAGCCCCGACCAAGTGACTGTAGGAGAACCCCGTCGCCGAAAGCATCCGTTCGGGTGCTCGCGGCAGCGGTGTTCCGCCTTGGTGCACTTCGTCGGAGGCATCGGGGGTGCAGCTGCCTACTAAAGTTTGCGACGAGCATTCGATCAGAATGTCGGGAATCCTGTTGAATTGCCCGACTTGATATTGAAAAAAGTTTTCGATAATGAGACTAAAATGCGGGGTTTATAATTGTTAGGCATGCGATGTCTAAGTATTTCATTTGATTAGGCATGCGATGTCTAAAGAGTTTGCGGATTCCAACTGTTGTAGTTTTACACTTTTTTTCTGTGACCGTAAGTGTAATATGTGATATCGCCGGTTTCGTTGCTATATGTCAACGACAATTGGGATGCGCATATTTACTTACGTTGATGACATGTGATGTTATGTGTTGCTGGATATGTTATATTGGATCGTCGTGTTTGAATAGCTGGGTTTTTTTTATGTGAGATGAGTGTTTTTCATTTTTCATTCATGTAAAAACTTGTATGTAATATTCTTTTATTGGGGCACTTCCAGGTTGCGGATGATGTCACCATTTGTATATTATTTACTTTTCCGCATTAGGATAGACCCAAAGAGGGGAGCACAAGTAACCGGGTTCTGGAGTCAAGTGGGAGACCATCTCGAGGAGTCGAGTCCGGGTCTCCTAACCCTAGAATTGGTAGGGTTGCTTTCCGCTCTCGTAGGGGTCTAGGGGTCTGGGATTGGCTATTCATCACGACCGTGGAATCCGTGTTTTATACTGGCTCGTATTAAAAACACGGACGTCCTAGTATATCCAATATTTCATATGATGTTTTCTGCTGCGTTATCTGTGATGTGATCATGTGATTTGTTCAGATGTATATAGTATATATGATATATTATATAGACGTTGCTTATGTTTTACACCCGCGCTAGCCCTGCCCCGCTCTGCCGTTAGTTACTTAACCTAACGGTGCAGACGGGACATCGAGGCGAATGCGGATGGCATAAGCGTACGTTATATTTATCTGTGATGTTTAGGTGGACTTAAATGATGGGACATTCATTAATGAGATTAATGAAAGAAAATAAATCTAATTGATGTTGTGGAATCGAATTTCAAAATAAAAACAGGTAGCTACAGTTCTTGCTTTGCATCGCGGTGTTCCTTGTAGAACATCCTGCACCTTATTCGATGAGGAAAGGACCGAGATCCCTTCACCGGGAGTGACTCCTTTAGCGATAACTGGCAGATGCTACACCCTCGGTTTGTCTTTTGATTACTTCTATAGTTTCTGCTTTGCACAGTGATATATATGATATATCCCGCACCTTATTCGATGAGGAAAGGGCCGACGATCCCTTCACCGGGAGTGACCCCTTTAGCAAAACTAGAAAAGCCTAAAAAACACTCCATTTAAAAACCATTTGATTCCGCAACGAGATCAAGTTCAAAGCGTTAAAGGTTTTCTCAAAAACCATCCGCAACCCTCCGTCATTTTAGGAAGTAGAGTACTTAGTATTCGTGCTACGTTTGTCGACCATAGCCGAGGCGTAGTGTGCGGTAGCTAGGTGATGTCTTCCTGCACAGCATATGATGCGATTAGTTAGGACAGTCATGTGGCTTTGTTGACCTTAGCCAAGGGTCATGTGGGTGGGTCTAACTAATCACGAAATGACGGATAGAACTTGACTAGTGCTTATGATTTGTTGACCTTAGCCAAGGTTATAGGTGCTAGGGGTAAAAACTATTATCGGGAGTTTCAAGTGTTGAAACTTGCAATGAGATTGCATACCTTCTATATGATAGTTGGATCCTGATACCCACTGCGAGTAATTATTACTCCTGGGAGAGTTTTGCACTTTGCAATTAGCCGATCAAGTAGGTGTCTAGAAAGGTGTCAACGGGGTTACGCCTCTGGGAAAACGAGGTTTACTGTAATTAGGTCCGTGCGAAAGCACGGGGAACCTCCCTCAAAGTACCGACACTGGCCTGGCTGAAAGATTGGCGAACTTGTAGAGTGTAATTAATCCCGGCTAGTCTTTCCTTTTAGGGTCTGAAGGAAGATTTGATAAAAACAGTGGGAGCCATTCTGATTAGATAAAATAAATAACCAATCTAATCTTGCAAGAGCGCACGCAGAGTGTTTTCTTCTCTCTCTCTCCAGGTAGCGACCATATCACGCCTTAATCAAGATAATAATACGGATTATTGACCGAACCCGCTTGTTATACTGAGCTGGGGAACGTTGGTCCCGCTCCAACTTATAATTGTTATAAGACAGAGTAGGAAATAGGGGAATACCAGAATTCCTATGCCGCCCAAACGAAGAAAGTGCATATGATGCATCTCCTTCTGGTGTGTTCATTACAAAGAACTGTTTCTCAGTATCCTCTGCATCCTGGGTATTTGATACCGGATCAGGATCCCAGATATGTAATCTGTTACATAGGGCTACAGAAAGGTAGAAAATTGAGAACGGGTGATAAGTTTCATGAGACAGAAAATGGGCAAGTGTTGCAGCCAAGTCTGTTGGTCACTGTCACCCTGTATTACCAATACATTGATTCTGAACGAATGTTATTAGATACCGAATCTGATATACAAAATCATATCAGTCTCTTTATAAGTAAAGAAATGATAAAATTTTGTATTGTTGGATAATGTTTTGAACATTTCCTATATTAAAAGTTGATCGGTTCAGGCACGTTATCTAAAAGCATTGACGTTCTAAATCAAACTACAGTTCCTAGTATACAGAACACACACAAGAGGAAGAGTTCAGAAATGAACGAATCTTTCTTGAGGCATTGTAGACTAGGTCATATCAATGCGACCCGACTGGCTGAAGTTACATTTTAGATGCATATTTAAATAAGTTTGAATTTATATCTTGTGAAACTTGCCAGTCATGTCACAAAGATAAGATGACAATAGCTCTGTTCATTGGAAACAGAGAAAGAGTTAGTAAACTCTTGGGACTGATACATGATGATGTATGTAAGGTCCCCTGTTTACACATGCCAGGGCCGGTTTTTTGTACTTCACTACATTCTCTGATGATCTCTCAAGATTCAGTCATATGTTCCTGTTGAAACATAAGTCAGAACCTTTTGAGATATTCACAGAATATAAGTTAGAAGCAGAGAACCAAAATACGGGTATAAGTATTATGTCCTATGATAAGATCAGGGAAGAGAATACTTGTGCATGGCATTCCTGGAGTATTCTAAAAGAAAATGAGATTCTCTCTCAGTATTACTCCTCTGAATACACCACAGCACAATGGTGTATCGGGGCGGAGCAATCGCACAATATTTGATATGGTGTGCTCTATGATGAGTATTACTGAGTTACCTATTTCCTTTTTGGGGTTATGCATTTGAGAAGCTGCATACCTATTGAATTAGGTTCGAATCAAATTAGTGCCTACCACTCCATATGAGATATGGTATGGGAAGAGCCTATCTCTTAAGTTGGTTAAGATTTGGGGTTGTCCGGCCTATGTCATAAGCAAAATCCGGACAAGATCGAGGCAAGGTCAGTTCTGTAGAACTGGAAAGGTTCCAGCTATACAAAACTGCAGTTGGTTTGACAGGACCAAAGGATTCTATATTCCCCGACGAACCTCAGCCTCTCCGCCGATCTGGCAGGGTTCCTCATCCGCCTGAGAGATACTTCGGTTTCTCGATGACAGTGGGAGTGAGGAATGCATCATGAGATGATGACCCAACTAGTTTCGAGCAGGCCATCGAGAGTAGGGACTCTGTAAGAATGGCAGGATGCTTAGCGATCTCAGATAGAATCCATGTACACCAGCAAAGTATGGACTTTGGCTGCAATATCTGAAGGGTTAAATCCCCATCAGGAGCAAGTATATCTTGAGAAGATTACTTGGTGTAGATAGAAAGGTTGAGACTTTCAAAGCTAGACTTGTTAAAGGTTTTCGTCATCGACCAGGCGTGGATAATGATGAAATCTTTTCTAGGGACTATGCTTAAGTCCATCCAGATCCTACTTGCCATTGCTACATACCATGACTACGATATCTGGTGGTTGGGTGCCATGACTACTTTTCTAAATAATGATTTAGAAGAGAACGTCTATAAGAACACAGCCAGAGGGCTTCGTAAACAGTGGGAGTAGCGGAAACGTGTGCAAGATGCTTTACAAAATAAAGCAGGCATCGCGGAGTTGGAACGTCTGTTTTGATGTGATAGTCAAAGTGTTTGACTTCATCAAACTTAGTAGATGAACCTTGTATATACAAAACGGTAGTAGAGAGTAAGGTAGTCATCCTCGTATTGTACGTGGACAACATACTCTTGATAGGAAAAGAGTTTCCTATACTACGATCGGTCAATCTCCTCTTATCACAAGGATTCTCCAAATAGGATAAAGGTGATACCTCCTCGATCCTGGGGAGAATCACTGGAAAAGTTCCAGGGTGATAAGGACGACTGAATGTCAGTCGCAGGAATTGTCTTTACCCTCGGTAAAGGGACGGTATGTTGGAAGAGTTCCAAGCTAGATACCGTGACAAACTAGACGATAAAGGCTGGTAACATCGCTATTAAAGATACTACCAAAGAGGCAGTTTGGGTGTATATTTGGTTCATAAGATGAACTAGGTTCCTACCATTGTACGACAATGGAAGTGTGGCTTTGGCCCAGGAACCCTGGTCCCATCAGTGACCCAGACATATTCTGAGGCAGCATCACCTGATCATGGAGATAGATGATCTCCAGGGTGATCGAGGTTAGGAGAGTAGACACAGAGGAAAACACGGTGGATCCACTCACAAAGGCTTTTTCCCAGAGAGAGACTTATATGGGATGGTTGAGTATGTGATACTGCAACCACTGCTACAGATGGCCCTAGTGCAAGTGGGAGATTGTTAGTTATATGTATGCCCTAGAGGCCATTACTGTACATTGGATGTATATTGTAGTGGATGCTGGGATATATATAGGTAGGACTTTCTTGCTCGACATGATAGTACGCTATCTGGTTGCTCTTTATCTTAACATGTATACTTTCTATCTCTCTATTACATGTTGATAAAGCCCTTAGGATGTGTACTCGACTTCCAGGACTATGATGCAGATCATACTAGTGGGGCCTGGGTAGTAAATGAGTACATCCTTCAATGTTCCTAGTCGTGGGAATATCGAGACGGGGCATCGATATTCCAGAGTAGACTAGCGTATATCTTCTCGACCCATGCGATGGGCGATGGATGATCCCATATCCATTGGTGTTTGACATCAGAGATGGTATACGGGTGCTCAGTGGAGACTGGGTACACTGAACGGACTCGCCGAGAACTCCCAGATGGTATTATACCTCACGTCAGATGGCAGTTCTCTGGTGACACTGGTACAGCTTAGTCTGTTGACCCGAGATCGTCATAGAGTCTTGTGTGTCTCCCACTGTGCTTTGATTTCCACCCTACCACGGCTCTACTGAGTCGTGCAAACAGGTGGTTTTTGGGTACAGTCCCGATTCACATGGAGGCAATGAGCGATAGGAGGGGATTCGTCTCTCCCGGTATTGGGGGTTGATGTTGCGCTATGCTCGACTGGCCATAACAGGAAATCCCTGGCCAGGGTTGCAGTGATATACTGGTAAGAGTTATCAGTAGTTTCACGATTGTCATGGACCTCACGTCGGCATGACTTATCAAGCTATTGGGGTCTGACGTTTACCACCCCTAGGCGAGATATGCGACATATCAGACGAACAGACCGGACTGTACGGTAAGTGTTACTGGTTGGATTCACAGGAGTGTGAGCGGGCTTGCTCATCGATCTTCTGATCGCTCAATACCCGGGTGGCCGTTACGTTTAGCAAACCGCTTGCGGCTTGTAGGTGTTTGATATGATCATCACCTGCTGCCGGCGTATTGACGAGTCTTTAGAGTCCTACACAGAGGTTTCCTGGCTCAAGCGAAACGAAATAGGAGCGCATATGAGATATGTGCGGGACCGAGAATAATGCGTGTATGTGATACAGTATTCTATTCTCGCGATGAATGTATCGATTGGTTGTATGCGATATAACCTAGTTATCGAATCAAGGATTGATTCGATAAGCCGATACATTGGATATTAGTCGGTTATATGCGATATGACCGGATTGTTAAATCAAGTGTTGATTTAATGATTTAATGTATAATTATATATTTGATATATTACTTTGCATTAACTAGTATTTGTTCACTTTAAATGGATTTTCTCACTTGAAATACACAAGTTGTATATGTGATATACTTTTGTGCACTTGTTTGTATCATGTTTGATGATACATGCTAACTTGGGTTTGTGTGTGTGATTAAACCATGGTTATGCTAATGGTTAGGGTTTTGTTTATTTACTTATTCATTTATTTATTTATTTATTCATTTTGGAAAGATAAAGAGAAATGGTGGCTTGATTTGTTTTCTAGTTGAAGCTTCATGAAGCTTTGAATAAGTCCACCATTTTTGTTTCATGCTTAACCCTAACCATTCCACCTAACCTTAGTTTATTCTCTACACCTAACTATGGTTGCAAATATGATAAGTATCATTTTATTTCCTATTTTAAAATAGATATCATATTCTTTTCTTCTTCTTCTTCTTCTTCAACAAAGAAGAAAACTTGCAACCATTAATGGCAACATGAGAAAAAGAGTGAGAAATCCAATTCTAAAGTGAACCCATTTCCTATTACTTCATCCTCTACCACTTGCCAAGTAGTATAGGGTGTTTTCTTCACTAGTTTCATGACTTGGTGAAGTTGGAACTTGATCTTGAGTTGCCTCGACGTAGATCATCTTCGGCATCGAAGTCGGCGACCTAGCCCGATCTTTTCTCCGATGAAACCACCGCAAGAGTCTAGGATTTCGATTGGTACAGCGGAGGGACGTCAACGCGGAGCTATGGAGGTGGAGGACCGGATCTACAAAGGTTGTAACCTCTTTCACTATCTAGTTAAGCCGTTAACTTGCTTGCATCGCCTCATCATCTAGTTAACGATCCGTACTAGGGTTTGTAGGCACATGAAAAATTTGAATTGGGCATGTTTGATCTGTTGTGAGACTTCATTAGTATGCCTAGGAACCCTACAGCTAGGATCGACAGGCCCACATCGATGGTGGATGCACTCATCCACGTTCAAGTAGTGAACCCTGACCTCCAGAACGCGGTTCCCCCTCCCCGGGATAACGACGTCCGCAGAAGGACAGATGGCCATGCTCAGGCTCTCGATCTCACTCACGCTCATCTCAGCATCACCGAGCGCCGGCGTGCCGACTCCGGCTACCATGGCCCTCATGTGGAGAATGATTCCATGACCCGCTGGGAGCCGGACAGCTCCATACCTCGATCCCAGGAAAGACTAGGCCATCACTCTGATGCCCCTGAAGAGGTGTCGGTCGGTTCTCCTGCTTCCAGGCATGACCGACGCCCCCGCTCCCGCCGATGTTGCACGAACGGCAAACGTCGGGGCTACTCGAGAAGGGCATCTCCTGAGGATTTGAGAAATTTGATAGAGCGGAATCAAAGCCACCGTCGTGCAGACCCGGATTGGGGGTAGGCACCACTCCGACTGTGCAGAATCTTCGGGATACCACTACCGACTTGAAGCCTTCGAAAGGAAAATCGAAGGCATACGACGGGATGGCCATGTGTTCGGCGAAGGGGCCAAGTACTCCGACGACTCACTAACAAATCCCTTTACAGAAGAGCTGCTTGCTGAGCACGTCTCGTCCAGGAACAAGCCGCCAAAAGTGGACCTCTTCGATGGGAAGTCCGACCCAAAGGACCACTTGGACGCATTTACGGCGGGCATGAGCTTCCAAGATAACTCGGACGCGGCTTAATGCCGGGCTTTCCCTACCACCGTAATCCGGGTTGGCCGGGACTGGTTCCAAGGACTTGCGCCACACTCCATCTCGACCTTCGACGAGCTGGCTACCCAATTCCTCGGTCATTTCGTCGGGAATCGACGACAGTAGAGGACGGTCGACTACCTGTTCACTGTCAAGAGCGGAGACGAGGAATCCTTCAAAGTGTATGTCACCCGCTTCTACAATGCCTTCCTGGAGGTTCCCAAGCACCGCAATGAAACAGTTATCACCGCGCTGAGGTCGGGTCTTAGGCACAAAGAGTGGCTCCGCTCTTTTGCATTAGCACAACCTAAGACTATGGACGTAGTGAAAGCCTGGACCGAGCGAGAAATCCAACTCGAGTCGAAGGTGAACTCAAACCTGCCCCGAGCCGACCAGGCGGACAGAAAAAAAGGGACATGAAGGAGAAAAAGGAAGTCGATCGTCCGAAGCCTTACTCCCCGATGTTTCAAGAGTACACTCCTCTAAACGTTTCCCAGACCGAACTGCTGGAGGAAGCTAAGGGCGAGAGGTTTTTAAGCTCCCGCCAGTCACCCAAAGAGCGGGAAAGCGTCTCCGCGGCCCATACTGCGCCTTTCACAGGCCGTAGGGTCACCCGACTGAGAACTGCAAAAAACTCCACGACTACATAGAGGAGTTGATTCGCTCTGGCCACCTGGCGAAATACCTATGGGACTAGTGGCAGGCGGAGCGGGAGCAAAATGACCAAACCCTCCCGGGGAATTAACGATCGGGCAAATCATGATCGTTACCTTAGATCTAGTTCGGGAAAGTGTGGGGAACCACCACATCCTACCTGTCGAGGGTGTAAGCGATATATCACATAAGAGGTGCAGGAAGGATGAACATCTTCACCGATGAAGACCTCCATGGCATATCGCTTCACTCTCGTGATAACGGCCAGAATCCACCATTACGAAGTCCAGAGAATATTGGTCGACTCAGGGAGCTCGTCGGATATCCTGTTTTATGACTGTTTCCAGCATATGGGGCTAGGACCATCTGACCTTCGACCTCCTCCCATGTCCTCTCTGGGTTCACCAATCATTCCGTCCCGGCCGAGAGATTGTTCACCTTCCTCCTCAACATTGGGGAAGCGGGCAATACGCAAACCATACCAGTGGACTTCCTCGTCGCTAAGGTCCCTTCATCCTATAACATTCTCCTGGGACGTCCTACCTTAAATGACCTCCGGACGCAAATCTCGACTTATCATCTTGCGATCAAATTCGCTTTGGATCAATGGGGATAGATCGGGCTTATGGAGACCAGCAAACTGCTAAGATTTGCCTCACTTTGACATCCACCGCCAGAGAGCAGGACGACGATTTTGAGGACGCGCATGATTTCCAGGGGTTCTTAGATACACGCGACGACCAAAGAGAAATTCAAGGTTCCCTGGTGAAAACATTGACGGAAGTCCCCCTCGAAGAAGGAGTCGATGGCCGCACAGTCCAGATCGGTTCTCTCTTGACCGAGGAACACCGCGAAGACTTGATCCCTTTTCTCTGGGGAAACTCAGACATATTCGCTTGGACGCCCGTGGACATGCCCGGGATTGACCCCAAAGTGATCTCCCACAAGCTCGGGGTCGACCCGCAAGCCCGATCCGTCCGACAAAAGAAGAGAAGCTTTGCGTCGGTTAAATAAAAGGTGATAGAAAACAAGGTAGATCGATTGCTCGCAGTCAACTTCATCAGGAACCTGAACTATTCGGATTGGCTGGCGAATGTGGTCATGGTCAACAAGGTAAACGGGAAATGGTGCATGTGCGTAGATTTCACGGACTTGAACAAAGCTTGCCCCAAAGACAACTATCCACTTTCTCGGATAGATCAGCTAGTGGACAGTTCGGCCGACCATGAACTATTGAGCTTCATAGATGCTTTTTCCGGTTACAATCAAATCCGGATGAACCCGGCCGACGAAGAGCTTACCGCCTTCACCACGGATCAGGGGGTATACTGCTATAAAGTGATGCCCTTCGGACTTAAGAACGCAGGGGCCACGTATCAACGCTGGTCAACAAGCCTTTCAAACCATAGATTGGGAGAAACATGGAAGTCTACATCAATGACATGCTCGTAAAATCCGTCTCCTCCGCCGGGCACACTAAAGACCTCGGCGAGACATTCGATGTCCTGCGCAAGTACAAAATGATGATGAATCTAGCTAAGTGTGCATTCGGAGTCACCAGTGGGAAGTTACTCGTGTTCATGGTTACCCATCGAGGAATTAAAGCAAACCCAGAAAAGATCAGCTCCATCCTCAACATGGCAACGCCCAAAAGCAATGTAGACATCATGCGCCTCACAGGAAGGATGGCTGCCTTGTGTCGCTTTATGTCCAGATCCGGAGAGAAGTGTCTCCCGTTCTTCAAGGCCCAAAGGAAAATTTCTAAGTTTGAATGGTCTAAGGAAATGCCAGAACGCTTTCGAGCAACTCAAAGCGCACTTAGCGACTCCCCTGCTACTCACCCGACCGGTCGAGGGAGACGAGCTATTATTATATCTAGCCGTCTCCGACCAGGCTGCAGTCTCGGTGCTTGTCAGGGAATTTGAAGGCATACAGAGGCCAGTCAACTACGTGAGCCATGTCTTCAAGGATACGGAAACAAGATACCCGGCCATAGAGAAGATAGTCCTGGCACTTGTCGTCGCCTTCAGAAAACTTCGACACTATTTCTAAGCGCACACAATCCTCGTCCTCACCGAGCGACCTTTAGGGTCTATTCTCGCCTCCCCCGAGTTGTCAGGTCGTCTGGAGAAACGGAGGTGGGAATTGTCCTAATTCGATATCAAGTACCGCCCCCGACAAGCCATCAAAGTGCAGGTCTTAGCAGATTTCGTTATTGAATGTACTATTCCTGCTAAAGAAGGAACGACAGCGCAAGGCCCCAAACTACGTCCCTCAGTCGAAGAGGTAGCCGACCCTATCTCGGACTGGGTGCTCTACGTGGACGGATCCTCTACAGAGGTGGGGAGCAGGGCTGGCCTGATTATCCGCGACCCAGACGAAGCAGAAATGGAATACTCTTTAAAGCTCGAGTTCAGAGCGTCGAACAACGCCGCGGAATACGAGGCTTTTTTGGCAGGGATGTGAATCGCCTCTGGGGTAGGGCTGAAGACCATCAGAGTTCGCAGCGACTCTGCATTGGTCGTCAGCCAAGTAACCGGGCATTTCGATGCCTGGGAGCCACTCATGATAAAATACCTGGCCGAAGTCAAAACGCTTCGAAAAAATTGCGACGAAGTCTAAGTGGAGCAGATTCCCAGGAACTTGAACACCCAAGACGACGTCTTGAGCAAGCTCGCTCCTTCCTATTCGGCCAACCATAATAGAAATATCCTCTCCGAAGTCTTACCACGGCCCAGCATAGAAGGTGGAGATGTAACACTCCAGATCTACATAACTTAGGAAGAAGGCTGGGATTGGAGAAAGCCCCTCGTGGAGTTCCTAAAGGACGGTGTACTTCCCGAAGACCGAGGAGAAGCTCGTCGGCTTCGGGCCAAAGCACGAAATTTTGTCTGAAGCAATGGAAACATGTACAAGAAATCATACACTTAGCCTCTGCTCCGGTGCATCGACCCCCACGAGGCTGACTACATTCTGCGAGAGATACATGAAGGGGTCATTAGAGCATATCAAGGGGCCCAAACCCTGGTCCAAAATGCACTACTGCAAGGGTACTATTGGCCGAGATTGCACCAGGATGCCGAGAAGCTTGTCAGAAGATGCAATAATTGTCAACTCTTCGGCAGCATACCTCATCTCCCTGCTACCGAGCTAACTCCACTCAGTTCCCCTTGGCCGTTTGCATAATGGGGGATGGATATGGTGGGCCAACTCCCTACCGGCACAAGTGGGCACAGATACATCCTTGTCGCTGTGGACTATTGCACGAAATGGATAGAGGTCATACCCATCAGGAAACCGAACGCCACCTCTACGATAAAGTTCCTGTAGAAAAACATAATTTCTCGATTTGGAATCCCGAGATGCATAGTTACCGACCATGGGACCAACTTCGAAAATGTTAAAGTCAAGGAGTTTTGCAGCGATTACCATATATTGATGAAGTTTGCCGCAGTCGCATATCCTCAATGCAACGGGTAGGCCGAGGTAGCCAACTGAGATGTCATCCGCGGTCTCAGAGCCCGCTTGGAAAGAAGGCAGGGCGGCTGGGTCGAAGAATTGCCACGAGTGCTATGGGCATTGCGAACATCGAAGAAAACACCCACGGGAGAAACCCCATTTAGCCTATGCTACGACATCGAGGCGATGGTCCTCGCGGAGATCGGACTGCCCAGTAATAGGGTCGAACACTTCGATGACGAAGCTAACACCTCGGCGCTCCGAAACAATTTGGACGATCTACTGGAAAAGCGGGATCGAGCGCAAATCAGGGCAGCCGCCTATCAGCAGCAAATTGCCTACTACCACAATGCCCGAGTTAAACATCGAGCTTTCAAGACGGGAGATCTGGTCTTACGAAGAAACGAGTTCGTGGACCAAGAGAGACTACATAAGTTCTTTCCGAAGTGGGACGGACCATTCCTCGTAATAGAGGCTTTGTCCGGTGGAGCATACCGCCTGCAGGACACCGGGGGAGTAATTTTCTTTAGCCTTATAACGACAAGAAACTAAGTTGTATAAATAAATATGTACCCTCTTTTGAAATAATATAATTTCTATTTGCATTTGATTAAGTCTCCTAAGCTAGGTCCTCTCGCAGAAGAGACCTCTTTTGATCCTTTTCTCGGTTCCGAGACGCCTAGGTTTTTTTAAGAAAGAGTATAAATGTACCGAATGGGTAAAAAGAGACAATGCACCTCAACAAAAAAGAAATTTATTTATTAAGAGGTATTATGGGCTCCACAGCTGTTTCCTCAATATTTAACCTAATAAAGAGCAAAGCTCGGTTGGAACTTAATGAGGCAGCGCCTCATGTGCTCTTCACGAGGGCGCCTGCGCCAGAGCCAGTCTTATAAGATAAAACTTATGAGAGCGCCGCACGTGCATCTCAAGTGGGCGCCAATGTGCAAAGCACAAAAATACTCATCTTAAGAATTAAATTCTTAAGTGGCCCCCGTATGCACAACATGTGAGCGCCGGCGCCCAGGTAGAATAAAATTCTACTCTATGTTAAATAGAACCGTTGGATCAAAGATCCAACGAAAATAATAAATCATCAAGATACAGAATTAAATTCTGTTGGGGAGAAAATATTTCCCAAATCTTTCTAAAATAAGAAAGATACCTTCGGTTGGATCATAGAATAAAATTCTATACTCTCTGTAAAACAGAGAACCCTCGGATTGAAAATCCAATGGTGATTAAAAATCACCATTTTACAGAGTAAAACTCCGCATATGAAAAATATTTCCCCAATCTCATTAAAAAAAAGTAAATATATTCTGTAAAAACAGAAACCCTTGGATCGAAGATCCAATGGTGGGTAAAATTCCCCAAATCAATTGGAATCTTTTAATGAAAGATTTCTTCAAAACTAATTAACAAACTTTCCTCCACTATATAAAGGACCCAAGACTTCAAGTCTGAGAGAGAGGAACCCCCATAAGCTTCTAAAAACTAAAGCAGAAAGCTTCAAAAGGGAACGAAGATCTCCTTCCTAAAAAACTCTAGGTAAATAAAAAGAATAGAGATCAAAACATCTCGTTTACATATTTAAGGGTTTAAACCTTTTAAAAAAGAATTTAGTTCCTTCTCTGGATCTGAGATCTACAAGACAAATCTCGCATAAGTTGAGAATTTAATTTTTATCGGGAAGAATTTGTTCTTCAGAATCGAAGATTCAAAAAAGAACTAGGAATTGAATTCCTTGAAACGAAGCATATAAGAGAAACCTGGTTTTCATAAAAGAACTTGGTTCTTAAAAAAACGAAAGCGTGTTCCTCACGTGGGCGCCACAGAAGAAAAGAGTGCTTAGCAGTCATTGGATAGCGCCCGGCACCTCACGTGTCCCTTATGTGGGCGCTACAGAAGAAAAGAGTGCGTAGCACTCACCGGGCAGCGCACAGCGCCACACGTGTTCCTCACATGGACGCTACAGAAGAAGGAGTGTTTAACACTCATTGGGCAGCGCCCGGCGCCTAGCGCCTCACGCTCTCCCCACATGGACGCCATGAAGAGTGCCTGACACTCTATATAAAGACAAAGGAGTAAAGTGTTCAAAACTTATTGGGCAACCCCCATGACTGACAGTTCCACATGGTCATATGTAGGCGTCAAAACTCATATAAGTGCTCAGCACTTTTGCATAAAAAAGGAGGGCTGATTAAACAGAGCCCAAACCAGTGCTCAGCATTTTTTTCAAAAAAGAGAGGAGACTAAGCAGACTAAAGCCCAAATTGGCTAAGTTGCTAAAGTCTTGCAACTGAGTCCAAATGCTTTGTTGCCGGGTCTTAAATAAGGAAGATCCTAAAATGTTGTTAAGTGGATCTTAGTCTCAAATTTGACTAACGTATCCTTAACAAAAATTCTTACCATAACCTTTCTCCCCTCAAATACGGGATTCGATTCAAGGGTACATCTCTTCACACCTCTGATATATGTCGTTGTAATTCCTCAACGTCTTCAGAGAGGCGGCGGGTCCCGAAAACCAACAACTCCTTTCATCTCACATGATGCATTGTTCACTTCGTCATGTAACAATATACGTGCGCGCGAGATGAATAATGGACCGAAATGTCTCGAAACTAATATTCGTCTCCAAAATGGCAATAATGGACCGAAATGTCCCTAAATTAATATTCGCCTCCAAAATGGCGATAATGGACCGAAACTTCCTTAAACTAAAATAATAAAGCCCAAACGCTCTTTTGTTGGATCCTAAATAAAAATGATCCTGAAATCTTGTTAAGTGGATCTTAGTTTCAAATTGGATAAATGTATCCTTAACAAAAACAAATCGAGCCCCAAATGCTCACACACATTTAAGTCGATCTTAATCTCAAAATAGATTAACGTTTTTTAAATCAACCCAAATCTAAAATATACGGATTTGGACTAATCCACGCCCTACGAGCGACGATATAAATTAGTCTCCGTATATATCCACGGGCAATCTAAACAAACAAAAACACGCACGACAAGAAATGAACTTCTGAAGCAGGAGAAAGTGGTTATCGCGATGCGGTAACGTAATTAAATGCAGGGGCTTGCGCCTGCAAGGAAGAGCGTCCCCACAATCAAAAACCCCTCACAAATGAGGGGGATCCGACGAAGTCTGCTACAATGGTCGCATCCGTCCAAACCTCCGATATACGGTACCATAAATCAACTTGGAATCTTCGGAGAGATAGACGGATGAATCCAAATAGTATCTGCCCCCAGAATTCAGGCAAGATGATCCATCCCAGTTCGTCTCTATTTTTGGCGGTGAACAGATTCTGGCACGCCCAGTGGGACCTTTTCCTCTTTCCACTCCACACTTCGTGTGTCGTGTTTCGTGAACAAAATCGCGGTTCGCTATGGTTCCCTTTGGATTCGAGGTACTAAGATTTAGTGTCTTGTTCCTGTGCGGAAGAAGAGAACATCGATGGCTTCCAACTACACAACTTGCAGCAGCAACTCCCGATCCGCCCCAACTGGAGGAGTGACATACAGGCCCAATGCGGCCTCTATATTTTCAATGCCGGTGGGAAAAGTAACTCAAGCCACCACTGGATTGTTCTTCGGGACCATGCTCCCACCAATGAGCTTCAGCACCCCAACGCTACCACAGGAAGCTCCCAAGAAGTCGGTCTTCGATCGACTTACAGCCACCACGACCCCTCTCAACGGGTCATCCAAGTCTGCCATCTCAGTCTTAACAGGCTGAGCTAAAGCTCAAGTGGGCCCGCAAAGAGGCTCGCGATATCTGAAGGGGCTACCTCAAAATGGATATTCCTCCTAACTCCTTCGGCGGTTGAAGTCGTCAAAGGTGCTTCGCCTACCAAAAGATCGGTCTTTAACAGATTGACCGTTCCAACTCCTGCTGCAGGTGAAGTCGTCAAAAGTGCTTCCCTACCAGGAATTCGGCCTTCGAAAGATTGGTCGTTCCCTCTCAACGGACGTCAGTCTTCGACATGCTGGCACCAACAGTAGCCCCTCATCAAAGCCGGGGGCATGACGGAACCGCTTCCATAACTGAGGTAGTTCCGTTTACAAGACACGCTCGACGTCGCCACTGGCGCCGAATGAGGAAAGCCGGGGGCAAATCCCCTTCTGGATTTACTCCACCAGCTCTAATGGTGGAAGTTGATGCTGCTGTTCCAACAGGGTTACAACTTTGATCTACTTAGGAGGCTGCGAAAGAACTCTCCAACCACGGTGCTGAGGAAATCTCCCCCGCCTGCTGAAAACATGATGCAGGCAAAGCCGGAGCAGCCTCTCAGCGGCTGTCCTTCCAAATCCACAGGGTCTGGCAGAAAGTCAAAGATTCTGTGATCAACAAAGACTACTCTCGCCGACTGAAGAAAATGAAGGCTCGACAAGAGGAGGACCATCCCTCCGTCATACAGAGAGGGAAGTCTTCAACATAGGCTCCTGATACAACGGCTCCTTCAACTTCAACCTCCCACAAAAGGAGAAGGCCGGAGAAAATCTCACTGCCCGCAGTAAATTCCAAAGGCGACGGACCCAAACGCCCCAAGCCTGGGGGCATGATAGTGCACACGGTTGTTCATATCAGATTTTTGCATTTTTATATCGCCCATTCTTAATCACATTGCATATAAGTAGGTACTTTTGGTCCATGTCTGCTAAATAGTTGCAGGCTACAGGTTCTCAGCTCTTTACAGTGCGATTAGTGAAAATTCGCAACAAATGTGGGACTACGACCAATAACAGATGAATACTGATCCGCATGATGCCCAATACCAGTTCAAGCGGAGTTCAAGGCAAATGTCCACTGCTGAATATCTGAAAGATAACAGAAGAGCTTTTGAGAAACCAAGTGTACCAAACAGAAGATAAAAGCAAATGGTAGAAGACCTGAAAAGATGGACCCAAGAATCCACCATATGGCCGCGGAACCGCGGCCAAACAGGCACTTCTGCCGTGGTTCCGCGGCCATGCAGTGCACGTGTCGGTGGCATTGTTGGTGCTTTGACTCGGCTCTCTTGGGGTAGTTTTGTAATTTCGTGTATGGATCAGAATGTAAACCTAGGGTTTTTCTATTTATAAATAGGAGTGCTCAAAGCCAAATTAGGTGTGCCTCTTTTAGGGTGCCTTTCTTAGATGCCTCTCTTTATTTTTTATGCCACTTTTTAATTTCTAGATCTAAAAATTTAAATTCCATTGTAATGTATTTTTGAGAGGTCATCAATAAAGTAAGTCTTTTTTATTTATTTATCTCGCATTCTTTTTATCGTACTTTAAATACCTGCAATTTTTTTAATTGTTAATCTGGTGGTGGAATTAATCTGCAATTTCTTATCTTGATCTTTATTTTAAATCTTTTAATGAGTGAGTAATTCCTCACTTGTTAGGGGAGGAGAAGGAAGGTTTGAGAGAAGGAAATCTCTCTCACTCCTTTCTTTGCCTAATAATTTTAAATACGGACTCCCTTTAATTCAAGCTCAATCCGCTCACTACGGAACCCTATCTTATATGATAGCGGTGATTCTCTAGTTAAACCGGTTGTGGTTGAATTAAATGGAGGTTAGTGCTAAGAGTCAAGAACGGACGGACAAGGACCAAAAGGAAGAAATTAAGTATGGAAAGCCTAGCTTAGACCTGTAAGTTTCTTTCTAGTCGTGCTAATCCCCGTTGTTGTCGATTACCCTAACACCTCTATTCATAACTAATGCATTGAAAGATGTGAGAAGATCCCTATCTCGAACTAACCTAATCTTAACCCTATCAAGCTTTTTATCAACTTTTATCTCATTCGTAGATCTTAAAACAAAACCACCAATTTTTTGGACTTAACTCGTTATAAAATAAAGAAAAAGATTCCATATCCTTGTGGATCGACCCGTACTCAACCAGCTAGCTACCAAGCGACACCGTCTTGATTGCGGTAAATTTAAACACAGAAAATCTCTATCAATCAAATGGCGTCGTTGCCGGGGAGACAATAATTTCTTTCTTGGTGTAATTTCGGGTTAATTAAAAATTTAAAAATATAAAAATTGAAAATACAAATAAATAAAAAATAAAAAATAAAAAAATAAAAAAAACAAAAATAAAAATCATCTTTTTATTTTTGAAAGGTTTTCGTTTAAGTGTGCAGGCTTGGAGCAAACTCTGTTTCAGATCTGGAGCAAATTCAGTAAACAAATCAATATTCAGGAGATCTAAATAGGTAGAGAAAAACCAATTCAGCACAGAGACAAAATTTGAAGCAGTCAACCTTCTGTTAGGTCGCGGAACCACGGCAGAAGCAAGGGTTTGACCGCCGAACCGCGGTCAATGGGTGACGTCAGCAACCAAAAATCTCTGTGAGTATCTCATTTCTCATCTCCTTTCCTCTGCACTCCACTGAAAAAAATTCCTGCAGGTTCCTTTGCACAGATTCTCTTTCTCCTATCCAATAAATTGTTTTTCTGCAGGATTCTTTGCGCTGCCAAATAAAAATTTTTTTGCAAGTGTTTTAGATTTTTGGTGTGTTACTGCTTTGCATAATTAATACGGAATCTAATGGGCTATAACACCAATTAAGATTGGGTGGGGATTTCATTACCCTTCCTAATATCCCAAAAATCACTAAAAAGCATATGCATCACCCTTGAGTTAATTAAAAAATATCTAGACTCAGCCAATTAAGGACTGTCGTGCTCATTAGGATAGAGCAAGGTTGTGGGCATTCATTCGTTTATCTAAACTTGACTTTGTGGTGCCTAGGCTAGACAAGTGAGAAAGGTAATTTTAAAAGGCCCGTCACACGGTGATTCGTGAGCGGAACCCTTCTTTCTTCATTTGTGCTTACCTGGCCACAATTGACGGTGAAGAGACGATTTGAGGGATATCTTACAACTTGTCACTTTGGAACAGTTAGGAAAAGTCTAGTGGACTTAGAAGACCATAACTCTAGGTTTGATTGTGCATATTTTAACTGTGATTGTTTGAAGTAAGTCCGTATACATTCTTACAAAACTCTTTCAAAAATTTCTAAACTCCAAAAACAAACAATTTTTTTTTAAAAAAAAAATCACATTTTTTCCCTCTCCTTTCTCTCATTACATCATGGGTACCCCATCTCGCAAAACTCTTGCCAAATTTTGGTACCCACAACCAGACATTACTTCCTACAGTTCTTGTTTTGGTCGAATTTCGAACGACCCCTCCATGCCCAAAATTTCTTTGAAAGATCGGAGAGACGCGTCTAGGACAACCAATTGGACTCCGCAATCCACCTTGTATCAACCATTTCAATCTTCACCACATTCTTACGTTGATACTCCTTTTTCGAGTTCTGTTGTAACTCCGAAACCCATGTCTATTGCTGAACATATTAAACAATCTCGTAACCGATCTTTCACTCTTTTCACTAATGCGAATTCTTTGGATCAACAATTCCATTCACCTTCTTATCCGTATTTTGATCCTATCCATGTCCAACCATTCTATTCCTATCCATCCTACCCAACTTTTACACCTTTCCTGGACATTGCTTCTACACAGCCATTTGGGAGTTTTCAGTATCTAAACAAATTTGAATTTTTTACTGAAACTCCTTCAAAACCCATGTCTAGTCTGGAACAGGAGTTGGAAGACTTTAGCGTAGCGTCATACCAACAGATGATGGATTTGAATGCGTCCATGGCCGCCCTCATACAACCTAGTGACCCGGTAGCTGGTTTCCAACTAGCTCCAAATTTTCCAATGTATGATGAGGCGGTTGGACAAATTGAGAATTTGAGTGGTGAGAGTGAGCTGTACACCTTTCCAAATCAAACCTACCCATCCCCAATTAAATCCCACAACTCCGGTTTTGAATGTCTATCAAGTATTCCAAATGATTCACCCGTTGAAGATAAAACGTTTAATGAGTTGTGCGATTTTGTAGTGTTTGATTTATCTGATTGTGAAGGGTCCGTTTCGAGTGAAACCATCACCAATCCTTTTGACCTCTACACTTCCACTCTAGAACCTAAATTGATTGATATCCATGCTTTTGTTGACGTGTCTGAGAAAATTAATTTTCACTTGATTAAGGATATTGACGCTGGGAATATTTTGGATGATGAACTCGCAGAATTGACCGAATTTTTCTCTCCAATTCATCATCCCGAGTCATTAAATGTTTCTCTCGAACTTCATATGCGCCTTGATTTTGATGAGAATTGCATGGATAAGCTAAATTTTGAGAAGAGTATTGAGAAAATTATTGAGGATGTAGCAGTTTTACTTGAGGAGTCGGATTTTCCAATTCATTCTATCCCTTTCATTGACTGCACACACCCTCGTGAATCTTTAACCGATACCCTTCCTCAATCACTTCCCTCCATCCTCGTTCCGACCTTGCAAGAAACCGTTACACTTTCATTTTCAATGTCTGGTTTACCAAGTTCGACATACCCATGTTTTCTCATGAATCTTGAGGGATTTGACCTCATTTCTCAGTGGGTTGATAGATTAGCACAATCGTTTTTTACACATCGGTCATTACAAGTTGTGCTAATTTATACACTCCATTTCCACGCTCAAGTTCGTATTCCATTTCTTTCTCCCACTTTCTCTGGTTCTTCTTCTAATCTTCCCTTAATGATAGCGAGTGTTAATGAATCACAATCCGATATTTTGAGTTTGATAATTCTAGAAAAACAACTTGATTTAGACTCTTTTGAAAATAAGGTAGATGAGCCTTACGAGTCTCCTACCTCCATAATTTTTGAAAAATCAACTGTGTTGAATTATGGCGCGACACTTATTGACATTGAAACGTTCAATTGGACCATCGATGAAAGTTTCGAAGATATTTTTGCCGACGAACTCGCATTCCTAAACGACACGGATTTTGTTATTAATCAACCTCCACCTGAAGAAGTCGAACCACCACCATTTCTTCTTATCCCATACGAGAATGTGACCATTCTTCCCATTCCTAATCGTCCACATTCACTTTTCCGTTCACCATTGTTGTTTCGCCTTTACAAATCGAGACGTAAACTTTTTCCATTACACCACTTATCTTTACCCCATTTCTTCCTGACTCTGTACAACATGTTCTTCCACCAACCGGTGCGCTTCACTGATAAATTCTTTGAATGGTTGGTGCTAACCTTTTGCCTGTGTAAGGCCTTGTATAGCTTGATACTGCGTTTTTCTCCCCCCTAACTCTGAACTTTAACGCTTAAACAGTGGAAACATTGTTTCACTTAAATTTGGGGGGGGCCTTTTTGTATATATATATTTTGTTTTCTTTTTCTGTTAATAATAATAATAAAAAAAATAACAAATAAACAAACAGAGGAGTGTCGACAATTTTGACCCTCTTGGTGTAGTCTGACAGTGAGGGCACTGTCAAGTTTAAGTTTGGGGGTGTGCTTGGTAAGCCTTCTTCCTCTGCATTCATGTGTATATTTTTGCATTTGCATACTTATTTTTAAACCCATAAAAATAAAAAAATATTAAAAAATTATAAAAATTGAAAAGTTCAATTTTGGCCATATTTGACTTAAGTTCAACATGACGGTTGACTAGTTAGGAAAAAATAGATTCTAAACTTAGTAAATTAAAAACCCTAAAAATAATCTTTTTTAAAATTTAACTGTAGAAAATATACGTCCTTATAGTTTATTTAGAATTAGGCAAATTTTTGAGTTCAGTTCTTGGGCTAAATCGAAATAAGGGAAGAGTATTGAAAGCTCTATTTGAAGTATAAGTCTGAAAAATAATTCTGAATCTTAAGTCCAAATTCTGAAAATATATACCCTACTTTACGCACTCACACACATCTTGAAACTTGGGATAGTAGAGGATACCTTGAAATGCTCTTGTCTAAAATTCTTAGTATGAAGGAAAATAAAATAAAAGTATAAGTGGTGAATAAAGAGATAAAAAAAATGAACACTGGTTTTATAATTACTTAAGGCAGCATAAATAAAAAATATAGCGAGGGTGCTTTATCACCTAATGCCTTAGACCAACTGGTTTGGGAGTCACTGCTAAGCCTTAGGTATTGCAAGACGAGAAATTACGCCTAAATGCGTAAGCACATTTTGTAATCGGTCGTTTAGTGCCTCAAGAAATATTAACGGTTGCATGAAAAATGTGTGAGAAATTTCATTTAAAATTCACCAACTAAAAATATTTTGGAAGATGGATAAGAGTATGATAGCTTGAATTGAATTTCCAAGTGTAGGGGTGATAATTACACACATGTAGGGGTATATAATTGGAGTTTGGAGGAGAGATAGGAATAAAAGATAGGGTTTATATCTTCAGTAGAGATGATAAAAATTCCTGAGTTAAGATTGCACCTTAGAAGGAAAACTTAAGAGATGCTGAAAGTTTTATAAACTTGCAAAACAAATATGATCTTAAGTTAAATGAAAAGGAAGTGTGAAAAATACGGTTTGATGATTTCTAAGTTGAAAATAATAGAATTTCTTTCTAGAATACTGAATTGAAAAATTAGAGTCAATGGCCAAATTGATCGGATTTTATGGGTAGTATCCGCTGAAAATCCTTAGGAGACAACACTCCTCCTACTAGGGACACTTAGAGGTTTAACGGATTGTTGCACGAGCTCAGTACAATCGCGTTCCCTGCGAAAGTGAGGTTAGGAATTTTTGAGAATAAAATTGGTTTTGCTCGGGACGAGCAAAAAATAAGTTTGGGGGTATTTGTTCATATCAGATTTTTGCATTTTTATATCGCCCATTCTTAATCACATTGTATATAAGTAGGTATTTTTGATCCAGGTTTGCTAAATAGTTGCAGGTTATAGGTTCTCAGCTCTTTACAGTGAGATTCGTGGAAAGTCGCAACAAATATGGGACTACGACCAATAACAGATGAATACTGATCCGCATGATGCCGCATACCAGTTCAAGCGGAGTTCAAGACAAAATTCCATAGCTGAATATCTGGAAGATAACAGAAGAGCTTTTGAGAAACCAAGTTTACCAAATAGAAGATAAAACAAATGGTAGAAGACCTGAAAAGATGGACCCAAGAATCCACCATATGGTCGCGGAACCGTGCCAAACAGGCACTTCTGCCGCGGTTCTGCTGCCGTGCAGTGCACATGTCGGTGGCAGTGTCAGTGCTTTGACTCGGCTCTCTTGGGGTAGTTTTGTAATTTCGCGTATGGATCAGAATGTAAACCTAGGGTTTTTTTATCTATAAATAGGAGAGCTCAAAGCCAAATTAGGTGTGCCTCTTTTAGGGTGCCTTTCTTAGATGCCTCTCTTTATTTTTTATGCCACTTTTTAATTTCTAGATCTAAAAATTTAAATTCCATTGTAATGTGATTTTGAGAGGTCATCAATAAAGTAAGTCTTTTTTATTTATTTATCTCGCATTCTCTTTATCGTACTTTAAATACCTGCAATTTTTTTAATTGTTAATCTAGTAGTAGAATTAATCTGCAATTTCTTATCTCGATCTTTATTTTAAATCTATTAATGAGTGATTAATTCCTCACTTGTTAGGGTAGGAGTGGGAAAGTTTGGGAGAAGGAAATCTCTCTCACTCCTTTCTTTACCCAATAATTTTAAATATGGACTCCCATTAATTCAACCTCAATCCGCTCACTACGGCACCCTATCTTACATGATAGCGGTGAATCCCTTGTTAGACTGGTTGTGGTTGAAGTAACCGGAGGTTAGGGCTAAGAGCCAAGAACGGAAGGACAAGGACCGAAAGGAAGAAATTAAGCATGGAAAGCCTAGCTTAGACCTGTAAGTTTCTTCCTAGTCGTGTTAATCCCCGTTATTGCCGATTACCCTAACACCTCTATTCATAACTAATGCATTGAAAGATATGAGAAGATCCCTATCTCGAACTAACCTAATCCTAACCCTAGCAAGCTTTTTGTCAACTTTTATCTCATTCGTAGATCTTAAAACAAAACCACCAATTTTTTGGACTTAACTCGTTATAACATAAAGAAAAAGATTCCAACTCCCTGTGGATCGACCCGTACTCAACCGGCTAGCTACCAAGCGACACCGTCTTGATTGCGGTAAATTTAAAAACAGAAAATCTCTATCAATCAAATGGCGCCGTTGCCGGAGAGACGGTAATTTCTTTCTTGGTGTAATTTCGGGTTAATTAAAAATTTAAAAATATAAAAATTGAAAAACCAAATAAATAAATAAATAAATAAATAAATAAATAAAAACAAAAATAAAAATCATTTTGTTATCTTTGAAAGGTTTTTGTGTAAGGGTGCAGGCTTAGAGCAAACTCTGTTTCAGATCTGGAGCAAATTCAGTAAACAAATCAATATTCAAGAGATCTAAACAGGTAGAGGAAAACCAACTCAGCACAGAGACAAAATTTGAAGCAGTCAACTTTCTGTTAGGCTGCGGAACCTCGACAGAAGAAAGAGTTTGACCGCGGAACCGCGGTCAACGGGTGATGGCAGCAACTAAAAATCTCTGTGAGTATCTCATTTCTCATCTCCTTTCCTCTGCACTCCACTGAAAAAAATTTCCTGCAGCTTTCTTTGCACAGATTCTCTTTCTCCAATCGAATAAATTGTTTTTGTGCAGGATTCTTTGCGCTGCCAAATAAAAAAAAATTGCAAGTGTTTTAGATTTTTGGTGTGTTACTTCTTTGCATAATTAATACAGAATCTAAGAGGGTATAACACCAATTAAGATTGGGTGAGGATTTCATTACCCTTCCTAAGACCCCAAAAATCACTAAAAAGTATATGCATCACCCTTGAGTTAATTAAAAAATATCTAGACTCAGCCAATTAAGGACTGTCGTGCTCATTAGGACAGAGCAAGGTTGTGGGCATTCATTCGTTTATCTAAACCTGACTTTGTGGTGCCTAGGCTAGACAAGTGAGAAAGGTAATTTTAAAAGGCCCGTCTCACGGTGATTCGTGAGCGGAACCCTCCTTTCTTCATTTGTGCTTACCTGACCACAATTAGCGGTGAAGAGGCGATTTGAGGGATATCTTACAACTTGTCACTTTGGAACAGTTAGGAGCAGTCTAGTGGACTTAGAAGACCATAACTCTAGGTTTGATTGTGCATGTTTTAACTGTGATTGTTTGAAGTAAGTCCGTATACATTCTTACAAAAATCTTTCAAAAATTTCTAAACTCCAAAAACAAACAATTTTTTTACAAAAAAAATTCATATTCTTTCTCTTCTCCTCTCTCTCATTACATCATGGGTACCCCATCTCGCAAAACTCTTGCCGAACTTTGGTACCCACAACCAGACATTACTTCCTACGGTTCTTGTTTTGGTCGAATTTCGAACGACCCCTCCATGCCCAAAATTTCTTTGAAAGATCGGATAGACGCGTCTAGGACAACCAATTGGACTCCGCAATCCACCTTGTATCAACCATTTCAACCTTCACCACCTTCTTACATTGATACTCCTTTTTCGAGTCCTGTTGTAACTCCGAAACCCATGTCTATTGCTGAACATATTGAACAATCTCGTAACCGATCTTTCACTCCTTTCACCAATTCGAATTCTTTGGATTAACAATTCCATTCACTTTCTTATCCGTATTTTGATCCTACCCCTGTCCAACCATTCTATTCCTATCCATCCTACCCAACTTTTACACTTTCCCTGGACATTGCTTCTACACAGCCATTTGGGAGTTTTCAGTATCTAAACAAATTTGAATTTTTTACTGAAACTCCTTCAAAACTCATGTCTAGTCTGGAACAGGAGTTGGAAGACTTTAGGGTAGCGCCATGCCAACTTATGATGGATTTGGAAGCGTCCATGGCCGTCCTCATACAACCTAGTGACCCGGTAGCTGGTTTCCAACTATCTCCAAATTTTCCAATGTATGATGAGACGGTTGGACAGATTGAGAATTTGAGTGGTGAGAGTGAGCTGTACACCCTTCCAAATCAAACCTACCCATCCCCAATTGAATCCCACAACTCCGATTTTGAATGTCTATCAAGTGTTCCAAATGATTCACCCGTTGAAGATAAAACGTTTAATGAGTTGTGCGACTTTGTAGTGTTTGGTTTACCTGATTGTGAAGGGTCCGTTTCGAGTGAAACCATCACCAATCCTTTTGACCTCTACACTTCCACTCTAGAACCTAAATTGATTGATATCCATATTTTTTTTGAGGCGTCTGAGAAAATTAATTTTCACTTGATTAAGGATATTGACGCTGGGAATATTTTGGATGATGAACCCACAGATTTTACTGAATTTTTCTCTCCAATTCATCATCCCGAGTCATTAAATGTTTCTCTCGAACTTCATATGCGCCTTGATTTTGATGAGAATTGCATGGATAAGCTAAATTTTGAGGAGAGTATTGAGAAAATTACTGAGGATGAAGCAGTTTTACTTGAGGAGTCGGATTTTCCAATTCATTCTATCCCTTTCATTGACTGCACACACCCTCCTGAATCTTTAACCGATACCCTTCCTCAATCTCTTTCCTCCATCCTCATTCTGACCTTGCAAGAAACCGTTACACTTTCATTTTCAATGTCTGGTTTACCAAGTTCGACGTACCCATGTTTTCTCACGAATCTTGAGGGATTTGACCTCATTTCTCAGTGGGTTGATAGATTAGCACAATCACTTTTTACACATCGGTCATTACAAATTGTGCTAATTTATACACTCCATTTCCACCCTCAAGTTCGTATTCCACTTTTTTCTCCCACTTTCTCTGTTTCTTCTTCTAATCTTCCCTTAATGATAGCAAGTGTTAATGAATCACAATCCGATATTTTGAGTTCGATAATTCTAGAAAAACAACTTGATTTAAACTCTTTTGAAAATAAGGTAGATGGGCCTTACGAGTATCCTACCTCCATAATTTTTGAAAAATCAAGTGTGTTGAATTCTAACGCGACACTTATTGACATTGAAATGTTCAATCGGACCATCGATGAAAGTTTCGAAGATATTTTTGCCGACGAACACGCATTCCTAAACGACACGGATTTTGTTATTAATCAACCTCCACCTGAATAAGTCGAACCACCACCATTTCTTCTTATCCCGTACGAGAATGTGACCATTCTTCCCATTCCTAATCATCCACATTCTCTTTTCCGTTCACCATTGTTGTTTCGTCTCTACAAATCGAGACGTAAACCTTTTCCATTACACCACTTGTCTTTACCCCATTTCTTTCTGACTCTATACAATATGTTCTTCCACCAACCGGTGCGCTTCCCTGATAAAATCTTTGAATGGTTGGTTCTAACTTTTGGCCTGTGTAAGGCCTTGTATAGCTTGATACTGTGTTTTTCTCCCCCCTAACTCTGAACTTTAACGCTTAAACAGTGGAAAAACTGTTTCACTTAAGTTTGGGGGACCTTTTTGTGTATATATATTTTGTTTTCTTTTTCTGTTAATAATAAAAAAAATAATAAATTTTTTTTAAAAAATAACAAATAAACAAACAGGGGAGTGCCGACAATTTTGACCCTCTTGGTGTAGCCTGACAGTGTGGGCACTGTCAAGTTTAACTTTGGGGGTGTGCTTGGTAAGCCTTCTTCCTTCGCATTCATGTGTATATTTTTGCATTTGCATACTTATTTTAAAACCCATAAAAATAAAAAAAATTTAAAAAATTATAAAAATTGAAAAGTTCAATTTTGGCCATATTTGACTTAAGTTCAACATGACGGTTGACTAGTTAGGAAAAACTAGATCCTAAACTTAGTAAATTAAAAACCCTAAAAATAATCTTTCTTAAAATTTAACTGTAGAAAATATACGTTCTTATAGTTTATTTAGAAATAGGCAAATTTTTGAGTTCAGTTCTTGGGCTAAATCGAAATAAGGGAAGAGTATTGAAAGCTCTATTTGAAATATAAGTATGAAAAATAATTCCGAACCTTAAGTCCAAATTCTGAAAATATATACCCTACTTTACGCACTCACACACATCTTGAAACTTGGGATACTAGAGTATACCTTGAAATGCTCTTGTCTAAAATCCTTAGTATGAAGAAAAATAAAATAAAATTATAAGTGGTGAATAAAGAGATAAAAAAATGAACACTGGTTTTATAATTACTTAAGGCAGCATAAATAAAAAATATAGCGAGGGAGCTTTATCACCTAGTTCCTTAGACCAACTGGTTTGGGAATCACTGCTAAGCCTTAGGTATTGCAAGACTAGGAATTACGCCTAAATGCGCAAGCACATTTTGTAATCGGTCGTTTAGTATCTCAAGAAGTATTAAGGGTCGCATGAAGAATGTGTGAGCAATTTCATCTAAAATTCACCAACTAAAAATATTTTGGAAGATGGACAAGAGTATGATAGCTTGAATTGAATTTCCAAGTGTAGGGGTGATAATTACACACACGTAGGGGTATATAATTGGAGTTTGGAGGAGAGATAGGAATAAAAGATAGGGCTTATATCTTCAGTAGAGATGATAAAAATTCCTGAGTTAAGATTGCACCTTAGAAGGAAAACTTAGGAGATGCTGAAAGCTTTGTGCAAAACGTATATGATCTTAAGTTAAATGAAAAGGAAGTGTGAAAAATACGGTTTGATGATTTCAAAGTTGAAAATAATTGAATTTCTTGCTAGAATACTGAATTGAAAAATTAGAGTCAATGGCCTAATTGATCGGATTTTGTGGGTAGTATCCGCTGAAAACCCTTAGGAGACAACACTCCTCATACTAGGGACACCTAGAGGTTTAATGGCTTGTTGCACGAGCTCAGTGCAATCGCATTCCCTGCGAAAGAGAGGTTAGGAATTTTTGAGAATAAAATTGGTTTTGCTCGGGACGAGCAAAAGATAAGTTTGGGGGTATTTGTTCATATCAGATTTTTGCATTTTTATATCGCCCATTCTTAATCACATTGCATATAAGCAGATATTTTTGATCCATGTCTGCTAAATAGTTGCAGGTTAGGTTCTCAACTCTTTACAGTAAGATTCGTGAAAAGTCGCAATAAATGCGGGACTACGACCAATAACAGATGAATACTGATCCGCATGATGCCGCATACCAGTTCAAGCGGAGTTCAAGGAAAAAGTCCACTGCTGAATATCTGGAAGATAACAGAAGAGCTTTTGAGAAACCAAGTGTGCCAAATAGAAGATAAAAGCAAATGGTATTAGACCTGAAAAGATGGACCTAAGAATGCACCATATGGCCGTAGAACCGCGGCTAAACAGGCACTTCTGCCGCGGTTCCGCGGCCGTGCAGTGCACGTGTCGGTGGCAGTGTCGGTGCTTTTACTCGGCTTTCTTGGGGTAGTTTTGTAATTTCATGTATTGATCAGAATGTAAACCTAGGGTTTTTATATACAAATAGGAGAGCTCAAAACCAAATTGGGTGTGCCTCGTTTAGGGTGCCTTTCTTAAATTCCTCTCTTTATTTTTTATGCCACTTTTTAATTTCTAGATCTAAAAATTTAAATTCCATTGTAATGTGTTGTTGAGAGGTCATCAATAAAGTAAGTCTTTTTTATTTATTTATCTCGCATTCTTTTTATCGTACTTTAAATACCTGAATTTTTTTTAATTGTTAATCTAGTGGTAGAATTAATCTTCAATTTCTTATCTCAATCTTTATTTTAAATCTTTTAATGAGTGAGTAATTTCTCACTTGTTAGGGTAGGAGTAGGAATGTTTGAGAGAAGGAAATCTCTCTCACTCATTTCTTTGCCCAATAATTTTAAATACGAACTCCCTTTAATTTAACCTCAATCCACTCACTACGGCACCCTATCTTATATGATAGAGGTGATTCCCTAGTTAGACCGGTTGTGGTTGAATTAACCGGAGGTTAGGGCTAAGAGTCAAGAACGGACGGACAAGGACCAAAAGGAAGAAATTAAGCATGAAAAGCCTAGCTTAGACCTGTAAGTTTCTTCCTAATCGTACTAATCCCCGCTGTTGCCGATTACCCTAACACCTCTATTCATAACTAATGCATTGAAAGATGTGAGAAGATCCCTATCTCGAACTAATCTAATCCTAACCCTAGCAAGCTTTTTATCAACTTTTATCTCATTCGTAGATCTTAAAACAAAACCACCAATTTTTTGGACTTAACTCGTTATAACATAAAGAAAAAGATTCCATCACCGTGTGGATCGACCCGTACTCAATCGGCTAGCTACCAAGCAACGCGGTCTTGATTGCGGTAAATTTAAATACAGAAAATCTCTATCAATCAAATGGCGTCGTTGCCAAGGAGACGGTAATTTCTTTCTTGGTGTAATTTCGGGTTAATTAAAAATTTAAAAATATAAAAATTGAAAAACCAAATAAAAAAATAAATAAATAAATAAAACAAAAATAAAAATCATCTTATTATTTTTGAAAGGTTTTTGTGTAAGTGTGCAGGCTTGGAGCAAATTTTGCTTCAGATCTCGAGTAAATTCAGTAAACAAATCAATATTCAGGAGATCTAAACGGGTAGAGGAAAACCAACTCTGCACAGAGACAAAATTTGAAGCAGTCAACCTTCTTTTAGGCCGCGGAACATCGGCAGAAGCAAGGGTTTGACCGCGGAACCGCGGTCAACAGGTGACGTCAGCAACCAAAAATCTCTGTGAGTATCTCATTTCTCATCTCCTTTCCTCTACACTCCACTGAAAAAATTTCCTGCAGGTTTCTTTGCACAGATTCTCTTTCTCCTATCCAATAAATTGTTTTTGTGCAGGATTCTTTGCGCTGCCAAATAAATTTTTTTACAAGTGTTTTAGATTTTTGGTGTGTTACTGCTTTGCAAAATTAATACGGAATTTAAGAGGCTATAACACCAATTAAGATTGTGTGGGGATTTCATTACCCTTCCTAAGACCCCAAAAATTACTAAAAAGCATATGCATCACCCTTGAGTTATTAAAAAATATCTAGACTCAGCCAATTAAGGACTGTTGTGCTACTTAGGACAGAGGAAGGTTGTCGGCATTCATTCATTTATCTAAACCTGACTTTGTGCTGCCTAAGCCAGACAAGCGAGAAAGGTAATTTTAAAAGGCCAGTTTCACGGTGATCCGTGAGCGGAACCCTCCTTTCTTCATTTGTGCTTACCTGGCCACAATTGGCGGTGAAGAGGCGATTTGAGGGATATCTCACAACTTGTCACTTTGGAACAGTTAGGAGCAGTCTAGTGGACTTAGAAGACCATAACTCTAGGTTTGATTGTGCATGTTTTAACTGTGATTGTTTGAAGTAAGTCCGTATACATTCTTACAAAACTCTCTCAAAAATTTCTAAACTCCAAAAACAAACAATTTTTTTACAAAAAAAAAAACCACATTCTTTTTCTTCTCCTTTCTCTCATTAGTACCCTATCTCGCAAAACTCTTGCCGAACATTGTTACCCACAACCAGACATTACTTTTGTTCTGGTCGAATTTTGAACGACCTCTCCATACCCAAAATTTCTTTGAAAGATCGGATAGACGCGTCTAGGACAACCAATTGGACTCCGCAATCCACCTTGTATCAACCATTTCAACTTTCACCACCTTCTTACGTTGATACTCCTTTTTCGAGTTCTGTTGTAACTCTGAAACCCATGTCTATTGTTGAACATATTGAACAATCTCGTAACCGATCTTTCACTCCTTTCACCAATGCGAATTCTTTGGATCAACAATTCTATTTACCTTCTTATCTGTATTTTGATCCTACCCCTGTCCAACCATTTTATTCCTATCCATCCTACCCAACTTTTACACCTTTCCTGGACATTGCTTCTACACAGCCATTTGGGAGTTTTCAGTATCCAAACAAATTTGAATATTTTACTGAAACTACTTCACAACCTATGTCTAGTCTGGAACAGGCGTTGGAAGACTTTAGGGTAGCGTCATTCCAACAGATGATGGATTTGAATGCGTCCATGGCCTCCCTCATACAACCTAGTGACTCGGTAGCTCGTTTCCAACTAGCTCCAAATTTTCCAATGTATGATGAGGCGGTTGGACAGATTGAGAATTTGAGTAGTAAGAGTGAGCTATCCACCCTTCCAAATCAAACCTACCCATCCCTAATTGAATCCCACAACTCCGGTTTTGAATATCTATCAAGTGTTCCAAATGATTCACCCGTTGAAGATGAAACTTTTAATGAGTTGTGCGACTTTGTAGTGTTTGATTTACCTGATTGTGAAGGGTCCCTTTCGAGTGAAACCATCACCAATCCTTTTGACCTCTACACCTCCACTCTAGAACCTAAATTGATTGATATCCATATTTTTGTTGAGG
This sequence comes from Agapanthus africanus, assembly GCA_030015575.1. Classification (NCBI taxonomy): domain Eukaryota; kingdom Viridiplantae; phylum Streptophyta; class Magnoliopsida; order Asparagales; family Amaryllidaceae; genus Agapanthus; species Agapanthus africanus. Next base: position 7,376,500 of record CM057338.1, on the reverse strand, counting down.
TGTCTGAGAAAATTAATTTTCACTTGATTAAGGATATTGACTCTGGGAATATTTTGGATAATGAACCCGCAGATTTGACTGAATTTTTCTTTCCAATTCATCATCCCGAGTCATTAAATGTTTCTCCCGAACTTCATATGCGCCTTGATTTTGATGAGAATTGCATGGATAAGCTAAATTTTGATGTGAGTATTGAGGAAATTATTGAGTTTTACTTGAGGAGTCGGATTTTCCAATTCATTCTATCCCTTTCATTGACTGCACACACCCTCCTGAATATTTAACCGATACCCTTCCTCAATCACTTCCCTCCATCCTCGTTCCGACCTTGCAAGAAACCGTTACACTTTCATTTTCAATGTCTGGTTTACTAAGTTCGACGTACCCATGTTTTCTCACGAATCTTGAGGGATTTGACCTCATTTCTCAGTGGGTTGATAGATTAGCACAATCGCTTTTTGCACATCGGTCATTACAAATTGTGCTAATTTATACACTCCATTTCCACCCTCAAGTTCGTATTCCACTTCTTTCTCCCACTTTCTCTGGTTCTTCTTATAATATTCCCTTAATGACAGCGAGTGTTAATGAATCACAATCCGATATTTTGAGTTCGATAATTCTAGAATAAAAACTTGATTTAGACTCTTTTGAAAATAAGGTAGATGAGCCTTACGAGTCTCCTACCTCCATAATTTTTGAAAAATCAAGTGTGTTGAATTCTGGCACGACACTTATTGACATTGAAACGTTCAATCGGACCATCGATGAAAGTTTCGAAGATATTTTTGCCGACGAACTCGCATTCCTAAACGACACGGATTTTGTGATTAATCAACCTCCACCTGAAGAAGTCGAATCACCACCATTTCTTCTTATCCCATACGAGAATGTGACCATTCTTCCCATTCCTAATCATCCACATTCTCTTTTCCGTTCACTATTGTTGTTTCGTTCTACAAATCGAGCAAAACCTTTTCCATTACACCACTTATCTTTACCCAATTTTTTTCTGACTCTATACAACATGTTCTTCCACCAACCGGTGCGCTTCACTGTTAAATTCTTTGAATGGTTGATGCTAACTTTTGGCCTGTGTAAGGCTTTGTATAGCTTGATACTGTGTTTTTCTCCCCCCTAACTCTGAACTTTAACGTTTAAACAATGGAAACACTGTTTCACTTAAGTTTGGGGGGGACCTTTTTGTGTATATATATTTTGTTTTCTTTTTCTGTTAATAATAATAAAAAAAATAAAAATAAAAATAATAAAAAATAACAAATAAACAAACAGGGGAGTGCCGACAATTTTGACCCTCTTGGTGTAGCCTGACAGTGAGGGCACTGTCAAGTTTAAGTTTGAGAGTGTGCTTGGTAAGCCTTCTTCCTTCGCATTCATGTGTATATTTTTGCATTTGCATACTTATTTTAAAACCCATAAAAATCAAAAAAATTTAAAAAATTATAAAAATTGAAAAGTTCAATTTTGGCCAAATTTGACTTAAGTTCAACATGACGGTTGACTAGTTAGGAAAAACTAGATCCTAAACTTAGTAAATTAGAAACCCTAACAATAATCTTTCTTAAAGTTTAACTATAGAAAATATATGTTCTTATAGTTTATTTAGAAATAGGCAAATTTTTGAGTTCGGTTCTTGGGCTAAATCGAAATAAGGGAAGAGTATTGAAAGCTCTATTTGAAGTATAAGTCTGAAAATAATTTTGAACCTTAAGTCCAAATTCTGAAAATATATACCCTACTTTATACACTCACACACATCTTGAAACTTGGAATAGTAGAGGATACCTTGAAATGCTCTTGTCTAAAATCCTTAGTATGAAGGAAAATAAAATAAAAGTATAAGTGGTGAAAAAGAGATAAAAAAAATGAACATTGGTTTTATAATTACTTAAGGCAGCATAAATAAAAAATATAGCGAGGGAGCTTTATCACCTAGTGCCTTAGACCAACTGGTTTGGGAGTCACTGCTAAGCCTTAGGTATTGCAAGACGATGAATTACACCTAAATGCGCAAGCACATTTTGTAATCGGTCGTTTAGTATCTCAAGAAGTATTAACGGTCGCATGAAGAATGTGTGAGCAATTTCATCTAAAATTCACCAACTAAAAATATTTTGGAAGATGGACAAGAGTATGATAGCTTGAATTGAATTTCCAAGTGTAGGGGTGATAATTACACACACGTAGGGGTATATAATTGGAGTTTGGAGGGGAGATAGGACTAAAAGATAGGGCTTACTAAAAGATAGGGCTTATATCTTCAGTAGAGATGATAAAAATTCCTGAGTTAAGATTGCACCTTAGAAGGAAAACTTAGAGGATGCTGAAAGTTTTATAAACTTGCAAAACGTATATGATCTTAAGTTAAATGAAAAGGAAGTGTGAAAAATACGGTTTGATGATTTCTAAGTTGAAAATAATAGAATTTCTTGGTAGAATACTGAATTGAAAAATTAGAGTCAATGGCTAAATTGATCGGATTTTGTGGGTAGTATCCGCTGAAAACCCTTAGGAGACAACACTCCTCCTACTAGGGACACCTATAGGTTTAACGGCTTGTTGCACGAGCTCAGTGCAATCGCGTTCCCTGCGAAAGTGAGGTTAGGATTTTTTGAGAATAAAATTGGTTTCGCTCGGGACGAGCAAAAGATAAGTTTGGAGGTATTTGTTCATATCAGATTTTGCATTTTTATATCGCCCATTCTTAATTACACTGCATATAAGTAGGTACTTTTGATCCATATCTGCTAAATAGTTGCAGGTTAGGTTCTCAGCTCTTTACAGTGAGATTCGTGAAAAGTTGCAACAAATGTGGGACTACGACCAATAACAGATGAATACTGATCCGCATGATGCCGCATACCAGTTCAAGCGGAGTTCAAGGCAAAAGTCCACTGCTGAATATCTGGAAGATAACAGAAGAGCTTTTGAGAAACCAAGTATGCCAAATAGAAGATAAAAGCAAATGGTATAAGACCTGAAAAGATGGACCCAAGAATCCACCATATGGCCGCGGAACCACGGCCAAACAGGCACTTCTGCCGCGGTTCCGCGGCCGTGCAGTGCACATGTCGGTGGCAGTGTCGGTGCTTTGACTCGGCTCTCTTAGGATAGTTTTGTAATTTCGTGTATGGATCAAAATGTAAACCTAAGGTTTTTTTTATCTATAAATAGGAGAGCTCAAAACCAAATTAGGTGTGCCTCTTTTAGGATGCCATTCTTAGATGCCTCTCTTTATTTTTTATGCCACTTTTTAATTTCTAAATCTAAAAATTTAAATTCCATTGTAATGTGTTTTGAGAGGTCATCAATAAAGTAACTCTTTTTTTATTTATTTATCTTGCATTTTTTTATCATACTTTAAATACCTGCAATTTTTTTAATTGTTAATCTAGTGCTATAATTAATCTGCAATTTCTTATCTCGATCTTTATTTTAAATCTTTTAATGAGTGAGTAATTCCTCACTTGTTAGGGTAGGAGTAGAAATGTTTAAGAGAAGGAAATCTCTCTCACTCCTTTCTTTGCCCAATAATTTTAAATACGGGCTCCCTTTAAGTCAACCTCAATCAGCTCACTACGGCATCCTATCTTATATGATAGCGCTGATTCTCTAGTTAGACCGATTGTGGTTAAATTAACCGAAAGTTAGGGCTAAAAGCCAAGAACGGACGGACAAGGACCAAAAGGAAGAAATTAAGCATGGAAAGCCTAGCTTAGACCTGTAAGTTTCTTCCTAATCGTGCTAATCCCCGTTGTTGCCGATTACCCTAACACCTATATTCATAATTAATGCATTGAAAGATGTGAGAAAATCCCTATCTCGAACTAACCTAATCCTAACCCTAGCAAGCTTTTTATCAACTTTTATCTCATTCATAGATCTTAAAACAAAACCACCAATTTTTTGGACTTAACTCGTTATAACATAAAGAAAAAGATTCCATCCCCCTGTGGATCGACCCGTACTCAACCGGCTAGCTACCAAGCAACACCGTCTTGATTGCGGTAAATTTAAATACTGAAAATCTCTATCAATCAAATGGCGTCGTTGCCGGGGAGACGGTAATTCTTTCTTGGTGTAATTTCGGGTTAATTAAAAATTTAAAAATATAAAAATTGAAAAACCAAATAAATAAATAAATAAATAAATAAAAAACAAAAAAATAAAGAAAACAAAAATAAAAATCATCTAGTTATTTTTGAAAGGTTTTTGTGTAAGTGTGCAGGCTTAGAGTAAACTCTGTTTTAGATCTGGAGCAAATTCAGTAAACAAATCAATATTCAGGAGATCTAAACAGGTAGAGGAAAACCAACTCTGCACAGAGACAAAATTTGAAGCAGTCAACCATCTGTTAGGCCGCGGAACCACGGCAGAAGCAAGGGTTTGATCGCGGAACCGCGGTCAATGGGTGACGTTAGCAACCAAAAATCTCTGTGAGTATCTCATTTCTTATCTCCTTTCCTCTGCACTCCACTGAAAAAATTTTCCTGCAGGTTTCTTTGCACAGATTCTTTTTCTCCTATCCAATAAATTATTTTTGTGTAGGATTCTTTGCGCTGCCAAATAAAAAATTTTTGCAAGTGTTTTAGAGTTTTGGTGTGTTACTGCTTTGCATAATTAATACGGAATCTAAAAGGCTATAACACCAATTAAGATTGGATGTGGATTTCATTACCCTTCCTAAGACCCAAAAAATCACTAAAAAGCATATGCATCACCCTTGAGTTAATTAAAAAATATCTAGACTCAGTCAATTAAGGACTGTCGTGCTCATTAGGACAGAGGAAGGTTGTGGGCATTCATTCGTTTATCTAAATCTGACTTTGTGGTGTCTAGCCTAGACAAGTGAGTAAGATAATTTTAAAAGGCGCGTCTCACGGTGATTCGTGAGCGGAACCCTCATTTCTTCATTTGTGCTTACCTGGCCATAATTGGCGGTGAAGAGGCGATTTGAGAGATATCTCACAACTTGTCACTTTGGAACAGTTAGGAGCAGTCTAGTGGACTTAGAACACCATAACTCTAGGTTTGATTGTGCATGTTTTAACTGTGATTGTTTGAAGTAAGTCCGTATACATTCTTACAAAACTCTTTCAAAAATTTCTAAACTCCAAAAACAAACAATTTTTTTACAAAAAAAATCATATTCTTTTTTTTCTCCTTTCTCTCATTAAATCATGGGTACCCCATCTCGCAAAACTCTTGCCGAACTTTGGTACCCACAACCAGACATTACTTCCTACGGTTCTTGTTTTGGTCGAATTTCGAACGACCCCTCCATGCCCAAAATTTCTTTGAAAGATCGGATAGACGCGTCTAGGATAACCAATTGGACTCCGCAATCCACCTTGTATCAACCAATTCAACATTCACCGCCTTCTTACGTTGATACTCCTTTTTTGAGTCCTGTTGTAACTCCGAAACCCATGTCTATTGCTGAACATATTGAACAATCTCGTAACCGATTTTCACTCCTTTCACCAATGCGAATTCTTTGGATCAACAATTCCATTCACCTTCTTATCCGTATTTTGATCCTACCCCTGTCCAACCATTCTATTCCTATCCATCCTACCCAACTTTTACACCTTCCCTGGACATTGCTTCTACACAACCATTTGGGAGTTTTCAGTATCCAGACAAATTTGAATGTTTTACTGAAACTCCTTCACAACCTATGTCTAGTCTGGAACAGGTGTTGGAAGACTTTAGGGTAGAGTCATGCCAACAGATGATAGATTTAAATGCGTCCATGGCCGCCCTCATACAACCTAGTGACCCGGTAGCTGGTTTCCAACTAGCTCCAAATTTTCCAATGTATGATAAGGCGGTTGGACAGATTGAGAATTTGAGTTGTGAGAGTGAGCTGTACACCCTTCCAAATCAAACCTACCCATCCCAATTGAATCCTACAACTCCGGTTTTGAATGTCTATCAAGTGTTCTAAATGATTCACCCGTTGAAGATAAAACGTTTAATGAGTTGTGCGACTTTGTAGTGTTTGATTTACCTGATTGTGAAGGGTCCCTTTCGAGTGAAACCATCACCAATCCTTTTGACCTCTACACCTCCACTCTAGAACCTAAATTGATTGATATCCATGTTTTTGTTGAGGTGTCTGAGAAAATTAATTTTCACTTGATTAAGGATATTAACGCTGGGAATATTTTGGATGATGAACTTGCAGATTTGACTGAATTTTTCTCTCCAATTCATAATCCCGAGTCATTAAATGTTTCTCCCGAACTTCATATGCGCCTTGATTTTGATGAGAATTGCATGGATAAGCTAAATTTTGAGGTGAGTATTGAGGAAATTATTGAGTTTTACTTGAGGAGTCGGATTTTCCAATTCATTCTATCCCTTTCATTGACTGCACACACCCACCTGAATATTTAACCGTTACCTTTCCTCAATCACTTCCCTCCATCCTCGTTCCGACCTTACAAGAAACCGTTACACTTTCATTTTCAATATCTGGTTTACCAAGTTCGACGTACCCATGTTTTCTCACGAATCTTGAGGGATTTGACCTCATTTCTCAGTGGGTTGATAGATTAGCACAATCGCTTTTTACACATCAGTCATTACAAATTGTGCTAATTTATACACTATATTTCCACCCTCAAGTTCGTATTCCACTCCTTTCTCCCACTTTCTCTGGTTCTTCTTCTAATCTTCCCTTAATGATAGCGAGTGTTAATGAATCACAATCCGATATTTTGAGTTCGATAATTCTAGAAAAGCAACTTGATTTAGACTCTTTTGAAAATAAGGTAGATGAGCCTTACGAGTCTCCTACCTCCATAATTTTTGAAAAATCAAGTGTGTTGAATTCTGGCGCGACACTTATTGATATTGAAACGTTCAATCGGACCATCGAATGAAAGTTTCGAAGATATTTTTGCCGACGAATTCGCATTCCTAAACGACACGGATTTTGTGATTAATCAACCTCCACCTGAAGAAGTCGAATCACCACCATTTCTTCTTATCCTATACGAGAATGTGACCATTCTTCCCATTCCTAATCATCCGCATTCTCTTTTCCGTTCACCATTGTTGTTTCGTCTCTACAAATCAAGACGTAAACCTTTTCTATTACACCATTTATCTTTGCCCCATTTCTTCCTGACTCTATACAACATGTTCTACCAACCGGTGCGCTTCACTGATAAATTCTTTGAATGGTTGGTGCTAACCTTTGGCCTGTGTAAGGCCTTGTATAGCTTGATACTGTGTTTTTCTCCTCCCTAACTCTAAACTTTAACGCTTAAACAGTGGAAACACCGTTTCACTTAAGTTTGGGGGGGACCTTTTTGTGTATATATATTTTGTTTTCTTTTTCTGTTAATAATAATAAAAAAAATAAATAAAAATAAATAAAAAAAATAACAAATAAACAAACAGGGGATTGCCGACAATTTTGACCCTCTTGGTGTAGCCTGACAGTGAGGGCACTGTCAAGTTTAAGTTTGGGGGTGTGCTTGGTAAGCCTTCTTCCTTTGCATTCATGTGTATATTTTTGCATTTGCATACTTATTTTAAAACCCATAAAAATCAAAAAAATTTAAAAATTATAAAAATTGAAAAGTTCAATTTTGGCCATATTTGACTTAAGTTCAACATGACGATTGACTAGTTAGGAAAAACTAGATTCTAAACTTAGTAAATTAAAAACTCTAAAAATAATCTTTCTTAAAGTTTAACTGTAGAAAATATACGTTCTTATAGTTTATTTAGAAATAGGCAAATTTTTGAGTTCAGTTCTTCTGCTAAATCGAAATAAGGGAAGAGTATTGAAAGCTCTATTTGAAATATAAGTATGAAAAATAATTCTGAACCTTAAGTCCAAATTCTGAAAATATATACCTTACTTTACTCACTCACACACATCTTGAAACTTGGGATAGTAGAGAATACCTTGAAATGCTCTTGTCTAAAATCCTAAAAATGAAGGAAAATAAAATAAAAGTATAAGTGGTGAATAAAGAGATAAAAAAAAATGAACACTGGTTTTATAATTACTTAAGGCAGCATAAATAAAAAATATAGCGAGGGTGCTTTATCACCTAGTGCCGTAGACCAACTGGTTTGGGAGCTACTACTAAGCCTTAGGTATTACAAGACGAGGAATTACGCCTAAATACGCAAGCACATTTTGTAATTGGTCGTTTAGTACCTCAAGAAGTATTAACGGTCGCATGAAGGATGTGTGTGCAATTTCATCTAAAATTCACTAACTAAAAATATTTTGGTAGATGGACAAGAGTATGATAGCTTGAATTGAATTTCCAAGTGTAGGGGTGATAATTATACACACCTAGGGGTATATAATTGGAGTTTGGAGGAGAGATATGAATAAAAGATAGGGCTTATATCTTCAGTAGAGATGATAAAAATTCCTGAGTTAAGATTGCACCTTAGAAGGAAAACTTAGGAGATGCTGAAAGCTTTATAAACTTGCAAAACGTATATGATCTTAAGTTAAATGAAAAGGAAGTGTGAAAAATACGGTTTGATGATTACTAAGTTGAAAATAATAGAATTTCTTGCTAGAATACTGAATTGAAAAATTAGAGTCAATGGCCAAATTGATCGGATTTTGTGGGTAGTATCCGCTGAAAACCCTTAGGAGACAACAATCCTCCTACTAGGGACACCTAGAGATTTAACGGCTTGTTGCACGAGCTCAGCGCAATCGCGTTCCCTGCGAAAGTGAGGTTAGGACTTTTTGAGAATAAAATTGGCTTTGCACGGGACGAGCAAAAGAAAAGTTTGGGGGTATTTGTTCATATCAGATTTTTGTATTTTTATTTTGCCCATTCTTAATCACATTGCATATAAGTAGGTACTTTTGATTCATGTCTGCTAAATAGTTGCATGTTAGGTTCTCAGCTCTTTACAGTGAGATTCGTGAAAAGTCGTAACAAATGTGGGACTACGACCAATAACAGATGAATACTGATCCGCATGATACCGCATACCAGTTCAAGCGGAGTTCAAGGCAAAAGTCCACTACTGAATATCTGGAAGATAACAGAAGAGCTTTTGAGAAACCAAGTGTGCCAAATAGAAGATAAAAGCAAATGGTATAAGATCTGAAAAGATGGACCCAAGAATCCACCATATGGCCGCGGAACCGCGGCCAAACAGGCAATTCTGCCGCGGTTCCGCGGCCGTGCAGTGCACGTGTCGGTGGCAGTGTCGGTGCTTTGACTCGGCTCTCTTGGGGTAGTTTTGTAATTTCGTGTATGGATCAGAATGTAAACCTTGGGTTTTTTTTATCTATAAATAGGAGAGCTCAAAGCCAAATTAGGTGTGCCTCTTTTAGGCTGCCTTTCTTAGATGCCTCTCTTTATTTTTTATGCCACATTTTAATTTCTAGATCTAAAAATTTAAATTCCATTGTAATGTGTTTTTGAGAGGTCATCAATAAAGTAAGTCTTTTTTATTTATTTATCTCGCATTCTTTTTATCGTACTTTAAATTCCTGCAATTTTTTTAATTGTTAATATAGTGGTAGAATTAATCTGCAATTTCTTATCTTGATCTTTATTTTAAATCTTTTAATGAGTGAGTAATTCTTCACTTGCCAGGGTAGGAGAAGGAAGGTTTGAGAGAAAGAAATCTCTCTCACTCCTTTGATTGCCCAATAATTTTAAATACGGATTCTCTTTAATTCAACCTCAATCCGCTCACTACGGCACCTTATCTTACATGATAGTGGTGATTCCTTAGTTAGACCGGTTGTGGTTGAATTAAACGGAAGCTAGGGCTAAGAGCCAAGAACGGACGGACAAGGATCAAAAGGAAGAAACTAAGCATGGAAAGCCGAGCTTAGACCTGTAAGTTTCTTCCTATTCGTGCTAATCCCTATTGTTGCCGATTACCCTAACACCTCTATTCATAACTAATGCATTGAAAGATGTGAGAAGATCCCTATCTCGAACTAACCTAATTCTAACCCTAGCAAGCTTTTTATCAACTTTTATCTCATTCGTAGATCTTAAAACAAAACCACCAATTTTTTGGACTTAACTCGTTGTAACATAAAGAAAAAGATTCTATATCCCTGTAGATCGACCCGTACTCAACCGGCTAGCTACCAAGCGACACCGTCTTGATTGCGGTAAATTTAAACACAGAAAATCTCTATCAATCAACGGTCTACATGGCTTTCGGAAAAAAAGGATGTTGGGGGTTTTTCGTCACCCCATTGAGATAGGAATATGCATCTCTTGTCATGTGTACTATAGATTCCCCTGCCTAGGGTGGGCAGGGGTTTATTGAGGGGTTTTGGATATATCGGGGGCCCCGCAGAGTCTACGGGGGTCCCGTGTTAGTGTATATGCCCTAGAGGCCATTACCGTATCATACTAGTATGTATATTACTTGATGGAAGCTTGGGATATTCACAGTTGTATATACAATCTTGCTCGAAATGGTAGTATGCTACTTGGTTTGTCTCTGCTTTAATGTGTACATGTGTTTCTTTTATTATATCACCTATATGCATTAGTGGAGCCCTTAGGATCTTTGCTTGATTACCAGCGTTGTGATGGCGCTCACACTCGTGGGGCTGGGTAATCCATAAGCACATCCTTATACAGGTCCCTAGTCGTAGGATTATCGAGACAGGGCATCGATACTCCGGAGTAGACTAGCGTATGCGCTTCTCATCCCAGCGTGGGAGACGGTCTGTCCCACAGCCGTCAGTACGTCGTACTTGAGATAGTATGCGGGTGCTCGTTAGGTTACGAATACACTGGACAGGACTCGTCGGGAACTGTTGGTTGGTATTATACCTATCGTCAGTTATCAGTTCCTAGGTGACATGAGTACAGCTTAGTCCGCTGACTTGACACTGTCACTTCGCCTCGAGTGTGTTCCCACTGTACTTTGATTACTACCCTACCACGGCTCAAAGGAGCCGTGCAAACAGGTAGTAGTTGGGTGCAGTCCCGAAGCACTTGGAGGCAGTGACGGTTAGACAGGATTCGTCTCTTCCAGTATTGGGGGTTGACATCGCACTGTGTCCAGGAGAGCCATTACACAAGTAGTCCCTGGCCAGGGCAAGCGAGATATACTGGTAGGTTTCCAGTGTTATCTCAGGGTGTTCTGGGCTACACTCCGACACGACTTGTACCGCTATTAGGGGACTGACGTTTACCACCCCCTAGGCCCGCCATGCGATATATCAGACGAACAGACCGGACTGTACGGAGACTGTCACATTCAGGCTCAGTAGGAGTTCAGATGGGGTCACCTCGTCAGTCTTTTTATCGGCATCTACCTGGGGACCGTTACGTACAGATAGTGCCGCTTGCGGTCTGTGGTTAAACCCACTGCCTGCGTAGTGTCGAGTCTTTAGAGTCCCACACAGAGAGTTATTCGCCTTTAGGCAAAATGAGTAGAGGTCGCATGGTTTTGCGACAGGGTTCGTTCACATCCGCGCACTTGTGCACGTTTGCTGTCCAGACAGTTTATACTAGCGGGCTTTGGTTTAAGCCAGATCCTAGTATATGATTTGGGATTGGTTTTATCTCATTGTATTCGTGTTCCTCGGATCACGAATACGGGTGCGTATCCACAGTTGACTGAGACAGAGGGAGGGGACTTTGATTAGGGTTAATGACCATTGTCATTTTCTTAACCCTAATGATTATGTGTGTATTATGAATAATTGATATTAGTTATATATAATTGTGCATGGTTAGGGTTGTTGACCATTTGACCATACTTGACTTGTTGACCTAGGTTGACACTTTGACCATCATCATTCCATATAAAAGATGCTCTTTGATCCTTGCAATTTGCATTAAATATGAAATGATAATGGTCAAGTCTTGATTAACCATGATAATTATCTAGATAATTATCTAATTTCATAATTCACCCATATTAGAGAGAATGGTTCATTATTTTCTCTCATTCTATCATTTTGATTCTCTCTCCTCCTCTTCCTCTCTCTCAAGCTCTCCCCTCTCATGAGTTGAGAAACACATGAGCTTGAGATAAACCTCTCTAAAATAATCTCTACTCTCTTCTAAGGTTCTAGGATTAACACTTCTAGCATCTTAGTTACTTCTAGCTTGAAGTTGAAGCCAAAGGTTGAGGCTCTCGGGTGGATCCTTCTTCGACTAGAGAAGGCGACAAGGTGATCTCTTTCTTCCACTCCAAGGAGCAAGGAGAGAAGGACATAAAGCCCAAGGTATAACCTTTCTTCCATGTAGCTAATACTAGTTAGCTTGTAGTTAGTTTTTGTTTAGCAAAGATCCTCCTTTAGTTAGTCCATGTTGCCCAGTTCGATAAAAATCCGATTTTTATTCCGTTTTCCGCCTCCCCGCAAGCACCGGGCTGGGCAACGTGGATTTACAGTTGTATCAGAGCCTAACTAAACATAAACTAGCTATTTAGTAATGTGTATAGAAGTTCGATCGGTAAAAATCGCAAAACTAAAATTTCAAAACCCTCAGTTTCTGTTGTTTTTTTTTCTGCTCTAAAAATAATAAATCATACTTCAAAAATCGGCTCAGGGTTTTGTTAGGAAGCACACCAAAAACAATCCAGTGAACCGTTCAAAGCGTCGCGGTTCCGCGGCCATAGCATGCTATTGCCGTGGATCCGCGGCCGATTTGACTCGGTTCTGGACCGAGTTTGGTGCAGTGTTCTTCTGTAATGGTTTTAGGATTTTTAAGATATTTTATTTCTGCCCAGATTTTCCAGAATAGAAATTTGTATTTGGGTGGCTATAAATCCGTATTTTTTTTATCGAACTTCACTATACTTTGACTATTGGGTTTTATCTGTGATGTTTATATGTATTTAACGTCTGCTAATCGCTATACGTCGATTAGTGGGGGTTATACATATCTGTGATCTGTAATGCTTATTGGTTTGTGTATATGAACTCAGTGGATTGTCGCGGATGAATAGCCGGGGTGGATGTGAGATGAGAGCTTCTTTTTTTTTTCATTCATGTAATATGTAAATTGATGTAATATTATTTGTATGGCCGCACAACCGAGTCGGGGTTGTAGCCGTCATTGTATAATTCTTTTTACTGTTTTTGCTCCTAGGATAGACCCATGGAGGGTGTGCACAAACTACTGGGTATCTCGAAGTGCCGAGTGGCCTACTCACGGTGTTGAGGGAGGTTGCTTCGCTTCGGATACTTGGCGGGTAGTTTGCCGCACCCGTAGGGGTCTTGGGTGGGGTATTGGCTATTCATCGCGACCGTGTAATCCGCTTTTCGTTGCAGGCTCGAACGAATCGCGGATTCCTAGTATATCCAAAGTGTTCATCTGTGATCTGTAATGTCTATCATTGCTATATATTTATATACGATAACTATTTAGGCGTTGCTTATGTTTTACAGCCGCGCCCAATCCCCTCTCTGTCGTTAGTTAAGTAACCTAACGGGTGATGACGGGCCCCGTGGCGAATGCGAATGGCATAAGCGTACGTCATATTTTGGTTGTTTTCTGCAATGGTAGGAATTAAATGATGGGACACATTAAAAGAACTAATGCAAGAAAATAAACCAAGTAAAAGTCGATTGGAACACTATGAAAACCACTCGGTTCTTTTCAAAACTAAACTTTTAAATGCGGAGCTTGAACCACTCCTTTTAAAAGCTATCTCGTTCCATCGATTATATCAAGTTCATTACGTTCACGGTTTCGCCAAAACCATTCGTAGCCCTCCGTCATTCCACATGAATGGTCAAAAAGTATTCAAGCTATGTATTTTGGCCAAAGTCAAGGTATAGTGATTGGTAGCTATTGGGTATTCATGTGCAGCATAGGTAGATGCGTTGGTTTGGGACAGTCGTACTGCCATTTTGGCCAAAGTCAAGGGTAGGTACGGGTGGGTCCAAATTAACCAGGAGAATGACGGGTAGAACTTGACATGTGACTTATGATATTTTGGCCAAAGTTAAGGTCATAAGAGCATGGGTCAAAAATCCACATCGGGAGTTTCATAAGTACTGAAACTTGCTAGCGCTGCATACCATTTGGAGTGTGATGATTCTGGTAGGATTCTTTCGGTTTTATCACGCGATGATATTTGGATCCCGATCCTACTGTGAGTATATGCTACTCCTCGGGAAATCTCTCACTTAACGATCAATGCTATAAACCTAGTAGGTGTCTAGAAAGGTGTTAGCGGGGCTACGCCCATAGGGAAAAGGGATTACTTAATTAAGGAACTTCGCGAAAGCGTTGGAAAACCTCCCTCGAAGTACCGACACTGGCCTGGCTGAACGGTTAAGCAAGTATTGTACGGTGAGATTGATCCCGACTAATTCTTCCTTTATGGTTTGAGGAGGGATTCGAGAGACAGTGGAAGCCATCCTGTTTAGACAAACTAAAAACCACTCTAAACTTGCAAGAGCATCATGCTAAAGTGTTTCTTTTCTCTCTCCTAATTGCAGCGACCATTCAACATGACCGGACTTAAGTTATTACTAGATAAAAACATACTGACAGGGCCAAACTACAAAGATTGGCTCAGGAATGTCAAGATGGCAATCACTTACGACAAGTTGGGGTATCTCCTTACCACCAAAGCTCCCCCTGTCCCAGGTCCCAAAACCAGTGTCGTAGATAGGGAAATCTATAAGACCTGGGAAATAGATTGCGCGAAGGCCAAACGCGTCGTGCTTGCCTCGATGGACAACGAACATCAGAGGAGGCACGAGAATATGGACCTAGAGTCCATATTTCTTCATACAAAAGAACTGTATGGAGAGCAGTCTCGTATCGCCAGATACGAAGTGTCGAAGAAGTTGTTTTCGGCAAGGTTGGCCATCGGATCATCGGTAGCGGAACACGTGCTTAAGATGATTGGCTACATAGAGGAGCTCGCGGACCTTGGGACCACGTTGGAGAATGAACTCTACACTGACTTGATTCTCCAGTCCCTTCCTTCCACTTACTCCCAGTTTATCCTTAACTTCAACATGCAAGGAAAGGAGGTTAAACTTTCCGATCTTCTGAACATGTTGAGGAGTGCTGAGGGCACCCTACAGAAAGGTAGGGAGACATCCACTTTGTTTGTAGGAGGATCTTCCTCTTCTAAGTCCAGGGCGAAAGCCAAGGGAAAGAAGAAGAAAGCCCCCGCCAAACCAAGGGGCCGTGTCAGTAAAGTGGATACGAAGGGAAAGGGATAAGCAACAAAGGTAGCGGGAAAGCTGGTGGGAAAGGAAGAATGCTTCTACTGTCACAAAAGTGGACACTGGAAACAGGATTGCAAGGCTTGGAAGGCCAGAACCCAGGATCTGAAGCAAGTTGCGGCTTCAGCTTTAGGTGTGTATGTTATTGAAAACTGTCTATCAATAAACTCTACTTCCTGGGTATTGGATACCGGATCAGGATCTCATATCTGTAATTCTTTGCAGGCGTTGAGAAAGCGTAGAGTTTTGAAGGCAGGTGATATGACCCTCAGAGTTACAAACGGAGCTAGCATGGATGTTGAGGCCGTGGGGGACTATCACCTGGGATTGTCAGATGGACACTTTTTGGTTTTGCGTAGTTGTTATTTTGTACCAAATGCAACCTGTAATATCATTTCTGTATCTTTATTATCTAAAGAAGGTTATGAATTTGCATTTGTAAGTAATGTAGTGAACATTCACCTTAATCAAGTTTTGATTGGGTCAGGTACATTAAACAACGGTATATACGTATTAAACCAACCACAGATTTTCAATGTCCAGAATACACACAAAAGAAAGTCTCCAGAAATCAATAAAACTTTCTTATGGCATTGTAGACTGGGTCACATCAATGAGAGAAGGTTGACTAAGTTACATACAGAAGGATATTTGGATCCGTTCGAATATCAGTCATATGCAACTTGTCAATCCTGTCTCAAAGGAAAGATGACAAAGACTCCGTTCACTGGACACGGAGTAAGAGCGAGCGAGCTCTTGGGACTCGTACACAGCGACGTGTGCGGTCCAATGTCTACGCATGCACGAAGCGGTTATTCTTATTTCATTACTTTTACGGATGACTTTTCAAGGTACGGTTATGTCTTCTTAATGAAACATAAATCCGAGGCTTATGAAAAATTCCAGGAATATAAGAATGAAGTAGAAAAACAAACAGGCAAAAGTATCAAGGTACTGATATCTGATCGAGGTGGTGAATACTTGAGTGCCGAGTTCCTGGGTTACTTAAAAGAGAATGGAATTCTCTCTCGGCTTACTCCTCCATACACTCCGCAACATAACGGTGTATCGGAGAGACGGAACCGAACCCTATTGGATATGGTACGGTCCATGATGAGTAACGCTGAGTTGCCGCGATCATTCTGGGGATATGCGCTAGAATCAGCTGCATACCTTTTGAACCGAGTTCCTACTAAGACTGTGCCTACTACACCATATCAGATGTGGTGTGGGAAGAGACCCTATCTTAATCACATTAAGACATGGGGTGTCCAGCTTTTGTCAAAAAGCAGCATACGGACAAGCTCGAGGCACGCTCAGTACAGTGCAAGTTTGTGTGATATCCAAAGAACTCCAAGGGATATTTCTTCTATTGCGAAGAGAAACAAAAGGTTTTTGTTTCTCGCCATGCCCACTTTCTAGAACACCAGTTCATAGAAAAAGAAATAAGTAGGAGCGCAATAGAACTGAAAGAAATTCCAGAACCACGAGCTATTACTGAAAGCTTAGTAGAACCAGAGGGTTCGAAAGATCAGGACATTCCCACGCCACTCCGCAGGAGTAGTAGGCAGTCTCATCCGCCCGAGAGATACTACGGTTTTCTCATAGACGGGGATAGAGAGGATTGCATTATAGATTGTGATGAGCCTACTAGCTTCCAGCAAGCCATTCAGAGCATTGACTCGGTAAAATGGCTGGATGCAATGCGGACCGAAATGGAGTCCATGTACACCAACAAAGTATGGACGTTGGACATTGCTCCAGATGGGGTAAAACCCGTAGGATGCAAGTGGATCTTCAAAAGGAAGATTGGTGTAGATGGACAGGTTGAGACCTATAAAGCTAGACTGGTTGCAAAGGGTTTTCGTCAGCGACCTGGTTTGGACTATGACGAAACCTTTTCTCCAGTAGCTATGCTGAAATCCATTCGGATCCTTCTTGCCATTGCTGCCTTCCACGATTATGAGATTTGGCAGATGGACGTAAAGAACGCTTTTCTAAATGGAAATTTAGAGGAGTGTGTCTATATGGACCAGCCAGAGGGTTTCATTCAGAGTGGGAGCAGCGGAAAGATGTGCAAGTTGCTTAAGTCCATTTATGGACTAAAGCAGGCATCGCGGAGTTGGAACATCTGTTTTGATGAGACGATCAAGGAATTTGGCTTTATCAAAAATCTAGATGAACCATGCATCTATTGTAGATTTGTAGCGAGAATTGTAGTATTCCTCGTTTTATACGTGGATGACATTCTCTTAATAGGAAATGACATTCCTATGCTACAATCTGTCAAAGGGTTCTTGTCACACAGGTTCTCCATGAAAGACCTGGGTGATGCCTCAGGTGATGCCTCATACATTCTGGGGATCCGGATTTACCGTGACAGATCCAAGAGGATTTTGGGACTCTCACAGTCCAGGTACATCGACACCATACTAAAGAGATTCAGTATGGAAGATTCCAAGTGCGGTAATCTACCGGCTTGTCACAGGATCACCCTCTCCAAAGAGATGTCTCCCAAGACTGATTTGGAGAGGGATCGCATGTCTATTATACCCTACGCTTCTGCGGTAGGCTCTATAATGTATGCGATGTTGTGTACCAGACCAGATGTGGCTTATGCACTGAGTGTGGTAAGCAGGTATCAGTCAAACCCTGGGGAGAAACATTGGATAGCGGTAAAGAACATTCTCAAGTACCCGAGAAGGACCAAGGAGATGTTCTTGGTGTATGGCAGAAAAGACCTCCAGATTGAGGCCTTTGCTGATTCCAGCTTCCAGAGTGACAATGATGATTCCAAGTCCATGTCGGGTTTTGTCTTTACCCTCAATGGAGGGGCGGTGTGTTGGAAGAGCTCCAAACAGGAAACCGTTGCTGACTCGACTATGGAAGCGGAATACATCGCTGCATCTGATGCCGCAAAAGAAGCTGTCTGGATGAGGAAGTTCTTGAAAGAACTTCAGGTGGTTCCGTCCATTGTTGATCCAATACCTCTGTATTGTGACAACAACGGGGCTATAGCTTTAGCGAAGGAACCCAGGTCCCATCAGAAATACAGACACATCTTGAGGCGGTATCACCTGATCAGGGAGATCGTGGATCGCCAAGAGATCGAGGTTCGGAGGGTTGCTTCAGAAGATAACACTGCAGATCCATTCACGAAGGCCTTACCCCAGACTCAGTTCGAGCGGCTGATCGAGATGATAGGTCTTCGATACGCCAGTACATGGCCTTAGTGCAAGTGGGAGATTGTTAGTGTATATGCCCTAGAGGCCATTACTGTATGATACTAGTATGTATATTACTTGATGGAAGCTTGGGATATTCACAGTTGTATATACAATCTTACTCGAAATGGTAGTATGCTACTTGGTTTGTCTCTGCTTTAATGTGTACATGTGTTTCTTTTATTATATCACCTATACGCATTAGTGGAGCCCTTAGGATCTTTGCTTGATTACCAGCGTTGTGATGGCGCTCACACTCGTGGGGCTAGGTAATCCATAAGCACATCCTTATACAGGTCCCTAGTCGTAGGACTATCGAGACAGTGCATCGATACTCCGGAGTAGACTAGCGTATGCGCTTCTCATCCCAGCGTGGGAGACGGTATGTCCCACAGCCGTCAGTACGTCGTACTTGAGATAGTATGCGGGTGCTCGTTAGGTTACGAGTACACTGGACAGGACTCGTCAGGAACTGTTGGTTGGTATTATACCTATCGTCAGTTATCAGTTCCCAGGTGACATGAGTACAGCTTAGTCCGCTGACTTGACACTGTCACTTCGCCTCGAGTGTGTTCCCACTGTACTTTGATTACTACCCTACCACGGCTCAAAGGAGTCGTGCAAACAGGTAGTAGTTGGGTGCAGCCCCGAAGCACCTGGAGGCAGTGACGGTTAGATAGGATTCATCTCTCCCGGTATTGGGGGTTGACATCGCGCTGTGTCCAGGAGAGCCATTATACAAGTAGTCCCTGGCCAGGGCAAGCGAGATATACTGGTAGGTTTCCAGTGTTATCTCAGGGTGTTCTGGGCTACACTCCGACACGACTTGTACAGCTATTAGGGGACTGACGTTTACCGCCCCCTAGGCCCGCCATGCGATGTATCAGACGAACAGACCAGACTGTATGGAGACTGTCACATTCAGGCTCAGTAGGAGTTCAGATGGGGTCACCTCGTCAGTCTTCTTATCGGCATCTACCTGGGGACCATTACGTACAGCTAGTGCCGTTTGCGGTCTGTGGTTAAACCCACTGCCAGCGTAGTGTCGAGTCTTTAGAGTCCCACACAGAGAGTTATTCGCCTTTAGGCAAAATGAGTAGAGGTCGCATGGTTTTGCGACAGGGTTCGTTCATATCCACGCACTTGTGCACGTTTGCTGTCCGGACAGCTTATACTAGCGGGCTTTGGTTTAAGCCAGATCCTAGTATATGATTTGGGATTGGTTTTATCTCATTGTATTCGTGTTCCTCGGATCACGAATACGGGTGCGTATGCTCAGTTGACTGAGACAGAGGGAGAGGACTTTGATTAGGGTTAATGACCATTGTCATTTTCTTAACCCTAATGCTTATGTGTGTATTATGAATAATTGATATTAGTTATATATAATTGTGCATGGTTAGGGTTGTTGACCATTTGACCATACTTGACTTGTTGACCTAGGTTGACACTTTGACCATCATCATTCCATATAAAAGATGCTCTTTGATCCTTGCAATTTGCATTAAATATGAAATGATAATGGTCAAGTCTTGATTAACCATGACAATTATCTAGCTAATTATCTAATTTCATAATTCACCCATATTAGAGAGAATGGTTCATTATTTTCTCTCATTCTATCATTTTGATTCTCTTTCCTCCTCTTCCTCTCTCTCAAGCTCTCCCCTCTCATGAGTTGAGAAACACATGAGCTTAAGATAAACCTCTCTAAAATAATCTCTACTCTCTTCTAAGGTTCTAGGATTAGCACTTCTAGCATCTTAGTTACTTCTAGCTTGAAGTTGAAGCCAAAGGTTGAGGCTCTCGGATGGATCCTTCTTCGACTAGAGAAGGCGACAAGGTGATCTCTTTCTTCCACTCCAAGGAGCAAGGAGAGAAGGACATAAAGCCCAAGGTATAACCTTTCTTCCATGTAGCTAATACTAGTTAGCTTGTAGTTAGTTTTTGTTTAGCAAAGATCCTCCTTTAGTTAGTCCATGTTGCCTAGTTCGATAAAAATCCGATTTTTATTCCGTTTTTCGCCTCTCCGCAAGCACCGGGGTGGGCAACGTGGACTTACATCCCGCTACCCAGACAGCGGGCTGGGGTAAAGGGGGCTAGTAGTCCCCTTGCGGGGTGCGGGGCAACGCCCCGTTAGAAAATTTTTCCTAATGGGGGTTTATTTTGAGTGTAGGGTTGTGTGGGAAAAAGTAGGGTAAGGAACGTCTTAAAGTCGCCAGGGAGCTGGGCGTTGGGCGCTTGAGCGCTAGCGCTTCCTTACGCGTCCGGCACGTGGGCGCTAGGCGCTTGGACGCCGACGGAAAGAAGGAAGCTTTTAGCCCGAAAATAGGTGTTAAACTCCGAAGGAGGTTTTTTTTATTTATGGAGTTAACCTCCGACAGATGTTGAATGGAGTTGAACTCCTATATATAAAAAAAGGGTTTGATTTATGGAGCTAAACTCCAACAGATCTTGAATGGAGTTAAACTCCAAGAAATCTTTGGGGATGATCAAAGGAGACCCATTTCTTCTCCTTTTTAGCCCTGGATCTTCTTCTGTGGCTTGGATCTTTCCAAAATGGGATTTTTGGAGATGGGTCTCCTTCTTCTTCCTATTCTGTTGGCCGGATCTAGGAGAAAAAGGGGGGGGGCAAGATTTAAAAATCTTCCCTTTTTGAGATCTGATGGACAATCTGAGTTCCCCTTCAAGGGTTTGATGGTGAAAACTGTTTATTTTTTGAAAAGAAAGAGTGAAACTCTTGATTTAATTCAAAAAGGGAATAAAGGTTTAGAACCTTGAGGAAGGAGAAGGAGACACAGAACCCTAATTTTTTAGAGTGAGAAAAAAAGTTATTATTAATTTTTTCATCATGTTGCCTTTATAGGATACACACTTTAAATATAGCCATGGCACTTGTGCCACCCCATCCCTTATGTGCTTATTTCTTTTTTGCACATAAGCCATGGGGTTTACAAAATTTTGGCTTTCTACCCACTTTACATATATTTATTTCTAAAAATTACAATTAGACTAATGTATTGCCTCCTATTTTGTATGGAGCCGCTCCCTTTCATGCTTGGTCTTGACTTGGGCTCGGGCTCGGGCCCACTTGACTTGGGGTTGACCTTGGTTTTGACTTGGTCAACTGGGGTGTAATTTTTGACCCCAACAAAGTGCCCCCATCAATAAATGCACACCACATATGTAGGTTGTGTGCATGAAATTGATGGATCTTCTTCCGCGTGGAGGTTGACTTGATTTGGTTTCCGTTTTGACGATGTGGAGATTGATGCTGCCCTTTTTGCGACGTGGACGGTTAGTGCTTCCATTTTTGCGACGTGGACGGTCGGTTCTGCCATTTTAGCGACGTGGACGGTCGGTTCTTCCATTTAAGCAACGTAGACGGTCGGTTCTGCCCTTTATGCGACTTGGACGATCGGTGCTGCCATTTTTGCGACGCGGAAGGTCAGTTCTGCCATTTTAGCGACGCGGACGGTCGGTTCTACCCTTTTTGCAACTTGGATGGTCGGTGCTACCATTTTTGTGACGTGTACGGTCGGTTCTGCCATTTTAGTGATGTGGACGGTCGGTTTTGCTCTTTTTGCAACTTGGATGGTCGGTGCTGCCATTTTTGCTACGTGGACGGTCGGTTCTGCCATTTTAGCGACGTGGAAAGTCGGTTCTGCCCTTTTTGCGACTTGGATGGTCGGTGCTGCCATTTTACCGACGTGGACGGTCGGTGCTGCCATTTTAGCGACGTGGACGGTCGGTTCTGCCCTTTTTACGACTTAGACGGTCGGTTTTGCCCTTTTTGCGACTTGGACGGTCGGTTCTGCCATTTTAGCGACGTGGACGGTCGGCTCTGCCCTTTTGCGACTTGGACAGTCGGTGCTGCCATTTTAGCGACGTGGACAGTTGGTGCTGCCATTTTTGCGACGTGGACGGTCGGTTCTGCCATTTTAGCGACGTGGACGGTCGGTTCTGCCATTTTAGCGACGTGGACGGTCGGTTCTGCCATTTTAGCGACGTGGATGGTCGGTTCTTCCATTTTAGCGACTTAGACGATCGGTGCTGCCATTTTTGCGATGTGGACGGTCGGTTCTGCCATTTTAGCGATGTGTACTGTCGGTTCTACCCTTTTTGCGACTTGGACGGTCGGTGACTTGCTCCGCTTCTTACAGTGTCGGGATTTGATTTGACTTGCTCCGCTTCTTATGGTATCGGGGTTGATTTGTTTGATTTGATTTGTTTTGGAAGTTCCCTACATATCCAGCGGGACTTTCGAGCCTAGAAGTGTTACCGGGTGGGACTTTGATTTGATCTGTTTGATTTCTGCCTTATTTGGCGGGATTTTTGAATTTGAGAAGAACTTGGAATTTGGATTTTGTTTGGCATCAGTATTGCTGCACTGAAATAATGCCAGGAGAAACTCATCATTTGCCCCGGGAGGACTTGGGATTTAGGTTTTTGGTCGGCATCAACACCGCTAACATTGAACCAATGCCAGGAGCGACTCATCATTTGCCGTTAGGAAAACTTGGGATTTAGGTTTTGGGTCGGCATCAACACCGCTAACACTGAAGCAATACCAGGAGCGACTCATCATTTGCCGTTAGGAAAACTTAGGATTTAGGTTTTGGGTCTGCATCAGCACCACTAACACTGAAGCAATGCCAGGAGCGACTCATCATTTGCCGTTGCCCGTTAGGGAGCGATGGCTTAGGAGACAGGTTTAGATCTCTATCACCTAAGGCTTTTCAATTTTATGAGTCGTAAGGGTCTCATAAAAGCATTTTCTCCCTACGAGTCGAGAGGATCTCCGAGGTGTATGTTCTCCTTAGGAATCGTGAGAATTCCTAAGTGTTGCTCCTTTGTGAGTCGTAAGGATCTCACGCAGGAATTTTCTCCTCACAAGATTGAGAGGACTTTGCGAGTGTATTTTATCTCTTTTCACGAGTTTGCGCCCTTTCGGGTTTTCACTAACTCGCCGGCAGTCCTGCTGTTTTTACTCACGGAGCCCTTTCGGGTTTTCATCCGTGCTCGTTTTGCTTGTGGACACACCATTTTTTTTGCGCCGGTGGGACTTTAAAAGTAGTCTCGCCTGCAGGACTTGGGAGAGATAGGGGTTATTTATACCCGTGGATTGTATATGGTTTTACAGGATGTATGATCCAAACCGTAGGGCCGGTGTGCTCAATTCGTCTGCGACTTGGAGCATTCATGTATAGTATTTCTTAAGATATAGGCTATTGATGGGTGGCATAGACCTTTCTCCCTCGGCACTTATTAGTTGGTAGGATCCTCCATCGAACACTTTCTTGATGACATATGGTCCTTCCCAGTTTGGTTCGAATTTTCCTTTGGCATGTCGATTGGGGATAATCGGCCTTTTGAGGAACAACACCAATTCTCCTTTCTTGAAAGCGCGGAGACAGATCATCTTGTCATAGGCCCGTGACATTTGGGCTCGATATAACTCCAGATTTTGCAGCACTGCGAGCCTCCTTTCTTCAAGGGCGTCAAACTCTTCGATCCGAAGGAGGACGTTTTCCTTCTCCGTTAACTCGTGTTGGACGACCATTCTTAGGCTTAGAACTTCGACTTCGAACGGGCGGATTGCTTCCACTCCGAAGAGTAGTGAGTATGGAGTGGACTGAGTTGGATTGCAGTGTGTGGTACGATATGCCCACAACGCCTTGTGAAGTTTAAGATTCCAGTCTCTCTTGTTGGCCGAAGCATTTTTCCTCAGGAGCTTGCATAGAGTTTTATTGAAGGCTTCGGCTAGCCCATTAGCCCTTGGATTATAGATGGAGGAATATCTCCAGTCTATTTTGTGCTGAGTAGCAAACCTTGAGATTTTGAAGCTCTTGAAAGAAGGCCCGTTGTCATAAATGATCTTTCTTGGTGTATCAAAGCGGTATAGAATATTATGTCCGAAGAACGTCAGAATATCTTCTGTTTTGACTTTTTTTAGCGGGACAATTTCAGCCCATCTGGAGAAGTAGTCTTTCGCAGCCAATATGAACCGGTGACCTTTGGATGATGGAGGATCAATTAGGCCAACTATGTCAGTGCCCCAAACGTCGAACACGCAACAATTTTTCTTTTTGCGGCGCTACGAATTTTTGCAAAGAATCCTGCAGAAATTGGTTAATGGACATAGCAGGGAAGAGATAAGAAAGTCAGAATTTTACCTGAGAAAAATGGTACAGTGAAACCCTAATCTTGCCGCGCTTCCGCTGCAATGGTTACCTAATACTGCGGATCCGCCGCAGTACAGAGAGTTCCCTGCAAAAAATTTTTAGCAAATGCTCCTGATGACTCTCTGGACTTTTTAAGATGTCCTGAAAATTTTTCCCTTTGCTCCGATGATTCTAGATTCCCTCGCAAAAATCACAACAAATCGTTAAGCGCTTGTGCGAATTTTGATCTAAAAATTCTGATGGAATAAATTTTTCAACTCAAATTTCAAAAACGAGCAAATTAGCACACCATCCCCGGCAACGGCGCCATTTGATTGAATGATATTTCCGTGTTGTAGGTAGAAAAGTGTAAAGATCACAACCAAAGAAATTTGTAAACCGCAATCAATAATGGTGTCGATGTAGGTTCGTTAGTGAGTGCGGATCGTCCACAGGGAAAGTGTGATTCGATCGTAATTGTTTTAGTTGAGTTGAAATTAAAAGAGTAAAAGAAAAGAAAATTTGATTCAAGAGTTATGAAATTGAGTTTCAAGAATCATCAAAAACTAGATCTAATATCAAGAATACTAAAAATCAAGAATCAAGAATCAAGAATTGATAAGATGATATCCAAATCAAATGAGGTATCAAGATTTGTAATGAGGCTCGCAGGAATCGATCGAATCGATAGTGATGATGAAGACTTGTGATTGCGTATTCTTATCCATTGATGATCTGTTGCTAGATCGATGACGATCAACGAGGTTTAGGGATCTATCGAAGAAATTAGGGTTTCTTCATCATCATCCCTTTTCCTTTCGTTGATTATCATTCAAATGCTAGTCTCTAGGAAATTCAATTATCGATCGTTGATCTCTAATTAAGAGCGAAAACATTCAAGAAAGCATCTCGCTCGAAACTAGATTGTCGATGATTCAATTTTCTAGAGTTTACAAAACTCATAAGACTTAAGAGTCGTTCAAGAATGTAATCATCATCAACTATCAATTTTCTCGATTCCTCCACGAGCGGAGTTTTCACTCAAACATCATGACAAAGAAAACAATCAAGAATTGAGAACTCATCATAATGCTCAAATGTAAAGAAAAACAAGATAAAGAAATTTCACCTTTTATTATTCAACATTTCGTTACAATTCGCTCAAGACTGCAAGAATTGAGGAGAGAACTCGATCGTCGAATTAGCTTCGCATCGTCTTCGTGAGTCGCGGATCTTCTTGGATCACTTGCTCGGTTGAAGATCGGCGTCGCTTTAAAAAGGCTTGATGGCTTCTTACTTGATTTTGTACTCGGTTATCTTGATTTGGATCAAATTGTGTCACTTAATTTGATTTAGATTTTGATTTGGACCTACAATTTTCCCCCCTCCAATTTCAACCACCTCAAACCCTAGATCTAGATCTCATTTTATAACCACCTCATTTGAATCTTCCCTCCAAAGCTAGGTTGTTAGCGAGAGGCTTCTAGAAGAAGTTTGTTGGAGGGAAGATTCTAGAATAAGGAATATTCTAGGATAAGGTTGTTAGGCCGAGCCTTCTGGATGAAGCCACGTGGTCTTTGGGAGTCTTCTGGAAGCTGAGGCTGTTATGGAAAGCCACGTGGAGGAATTTGCAATGCTGACGTGTCCAGTGCGCCACGGATCCGCCGCGAATAGGCCACTTCGGCCGCGGATCCGCGGCCCGTTGGAAGGTTTGGTGCATGAAATCTTCAGGTTGTGTTGGTGCTGATCCATAGGGCTTTATTTTATGTCTGGAATCTTTTTATATTTTCTTGTTTGCTGCCAGATCCCAAGTCTTGGACTTGGCGTATTTTTATCAGCACTTTTAGCAGTTTCGGCTCTTTTCCTGGAATTTCCTGCATACAATCTCGAGACAAGTGTTGCGATATACAAAGATCATGTGTGCCAGGATAAACACTCAATTTCCCTCAAAATGCCGGTTATAATATATAACACATGTTATTTGGTATTTTACAGTCGAATTGCTAATATGTGCTATATTCATACCGAACACCTTTAGATGATTGCAAATAGTAGGGAAATTGATGTGTTAAAAATGCAATATTTTCGACTGATCAAATTCCCCCAAACTTATTTTTGGTCGTCTCGAGCAAACTTGTTTTATTAAAAAGAGAAGGAGAAAATATAAGAAAAAGAAAAACTAACTAGCACACTTTCGTAGGCAACACGATTGCACTGAGCACGTACAACAAGCCTTTAAACCTCTAAGTGTCCCTAGTAGGAGGAGTGTTGTCTCCTGAGGGTTTTCAGCGGATTGCACCCACAAAATCCCATAATAAAAGGAAGACCGTGAAAGTTACATGTAAAGATAAGAATTGCAAAAGAAAGACTTTGAAAATTAGAGTTTCCAACTACACTAGCTTTTCGGTTGTCATGAGCCCTATCTTAATAGTCATGAAAAGATGTTAGAAATCACATCATCCCTCAATAAAACATCGTCTTTATTCTTCATTCCTATTTTTCTTCTAAACATCGATCATATAACCCTACGTGTGTGTAAAAGACATCCCTACACCCGGAGAATTCAATTCAAGCTATCATACTCTTGTCCACCTGCCTCAGTACTTTTTAATTTGATGGATTTGCTCACACATTTTTCATGCGACCGTTAATACTTCTTGAGGTACTAACCGACCGATTACTCATGTGCTTACTTATTAGGTGTATTTTCCTCGTCTTGCACCACTTAAGGCTTAGCAGTGATTCCCAGACCAGTTGGTCTAAGGCACTAGGTGATGAAGCACCCTCGCTATATTTTTTTATTGCTGCCTTGGCGATAATAAAACCAGTGTTCATTTTTCTTCACCATTTTATCTTTTCTTCATTTTTTATTTCCTTCATACTTTCGGCTTTTAGACAAGAGCGTTTCAAGGTATCCTCTACTATCCCGAGCTTCAAGACATGTGTAAGTGCATATAGTAGGGTATCAATATTCAAATGTTTGGCTTCCAGAATAGGAACTATTTTTTAGACTTATTTTTATCCGCAAATTAGTGACTTCTTTCATCTGCAAATTAGTGACTTCTTTCATCTTACTAACCCTTGGGACAACGTCTTATAACTACTTATTACTAGTTCGTTTAAGAAAACTTCTAATTTTCTAGGTTTTCTTAAATTTTTCTAATCTTTGGGATGTAATTTTTCAGTATCTAATCTTTTATTATCAAATTAAATATTAAATATTTTTATCTTTTGAATTTTTTTTAAATTTTTATATGTTTTAAATGTTTTGTGCTTATGCAAGGTATGATGTAAAATGATGCGAAAATAAGCACAAATCTCCCCCAAACTTATTTTCAACAGTGTCCTCACTGTTGCCATCCACTATATCACAAAAGCATGTAACCTTGGGAGGAAATTTATTAATGGGGGCACAAAATATGATCGTGAAAATCCTCCCCCAAACTTATTTTTGGCTCTCCATTTTGAGTAAAATTTTTATTTTCAAGAGCCAGATTATACCCCCCCAAACTTGAGTTAAACAATGTTAAGCTTTGAAAATCACAAGAGGGGGTCAAAATTACTGGTCAATGCCAAGCTTTGCAAAGACCGAAAGTCAACACCAACCATTCAAAGATTTTATCGTAGTGCACCGGTTGGTGGAAGAACAAGTTGAAAAGAGCCAAGAAGACATGGGGATAAGATAAGTGGTGTGAAAGAACGTGTTTGGGTCTCGATTTGGAGAGAAGACACAGTAATTTTGATGGATTACTCGCATTCTCTTTATAGTCCAGAAGAAAGGGTGGAGGTTCAATTTCTTTGTATTGAGGTGGATTCATTTCAACACCCGTGTCTTTAAAAAATGCGAGCTCTTCAGCGAAAATTTCCTCAAAACTCTCATCAATACCCCGAAGAATAATGTCATCAAAAAGCGCGGGGTAATCTTCAGACTCTAACAACTGTCACGCCCCACTTCCCGGTGTACGGCGAAGGGGATGCGATGAGGTCCGCTACGTATTTACTATGAAGTAAATACGCTAAGCATATCTAAGCAATATAAAGGTAATTCATAAGAGACAAGAGATATAAAAATAACAACAACTTTATTAATAACATTCTTTTGTACAATACATGAAAAGTAAATACATCTGAAATAAAAGCGATGCCTAAACAATGGCATAACAGGAAATGAAAAATACTGAATAGAACAAGGTACAATGTCTAGAGCTCAGGGTCTTCATGGAACTGATCCAAGTCTTCACCAGTAAGCTCGATCTCTGACGGGTCCAACACACCTGACGACATTCAAAGAAGAAAGAAATAGCATGTCGTCAGCGAACAGGTCGCTCGGTAAGTCCCAAAGATAAGGGAGAATTAGACAAGACAGAATAAGAGGTATCTTCTAAAGTA
The DNA here is from genome assembly GCA_030015575.1 of Agapanthus africanus. Taxonomy (NCBI): domain Eukaryota; kingdom Viridiplantae; phylum Streptophyta; class Magnoliopsida; order Asparagales; family Amaryllidaceae; genus Agapanthus; species Agapanthus africanus. The sequence continues at coordinate 7,347,518 of CM057338.1, read as the reverse complement.
TAATATTGTAGAATATTGTGTTTACGCTGTTGTTTGTAGCTTGGTACGGAAGGATGCCAGTGTATACGAGAGAGGTCTCAGTATGCTAGAGACCAGGGCAAACGGAATGTACAAGGAACCGTTAAGCCACGGTACAACAGCAACGGAATATAGGTTAGGTGTCTTAATCTTACCGTCTCGTGCCACTTCTAACACCTTCCGCACCAATCTACCCTTTAAACCCCGTAGTGTTTTGATTGTATTGTATAAGTTGGATGACTGACCAAAAAAACATGATATCAGTAAACAGATTGTAACTGCATAATCAGGTAAATAGAATAACGGGATAATGGATGTATATCCATGGTTTGATTCAGTCAAGTTGTATAGATTGATAACTGGATTCTGGGATTCATGTGTTCATATTGAGTTGGAATATTATAGATTTATATAGTACTTGAATCATATTCAAGTCGGATTATGATCAGACTCAAACCCGAGTCGGACAGAAAAAATGTAAATCGAAGTCTTATATTTACTAGGGTCCTTATTGTAATTTATAAAACTTGAGGGGGTTTTATGTAAAAATACTTTTGTATAGTTTTCAAGATACACCCCAAGTATCTATTATTCGTCTTTATAGTTATAATGAGTGTAATTTTATTTTGTGATATTTCTAGTGAAAATATCCTAATTACATAAACAAAGGTATTTATCTGTAATATTGGTTTATTTGAAATTCATGGTATTTTAATGTAAAATTTATTCTTGTGATTTTTAGAAATATGGAATATTTATATTATAACAAAATAGATCTTTTAATGATAATATACATATATTTATACAAAAATAATTTCAATAAATATTTTATATTTTAAAAGTCTCATTTTCTTAAGATGTCGTATTTTAAACCTTTCGAGACCGAATGCTCCTTGCGGAGGTCTGAATCTCGCACTACTAAGCCCGAGGGTGCACGATAAACCGTACTATCCCTGACGGGTTCCCCAAAGATGGGTTGTAGTGGCGCTTTGCAAATATTTTATAAATAATATCCTTTAGAAAACGGTTTTATAAAGTAAAAGGTATTTATTTGCAAAAGTTGATTTTCCGTATTTTAGATTCTAGGATTTTCTATTTCAACTAGAGTATTTCTAAAAGATCTAAACAATAAGTTGTTAGAAATCTCAAATCGCTTCTTCACCGCCAATTGTGGCCAGATAAGTACAAGTGAGGAAGGAGGGATCCGCTCACGAATCGTGAGACGGGCCTTTTAAATTTACCTTTGCTCACTTACCTTGCCTAGACACCACAAAGTCAGGTTTAGATAAACGATCGATGTCCACAACTTATCGTATTTTCCTATTAAAAGATATTTGTTTTAAAAGTGTATCAAACCTAAAATTTTAGAAAAGGTTTTATTAAGAAAATGGTATTTAAATGTAAAATCTTGTTTTATCGTATTCTAAGTTTTCAAGGTAGTGTGTTATGTTTGCATATGAGTTTGTGAGGAGGTAGGTCATTACCTCGTGATCTACTTTAAGGTATATCAATGTTAAGAGGGTTAAATGTGAAAACGAAACATTGTGGTATTTAAGTGAAAAAAATACGATAAATCGTTATCATTTCATGTGATAAACTTGTTCAAATTGTTTGTTAAATGATTAATAGTCAACATAAAGATGTTTAAGCATGATGGAATCGGTGATAAGTGAGATTTTATAGAAAACCGAATCGGAAATCAGATTTGTTTCGATTCCGTCGGGTTTTGTAAATTCGTATTTTTATGAGAGAAAAGAAAGATAGAAAGGGGGACTTACGGGTTTGAACAACACTAGAGAGTGAGAGGGAAGTAGAGGGTTTGCCAGTGCGTTGAATCGTCGTTGAGAGTTCCTAGCACGATCACCGGAATTTCGCCGCCGATTTCGTCAGCGTTTCGCCTTTCGCTCGTTTTCCAAAGTTCCAAAGTTCTCTTGGAATTTTGAGAGAGTGGACTCAGAAATTTAGGATGAGAGGGTAGAGGGTAGGGGGTGTATTTATAGGGTTAGACTAGGGTTAGGGTTTTTAATTTAAAAAATGTAAAAATTATATAAAAATCATTAAAATTTGGAGTAAAAGAGGTTTAATGTGCTCTCTGTAACCGATCTAACAATTTAGTGTGTGCAGGGGGGTTAACCAAGCAAAGATGCTCATCTTCTATGTTGGGGACTCGGCCGTCCGGCCGAGTCCGGCCGGCGGCGCCGTACAGAGTCGGCCGGTCCGCCGGCAGACTCGGCCGAGTCCGGCCAAGTCGGAGGCTCGGGGAGTGGGGGGGCTCCTGGGGTGATTAATGGTGTATCCAACTTTTTATGTGTAGAAGGAAATTTGTGAGAAACGCACATGTAACGGTTGGTATTCTAAAAAAATCAAAACAAAATAATATTAAAAAATAATGTGGGGCATGGGATTTTAACTCTAGTGGTTTGGTTCAGCAGTGCAAGGTGTTACCAATGAGCTACAAGCTCCTTCTTGTAATTATGGAGTGAAATGAATACTTAAAGAGATATCAGCTGCAATAAATACTCCAAGTATACATTGAATTTAAATCAATTCTTTGTACATTAAAAATGGAGTTGTTACAGTCTACCCTCCTTATAAAAATTTCGTCCTTGAAATTTACAACTTTTATTTGAGGACTAGTTTACAAAGAGGTGTGGATATCTAGTACGCATTTCATCCTTGTCACGACCCAAAATTGGCCCGTGACGGCCCTAATACTACGCAACGCCTAAAGACGTAACGCAGTAAAAGAAAGCCGAAACCCAGAAATCTAAACCATAAAAATACGGAAAAAGATAATATAAGTTTTTGAAACATTTGAAATCGCAGCCCAATTTTTTTAAAAGTCCTACTTTATTTCTTTAAAATTTTGGCAACACCCCTTTTTGTAAAAATTAACCCAAGATGAATACAACACAAAAAAATGACGCCGTAGCGAAGAATAAAGACAACAAATCCATAATAATATACAATAACGTTCTCACCACGTCTCTAAGTCAACAACATAATAGTAGATGGAGAGTACAAGATACAACGAATGTACAATACAAAATACAGATAACCACCAAAACCCACCTAAGCAAAATAGTACTGTGAGCTGATGCGGTATCTGTAGCAAAAGATGCTAGCTGAATAGCGGAATAGCCTGCCTCGACTACTCTGGGGAACAACCTGAAACACCTGTGGCACAACGGGGGTGAGTTGCCAACTCGTGAATAGCAGATAACATATGAAGGTAATCGCAGGAATGTACGTACATCATGAATCTAAGATATGCGATTACAGTAATAACATGTCATGCAAATGCTGAATAAAGGAAAGTACACTAGCAGGTATAATCAATATGTGAAGCAATAATAACATGACAATGGTGTGCAATAACTATGCAATAGGGATATGAGAATGTAGATATGTAACTATCATAAGGGTACACTAACAGGTACTACCAATGTATGAAACTGTGCATAAAATAGATAAGTGTGAGGTATGGGGTGGAATATGTCATTTCCACGGAAACCTAACATCGTGGCAGGATCACAATCCATCAAGACACTCAAATCCCAAATCCTCAAATCAGCCCCCAAGTTGGGCTCTCATATCATATAAGTCTCACATCTTCTCAATGTACAATATCGAATAGATATCCTATATCCCGAATGTACAAATCATCAATCTCTTTCATATTCAATATCCAATCTCAATGAATCACCTATATCCCAAGTCGAATCTCAAATAATTTCTAACATCCTAAATAGATATAATTGCAGAAGTAAAATAAGATGGGGGCAATACACATATATTAGCGTCCCATTCCACTAATATTGGTGTAAGGGTATATATAACAACGGCTAAATCCCCTGTTATATATACAGAGGTATTAAAAGAAATATCATGAAAACAATGTGCCAAGAATCGACACAGAAATCCTGACCACGTATGATACGCTATCCCGAAAGCACGAGTGCCTAGCTCTGACCCCCGCCTTTCGACGTATGCATACGTGCATGACTCCCAACGGTATCTCCATGATCCCCGCCGAGTCATTGGTACTTTCACCGGATGGTATGGTTCCCCTGCCGGGCTCATCGGCTCATAGCACATCGACATCCCTTTCTTGCCCCGGGGTACCTCCGGGCCCCACCATGTTGCTGTTGTTTAGTGCTGCTGGGGCTGCTGCTTCAGCTTCTGATGCTGCTGGTGAGAGTGTGTGTGTGTGTGAGAGTGTGAGAGAATGAGAGCAAGGAAATGAGAGGGAGAAATGAGAACAAACAACAAAGACCCCTTCTCATTCTCTCTCTTCATTAAATGGGCATGGCTCATGCCATGTTGCCCCATGCCCTCTCTCTCTCTCCCCCCTTGGTCAACCATTCAACCAATTTAAAATTCCATTTAAATTCATTTTTCAATTAATAACAACAACCATAACACTTAAAACCCAAAACACTAAAACTAGATTAAGAGATGGTTAAACCCCAATTTAACACCCTAGTTAATCATGCACAAGTGTGTGCAAGCCTAGGAAAAATCTAATAAAATACTCATTAAATAGGATAAAATAATTAAAACCAAATTGGTAAACTTTTTATTAAAAACTATATATTAAAATATAATTAGCTACAAAACAAATTCTAAGGTGTTACAATCTCCCCCCTTAAAAGAAATTGTCCCCGAATTTAAAAATATACCGATACGCGTACCTTCAAAGAGAAGACTACAAATCTCAATTCTCGCTCGTAGCCTCCCAAGTGATTACCTCACTATACGGCTACGCCCAAGAAAACCCTTCACAGATGGCAAGACCTTTGACCGATGTTACTCCACCTGTCGAGCCATTAACACAATTGGCTGCTGGCGAACGAAAGATCGCGTCTAAGCTAAATGGTCTGGTGCCAAATCATGTGAGAAAGGTCAAGAAGGTAATTGTAGAGTATCATCACAAGGAATACGGGGTGAAAATCCAACAATCTGGGCGGAAGTGCCAAATTAAAGGCAACGAAACTAACTCGCTTATAGGATCTCAGAAGGACCTAAATCCTGGGACAAGCTTCCCAAAATCCAACACGTCATTCATCGGAAAGTCCGTAGGAATACATGATCTATCCCTGCGAGCTCGAGTCTATGACCAACGCAGTCGGCATAAGACCTCAGTTCGCAATGGACAATTCCCATCCTGACCTAACACAACTGGACTATCTTCGAAGTCTCTAGACATAGCTGGGGTCCAAAGTCCTACTTACGCAGAGTCAGAAAAACAACAGACTGGTGATCGACACGACCTAACCCCTAAGCCTAAGGGTGGCCAATTGGAGTGTCTCCTGATAACGGCTATCGAAGGAGAACCCTAACGATGGCGAGTGACGATCCCCAACTGCTGACAACAATCAAAACAAACACACCACTTAATAAAGAACAACTGAGCAAACTGAGTATAACCGGACGAAAAGAATCTGAATGGAGTCACACCCTGACTAAACTTGGGTAGAAACCATAACGAAATTCATGGAGATCTGCTCCCACTCCTACTTCGGAACGGTAAAAGGTTGCAACCCTCCAGCCGGCCTCTGATGCTCGACCCAAGCACACAACAGGACAGACACCTTGAAACGAAACCTGAAACTTCTCTTTACATCCCTGTCCACCCGTAACTATCTCACAAGTCACGTCAAAGCTAGTGGAATTGAATGAATACAGAGAGTTGACTGATGTACTTTCTCTAGGATTTCGCGTCTCTACCTGATAACATCAGGTACACCCACGCGTCCCTAACTTAGCACACTGTGTCACAAATCAAGGAATCCGAATCATTACCCAGCCGAATATGCTCAAGTATCTCTAACGTACGAGCATCGACGGGCAGTGTCTCGCGAAAACGATTTAAGGAAAGTGGTCGGGTGCGGACATGAGCAAGCTGTCCCCTCCGTAGAGACGAACTAAAGCTGTACTCGACGATCACACAAGAACTGTAAATCTGCAGAAGACTATCACAACAATCAAATCCGCTGCAGGAAGATGTACATTAAGCTCTGGTGGTCCGTGAAAATCTGACACTACTTTCGAACAGATAATGTCTCTAAATCTCCAACGCAAAACCACCGCGGCCATCTCCAGATCATGAGTGGAATATCCTTCTCGTACTTCCTCCAAATGTAGGGAAGCAAAAGCGATGACTCTGTAGTGTTACATCAGTACACACTCTAGCCCACTCAAGAAACATTACAAGTAAACAACAAAGTCGCCCGAACCAAAGGCAAAGAAAGAACTGATGCAGTTGTTAACCGAATCTCCAACTGCCGAAAACTCCGTACACATGCCTCAGTCCACAGAAAAGAAACCTCCCTTCCGGTCCATTCAGTCGACAGTGCAGCACTACTCTAGCAATCCTGAATGAAACGGTGGTAAGAACCTGCTAAGCCCAAAAATCTGTGGATCTCCATCCTGCACACAAGTCTGGACCTAAGCTGTACGGCCGCGATCTCCCTCGGAACCATACGAAACCGTCTCCCGTGACTACAAGACCTAGGAGTCAAACAAAACAAGCCTGAAGAAACATTCCAAGAATCTAGCAAACTGCTGGTACTCTCCCAGTATCTGCATAACAAATCCTCAAGTGCTACTACTGTTCCTCAAGACACATTAAGTAGACCAGAATGTCGTAAATAACACAACAGAAACTGGTCGAGGAACGGCCTGAAGAAATCTGGTTCATCACATTTACAAATGCTGCCAGGGCATCAGTGAATCCAATGACTCACCAAAACACACAAAGCCCGTCGCACGCATAAGGCAGTCTTCGGAATGCCATCACCCCGAATCCGCAATAATGATGACCTGATCCCAAACAAACTTAGAAAATGTCTCGCACTCTGGAGCTGATCGAGGAAATCGTCACGGCGAGGTGAAGGATACCTATCCGCACCGTAAGCCGGTTCAATTTAACGATCCGTCGATACACAACCTTAAACTGTAGTCTTTCATCTTGACGAACAGAAATATGAGATTCCAAAAGCGAAACACTCAGACGCACAAAACTCCCCAAACCACAACTCTGCAGCTGATCCTTAAGCTCCCCAAGCTTCACCGGCTTATCCGGAACAACGTCGGAAAACTCTTGCACGAAAGGAACTCGGTCCAACAATCCCACTGTGGCTCCGGTATCACAAATGAACGCCAAGAATCCATGACATCTCCTCAGTAGCCGACTAGCGAAAAAGGCTGAATTCAAGCTGTGAGAGGCGGCACAACTATCCACCTGCACAACAAGAACTAACCTGCCGGGAAAACAAACTTGACTGTTTCCTCACGGTAGTCCACAGACGCCTAGCACGTAATTAATCAGTCTGTGCCCAGGAGAACGTCAAATCCAACATCTTTAGAAGGATCAAAATGACGGACGAATCTCTATCTCCTATCCGGTTGGCACACAACTGAAATACGTGTCGCGCAACAAAAGAATCGCTGACAGAAATTAACACAACTATGATTAATCTACCCAACCACGATACAAGCATGAAAAACAACGAATACATCAAAAGAACATGTGAATTAATGATACCTGAAAACTCTACATTAGACGTCTGTGCGTCCCGATGAGTAGAAGCAAACTCCTGTGTCTGCCCTCTACCCGCAACTGGCTGAACTTCTCTGGTAGACTGAGCCCTCTGAGAAAATCTTCCACATCCACGGCCTCTCTGATGACAATCCTGACGAGGTGCTAAGGAACAATCCCTGACGAAGTGCTGAAGGCTCCCGCATCGAAAACATCCACGCGCTAACTGCTGGCCATCCTGGGGATGAGAGCTGAACGACTGTCCTCATCCTAAGCCTCTGCTACTCCCGCGACGGCCACGAAATCTGTCTCGATGACCAAACCTCTGCCTCTGGGCTGGTACACTGGAACGAGTCCTCCACTGTCCTGGAACTCTCTGAGCCTCTGGAATATGTGCCTCGTCAACTGGAGCTGCAACCACTGGTGCTATGTAGGTGACGGACTGCTGCATGCTGACCGTAAGTGACAACAGAGTAACAGGGGTGACAACCTCCTGTCGTAGCTCCCGAACGACATCAACCAATGAACTCATAGCCTGGCGGAAGTCCTGCATCTCTGCCAAAAGTCTATCAATAGTATATGTCATAGGCTGATCCGTCTGCACCTGTGCAACTAGAGTGCCATCCTGGTCAGTATTCGTCTCACCCGAGCCAACTCTGACCTCGGCCCTCGCTGCATCACTCTGAGTCCCCATAGTCATCGGAGGCAAGGCTATAAATAGATATAAGATTCGATGAGAATAAGGAATCGAATCTCAAGGATATGAATCATCAAGGAAGGAATTTCAAGCAAATTGTACTTAGGTCACTTTAGGCGAAGTATCGCATCGTGGGTATGCTGCAGACATACACACAGTACGTTACTTTGCTTAAGCTACCTACTCCATCATACTAAGGTCATCCTACACTTCGAAAGGTAAAACCTAGCGCTCTGATACCAACTTTGTCACGACCCAAAATTGGCCCGTGACGGCCCTAATACTACGCAACGCCTAAAGACGTAACGCAGTAAAAGAAAGCCGAAACCCAGAAATCTAAACTATAAAAATACGGAAAAAGATAATATAAGTTTTTGAAACATTTGAAATCGCAACCCAAATTCTTTAAAAGTCCTACTTTATTTCTTTAAAATTTTGGCAACACCCCTTTTTGTAAAAATTAACCCAAGATGAATACAACACAAAAAAATGATGCCGTAGCGAAGAATAAAGACAACAAATCCACAATAATATACAATAACGTCCTCACCACGTCTCTAAGTCAACAACATAATAGTAGATGGAGAGTACAAGATACAACGAATGTACAATACAAAATACAGATAACCACCAAAACCCACCTAAGCAAAATAGTACTGTGAGCTGATGCGGTATCTGTAGCAAAAGATGATAGCTGAATAGCGGAATAGCCTGCCTCGACTACTCTGGGGAACAACCTGAAACACCTGTGGCACAACGGGGGTGAGTTGCCAACTCGTGAATAGTAGATAACATATGCAGGTAATCGCAGGAATGTACGTACAGCATGAATCTAAGATATGCGATTACAGTAATAACATGTCATGCAAATGCTGAATAAAGGAAAGTACACTAGCAGGTACAATCAATATGTGAAGCAATAATAACATGACAATGGTGTGCAATAACTATGCAATAGGGATATGAGAATGTAGATATGCAACTATCATAAGGGTACACTAAAAAGTACTACCAATGTATGAAACTGTGCATAAAATAGATAAGTGTGAGGTATGGGGTGGAATATGTCATTTCCATGGAAACCTGACATCGTGGCAGGATCACAATCCATCAAGACACTCAAATCCCAAATCCTCAAATCAGCCCCCAAGTTGGGCTCTCATATCATATAAGTCTCACATCTTCTTAATGTACAATATCGAATAGATCTCCTATATCCCGAATGTACAAATCATCAATCTCTTTCATATCCAATATCCAATCTCAATGAATCACCTATATCCCAAGTCGAATCTCAAATAATTTCTAACATCCTAAATATATATAATTGCAGAAGTAAAATATGATGGGGGCAATACACATATATTAGCATCCCATTCCACTAATATTGGTGTAAGGGTATATATAACAACGGCTAAATCCCCTGTTATATATACAAAGGTATTAAAAGAAATATCATGAAAACGATGTGCCAAGCATCGACACAGAAATCCTGATCACGTATCATACGCTATCCCGAAAGCACGAGTGCCTAGCTCTGACCCTCGCCTTTCGACATATGCATACGTGCATGACTCCCAACGGTATCTTCATGATCCCCGCCGAGTCATTGGTACTGTCACTGGATGGTATGGTTCCCCTGCCGGGCTCATCGGCTCATAGCACATCGACATCCCTTTTTTGCCTCGGGGTACCTCCGGGCCCCACCATGTACCCTCTACGACCTCGACGCCTCCTCGTAGGGGTATATATAATCAGCATCGATAAAACTCATGGTGGATGCGCAAATATCATATCAAGGAAACCGGGTTTTTCAATGTATGCATAATTTCATGAACTCCCGCGGTTCCCAAATCCAGAAAATATCATGTAAAATCCAAATAATAATGCGCAATCCAGGAATAAACATATGCAATATATCTGAAATGCGAGCATATAAATGAGAATATGTAGCTGAAACCAGATGTATGCGAAACCAAAAAGCTACAGCTAAGTAACATTAGTAAAGGTAAATATGTAACTGCAACTGAATATGTGTGTAACATACAGGTGTAGCAATGTATAGGTATCTACCTATAAGAACTGATGTCGTATACCCCCCTGGGTATAAGTAAAATATGTAGGATATCCCCCCGGTATAACTAAAATATATGCAAGGTATACCTATAAGCTAGATATCATGTGTGACAAGCAATAGTATCTATAATGGTTAGTGTGTGACATGGCAATTATTGACGGTGTGTGTGTAGCATACAATCCGTGCTCGTGCAACATGAACCGTCAATAATATGTGCAGTGTCCTACGGCTGCTAGTCACAGTATAACTATATCAAGAAAATAAAGTAAAGGCGCAATTCTAACAATGACGTAGAATGTGCGATAGGTATTTGAATCCTATCCCAGACGCAAAACGCCATGCGGGCGATTCCCCTGTAGATGTTAAATCTACTCACCTACACTCCACGCTAGGTGAATCCTACCATCTGCTCCCCCTGTAGCAGTGTCAGTAATCCCCGCCTGCAAACCTGAAAATGAGACAAGGAAATCATATATAAGCCAAATATTCCGCGAAACGCGATATCGAACCAAAACGAGAAACTCGCGTCGCGAACTAAACTCGCGTGTGCACGATACGCTGAATCGTGTGTGTACGCGTCTAAAACCATCGCGACACGCCGCGATATGCTGGATCACAGAACCCTCTCACGTATCGCGCGTATCGCGCAAACACAACGAACACTAAATACGTTATATTGCCCCAGATTTTCCTACAGGCCAAATCTTACAAAACTAGACATGCCAAAACACTACAATACACAGCAGAGTACCCCACCCAAAACCCCAAGATCCCAGACCCCTACATGGCCGCAAATTGCAGCCAAAAGCATTAAATCTGCGGCCATGGTGTTGAATTTGGAGCTCGTGTTCTAGTTGTGGTATCTAGACCTAGTGTACATGCTCCAGTATTCTCAAATTTAACCTGAAGGCACCGGGTCAAAAGCAGATTACAAAAAGCCAATATATCGCTTTAAAAATGCTAATTGCACTAAAAAGGAAACCCTATGGTATTTTAGTGTAATCTGGGGTTAAACTCAGTTAAGGTGACCCTAACAACACTTAAACAAGTAGGGTTTACCAACACAATCATCAATTTGCCACAACATCTCACAAATCACCATAATTAGCACTAAACTAGCTAATTAACACAAACCGACGCTAATAAGCACATAAGCTCAGTAACTAGGGAATTGGGTTCAGAAAATATACCCTATAGGATCTCAAGAAGCAGGAGGAGAAGTGAATGGAGGAAATGAGGGCTTGCTATTGCTGTTGGGCTCCTGCTGTTGCTGTTGCAGAAGTTGCTGCTGCTGCTGATGCTGCTCTGCTGCTTGCTGATGCTGCTCTGCTGCTGATGTTGCTGTTGTTTGGTACTGCTGGGGCTGCTGCTTCAGCTTCTGATGCTGTTGGTGAGAGTGTGTGTGTGTGAGAGAGTGTGAGAGAATGAGAGCAAGGAAATGAGAGGGAGAAATGAGAACAAACAACAAAGACCCCTTCTCATTCTCTCTCTTCATTAAATGGGCATGGCTCATGCCATGTTGCCCCATGCCCTCTCTCTCTCCCCCCTTGGTCAACCATTCAACCAATTTAAAATTCCATTTAAATTCATTTTTCAATTAATAATAACAACCATAACACTTAAAACCCAAAACACTAAAACTAGATTAAGAGATGGTTAAACCCCAATTTAACACCCTAGTTAATCATGCACAAGTGTGTGCAAGCCTAGGAAAAATCTAATAAAATACTCATTAAATAGGATAAAATAATTAAAACCCAAATTGGTAAACTTTTTATTAAAAACTATATATTAAAATATAATTAGCTACAAAACAAATTCTAAGATGTTACAATCCTCCCTTTCCCAAGTGGACTCTCCTGGAGTGTCTTTCCTCCACATCACTCGAACCAAGTTAACTTTCTTGTTCCGAAGTATCTTCACTTTCCTGTCCAGGATCTCCACAGGCTGTTGCTCATAAGACAAATCGGGCTGTATCGTGAGCTCGGAATGATCGAGAACATGACTGGGGTCACTCACATACCTTCTGAGTTGGGATATGTGGAACACATTATGCACTCCTTCCAATGAAGGTGGAAGCGCTAAGCGGTATGCCACTTCACCGACTCGTTCAAGTATGTCGAACGGTCCAATATATCTCGGACTTAGCTTACCCCGTCTTCCAAATCGGATCACTCCGCGGTTCGGAGATATTTTCAAGAACACATGATCCCCTGGCTGGAACTCCAAGTGTCGTCTTTTCGCATCAGTCCAGTGCTTCTGTCGATCTTGGGCTATGCGCATTCTTTCCCTGATAGTACGAACCACATCAACAGTCGCTACTATTATCTATGGTCCAAGAAGTTCTCTATCTCCGATGTTGTCCCAACTTAATGGCGATCGACACTTCCTTCCATATAATGCTGCAAAAGGTGCCATTCCTATGCTTGCTTGGTAGCTATTGTTGTACGAAAACTCCACAAGATGTAGGTGATCTTCCTACGATCCTTTGAAGTCTAACATACACGCTCTGAGCATATCCTCCAAGATCTGAATAGCTCGTTCCGACTGACCATCTGTTTGTGGATGATAAGCCGTGCTGAAGTTCAGACGTGTTCCTAAGCTGCTTGCAGACTCTGCCAAAATTGCGATCGGAACCTGGTGTCACGATCGGAGAAAATGCAGACTGGTACTCCATGAAGTCTCACAATTTCCTGTATGAGTTCATGGGTATCAGGGATAATACATTATGAAGAGTTTAAATCTTAATTAGATTATTACCTCCATGTACTTCTTTGCTAGTATCTCAGAAGATTGGCCAACTCGAAATGGGATGAAGTGAGCCGACTTTGTGAGTCGATCCAAAATGACACATACCGCATCGTTACCCTTTGTGCTGCGAGGAAGAGCAGTCACAAAATCCATCGTGATGTGTTGCCACTTCCATTCTGGGATTGGTAACGGCTGAAGTAATCCAGCAGTCCTGTGATGTTCAGCCTTTACTTGCTAACACACCAAGAATTTTGCGATGCTTCTGGCTACTTCACGCTTCATTCTATACCACCAATAATTCTGACGTAGATCTTTGTACATTTTGGTACCTCCAGGGTGTACTGAATAGGGAGAGCTGTGAGCTTCTTTCATTAACTCTTCCCGAACAGGACCTTTTGGTACACACAATCTGCTGCCGTATCTCAAAGATCTGTCTTCATGGATGATGAAGTCTGTTCTGAGTCCATTCTCCACTTGTTGTCTGATCTTTTGCAACTTAGCATCACTTGCTTGAGCTGTTTTGATCTGATTGACAATGGTTGATTGAACCTGTAAATTCATCAAACTTGAAGCATTACCTGGCATGATTACTTCAATCTCCATCTGATGCAAGTCTTGTTGATGCTTCCACTGAGCGGTGAGATTCATTGCTAATGGTTGGCGACTAAGAGCATCAGGTACTACATTCACCTTCCCTGGGTGATATTGCAAGTTGATGTCAAAGTCTGCCATGAGTTCTAACCATCTTCTCTGCCGCATATTCAACTCCTTCTGAGTAAACACGTACTTTAGGCTCTTATGATCTGTGTAGATGTTCACTCGTTCACCAAGTAGATAATGACGCCAAATCTTGAGAGCAAAGATGACGGCTGTTAATTCCAAATCATGCGTCGGATAATTGCGCTCATGAATCTTCAGCTGTCTTGAAGCATAAGCCACAACTTTACCGTGTTGATGTAGAACACATCCTAATCCCTTACCGGATGCATCGCAATGCACTTCGAATCTTCCAGATTGATCCGGTATGACGAGAATAGGTGCTGATGTCAACCTTGACTTGAGTTCTACGAAAGCTTGTTCGCATGCTTCTGACCACACAAATTCTTCATCTTTACGTGTGAGCTTGATCAGGGGCGTTGATATCTTTGAAAAGCCTTCAATAAACCTTCTGTAATATCAAGCTAAAACCAAGAAACTCCGAATATCCTTCACTGACTTTGGTGTAGGCCATTCGCTAACTGCTGAAACTTTCGCTGGATCCACAGAGATTCCTTCTCCTGATACGATATGTCCAAGAAAACCAACTTGCTTTAACCAAAACTCGCACTTGCTGTACTTGGCATAAAGCTGATGTTGTCGAAGAGTTTCTAAGACAATTCGTAGGTGCTCTTCATGTTCTTTCCGACTCTTAGAATACACCAGGATGTCGTCGATGAAGATGACAAAAAACCTGTCTAAGTACTCCCGGAAAACTTGATTCATTAGGTTCATGAATATTGCGGGTGCGTTGGTCACTCCAAATGGCATCACTAGAAATTCGTAATGTCCATAGCGAGTTCTGAAAGCTGTTTTATGAATATCAGCTTCCTTGACCTTCACTTGATGATAACCTGAACGAAGATCCAATTTAGAGAAAACACAAGATCCACTTAGCTGATCGAATAAATCATCGATGCGCGGGAGTGGATACTTGTTCTTTATAGTGACTTCGTTCAAGGCTCTGTAATCGATGCACATTCTGTATGAACCTTCCTTCTTCTTCACAAGTAGTACAGGTGATCCCCAACTTGAAGTGCCGGGACGAATCCATCCTTTCTCCAGTAATTCATCCAACTGTGTTCGGACTTCCTTCAAACCTTTCGGATTTAAATGATAGGGTGCTTTGATCACCGGTTGTGCTCCTGGTACTAAATCAATACTGAATTCAAGAGCTCGATCGGGAGGCAAACCTGATATATCGTCAGGAAATTAATCGTCGAACTCTCGAACCACATCTGGTCATGATTCTTCCTCCGCTTAAGCTGCTGCAACTACTGCTTCTCTTGGCTTCGCTTTGTAGGTACTTGGCTCCGGTGTACGGTCTCCGCTTTTGAAATAGAAGACCGGATGGTCTGGAATCTCGAATACTACCCTCCTTTGACGACAGTCTATGGTAGCATAAAAAGTTCCAAGCCAATCCATTCCTAAAACCACATCAAAGTTCGGTATGTCCAGCACTTTGAAGTCAGCATAAAATTCTCTGCTGCAGACGACGACTAGACACAAGCTGTATCCCATAGTTGCCTTTAGAATGCCATTTCCTGAACTGACATTCCAGCTGGATATAAGCGGTGAGACTGGAATCGCATGGGTTCGAACAAACCGTTGCGATATAAAGCAGTGTGATGCTCCAGTATCAAACAGTATTAGTGCAGGGATTGAGGATACTAAGATTGTACCTAAGGTATGTGGGATATGTTTTAGGTATAGAAAATATGTAACTAAGTAGCAGGATAGAAAAGCAAAGTTTGAAAAGAAGTTTACTAGTGATGACTTGGCCAGTGGCCTCAGCTTCTTCCACGGACATCGTGAAAGCCTGACGCCTTGGTGCATTCCTCCTGGCCTGAGGAGCATTCCTCGGAATGTTCCTTTGAGCTTGATGGAACTGACGAGGAGGTGGTGCAGCTTGTGGTCCTCTGGGTAGGGCAGGTAGTGCAGGTCTTGGAGCAGGTGCTTGAAGAGCTGGTCGCTGCGGATAGGTAATTGCTGGCCTGGGTGCAGCAACTGGGTTTTGTCTTTGGGGACAAGACCCAATATCATGAGTAGCTGAGACGCGGACTAAGCAAAGACGGTTGGCTCGACGACAGTCTTTCATCATATGTCCAGTTCTCTTGCAGTAGGTGCAAAAGGCTGGGCTGGGACGATGGTTCGGTACTCCGGGTCGCCTTGGCACGAAAGGTGGCCTGGACGAGGCTCCACCTACCATCTGGTTGGAAGGGCGCTTGACTTCTACAGACTGAGGTCTGCCCCTTTCTTTTATCACTGCCTCATAACTGCGGGCTGTTGGGGTCAAAATTTGCACCCCGGTTGACCGAGTCAAAGTCAAGGTCAACCCCCAAGCTAGGTGGGCCCAAGCCCAGGTCAAGCGGGCCCATGCCCAACTCAAGCCCGCGGCCAGCCTCCCCATGCCAACAACAAAATCATGTAGTAAATAATTTTTACGTAATTTTTTATACATGAATGTATGCAAAATGGCCATAAAGCCAATATTTTGTAAGCCCGTGGCTTATGTGCAAAAATGAAATGGCACATGAGCCATGAGATAAGCAAAATGCCATTTTGTGAAGCCCAAGGGGCTATATGCAAATATGTAAGCCTATAAAAGGCAACATGATGAATAAAAAAAGAGGAACACTTTTTCAATCTCTCAAAAACCTAGGGTTTGTATTTCTTTCCCTTTTCTGAAGGTCTCAAATATTCTTCTTTCTTTTGAATTAAATCAAGAGTTTTACTCTTCCTTTTCAAAAACAAGATAGTTTTTCACCACCAAACCCACAAAGGGGAACTTGGATATGTCTTTATATCCCAAAAGGAGAGATTTTGAGATCTGACATCTCTTGATCTTCAAGATCCAGCTAACAAAGGAGGAGGAAGAAGAACCCCTTTCATTAACCCCAAAAACACACTCAGGAGTCCAACTCCTCTCTGATTTCTCTTTCGAGAAATATTTTTTTTAGGCTAAAAGCCTCTTTTTCTCACCGGCGCTCAAGCGCAGAGCGCCCGCATGCCGACACGTGGCGCGCTTGCGCTCCAGCGCAAGCGCTCGAGCGCAAGTCGTCCCGGTGCCGACACGTGGCGCGCTTGCACTCAAGCGCAAGCGCTCGAGCGCAAGTCGCCCCCGTGCCGACACGTGGCGCGCTCCAGCGCAGAGCGCCCACGTGCCGAAACGTGGCACACTTGCGCTCAAGCGCCCAGCGCTCAAGCGCAGAGCGCCCACGTGCCGACACATGGCACTCTAGCGCCTGAGCGCACAGCACCTAGGCGCACAGCGCCCAAGGTGCTGCCCCACGCATCCTTTGGATGTCTTTCCCCCTCTTTCTTTTATATATATATATATATATATATACATGTATACATACATATATATATATGTACATATGCATACATATTTACACACACACATACTCCACGACACTGTCCCTGTTAGAAAAAAATTTCTAACGGGGCGCTGCCCCGCACCTCGCAAGGGGGCTGCTAGCCCCCTTGACCCCCAGCCCACTATCCGGGTAGCGGGACCCCCATAAAAACTCTGTGTGGCTCCCAATATATCCAAAACCCCTCTTTCAAAACACAACACACGCACACTGCATATTGAGTTCGCATGACCAGTTTAACCCGTCAATCGGAGGTTCCCTCGCTCCAAAGGCGAGGGGTAATTAACGGAAGCTTAGTCCGCGGCTGCCGGAGATTCGAATCCCCACAATCATTAAACCCCCGCCTACCCTAGGCAGGGGGAATCTGTAGTACGTCTGACAAGCGCGCGTGTATTCCCATCTCAATGGGGTGACGAAAAACATCCTACACGGGCAGCTTCCAGAGCATCCTCATGAGTCAGAAATTTTCCCGTGGCTAGAGCAGCCTGAATCTCCGTGTCCAAACCTTGTTGAAAGATACGGGCTCTGATCTCGTCCGTTGGTATCAAGTGTGCCGCGAATCTGTTTAAGGATTGTGTTAGCTGTGTAGTATGTGAGATTTAAAAATTGAACTGTTGTGACATATCTTACCGGCTTAGCATGGTGAATTCAGCGTCGTACTCATCTACTGATTTGTCCCACATTGAACCCTGTTGTAGATGAATGAACTGTTGCTCCATGGCAAACCTGGCAGTCACAGGGAAGTATTTCGCATCGAACTTCTCGCGAAAAGTCTTCCATTCAATAGGCTGTACCAGACGGCTTTCTTCCGCCTTCCACCAATTGCGAGCATTATCCGTGAGCTGTAGTTTCGCCACACGGACCCAAGCTATGTTTGGCACTTGTGCTGCTGCCAGATCATCTTCTATGCTTTGTGCCCATTCCTCAGCTTCAAGTGGGCTTCCTTTACCAGAGAACTGCTTGGGGTGCAAAGCCTTGAATTGCTTTACCCCTAGTGCGTCGGTCTCAGGACGGTTCATGAGTTGTTGCTGTCCCTCAAGAAGGCTGTGGATCGCCTCAAGTAGCACTGTTTGCTCGGTGGTTGGCACAGGAACAGCTGGTGTGAGAGGTAGTGCTGGAGGTGTGTTGTTGACATTGGTGCTGGTGTTGTTCGGGGAATCCATAACCTTGAAGAAAATTTTGGGTTAGGACAGATTCAAATACATGAAATGATAAGATTCAAGGAATAGAAATTGTAAGATTCAAGAAACATGAATTGTAAAGAATGTTTTAGTTGCTGGTTCTTGTGTTATATTGCTTAGGTTTTTCACGCAGAACAGAACTGCATAGTATGGTTCTATACAGCTCTGACATGCATGGGCCACCAAGAAAATCTGTCACGTCTCGCTTCCCGGTGTACGGCGAAGAGGATGCGACGAGGTCCGCTACGTATTTACTGTGAAGTAAATACGCTAAGCGTATCTAAGAAATATAAAGGTAATTCACAAAAGACAAGAGATATAAAAATAACAGTAACTTTATTAATAACATTCTTTTGTACAATGCATGAAAAGTAAATACATCTGAAATAAAAGCGATGCCTAAACAATGGCATAACAGGAAATGAAAATTACTGAATAGAACAAGGTACAATGTCTAGAGCTCGGGGTCTTCATGGAACTGATCCAAGTCTTCACCAGTGGGCTCGATCTCTGACGGGTCCAACACACCTGACGACATTCAAAGAAGAAAGAAATAGAATGTCGTCAGCGAACAGGTCGCTCGGTAAGTCCCAAAGATAAGGGAGAATTAGACAAGACAGAATAAGAGGTATCTTCTAAAGTATAATATTGTAGAATATTGTGTTTACGCTGTTGTTTGTAGCTTGGTACGGAAGGATGCCAGTGTATACGAGAGGGGTCTCAGTATGCTAGAGACCAGGGCAAACGGAATGTACAAGGAACCGTTAAGCCACGGTACAAAAGCAACGGAATATAGGTTAGGTGTCTTAATCTTACCGTCTTGTGCCACTTCTAACACCTTCCGCACCAATCTACCCCTTAAACCCCGTAGTGTTTTGATTGTATTGTACTATTGTATTGTATAAATTGGACGACTGACCAAAAAACCATGATATCAGTAAACAGATTGTAACTGCATAATCAGGTAAATGGAATAACGGGATAATGAATGTATATCCATGGTTTGATTCAGTCAAGTTGTATAGATTGATAACTGGATTCTAGGATTCATGTGTTCATATTGAGTTGGAATATTATAGATTTATATAGTACTTGAATCATATTCAAGTCGGATTATGATCAGACTCAAACCCGAGTCGGACAGAAGAAATGTAAATCGAAGTCTTATATTTACCAGGGTCCTTATTGTAATTTATAAAACTTGAAGGGGTTTTATGTAAAAATACTTTTGTATAGTTTTCAAGATACACCCCAAGTATCTATTATTCGTCTTTATAGTTATAATGAGTGTAATTTTATTTTGTGATATTTCTAGTGAAAATATCCTAATTACATAAACAAAGGTATTTATCTGTAATATTGGTTTATTTGAAATTCATGGTATTTTAATGTAAAATTTATTCTTGTGATTTTTAGAAAAATGGAATATTTATATTATAACAAAATAGATCTTTTAATGATAATATACATATATTTATAAAAAAATAATTTCAATAAATATTTTATATTTTAAAAGTCTCATTTTCTTAAGATGTCGTATTTTAAACCTTTCGAGACCGAATGCTCCTTGCGGAGGTCTGAATCTCGCACTACTAAGGCCGAGGGTGCACGATAAACCGTACTATCCAAGACGGGTTCCCTAAAGGTGGGTTGTAGTGGCGCTTTGCAAAGATTTTATAAATAATATCCTTTAGAAAACGGTTTTATAAAGTAAAAGGTATTTATTTGCAAAAGTTGATTTTCCATATTTTAGATTCTAGGGTTTTCTATTTCAACTAGACTATTTCTAAAAGATCTAAACAACAAGTTGTTAGAAGCCTCAAATTGCCTCTTCACCGTCAATTGCGGCCAGGTAAGTACAAGTGAGGAAGGATGGATCCGCTCACGAATCGTGAGGCGTGCCTTTTAAAGTTACCTTTGCTCACTTGCCTAGCCTAGAAACCACAAAGTCAGGTTTAGATAAACGATCGATATCCACAACTTATCGTATTTTCCTATTAAAAGATATTTGTTTTAAAAGTGTATCAAACCTAAAACTTTTAGAAAAGGTTTTATTAAGAAAATGGTATTTAAATGTAAAATCTTGTTTTATCGTATTCTAAGTTTTCAAGGTAGCGTGTTATGTTTGCATATGAGTGTGTGAGGAGGTAGGTCATTACCTCGTGATCTACTTTAAGGCATATCAATGTTAAGGGGGTTAAATGTGAAAACGAAACATTGTGGTATTTAAGTGAAAAAATACGATAAATGGAAACGTTATCATTTCATGTGATAAAACTTGTTCAAATTGTTTGTTAAATGATTAATAGTCAACATAAAGATGTTTAAGCATGATGGAATTGGTGATAAGTGAGATTTTATAGAAAACCGAATCGGAAATCGGATTTGTTCCGATTCCGTCGGGTTTTGTAAATTCGTATTTTTATGAGAGAAAAGAAAGATAGAAAGGGGGACTTACGGGTTTGGACAACACTAGAGAGTGAGAGGGAAGTAGAGGGTTTGCCGGTGCGTCGAATCGTCGTTGAGAGTTCCTAGCACGATCACCGGAATTTCGCCGTCGATTTCGTCAGCGTTTCGCCTTTCGCTCGTTTTCCAAAGTACCAAAGTTCTCTTGAAATTTTGAGAGAGTGGACTCAGAAATTTAGGATGAGAAGGTAGAGGGTATGGGGTGTATTTATAGGGTTAGGCTAGGGTTAGGGTTTTTAATTAAAAAAATATAAAAATTATATAAAAATCATTAAAATTTGGAGTAAAAGAGGTTTAATGTGCTCTCTGTAACCGATCTAACAATTTAGTGTGTGCAGGGGGGTTGACCAAGCAAAGATGCTCATCTTCTATGTTGGGGACTCGACCGTCAGGCCGAGTCCGGCAGGCGGCGCCGGACCGAGTTGGGCCGAGTCGGAGGCTCGGGGAGTGGGGGGTCTCCTGGGGTGATTAATGGTGTATCCAACTTTTTATGTGTAGAAGGAAATTTGTGAGAAACGTACGTGTAACGGTTGGTATTCTAAAAAAATCAAAACAAAATAATATTAAAAAATAATGTGGGGCATGGGATTTGAACTCTGGTGGCTTGGTTCAGCAGTGCAAGGTGTTACCAATGAGCTACAAGCTCCTTCTTGTAATTATGGAGTGAAATAAATACTTAAAGAGATATCAGCAACAATAAATACTCCAAGTATACATTGAATTTAAATCAATTTTTTGTACATTAAAAATGGAGTTATTACAAAAACGGTTCATAATTAGTGTTAGTTGTTGACCCGGACAATTCGGTGGAAGAGTCTGTATGTGTATGATACATAGTTGGGTCAAACAACAACATATGAAAAGAGTCTAGATCGGTCTCATGAGGATCGTCAAATTCGCTGCAGTCGACATCCATTAATTCGACAGTACAGACCTGAGTAGTAGGTTCGGAGGGTACACTTCCCAACTTGTAAATGTTCAGCTCAATTGACATCTTCCCGAAGGATAGGGTCATAGAGCCATTACGATAATTGATTATAGCATTGGAAGTGACCAAAAAGGGGCGACCAAGGATCACCGGAATTTGATTCCGTGGGTTTTCTACAGGCTGTGTATCAAGTACAATAAAGTCTACAGGGAATAAAAATTCCCCAATTTTTATCAACACATCCTCTAGTTCACCCCTAGGTTTGGTGATTGATGGGTCGGCCATCTGGAGAGTGCAGGGGGCTGGTTTTAACTCTCTGATCCCTAACTGCTCATAGACTGAGAAAGGAAGCAGGTTAACACTTGCGCCAAGGTCAAGTAGAGCACGGTTAATGTGTTTTTCCCCAATAGAAATAGAAATAGTAGGATACTCAGGATCCTTACGTTTCCTTGGTAATTGTTAGGGAAAAGCTGTGTCTACAGTCTTTGACATGAATACCTTCTTTGGTACTTGAGTCTTCCTCTTCTTAGTGCACAAGTCTTTGAGAATTTTCGCATAAGCGGGGACTTGTTGGATAGCATTTAGGAGAGGGATGTTGATGTTAACCTGGTTAAAGATTTCCGTGATCTTCTCCATTTGCGGACTTGGTCTGTTTCCCCTTAACCGATTCGGGTAAGGAGCTTGAGCAATAAGGTCGGGGTCTAACACTGGAGAAGATCGTGTGGGTAGGAACGATCTAAGAATAGGAGTGGGGATCGTTTTCGGTGGACTAGAAGAGATTTGCTGAGGTGTCGAGCCTTGGGGAAAACGGAGAATAGGCTCGGAAGAAAATGGTGGGGTGGACGAACTGGGGTCAGAAATAGAAGCAGAAGTGGAAGGAAAAGTCTCAGCCGGGGCATCATCGATTGATTCTTCATTATTAGCATCAATCTCTTCACCGACATGGTTGTCAAGCACTCTTCCAGATCTCAACGTGGTGATAGCGTTCACATGATGTGAATAGCCAGGATTGGGTAAAGGTTGAGCTGGAAGTTTCCCTTTCTCTCTAGCACTCAATTCGGCATTTATACGGGCAATTTGTGATTCCGTCGATTTAATATTTTCATTTTGAGAGACAATGATCTTCATCATATTATTGACGGAAGATTGAAAACTTGTCGTCCCTTGGATGGATTGTTTCATGAAAGTATCCAAGGTTCGTTCGAGTGCAGAGGAATTATCAGTACCGGCCATTTGCAAAGAATTTTCATATGGTGCAGAAGTGTTGGCCGGATTTTGGAAGTTTTGTGATTGGTAGGGGTGCGACTCAATTGAAGTGGTTGCTGTTGTGGTGGAGGAGCCCTTTGGAAGTTGTTTTGGTTTGGAACCATGTTTTGATTTTGTGATTGGTTCCAAGCAAAGTTAGGGTGGTTCCTCCATCCCTGTTTATACGTGGAAGAATACGGATCATTTCTAGGTCTTTGTTGGAAAGTAACATTGATATGCTCATGACCTTGAAACGGAGAATTTAAAGGACATTCTTCCATAAGATGTGATGGATCAGAACAGCATCCACAGACAGTTTTGGAGAGTGACATTTGATTTAGGGCGGCTGCTAAAAATTTATTTTGCATAGTTTCGAGTTTCTTTTGCATTGCTGACATTTCAGCTCTAACTCCTATGGAAACATCAGATTGGTTATTGCCACCCCTAGACAATAACTGACTTACACTCTCCCATTGTAAGGATCTTTCAGCGAAATCTTCTAAAAATCTCCAGGCTTCGCCATCATCTTTAGTCATGAAGGTGCCTTGACACATGGATTCAAGGGTCTGTTTTGTTGTAGGATTAATGCCCTCATATATGATTCTGCACAGATCCCATCTAGGGATTCTATGATGTGTACATTGAACTAACAGATCCTTGAAGCGTTCAAAACAATTCGAGAATGTTTCATTTGGAAGCTGGGTGAATTGATTTATTTCGCTACGTACTCGAGCTGTTTTATGATTGGGGTAGAATTTCTTAAGGAATGCTTTTACGAATTCTTCCCAGTTTGAGATAGAATGTGCGGCTGTGTTATGAAGCCACTTCCCGGCTATATCGCACAGAGTGAATGGGAGAAGACGTAAACGCATAGCATCCACAGAAAGCTGTGAAGTACCCATCATAGCGCATATATTTTCAAATTTGGTAATAAAGACTTATGCGTCTTCAGACTCAAGACCGTGATATTTTGGTAGAAGATTGATGTATTGGGGTTTTATTTCAAAATTTTCCTTGTTGGCTGGTGGAATGGTGAGACAGGTCGAAAGAGGACCTCACATAGGGTAACATATCTCTTGGAGAGAGATGCGGGGTGGATTCTACGCACCTGCGGACGGTGGCAGAGTAGTGTTAAAGAAGTTCGATAGAGAACCGTCCATCGAAGTGGGTGTGGTGGTCGGTAAAGAAAAAGTAGACGTAGAATTACCGACTTCGGAGTCGATAGGAAGAACACGGAAAAGACGAGCACTAGAATCCCGTGTGTGTCCAGCCAATCATGCACTAAATGGTTTAGCACAAGTGGCAGCGTTGAGATAATTAAGGAAATTGTGGATTGGTGTTTGTTTTGAAAAAGATACGGATTTTTGAAAAATGCAAATCACAAACAATGCACAAGCAACCCTAAATCTAGTGGTCACCTAGGTCAAGTCTCTAGAACGCTCCTAGACTTCCAGAAGACAAGTCGCAAGATAGATCCTCTACTGCCTCTTTGTCCCTCCTGTGGCCAGGTAAGTGCCAGGTAAGTGGGAGGTTCTCTACTACGTAAGTAGTGGGCCTAATTAAGTAACAACTTGCCTTAGACACACTTGCCTTAGACACCACAAAAGAAACGCGGATAAGCAATAGATTACCCACAACCTCCTTCTGTCCTAAGTGAGCGCGACGGTCCTTAGAGTCATGTCTAGATATTTTTTAGTTAATGAGGGTAATGCGGATGCAGTTTTGTGATTTTTGGGGCTTAGGAAGGGTAATGAACTCCCCACCTAATTTGAATTTGGTCTTTGCCCCTTAATTTCCATATTAAAAATGCAAACATCCAAGATCAAACACGTAACAATTTTTCTTTTTGCGGCGCTGCGAATTTTTGCAAAGAATCCTGCAGAAATTGGTTAATGGACAGAGCAGGGAAGAGATAAGAAAGTCAGAATTTTACATGAGAAAAATGGTACAGTGAAACCCTAATCTTGCCGCGCTTCCGCCGCAATAGTCACCTAATACCCTGGATCCGCCGCAGTACAGAGAGTTCCCTGCACAAAAATTTTAGCAAATGCTCCTGATGACTCTCTGGACTTTTTGAGATGTCCTGAAAAGTTTTCCCTTTGCTCCGATGATTTCAGATTCCCTCGCAAAAATCACAATAAATCGTTAAGCACTTGTGCGAATTTTGATCTAAAAATTCTGATGGAATAAATTTTTCAACTCAAATTTCAAAAACGAACAAATTAGCACACCATCCCCGGCAACGGCGCCATTTGATTGAATGATATTTCCGTGTTGTAGGTAGAAAAGTGTAAAGATCACAACCAAAGAAATTTGTAAACCGCAATCAATAATGGTGTCGATGTAGGTTCGTTAGTGAGTGCGGATCGTCCACAGGGAAAGTGTGATTCGATCGTAATTGTTTTAGTTGAGTTGAAATTAAAAGAGTAAAAGAAAAGAAAATTTGATTCAAGATTTATTAAATTGAGTTTCAAGAATCATCAAAAACTAGATCTAATATCAAGAATACTAAAAATCATGAATCAAGAATCAAGAATCAAGAATTGATAAGATGATATCCAAATCAAATGAGGTATCAAGATTTGTAATGAGGCTCGTAGGAATCGATCGAATCGATAGTGATGATGAAGACTTGTGATTGCGTATTCTTATCCATTGATGATCTGTTGCTAGATCGATGACGATCAACGAGGTTTAGGGATCTATCGAAGAAACTAGGGTTTCTTCATCATCATCCCTTTTCCTTTCGTTGATTATCATTCAAATGCTAGCCTCTAGGAAATTCAATTATCGGTCGTTGATCTCTAATTAAGAGCGAAAACATTCAAGAAAGTATCTCGCTCGAAACTAGATTGTCGATAATTCAATTTTCTAGAGTTTACAAAACTCATAAGACTTATGAGTCGTTCAAGAATGTAATCATCATCAACTATCAATTTTCTCGATTCCTCCACAAGCAGAGTTTTCACTCAAACATCATGACAAAAGAAAACAATCAAGAATTGAGAACTCATCATAATGCTCAAATGTAAAGAAAAGCAAGATAAAGAAATTTCACCTTTTATTATTCAACATTTCGTTACAATTCGCTCAAGACTATAAGAATTGAGGAGAGAACTCGATCGTCGAATTAGCTTCGCATCATCTTCGTGAGTCGCGGATCGTCTTAGATCAATTGCTCGGTTGAAGATTGGCGTCGCTTCAAAAAGGCTTGATGGCTTCTTGCTTGATTTTATACTCGGTGATCTTGATTTGGATCAAATTGTGTCACTCAATTTGATTTAGATTTTGATTTGGATCTACAATTTTTTCCCTCCAATTTCAACCATCTCAAAGCCTAGATGTAGATCTCATTTTATAACCACTTCATTTTAATCTTCCCTCCAAAGCTAGGTTGTTAGAGAGAGGCTTCTATAAGAAGTTTGTTGGAGGGAAGATTCTAGAATAAGGAATATTCTAGGATAAGGTTGTTAGGCCGAGCCTTCTGGATGAAGCCACGTGGTCTTTTGGAGTCTTCTGGAAGCTGAGGCTGTTATGGAAAGCCACGTGGAGAAATTTGCAATGCTGACGTGTCCAGTGCGCCGCGGATCCGCCATGAATAGGCCACTTCAGCCGCGGATCCGCGGCCCTTTGGAAGGTTTGGTGCATGAAATCTTCAGGTTGTGTTGGTGCTGATCCATAAGGCTTTATTTTATGTCTGAAATCTTTTTATATTTTCTTGTTTGCTGCCAGATCCCAAGTCTTGGACTTAGCGTATTTTTATCAGCACTTTTAGCAGTTTCGGCTCTTTTCCTGGAATTTCCTGCATACAATCTCGAGACAAGTGTTGCGATATACAAAGATCATGCGTGCCAGGATAAACACTCAATTTCCCTCAAAATGCCGGTTATAATATATAACACATGTTATTTGGTATTTTACAGTCGAATTGCTAATATGTGCTATATTCATACCGAACACCTTTAGATGATTGCAAATAGTAGGGAAATTGATGTGTTAAAAATGCAATATTTTCGACCGATCAACTGGTGAGCCCTGCAGACGCCCGAGTGAACTTCTTTCATGACTTTTTGGGCTTCGTCCGATAACAGGCACCTGAGCCAGAATTGGTCATATGATCTGCGGTATAGCGTATTATTTACAAACACGTATTGGAGAGCTCTCTTCTTCAGCTGAATTCTCGCAGATTTTTCTTCGGGCAGCTTATCGTATCGGAGATACTCTATGAAGGGTTCTCTCCAATCGGGCTCGTCTTGAATGATCGAAGCTTCTTCGGCAGGATTGTTCTCTTGTTCTATGCTTTCTTCTTCATGCAAAGAGACCGGAGGCAGAATTTTATGGCTTCTGACCATGATTAGAATTTCTTCCATGTCAGGATCAGCTAGCTCTTTAGCTAGGCGAGCGAGCATATCGGATTTTCTGTTCAACGCTCTAGGGACTCTCATTAGTTCAGTGTGAGTGAACCGTTTCATGAGTTCCACCACTCGGCTTTTATATCGAGCTAACTCAGGTTTATATACTTATAGTTGTCACTTACTTGGTTGACGACAAGCTAGGAGTCACCGTAAACCCGTAGCCGAAAGATTTCCATTTCTATGGCGAGCTCCAGACCAGCTATTAGAGCTTCATACTCAGCCTCGTTGTTTGTGCAAGGCTTGGTGAGAACAAAAGAACATCGTAGGGTTCCCATCGATGGCGTGATGAACACCAATCCTATCCCTGCTTTTATCTGCGGTATGCTTGATTTGCCAGAGCTCCTCATTGATGGGGCTCCATCGATGTAGAGCTCTCAACATGACTCATCTTCCTCGAGGTGCAGCACTTGTTCGTCGGGTAACTCGCAATTGAGCGGTAACCCTTCTGGTACGGGATGGTAGCAAAGAAGTCTGCAAGAGCTTGCCCTTTTACTGCTTTCTAAGGAGAATAAATTGTAGGGTTTCCTTAACACCTCTTTTAGGGTTTGGAAGCATCACACATGCCATAACTTTAAATTTATGAGGTGCTAAGTAAACTAAACTAGGAATCGAACTAGAATTATGAAGTAACAAATAAATTATCATATCTAAAAGATAATTTATACTAAGTGATGAGACTACAACCTTTGTAGACCTCTTTGGAAGACTCCTTTGGTTTGGAAAGGTTCGCTTGATCACCTCCAAGTCCACGACGATCCACCCGAAGTCCTTTGCCCTAAGCTTGTTGCTTCCCTTGATTTTTGAAAATCTTGAAGCAAAACACCCTACATAAGATAGCAAGGGTTTTGTAGGATGATGAAGTGGTTGCTAATATCACTTAATACCTTTTTCTTTTATTTATCTAGCTCAATTTAACATTTAAGAGAGAGCTAGAGAGAGGAAGAAGAAGATGGCTCTTTCTTTTTTCTTTTGGAATGAATAATGAAAAAGAAAAAGAGAGAGAGAGATAATATCATAATAATAACCATAGTTAAATAAAATATCTAGATCTTTTCTTCTTTAGTTAAAGGCAAAGGAAAAATAAACCATGGTTGAGTCAAAGTCAACCATGGAAGAGTGTGGAAGAAATGAGTCATGGAAAAAGAAATGAGTCATTTTTATTTTTCCTTTATCTTTAACTTTATCAAAAATATCCATATATCTATTTATCTATCATGTGATTCTTATAGTACCATCTATCTTGTATCATCAACCATGATACATTTTCATGTATGTATGTGTGTATGCACATCATCATGTACATATACATGCATCCATCCATTAAAAAGAAAAGGGTTTAAATAAATTATATAAAAGTCAATATTAAATCAACACTTGATTTAATAAACCGGTCATATCTCATACGACCCGACTAGTATAAAATGCCCGATTAAAATACAGTATCACATACTCGTATTTAATCGAGCTTCCGCATATCTCATATGCGCACCACTTCGTTTCGCCTGAGCCGAGAAACTTCTATGTGGGACTCTAAGACTCGTCAATACGCCAGCAGTAGGTGATGATCATATCAAACACCCACAAGCCGCAAGCGGTCAGCTAAACGTAACGGCCATCCGGGTATTGAGCGATCAGAATAAGAACAAGCGAACCTGTCAAAACTCCTGTCAATCCATCTGGCAACACTTACTGTACAGTCCGGTCTCTTCGTCAAATATGCTGCATATCGAGTCTAGGGATGGAATCATCGACCCTAATAACTCAATAAGTCATGCCGGTATATGGTCTATAACAGATCGAGAAACTTACTGATAACACTTATCAGTAATATCTCAGCAGCCCTGGCCAGGGACTTCCCGTTATAGCCAATCGTGCACAGCACAGCATCAACCCCCAATACCGGGAGAGATGAAACCCCTCCTATCGCTCACTGCCTCCATATGCCTCGGGACTATAACCAAAATCCACCTGTTTGTACGCCTCATTAGAGCCGTAGTACGGTGGAGATCAAAGTACAGTGGGAGGACACACAAGACTCTATGACGATCTCGGGTCTACAGACTAACCTGTACCAGTGTCACCTGAGAACTGCTATCCGACGTATGATATAATACCATATAGGAGTTCTCGGTGAGTCCGTTCAGTGTACCTAGTCTCACTGAGCACCCGTATACTATCTTTGGTGTCATCACACCAGACGGATATGGGATCATCCATCGCCCATCATATGGAACAAGAATGGTATACGTTAGTCTACACTGGAATATCGACGCCCTATCTCGATATACCTACGACTAGGAACATTTCAAGGATATGCTTATAAACTACAGATGTCCCACTAGTATGATCCGCATCATAATCTCAGTAGTCAAGCCGATATCCTTAGGGCTTTATCAACATGTACCAAATGAATATAAACATGATCAAGTGAACATATGATAAAGTGAAACCGGATAGCATACTATCATGTCAAGAAAGACTGTTCTCTAAATATACATATATATACACATCAGTACATACAATATCTCATAATGGCCTCTAGGGCATACATATATCCAACAATCTCCCTCTTGCACTAAGGCCAGTTATTGGCGTATCTCATACCTAACATCTCAAAAAGTCGCTCATGTTGCGGCTGAGGGAGGGCCTTGGTGAATGGATCCGCAGCGTTGTTCTTTGTGTCTACACTCTTAATCTCGATCTCGCGGTGATCAACTATCTCCCGGATCACATGATATCGCCTCAGGATGTGTCTGGACTTCTGATGGGACCTGGGCTCTTTGGCCAACGCCATAACCCCATTATTGTCACAATACAAAGGTATTAGATCAATAATGGTTGGAACTACTCCTAGCTCCGTGATGAACTTTCTCATCCAGACGGCTTCCTTGGCAGCATCATTTGCAGCAATATATTCATCTTCCATCGTTGAGTCTGCAACGGTATCCTGTTTGGAACTCTTCCAACTCACCGTCCTTCCATTGAGGGTAAATGCAAACCCTGAGATAGACTTGCTGTTATCCTTGTCACTCTGAAAGCTTGAATCGGTAAAGGCCTCCATTTGGAGATCCCTGTTACCATACACTAAGAACAATTCTTTATTCCTTCGCAAGTACTTAAGAATGTTCTTTACAGCAATCCAGTGATTCTCCCCTGAGTTTGACCGATATCTTCTTACTATACTGAGTGCGTAAGCTACATCAGGGCGTGTACACAACATCGCATACATTATCGATCCTACTGCCGAAGCATAGGGAATAATGCTCATGCGAGCTCTCTCTATATCAGACTTTGGGCAATCGTCCTTTGAGAGAGTGACTCCGTGGCAAGCGGGTAAGGCACCCCGCTTGGAGTCTTCCATACTAATCCTCTTTAGGATGGTGTTAATGTACTTGGTTTGGGACAATCCCAATAACCGTTTGGATCTTTCCATATAGATCCGTATACCCAATATGTATGTGGCATCACCCAGGTCCTTCATGGAGAACCTTTGTGATAAGAATGTTTTGACCGACTGTAGCATAGGAATGTCATTTCCTATCAGAAGTATGTCATCTACGTACAATACGAGGAACGTGACATTTCTCCCTACAGTCTTCTTATAAACACAAGGTTCATCTGGATTTTTGATGAAATCAAACTCTTTGATAACATCATCAAAACAGATGTTCCAACTCCGTGATGCCTGCTTTAATCCATAAATGGATTTAAGCAACTTACATTCTTTTCCGCTGCTCTCACTGTCAGTGAAGCCTTTTGGCTGATCCATATAAACGCATTCATCTAAATCACCATTTAGGAATGCAGTTTTAACGTTCATCTGCCAGATTTCATAGTCGTGGTGAGCAGCAATAGCAAGTAGGATCCGAATGGATTTAAGCATGGCTACCGGAGAGAAAGTCTCGTCATAGTCCAAACCTGGTCTTTGATGAAAACCTTTTGCTACTAACCTTGCCTTATAGGTCTCTACCTGTCCATCTACACCGATCTTTCTTAGATCCATTTGCAACCTATAGGTTTTATCCCGGAGGGTACATCTTCCAAAGTCCATACTTTGTTGGTGTACATGGACTCCATTTCGGATCTCATGGCATCCAGCCATTTCATATACTCACCACTCGTGATAGCCTGATGAAAACTGGCAGGATCATCATCATCCATGATGCAATCTTCTCTATCACCATCAATGAGAAAACCGTAGTATCTCTTCAGTGGGAGAGAAGTCCTACCAGATCTACGGAGTGGCTGAGGTCCATTAGATTCTGTTATAACATCAGGTTCAGCCAAGTCGTCATTTGTAACTTGTGTTTCTAGAACCTCTTCTAGATCTACCACATTGCCATCAGCATCATTTGAAAAAATCTCATTTTCTAAAAAGGTGGCATACTGAGAAACAAACACTTTTTGTTCCTCCTTATGGTAGAAAAGATACCCAAACGAATGTTTAGGATATCCTACAAATATACATTTGACTGATCGTGTCTCGAGTTTGTCTGGATTCTGCTTTTTGACAAAAGCCGAACAACCCCAAATCTTAACTCTTTTAAGAGATGGTTTCTTCCCATGCCATATCTCATATGGAGTGGTAGACACGGTCTTGGTTGGAACTTTGTTTAACAGAAAAGCTGCTGTTTCCAATGCATGCCCCTAAAACGAGATAGGTAACTCAGAATCACTCATCATGGATCGTACCATATCCAATAGGGTACGATTCCTTCGTTCTGACACACCGTTGTGCTGTGGTGTATAAGGTGGAATGAGTTGAGAGAGAATCCCATTCTCTTTTAGGAAGTCTAAGAACTCAGTACTTAAGTACTCTCCACCTCGATCTGATCGAAGTATCTTGATGCTCTTTCCTATTTGGTTTTCTACTTCATGTTTATACTCCTTGAATTTCTCGAAAGCTTCAGACTTATGCTTTATCAAATACACATGACCGAATCTTGGGAAATCATCAGTAAAAGTTATGAAGTAAGAAAAACTGGCTCTTGCATGTGTAGACATTGGTCCACATACATCACTATGTATGAGGCTTAGGAGCTCTGTAGCTCTTTCTCCGTGTCCTGTAAACGGAGTTTTGGTCATTTTACCTTTGATACAAGACTGGCAAGTTGCATAAGATTTATACTCAAATGAATTTAAATATCCATCTTTATGAAGCTTGTTTAGTCTTGTTTCATTAATATGACCAAGTCTACAATGCCAAAGAAAAGCTTCATCTATATCTGAAAATTTTCTTTTATTTGTGTGTTGTACGTTGAAAAATGTGTATTGATTAAGGACGTATATCCCGTTATTTAAAGTACCACAACCAATCAACTCTTGATTAAGTCTAATGTTCATAACATTGTGTTGCACAGCAAAATGATACCCTTCATTGTCTAACAAGGAAACGGATATAATATTACAAAGCATACTTAGCACAAAATAACATGGGTTCAAAACCAATATACAACCCGAAGGCAACCCTAGGTGATACTCTCCTACTGAAACTGCATTTACATTGGAACCATTTCCAACTTGGAGAGTATGATCACCTGTCTTCAGAACTCTGCTATTTCTCAACGCCTGCACAGAATTGCAAATATGAGAACCCGAACCGGTATCCAATACCCAGGAAGCAGAGTTAATAGAAAAACAGTTTTCAATTACGAACACACTTGAAGCTGAAGCATCACCATGCTTCTTCTTGAGTTCTAGATACTCAATACAGTTCCTCTTCCAGTGTCCCGTCTTCTTGCAGTGGAAACATTCTCCTTTGCCTGATTCCCCAACCTTGGACTTGCCTTTTCCCTTCACCTTTTTGACTCCACCCTTAGGTTTGGTGGGTTTCTTCTTCATTTTTCCCTTGGCCTTAGCCTTCGGGTAAGAGGAGGAGGATTGCCCAACACTCATAACGGGAGTCTTCACTGACTTCAGTGTGCTCTCTGCACTCCTTAACATATTAAGGAGTTCAGGCAGTTCCTTCTCCATGTTGTGCATGTTGAAGTTAACGATGAACTGAGCAAAGGTGGAGGAGAGAGACTGCAGAATAATATCTGTATATTGTTCATTGTCCATTGTCCACCCAAAGTCCTCAAGCTCTTCTATGAGAGCTATCATTTTCAGAACATGGTCTCCTACTGCTGTGCCAGCGGTCATTCGCATCTGAAACAGTTTCTTAGATGCTTCGTATCGTAATACACGAAATTGCTCTCCATACAACTGTTTTGTATGGAGGAATATGGCTTGTACGTCCATATTCTCGTGCTGCTTCTGATGTGTGTTATCCATCGATGCAAGCGCGAGGCATTTTGCAGTGGCACAGTCAGTGTCCCATGTCTTGCGGATTTCCCTATCCGCAACTGAAGGTTTAGGACCTAGGGTGTGCAGAGCTGGAGCCGTAAGGACATATGATACTTTATCATAAGTCAAGGCAATGTTTAAATTCCTCAGCCAGTCTTTATAGTTGGTCCCATTCAGCTTGTTTTTATCTAATAAAAGCTTAAGTCCCGTCATAGGTATCTGCCATTAAGAGAGAGAAAAGAATACACTTAGCGAAAGCTCTTGCAAAGATCAGATTGGTTATTATCTTGTCTAATTGATGTCTCCCACTGTTTTGATCAAATTTTCTTTAAAACCTTTAAAAAGAAAACTAGCCGGGATTAATTACATTCTACAACTTCGCTAACCTCTAAGCCAGGCCAGTGCCGGTACTTGAGGGAGGTTCCCCGTGCTTTCGCACGGACCTAATTAAAGTAAACCTCGTCTTCCCAGAGGCGTAGCCCCATTTGGCACCTTTCTAGACACCTACCGAGTTAGCTAATTGTAAAGTGCAAAATTCTCCCGGGAGAAACATTTGCTCGCAGTGGGATCGGGATCCTACTATCATATAGAAGGTATACAATCTCATTGTAATTTTCAACTCTTGAAATTCCCGATATTATTTTTACCCCTAGTACTCATGACCTTAACTAAAGTCAACATATCATAAGTACTAGTCAAGTTCATCCCGTCATTTCGTGATTAACTAGACCCACCCATATGACCCTTAACTAAAGTCAACATAATCATATGAATGTCCTAACTAATCTGCATCATATGCAGTGCAGGAAGACATCACTTAGCTACCGTTCACTGCGCCTTAACTAAAGTTAAAATGCGCAGCACGAATACTAAGTACTCTACTTCCTAAAATGACGGAGGGCTGAGGATAGTTTTTAATAAAAATTTTAATGCTTTGAACTTGATATCGTTGTAGAATCTAATGGGTTTAAAAAGGAGTGGCTTAAGCTCCGCATTTTGAAACTTGCTTTTTCATAAAAGGTCGAGTGTGTTTCAAATCTGATTCTACAAAATCTTTTTAGGTTCATTTATTTTTTACATTAATTTCATTAATGTAGTCCCATCATTTAAATCCTAAGCCATTACAGAAAGAAACGAAAATATAACGTACACTTATGCCACTCGTATTCGTCACAGTGTCCTGATATGCACCGTTAGGTTACTTAACTAACGGCATATCGGGACGGGGCTAGTGCGGGTGCAAAACATAAGTAACGTCTATTATATATCATATATATAATATTGCATTCGTCTCAGATATATATTAAATGATCACATCAGATAATAAAAGCAGCAGAAGCACATATAGGATATCTAGGAGGTCCATATTTTGTATTTAGCCAGCAATAAAAATACGGATTCCACGGTCGCGATGAATAGCCAAGCCCACACCCCTAGACCCCTACGAGAGCGGCAAGCGACCCTACCAATTCTGGAGTTTAGGAGACCCGGTCTCGACTCCTCGAGATGGCCTCCCACTGAACCCTAGAACCCGGTCACTTGTGCCCTCCTCCTTGGGTCTATCCTAATGCGGAAAAGTAAATAATATACAACACCGGTGACAGCAACCTCAACCCGGAAGTGCCCCAAATAAAAGAATATTACATACAATTTAATTTTACATGAATGAAAAGAAAACTCTCATCTCACATAAAACCCCCGGCTATTCATTGCGACAATCCTGCATATCAAATCTCATCGACACATAATATCAAATATCATCAACGTAAGTAAGTATGCATACACCGATAGTCGTTAATGTATAGCAACGAAAACCGGCAATGCAACTACATACTACACTTACGGCCACAGATAAATAAAATGCAAAACTACTACAATTGGAGTCTTAACTGCCTTTAGACAACACAAACCCGGAATATCACATATACAAGATTTCATGCCTAATAATGTAAAGCTCGCATTTGGGTCTCATCCAAGAAAACACCTTTTCAAAACAAATCGGATAATTCAACAAGATTTCCGTTTATCCCGAGACCGAACTGCTAGATTACACGCAACAAACAAATTTGTAGATTCCAATTATTGTATCACATACTAATAAACTAGGCGCAGTTAAAACATTCGATCGAACGATTTAAACAACCACAGACTGCTCAGAAAGCTCAACACTTGAGCAGTTTTAAAAAAAACCAGTAACTGCACAAAATACATACGGGCCAGCAGAAGAAATTACGGCCCATGAATCACCTACGGCTCCGCGGAACCACCGCAACAAGGCCAATAAGGCCGCGGTTCCGCGGTCGTACGGTCGATTCAGGGCATCGTATTTCTAGTGGGCCCATATAATACCCTGCTGAATTTTTTTACGTATTTTTAATTTGAAAAAATCCAGGTTTTTGAAAAATTTCCAGAGAGCACCCCCCGGGCGTCGTTTTTCGTTCGTTCGAGGTTTTTAACGTCATCTAGCTTACTCCAAAGCTCTAGCTTGGCTCTGATACCACTGTAGGGTTTCCTTAACACCTCTTTTAGGGTTTGGAAGCATCACACATGCCATAACTTTAAATTTATGAGGTGCTAAGTAAACTAAACTAGGAATCAAACTAGAATTATGAAGTAACAATTAAAATTATCATATCTAAAAGATAATTTATACTAAGTGATGAGACTACAACCTTTGTAGACCTCTTTGGAAGACTCCTTTGGTTTGGAAAGGTTCGCTTGATCACCTCCAAGTCCATGACGATCCACCCGAAGTCCTTTGCCCTAAGCTTGTTACTTCCCTCGATCTTTGAAAATCTTGAAGCAAAACACCCTACACAAGGTAGCAAGGGTTGTGTAGGATGATGAAGTGGTTGCTAATATCACTTAATAACTTTTCTTTTATTTATCTAGGTCAATTTAACGTTTAAGAGAGAGCTAGAGAGAGGAAGAAGAAGATGGCTCTTTCTTTTTTCTTTTGGAATGAATAATGAAAAAGAAAAAAAGAGAAAGAGATAATATCATAATAATAACCATAGTTAAATAAAATATCTAGATATTTTCTTCGTTAGTTAAAGGCAAAGGAAAAATAAACCATGGTTGAGTCAAAGTCAACCATGGAAGAGTGTGGAAGAAATGAGTCATGGAAAAAGAAATGAGTCATTTTTATTTTTCCTTTATCTTTAACTTTATCAAAAATATCCATATATCTATTTATCTATCATGTGATTCTTATATTGCCATCTATCTTGTATCATCAACCATGATACATTTTCATGTATGTATGTGTGTATGCACATCATTATGTACATATACATGCTTGCATCCATTAAAAAGAAAAGGGTTTAAATAAATTATATAAAAGTCAATATTAAATCAACACTTGATTTAATAAACCGGTCATATCTCATACGACCCGACTAGTATAAAATGCCCGATTAAAATACAGTATCACATACTCGTATTTAATCGAGCTTCCGCACATATCTCATATGCGCACCACTTCGTTTCGCCTGAGCCGAGAAACTTCTATGTGGGACTCTAAGACTCGTCAATACGCCAGCAGTAGGTGATGATCATATCAAACACCCACAAGCCGCAAGCGGTCAGCTAAACGTAACGGCCACCCGGGTATTGAGCGATCAGAATAAGAACAAGCAAACCTGTCAAAACTCCTGTCAATCCATCTGGCAACACTTACCGTACAGTCCGGTCTCTTCGTCAAATATGCTGCATATCGAGTCTAGGGATGGAATCGTCGACCCCAATAACTCAATAATTCATGCCGGTATATGGTCTATAACAGATTGAGAAACTTACTGATAACACTTATCAGTAATATCTCAGCAGCCCTGGCCAGGGACTTCCCGTTATAGCCAATCGTGCACAACACAGCATCAACCCCCAATACCGGGAGAGACGAAACCCCTCCTATCGCTCACTGCCTCCATATGCCTCGGGACTATACCCAAAATCCACCTGTTTGTACGACTCAGTAGAGCCGTAGTACGGTGGAGATCAAAGTACAGTGGGAGGACACACAAGACTCTATGACGATCTCGGGTCTACAGACTAACCTGTACCAGTGTCACCTGAGAACTGCTATCCGACGTATGATATAATACCATATAGGAGTTCTCGGTGAGTCCGTTCAGTGTACCTAGTCTCACTGAGCACCCGTATACTATCTTTAGTGTCATCACACCAGACGGATATGGGATCATCCATCGCCCATCATATGGAACAAGAATGGTATACGCTAGTCTACACTGGAATATCGATGCCCTATCTCGATATACCTATGACTAGGAACATTTTAAGGATATGCTTATAAACTACAGATGTCCCACTAGTATGATCCGCATCATAATCCCAGTAGTCAAGCCAATATCCTTAAGGCTTTATCAATATGTACCAAATGAATATAAACATGATCAAGTGAACATATGATAAAGTGAAACCAGATAGCATACTATCATGTCAAGCAAGACTGTTCTCTGAATATACATATATATACACATCAGTACATACACTAACTCATAATGGCCTCTACGGCATACATATATCCAACATAAACTATGTCAAACTCATGTAGCATGACAGCCCATCTTGCCATTCTGCTGGCTAGGCTTGCCTTGGTCATTAAGTGTTTGAGCGGGTCGACCTTGGAGATCAGCATAACCCAATGAGCAAGCAGATAGTGCCTCAGTTTCTTCACAGCGAACATCAGAACCAGGCGTTGCTTTTCAATCGGGAAATTGTCGTGTTCCGGCCCGTCTAAAGTTCGACTGAGGTAGCAGCGGGCATTTTCTTTTCCTTCCTCATTGTTCTGGGTAAGGAGTGTACCGAGTGACTCATCTAGCGCGGCAGTATAGAGAATCAACTGTTTATTTAGAATAGGGGCAGCAAGCACTGGAGGGTGCAACAGATACTGTTTGATACTTTTGAACGCTTCTTGACATTCGGCATCCCAGACAAAAGGAGCTCCTTTCTTCATGAGCTTTGAGAAGGGCCTACATCTCCCCGATAAATTTAAGATAAACCTTCGTATATAAGCAAGCTTTCCTTGAAAAGATCTTAGCTGCGTCAGATTCTTCGGAAGGGGCATCTCCATGATGGTCTTTATCTTGGATGGGTCCACTTCGATCCCGCGATGTCGGACTATGAAGCCCAGGAATTTTCTTGACGACACGCCAAAAGCGCACTTCAGAGGATTAATCTTCAGATCGTATTCCCTCGGTCTAGTGAGAACGATCCTAAGATCTTGGATGTGATCGGCCTTGGCTTTAGTCTTGACGACTAGATCATCAACATAACATTCGACGACTTTATGAATTAGGTCATCAAAGATATTAGTTATTGCCCTTTGATATGTATCACCTGCGTTCTTCAGTCCGAACGACATCACTTTGTAACAGTATATGCCGATCAGGGTTTGAAATGTTGTATGCTTCTCATCCTCAGGCGACATTTTTATCTGATTGTACCCAGACGAAGCGTCCATGAAGCAGAATAACTCGTAATTTGAGATGTCATCAACCATCATTTCCATAACCGAAAGCGGGAAATCATCTTTAGGGCATGCCTTATTAAGGTCCCTGAAATCGAAACAAACCCGGATCTGCCCATTTTTCTTCTTTACTGGAACAATGCATGCGATCTAGTCTGCGTATTTCTCTTCCCTGATGAAGCCAGCATCGATAAGTTTCTTAGTTTCCTCGATGACATTTTCTTCCAGCTCCCTTCTCATTCTTCGAGGAGCTTTTTTGACAGGCTTGGCATCAGAAGATATAGCCAGCTTATGCATGGCCACTTCATGGGAGAGGCCGGGCATTTCTTTTTACGTCCAAGCGAAGCAGTCGGAGAACTCATACAGCAATGCGATTATCTGCTCTTTCATTTCTTCTGACAAGAGTGAGCTGATGTAGGTCGGCCTTGGATTATAGGGTGTTCCCAAATCAACCTCGGTTAGCTCGTTGAGGGTTGCTTGTCCGCCATCTTCGAGCTTTCGAGGAGCTTCTTCTAGCTAGGCTATCTCGTCATCATTGATTGATTCTGTATTTAAAGAAGTGTGTGTAGTAACCGCAATCAATAACGCTGTCGTATGTAGCTAGACCTAGATGAGTACAGGTCGTTCTCAGGGATATGTGGAATCTTTTAATCTTTTTTTAGACGTATTGATTAGGAAGAGGAAGAACAATAGATAATAGTGAAGAATAGTTATAGAATCTAGATCTACGTTAAATACGGATGTAGAATATAGATCTAGTTTAAAGACGGATGTAGATTTATATCAGAAGAGGGCTTGTAGGGTTCGTTAAGATTTAGTAGTCATGGATGATTTATTAAAAATTACTCCTTTTATCCTTTAATAGATTTAAAACTAGATCGACAGAGATGCATGTAGATTAGGGTTTTTGGAGAGAATGGGGTTCCCACTCTTAACCCTTATCTTTACATGGATCTCCGTTCATGTCTAGCATTTACCAAAACAATTGTTAATCTAATCTCAAATCATGGTCGTGACTATCAATGAATTGATAGCGCACCCGATTAGGATGTTAACTATTCTTTTGATAAAATTTATAAACTTTATAGGACGTAAAAGGAGTTAAAGGATTTTTTCATCCATTGATCTACCATAATCCTACGAAGCCTATCAAGCAGAGAATTACCCGTGCATGATGGAGATAAAAGAACAGATAGAGATCATGATGTAAATAAAGAAAATAAAATGCAATAAGAATAAAACAACTACCTTTATTAATCAACTTGATCAATTACACTTTGTTCCTTTAGAAAGTGATTACAAAACCCTAGTTTGCTTCTCGATCTCTTCTTAAGGAGGTAGATGAACAGCTGATGATCAACCTGGAATCTTGAGTTGTCTTGGACTTCGTGATCTCGTCGGTTTGATGATTTCTAGGTTTAGCTCTCGGTCCTTTATATAGGCCCAAAACTAGAAACTAAAGATCCTCAGAATTAGGGTTAGTTGTAGCAAATCCAACCTGAAAATCCAAACTCCTGACTCAGTGAATCGGCCGCGGATCCGCCGCATATTGCATGGTTTGGCCTCGGATCCACGGCCGTTTAGTGGGATCTTGGCTTCAAATTTCTGGGTATGCTTCGATGTGACACATGGAGATTGATTTGATGTCTGGAACTTGAAAATATTTCCTGAGTCTGTGCCAGTATTGATTCTTTGATTTTATCTAACTTCATCAGCAGATTTCGGATTCCCGATATCTCAACATCTCGATCTCCTGACCTGAATTAAACCTTGCACAATATCTCAATGAATAATGTTAGTAATATTTAATATTTTTTGAGATATTATCATAATCATTTGATATGATATTATATTTTAAGAATATTGGTTAAGAATATTTGATATGATATGCATATTTAAATTATCAAAATATTATATGCATACATTTTCCTTCATAATTTTAATTAAAATAATTAAACATATGAAAATTGATATTTTGCAGATAAACCCTCATATGTTTCATATTTATAATAAACACCTTTAAATATTTATGAAAAGTAAGGAAAATGTTATATTAAATATGCAGTATTTTCGACTGAACAAATACCTCTAAACTTAATTTTGATCATCCCGATTAACTAGTTATTCAAGAGAAGGAGAAAAAGAAAAAGAAAAACTTAAGTAACACACTTTCGTAGACAGCACGATTGCACTGAGCACGTGCAACAAGCCGTTAAATCTCTATGTGTCCCTGCTAGGAGGAGTGTTGTTTCTTAAGGGTTTTCAGCGGATTACACCGACAAAATCCTATAATAAAAGAAAAAAGAAAGTTACGTACAAAGATAAGAACTATAAAAGAAAGAACTTGAAAATAAGAGTTTTCAACTAAACCAGCTTTTCGGTTGCCATGAGTCCTATCTTAATGGTCGTGAAAAGATATTAGAAATCATATCATCCATCAATAGAACATCGCCTTTAGTTTTCCTCCGTATCTATCTTCCAAATATCAATCATATACCC
Organism: Agapanthus africanus; assembly: GCA_030015575.1. Lineage (NCBI taxonomy): Eukaryota > Viridiplantae > Streptophyta > Magnoliopsida > Asparagales > Amaryllidaceae > Agapanthus > Agapanthus africanus. Next base: position 7,305,792 of record CM057338.1, on the reverse strand, counting down.
CTACGTGTGTGTAAAAAAAACATCCCTACACTTAGAAAATTTAATTCAAGCAATCATACTCTTGTCCGTCTTCCTTAGTACTTTTTAGTTGATGAATATTTTAGATGGAATTGCTCACACATTCTTCATTAAACTTCTTGAGGTACTAACCGACCGATTACAAAATGTGCTCGCGTTATTAAAGCGTAATTTCTCGTCTTGCAACACCTAAGGCTTAGCAGTGGCTCCTAAACCAGTTGGTCTAAGGCACTATGTGATAAAGCACCCTCACTATATTTTTTTTATACTGTTTTGGTAATTACAAAGTCAGTGTTCATTTTTTTTATTTTACCAAGGCTTTTAGACAAGAGCATTTCAAGGTATCCTCTACTATCCCAAGTTTCAAGACGTGTGTAAGTGCATATAGTAGGGTATCAACGTTCAGATATTTGGCCTCAAGAATAAGGACTATTTTTCATACTTGATTTTATCCTCAGATTAGCAATTTCCTTCATCTTACTAACCCTTGGGACAACGGCTCATAACTACTTATTACTAGTTTCGTTTAAGAAAATATCTAACTTTCTTGCTTTTCTTAAACTTTTCTTATCTTTCATATGTAATTTTTCACTTTCTACTCTTTTATTATCAAAAAAAAAGTGTATAGTGCTAAGTTCCAAAAGATAATTTAGTGAATACAAATCTCCCCCCAAACCTGTTTTCAGCGGTGTCCTCACTGATGTCATCTTTGAATGCATAGATCTGTAGACTTGGGGAGAGAAATTAAGAGGGGTAAAATAATAGTCAAATGAAAACTACCCCCAAACTTGTACTTTGGCACGCATAGATATTCAGTTAAGTCCTTTTTCATTCACTTCCATTCTTAAAATGAGAAAATGTTACCGAAACATGGAGGTGAGGCGGAGGAAATTTAGTTATGATAAAGCGGCTCCTGTAAAAACAGGAGCTCCTCCGCTGGGTCGGCAGAAAAATACGGTTTCAATCTATGCAAAGTTTTACAAAGACCAAAAGTCAACACCAACCATTCAAATATTTTATCGATGTAACGCACTTTTTGGTAGAAGAACATGCCATCTATCGACATGAAGAAATGGGGAGGGGATAAGGGGTGGAATATAACGTGTTTACGTCTCGGTTTATAGAGACGAAATAGTGATGGTGGATTACTCGCATTCTTGTTATTGATTAGAAGAAGGGGTGGTGGTTCAACTTCTTTGTGTTGAGGTTGATTCATCACAACACCCATGTTTTCTAAGAATGAGAGTTCGCAAAAATTTCTTCAAAGATTTCATCGATATCACGAATAATAATCTCATCGGAAAGAACGGGATGATACTCGGACTCCATAAAAGCTTCATATTCAGCGTTAGATGTTGACCCGGACAGCTCGATAGAAGTGTCTATATGTGTATAACAAATAGCAGGGTCAAACAACAACGTACTAGCGGAGTCAAGATCAAAATCGTGAAGCTGTTCAAATTCGCCGTTGTCAAAATTTATCGCTTCGACAGATAATACTTGAGCATAGGGTTCAGAGGGTTCACTTCCCAACTTGTAAATGTTAAGCTCAATTGATATCTTCCCGAAGGATAGGGTCATAGAGTCGTTTCGACAATTGATTATTGCGTTGGAAGTCACAAGAAAATGTCGACCTAAAATCACCGGAAATTGGTTTTGTGGGTTCACTATAGGCTGTGTATCTATAATGATAAAGTCCACAGGAAATATAAATTCCCCGACTTTGATTAACATATCCTCTAGCCCACCCCTAGGTTGGGTGATAGATCAATCGTCCATCTGAAGAGTGCAGTGCGCCGGTTTTAACTCTCCGATCCCTAATTGCTCATACACAGAATACGGAAGTAAGTTAACACTAGCGCCTAAATCGAGAAGAGCACGATTGATATCTTTACCCCTAATAGAAATAGATATAGTAGGACTTCCGGGGTCCTTTCGTTTCTTGGGTAGTTGTGTAGGGTTAGCTTGGCAACTTAGTAAGGTTTTGGCAAGCATCAAACATGCTATATTAAAATTTTGGGGTGCTAAACAAACCAACCAAGTAATCGAACTAGAGATTTAGGGTTAACTTTGCATGTAAACAACTTTACATCTAAGTGATAGTGATTACAACCTTTGTAATCCGTTCCTTCGCTTCAAAAGTTCCAAGAAGTAGTCCCTTCGCTGCGATCCATGAGCTCCCGAACTCTTAAGAGGCTCCACAAGATGTACGATGCATCCTTGCTTGAAGTCTTCAAAGTCTATGATGATCTACGTCGAGGAAACACGGACTCAAGCTCACTCTTCACTAATACGGAATTAGTGAATCTAACACACTAATCTATATGGCTAGTATAGAAGAGGATGATGAAGTAAGAATTTAGCTCACTTTAGTATTTAATTTCTCACTATTTTTCTTCTTGATATCAAAATCTAGAGAGCAAAAATGAGATGAGGAAGAAGAAGATGAATGAATGAGATAAGGTTAAAAATGCAACCCTTGGTTAGTATATGTCAATACCTAACCCATGTAGAGAGTTAACCATGGCTATGTGTTATGGTTGGGTTAGAAAATATCTTAAGCAAAACAAAAAGGGTGGACTTTGTCAATGGTTATCAACAAGCTTCATGAAGCATCCACCATGACTCATTTCCACATTTTTGTATATGTAGCATGGTACAATTCTCATACATCCTTGTTACATGTATAACCTAGCATGTCACAATATTATATATCACATATATAATATTTATGTAACAAAAGAAAACAATACAATAAACATATATCACATATATGTTAAATGCATCATAAGTGAGAATAATAAATATTTGAGTGAGCATATAACACACACGCGCACACACGCGCGCGCACACACACACACACACACTATATATTATTTCATCGAATCAACACTTGATCCGATAACCCGGTTATATCACATATAACCGGCCGATATCACATATCACAAGAATATAATACGGTATCACATACTCGTATCAATCTCGATCCCGCACATATCACATATGTGCTCCTACTCCATTTTGCCTGAGCCTGGAAACCTCTATATAGGAATCTAAAGACTCGTCAATACGCCGGCAATAGGTGATGATCACATCAAACACCAACAAGCCGCAAGCGGTAAGCTAAACGTAACGGCCACCCGGGTATTGAGCGATCAGAAGATCAACAAGCAAGTCTTCTCTAACTCTTGTAAATCTAATCAGTAACACTACCGTACAGTCCGGTCTCTTCATCTGATATATCGCATATCCAGTCTAGGGGTGGTAAACGTCAAACCCCAGTAACCGATAAGTCGTGTCGATGTGAGGCTCATAACAGGTCGAGAAACTACTGATAACACTTACCAGTATATCTCCATATCAGCCCTGGCCAAGGACTTCCAGTTATAGTCAATCGAACACAGCGCAATATCAACCCCCAATACCGGGAGAGACGAAACCCCTCCTATCGCTCATTGCCTCTATGTGATTCGGGACTGTACCCAAAAGCCACCGTTTTGCACTTTCTCATGAACGTGGTAAGGTGGGAATCAAAGCACAATGGGAATCACACAAGACTTTATGACGATCTCGGATCTATAGACTAACCTGTACCAGTGTCACCAGAGAACTGCTATCTGACGATAGGTATAATACCAACAAGGAGTTCTCGGCGAGTCCGTTCAGTGTACCCAGTCTCCACTGAGCACCCGTATACCATCTTTGATGTCACACACCAATGGATGTGGGATCATCCATCGCCCATCATATGGGTCATGATGCGTATACGCTAGTTTATCCTGGAGTATCGATGCCCTGGCTCGATACACCCTCGACTAGCCACAGTTATAGGATTTACTTATGGACTACCCTGGCCCCACTAGTATGATCTGCATCATAGTCCTAGTAGTCAAGTACATATCCTAAGGGCTTTATCAACGTGTGAGAGTAAGACAGTAACCCAATACAAGTCAACATGTTAAGACAAAGAGCAACCAGATAGCATACTATCATATCGAGCAAGAAAGTCCTCTCTATATATATCCAAGCATCCACTATAATATACATCATATGTACAACAATGGCCTCTAGGGCATATACATAACTAACAAGTTGTTGGGTAAAAGCAGTGCTTACATTACTTGCTAAGAAAACTTTTTTAGACACTTAAGTTTTTCTCTTCCTAGTGCACAAGTCCTTTAGAATTTTTGCATAAGACGGAACTTGTTGAATAGCATTTAGGAGAGGAATGTTTATGTTAACTTGCTTGAAATTTTCCACAACCTTCTCCATTTGTGGACATGGTCTGTTGCCCCTTAACCTGTTTGGATAAGGTGCTTTATCAATAAGAGTTGGGTTAACATTAGAGAGGATTGTGGGGATGGAATGGATCCCAGAATTGGAGATGGGATTGTTTTAGGTTGACTCGAGGAAGTGGGCTGAGTGTTCGTGCCTTAGGGAAAACGGAGAATAGGCTCGAAAAAATATGGTGTACTAGACGAAATAGGAGAAGAAGTAGAAGCCGGGGTATCATTAATATCATCAACGTCATCAACATATTCACCCACTTGGTTATCCAGCACTCTTCCTGATCTCAACGTGGTAACATAACTTTGTGAGTGGCCAGGATTAGGTATAGGTTGAGATGGAAGTTTTCCTTTTTCTCTCACACTCATCGCAGTATTTATTTGTGCAAGTTGTGCCTCTATCGATTTTATACTTTTACCATTGGAGATGGTAGTCTGTATTAATGATTGGATCGAAGACTTATTTCATCCGTCGATTGCATGGAATGTTTAATAAACATATCCATGCTTCGTTCGAGTGCAAATGAGTTTTCGTTACCGGCCGTTTGGAAAGAATTATTATAAGGTGTAGAATTGTTGGCAGGATTTTAAAAAGTTTGTGAATGAAAGGGGTGCTGACTCTGTGGGTGTGGTTGCTGTTGCTGTGGAGGAGGTCATTGATAATTGCTTTGGAACTGGTTTTGATTTTGGATTTCGTTTTGGTTCCAAGAAAAATTAGGATGATTCCTCCATCCCTGATTATATGTGGAAGAATAAATATCGTATCGAGGTCATTGCTGAAAAGTAGCATTAATTTGTTCTTAACCTTGAAATGGTGGATTCAAAGGACATTCTTCCGTTAGATGTGATGGGTTGGAATAGCAACCACACACGGTTTTGGGGAGAGTAAATTGGTTTAGGGGGCTGAAGTGACTTTGTTTTCTATAGCATCGAGTTTCTTTTGTATCGCGTCCATTTCGGCTTTCACTGTGATGGAAATATCGAGCTGATGGATACCTCCCCTAGACGATACAGGTCTAACGCTTTTCCACTGTAGGGTTTGTTTAGAGAGATTTTCCAGAAATTACCAAGCTTCACCATCATCTTAGACAGGAAATGACATTGACACATGGTTTCAAGTATCTGTTTTGTTTTTAGATCAACACCCTCATATATAATGCGACAAAGGTCCCATCTATTGATTACGTGATGAGGGCATTGTAAAAGAAGATCCTTAAACCGTTCAAAGCATTTCCAAAATGGTTCATTGGGAAGTTAGGTAAACTGGTTAATCTCGCTTCGAACGCGGGCGGTCTTATGATTGGGATAAAATTTCTTAAGGAATGCTACAACGAATTCATCCTATTTGGAAATAAAATGTGAGGCAGTGTTATAAAGCCATTTTTCTGCTAGATCGCACAATGTAAAAGGGAGAAAACGTAAGCATATATCATCCACAGACAGTTGTGATGTACCCATCATTGCGCATACGTTTTCGAATTTGTTTATAAAAACGTATGCGTCTTCGGATTCAAACCCGTGAAATTTGAGCAATAATTTGATGAGGTGGGGTTTAATTTCAAAATTATCACCATTGGATGGTGGAATCGAAAGACAGGTAGGAAGGGGTCCACGCATGGGGTAAAATCTATCTTGGAGAGAGATGGGCAGTGGATTCTGCGCACCGACAGGTGGTGACAGGATGGTGGTGGTAAAACCTGATGGAGAACCGTCCATCTCGATCGATGTGGTGGGTGGAGGGGGAAAAGAAGATGAAGAAGTACCAATTTCGGAGTCGATAACACAAACGCGGACAAGACAGGCACTAGAATCCCGTGTCCGGCCGAGCATGCACTAAGCGGGTTTAGCGCATGAGACAGCGTGTGAGAACTTAAAAATTGGTTTGTTTTGAAAAGTTTCAGACATGAGACAAACCATAAAAAAAAGTGCACACACAACCCTAAAACTAAAGTTACCTAGGTCAAATCTCTAGACCGCTCCTAGACTTCCAAAGGACAAGCCGCAGGATCAATCCTCTACCACCTCTTTATCACTCTTATGGCTAGGTAAGTGCCAGGTAAGTGGGAGGTATCCGTTATACGAATCACTGAAAATAGCGGACCTAATTAAGTAACCATTTTCCTTCGTCACACTTGCCTAGACACACAAAAGTAATGCGGATAAGCGATAGATTACCCACGGCCTTCTTTTGTCCTTATTGAGAGTGACGGTCCTTAGAATGTTAGTCTAGATATTTTTTAATTAATGTAGAATGATGTAAATGCTTGTTTTGTAATTTGTGGGGCTTAGAAAGGGTGATGAAATCCCCACCTAATCTGAATTTGGTCTTTGCCCCTTAATGTCCGTATTAAAATATGCAAAAACAAACCGCAAAACAAAACTCGCAAAAAGATTTTTGGACGGCGATATTTTGCTAAGAATCCTGCAAAAAAAATATTATTGGATATTTCAGAGGAGAGAGAAAGAGATAGAAAAGATACCATTGAAAATTGAAGCCCTAACTCACCAACACCGCCGCGGCTCCACCGCTAAAATGCACTTCTTGTCGCGGTTACGCCGCGGAGTTGAGAGTTCTTTGAAAACTTTTTGCTATGGTGGCCTCCCTTGCTTATCTAGTTCTTGGAAGAAACTAGGGTTTCCACACTATTGACCCTTGTCCTTTCATTGATCTTTATTCATGTCTATCCCTTAACAAAACAATTGTTAATCTGATCTCAAATCACGGTCGAGACTAGAAATAAATTGGTAGAGCGCCTGATAAGGATGTTAATATTTATTTTGCTAAAGTTTATAAACTTCATAAGACTTAAAAAAAGTTAAAATATTTTCTCATCCATTGTTCTACCCTAATCCTACGAACTCTATCAAGCGGAGAATTACTCGTGTATGATGAAGATAGAAGAACGGATAGAGATGAAAATCATAATGTAACTAAATAATTAAATTAATTAAACTAAAGATCTACCTTTATTAATCAACTTCACAAGTACAAACTTCAAGTTTAGATTCTGCGCACCGACGGGTGGTGGCAGGGTGGTATTATAATCTGATGGAGAACCGTCCATCTCGGTCGATGTGGTGGATGGAGGGGAAAAAGAAGATGAAGAAGTACGGACTTAAGAATCGATAGCAGGAACGCGGGTGTTCCCTGATTAAAAATCAGGAAAAGATTCAGAAGAGGCATCACGTGCGCACACGTGACCAATGGTCACGTGTTGGCACGTGATGGTTAAGCTGCGGCACAGGGCATATTTTGTTCTCTAATTAAAAGTCATGAAGAAGCTTCAGAGGAGGCATCACGTGCTCACATGTGACCAGTGGTCACGTGATGGCACATGATGGTTAAGCAGCGGCCAGAAAACAGAGCGCGGAAGAAGAGAATCCCATTCCAGGGGTCACGTGCTTACACGTGACCAGGGGTCACGTGCGCACACGTGACCAACGATCACGTGGCCACACGTGACCAACGATCAGGTGGCCACACGTGACCGGCTTTAAAAGCCTTATTCTTTAACAGAATTAAATTCTGAGGAGAGATTATTCTAATCTTTCCAAAATGGAGAAGAATTATGTGAAACTGTTGGAATAAAAAATCCAAAGGTGATTAAATATCACCAATTTATGGAAAAATCTCGGACATGGAAAGAATTCCCCCTAAATCTAACCGAAATAACAAAAAGATATCTTTGGATTTAAAATCCAATGGTGAATAAAATTCACCTAATAATCTAAAGGCCCAGATTAATGGTGAAGATAAATCAAATCTCTCAATAAACAGATCAAATCTTTCAATGAAAGATTCACTAGAACAGATTGATTCTTTTCCTTCTCCTATAAATAGAAGACACATACAGAGAAGGAGAGATATAGAGCCTTGGGATCTTGAAAATTCAGAAGGAAGAATTTAATTCTCTGCAAAGAAAAACCCTAGATAAGAAAGGAGAGGCTTAAAAACAGAATTTAATTCTCAAAAGAGTTTAACTCTTATATGAAAGAAAAGAACTTAGTTCTTTCTCTAGTGGAGGATCTGCAAAGTGCACATTTCCCCATGAATTGAGAATTTAATTCTCATTGGGTTGAGATCCTGCCATGCAGATCTAAAACATAGAGGAGGAATTGAGTTTTGATAATTTAATTCTCACAGAATTATAGGAATTTAATTCCTTTGGGATAAAGTTAGGGTTTAACCCTACATCATAGGAATTTAATTCCTTCAAAATGGACAGAACTAGGGTTTAACCCTAATTGAGAACTTAATTATCTCACACTCACAGGAATGTAATTCCATTAAGAAAATAAATTAGGGTTTCACCGTATGCCAGAATTTAATTCTTTTACATATATGGGAATTCAATTCCTTTAAAAGAAATTAGGGTTTTACCCTACATAAGAATTTAATTCTTAATCCTACAGAGAATTTAATTATCAAAATAAAATGAAGAGACTTAAAAGATCTCCATGCATGCAAAGAACCAGAGTCACGTGTTACCACGTGACCCCTGTAAAGATCCACAGAGAAGAGCTTTGAGGCAACGCCTCACGTGCCCCACGTGACCCCCAAAGCACACAAAGAAAAAGCAAAAGAAAAGAAGCTCTGAGGCACCCTCATGTGTCACCACGTGACCCCTAATGAACATTCTAACAGATCAAAATGTGAGCCCCCATCACATGCCCACACGTGATGGCTTTCAGAATTAAAAGTGTTAAACACTTATCTGTAGAACAAAATAAAGGAGATCTGGCCCCACCTTTTGGACGCCTCAGGTGCTCCCACGTGATCTCTTCTCTGACAATATTTAACATCAAACTAATGATTTGCTCCCAGTGTTTAACACTAATTTTCTTAGTGTTTGACACTAACTTGGAAAACTCTAGTTCCAGTGTTATTCTACTTGCAGTGTTTAACACTGATTTGCCTTAGTGTTAAACACTAACTTGGAATCTCTGTCCCCAGTGTTTAACACTGATTTGCTTTAGTGTTTACCACTGATTTGTTTTAGTGTTTAACACTAATTTGAAAGCCCTGTTGCTAGTGTTTAACACTGATTATCTTTTAAGTGTTTAACACTAACTTGCTAATCTTGATCCCAGTGTTCAACACTGTTAGTCTTTAGTGTCTAACACTAGCTTTATCCCAATTGGCTAAGTTTCTAGAGGCAGAGCCTCTCCTTCAATGGACCAACAGAGGGCCAATATTCTAAACATGATTGGACTTAACCCAAGATGGCCATAAGTCCTCAATTCAAACTTAACTGGGGTAAAGGGCTCATAACATAATTAATTGGTCTCGGTCCCAAATTGGGACAAAGACTATTTAATCTACCTTGGTTCAAGGGTACATCTCTTCACTCCTTTGATACTTGGCATTGTAATTCCTCAACGTCTTCAAAGAGGTGACGGGTCCCAATGACCACACATTGATACGGACTATGGGGTCCTTAAACTCATGGACTATGATGTCCTTAACCTTGAACGAGATGTCTTAAAACTAACGCCGGACTGTGGGGTCCTTAAACTCGTGGACTATGATGTCCTTAACCTTGACTGGAATGTCTTAAAACTAACAACGGACTATGATGTCCTTAATCTTGACCATGATGTCTTAAAACTAACGCCGGACTGTGGAGTCCTTAAATCCACGGACTATGATGTCCTTAACCTTGACCGCAACGTCTTAAAACTAACATTGGACCGCAATGTCCTTAAACTACCCATTGACCGCAATGTCACTAAACTAAACAACAGGGCCCCCCCTTAATTGCTCTTTTATCGGATCTAAATGATCCTGTTAAATTGATCTTAGTCTAGAAACTAGGCTAACTTATCCTTAACAAACGTTTAAGTCTATCTTAGTCTCAAACGAGGCTAACATATCCTTAAACCCAACCCCCCAACCCGAATCTAAGATAATACGGATTTGGACTAGTCCACGCCCTACGGGCGACGACATAACTCAGTCTCCGTACACAATCCACAGGCAACCAAACACAAAATAAACACGCACGACACGAAGTGATCATCTGGAGAAGGAGAAAGTTGTTACCGCGATGCGCTAGCGTAATTAACTGCAGGGGCTTGCGCCTGCAGGGAAGAGCGTCCCCACAATCAAAAACCCCTTAAGCGAGGGGGAATCTGACGAAGTCTGCTACATCGGACGCATCCGTTTAAACCTTCGATACATGGTGCCATAAATCAAGTAGGCATTTTCGGAGAGGTGGACGGATAGCACCAATTAGCATCTGCCCCGAATTTCAGGCAAGACGTTTATCGCGTCTCCGTGATTCGGAGGGGAACAGATTCTGACACGCCCGGTGGGAACTTTTCCTCTTTCCACTCCACACTTCGTGTGTCGTCTTCGCGAACGAATAGCGGTTTGTTAATGGTTGCCTTTGGGTTTCAAGTTACTAAGATTCGGACCTTTGCCTGGCGCAGAAATCAAGCATCAATGGCCTCCAACTGCTCGAGCTGCTCGAAATGCAAGTGCAACAGATGCTCCGCCTCACCTGGAGGTGTAGCCTATGGGCCTCAAGCGGCCTCCATCCTTGCCATGCCAGTGGAACAGGTAGCTCAGGCCACCACCGGTCTGTTTTTCGGGACCATGCTCCCACCTACAAGCTTCACTATACCAGTGCCCGCACCAGAAGCGAATAAGAAGTCGGTCTTCGATCGGCTCACTGCTACAACGACCCCTTTCAACGGGTCGTCCAATATCAAACCGGTAGCCTCTGTCTTTGCCAGGCTGAGCCAGAACCCTAATGGGCCCACCGAGAAGCCCATGAACCCTAAAATAGCCGTCCCGAGGAAGACAGCCACCCCTGCTCCAGAAGTCGTCAAGGCGGCTTCTCCTATTAAAGAGTCGGTCTTTTCGAGGCTGACCATTCCGGCTCCTGCTCTTACTCGAGGATCTGTCTTTGACAGATTGAACATCGCCACTCAAAAGACAACATCAGTCTTCAAAAGGCTGACACCAGCGGCGCCTCATCCGGACAGGGGGCAAGACGAAACTATCCCTATCGCCGAGTCGGTCCCAACAGCTCGACGCGCTCGACGTCGCCACTGGCACTGAGTAAGGAAGGCCGGGGGCAACTCCCCCTCAGGGCTAACTCCACCTGCTCCAGTGGTAGAAGTTAATGCTGCTGTTCTAACTGGGAACAGCTTTGAACCACTAAGGAGGGTACGTAAGAACTCTCCAACTGCTACGCTAAAAAGATCTCCTCCACCTGCGGAGAGGGTTACAGAAACGAAGCTAGAGCAGCCCCCTCAACGGCTATCCTCCAAGATTTATAAAGTCTGGCGGAGAGTTCAAGACTCCGTAATCGACCAAGATCACTCTCGCCAACAGAAAAGGGCAAAAGTGCAAGAAGAAAAGAACCGTCCGGACAAACAGCAAAGGACGACAACCGCCAGGGTGCCCGCTGCAAAAGCCCCCTCAACTTCGACGGCCTATAAGAAAAAGAGGCCGGAGAAAATCCTTATGCCTGCGGCGAATGCCAAAAGCGACAGGCCCAAACGCCCTAAGTCCGGGGGCAGTGTAGTCCATACTGTATACATGGCGTCGGGGAAGGAAGACAGCCGTGCATCTACAGGTCATAGACCACTTACACGGTCAGTGACCAAAGCTCAGGAGCAACAGCAGAAGCTCCAGGAAATGATGAACGCGATGGTCGCTCTCACGGGGCCATAAGAAAGCCCTGAAGCGTCCTCGGATGAACGCCAGGAGCAAGAAACTGACGCTGAATTGCTTCGCCGGATATTGGAAAAGAAGGATAAAGAGGCTGCTGAACAAGCAGCCAATATAAAGCAAATGGCCCTCCTGTTCCAGGACATGGTGGGAATGATGATCCAACAAGATCCTCCTGCTGAAGATCCTCCGATCTTCCTTGAAGACGACAGGGGAGAAACGTCAAATCCTCCACCGGCTCTGTCAACAGCCAAGGAGGAGACAATCTCCAAAGCTGACTTGGACGAATATATAGCTCAACAGATACGGGTCCATCAAGCAACTGAGGCATCTGGTCAGGTCGTAAAAACGGGGCGACCATATCCAAGCTGGTACGACCAGATCAAGTACCCGCTGGGCTATACAGTACCGAAATTCCTTATGTATAAGGGGACAGGCAATCCCCACCAGCATGTTGCCCAGTTCAGGGCCCTTTGCGGTAACACCGGCGGTGATGATAAACTGTTGCTTCGCCAGTTCATCGATAGATTATCGGACACAGCATTCGAGTAGTACTCCGAGCTCCCAAACGACTCTATTAAGACATTTGCGGAGATGGAGCTGCTGTTTACCCAGCATTTCGCAAGCGCCAGCGAACGCACTCCGATAACGGTGTTGATTAATGCCAGAGTGAAACCAGGCGAGACGTGGGTCGAGTACGCTATACGCTGGCGAAACTTGTGGTCGAAATGCAAACAACGCATTGAGGAAGCGCCCGCGGTGGGCATGTTCGTGGGTACCCTGGATCCTCATGCAACTATCTCCCAGTTCATGATGTTCTTTAAGCCAACCACGTTTCAGGCTTTGATCGACAAGTTGGCCCAGATGGACCAGATGGGTCACAGACCGTCTCCCCCGAAGCCAGAACCTCGGAATGACAAGGGTAAAGGGAAGGCAACCTTCGTTGTGAATGCTCAGCAGCAACCCAGTGCCCCAAAGCTTGCGGACCAACTGGAAGAAAGATGGCGGTATTATAATGAGAAAATGAAGCGCCCTTACTCATTCCCGCAGGATAAGACGAAAAGGCTATTCGAGCTGGCGGTACGCAACAGGCTTATAAACTTGCCAAACCCAAGGCGACAGCCGCAACCCAGTGAGGTGAATAACCCCAATTATTTCCCTTACTATCAAATGGTAAGTGAAAGGTTCCTAGGCACACTATAGAGGTCTCACAAGGCATCAACCATGCCAATTTCAAGTTTTATTGGTGCCGAGAAACCCTAATACGGATCGTAGACTAGATGTTTAGGCGAAATACGAATCTAGTTAACAAATTAACTAAAGGAGAGAGGCTACAACCTTTGTAGATCCGGTTATCCACTTTCTTGGCTCCACGTAGGCGTCCTCTCGCTGTCCATCTCGAATTCCGAACTCAAACGTCGGCTTCATCGGAGAATTGGGCGGACTAGGTCGTCGGCTTCGTGCCGAAGATGATCTACGTCGAGGCATCACAAGTTCAAGCTCCGACTTCACAAATTTGTGAAACTTGTGAAGAGAACACCCAAAACAACTTGGCAAGAGGTATAGGGTGAAGAAATAGGAGGTGGGTTCACTTTAGAATTGGATTTCTCACTTTAGAACTCAAGTTGCCATTGATGGCATCAAGCTTTCTTGAAGAAGAAGATGATGAAGAAGAAGAAAGAATATGATAAGTGTTTTAAATTGAAAAAGAAAACAATACTTATCATATCCTAACTAAGGTTAAGTGTAGAGAATATACCATGGTTACTTGGATGAGTTAGGGTTAGGCATGAAGACAAGAATGGTTGCATAAGTCAAAGCTTCATGAAGCTTCAACTAGAAACAAAAGAAGCCACCATTCTTATCTAAATCATTTCCAAATAAATAAACAAATAAATAAATGAAAAAGCAAAACCCTAATCATCTCTCAACCATGGTTTAATCCTTTACACTTAACCACATGATCTAGTATCATCAAACATGATACAAATATGTGCACAAAAGTATATCACATATACTTCTTGCACATCAAGTGAGAAAAACCATTTAAAGTGAACCAATACTAGTTAATGCAAAGTAATATATCAAATATATAATTATACATTAAATCATTAAATCAACATTTGATTTAACGATCCGGTCATATCGCATATAACCGACCAGTATCCAATGTATCGGCTCATCGAATCAATCCTTGATTCGATATCTAGGTTATATCGAATATAACCAATCGATACATTCATCGTGAGAATGAAATACGGTATCACATACACGCATTATTCTCGGTCCTGCACATATCTCATATGCGCTCCTATTTCGTTTCGCTTGAGCCAGGAAACCTCTGTATAGGACTCTAAAGACTCGTCAATACGCCGGCAGCAGATGATGATCATATCAAGCACCCACAAGCCGCAAGCGGTCTGCTAAACGTAACGGCCACCCGGGTATTGAGCGATCAGAAGATCGACGAGCTAGCCCGCTCACACTCCTGTGAATCCAACCAGTAACACTTACCGTACAGTCCGGTCTGTTCGTCTGATATGTCGCATATCAAGTCTAGGGGTGGTAAACGTCAGACCCCAATAACCGATAAGTCGTGCCGATGTGAGGCTCATAACGGGTCGAGAAACTACTGGTAACACTTACCAGCAAATCTCTGATCAGCCCTGGCCAGGGACTTTCCTGTTACGGCCAATCGAGCACAGCGCAACATCAACCCCCAATACCGGGAGAGACGAAACCCCTCCTATCGCTCATTGCCTCCATGTGACTCGGGACTGTACCCAAAGACCACCGTTTTGCACGCCCTCATGGACGTGGTAAGGTGGAGATCAAAGCACAGTGGGAATCACACAAGACTCTATGACGATCTCGGGTCTACAGACTAACCTGTACAAGTGTCACCTGAGAACTGCCATCTGACGTGAGGTATAATACCATCTGGGAGTTCTCGGCGAGTCCGTCCAGTGTACCCAGTCTCCACTTAGCACCCGTATACCATCTCTGATGTCAAACACCAATGGATATGGGATCATCCATCGCCCATCTCATGGGTCGAGAAGCGTATACGCTAGTCTACTTTGGTATATCGATGCCTCGTCTCGATACACCCACGACTAGGGACCTTGAAGGATGTACTTATGGACTACCATGTCCCCACTAGTATGATCTGCATCATAGTCCAGGTAGTCAAGTACACATCCTAAGGGCTTTACCAACATGTAACTATAAGACAGTTTAAAGAGACAAGTGTACATGTTAAGATAAAGTGCAACCAGATAGCATACTATCATATCGAGCAAGAAAGTCATCTCTATATATGTCCTAGCATCCAATATAATATACAACATCTGTACAATACTGGCCTCTAGGGCATACATACAACTAACAATCTCCCACTTGCACTAGGGCCAGCTGCTGTAGTATCGCATACCGAGCATCCCGAAGAGTCTCTCAAACTGTATCTGGGGAATGGCCTTCGTGAGTGGATCCGCCGTGTTGTTCTTCGTGTCAACTCTCCTGACCTCGATCTCCCGGCGATCAACTATCTCCCGGATCAGGTGATACCGCCTCAGAATATGCCTGGATCACTGATGGGACCTGGGTTCCTTGGCCAAAGCCACCGCTCCATTGTTATCGCAATACAAAGGTATTGGATACTCAATGGATGGAACCACTCCTAGTTCAGTAATGAACTTCTTGATCCAGACAGCCTCTTTGGCAGCATCGTTGGCAGCGATGTATTCAGCCTCCATCGTCGAGTCTGCCATGGTTTCCTGCTTGGAACTCTTCCAGCTAACCGCCCCTCCGTAAAGGGTAAAGATAAATCCCGACTGCGACTTAGAGTCGTCTTTATCACTCTGGAAGCTCGAATCGGTAAAGGACTCCACTTGGAGTTCTCCGTTACCATACACCAAGAGCATCTCTTTAGTCCTTCGTAAGTACTTGAGAATGCTCTTCACAGCTGTCCGGTGACTCTCTCCAGGATCATCTTGATACCTGCTCACTACACTTAGTGAGTATGCTACATCGGGTCTGGTACATAGCATCGCATACATGATAGAGCCTACTGCCGAAGCATAGGGTATCCCTTGCATGCGAGCTCTCTCCAAATCAGTCTTGGGAGACATCTCTTTGGAGAGAGTGACTCCAGAGATCGTGGGCAAGTTCCCACGCTTGGATTCTTCCATACTAAACCTCTTTAGTATGGTGTCAATGTACCTGGATTGGGACAATCCCAATATTCTTTTGGATCTATCTCTATAGATCCTAATCCCCAATATGCAGGAGGCATCACCAAGATCTTTCATTGAGAATCTTTGTGATAAGAAGAGCTTGACCGATTGCAGCATAGGAATATCATTTCCTATCAAGAGTATGTCGTCCAGTACAATACGAGGAAGACAACCTTACTCTCTGCCACCTTCTTGTAGATACAAGGTTCATCTGGGTTTTTGACCGTATCAAACTCTTTGATAACGACGTCAAAGCAGATGTTCCAACTCCGCGATGCTTGCTTTAATCCATAAATGGATTTAAGCAGCTTGCATACCTTCCCGCTGCTCCCACTGTCTATGAAGCCCTCTGGCTGAGTCATGTACACGCACTCTTCTAAATCGCCATTTAGAAAGGCGGTCTTAACATCCATTTGCCAGATTTCGTAATCATGATATGCAGCGATGGCAAGCATGATCCGGATGGATTTAAGCATAGCCACTGGAGAAAAGGTCTCGTCATAGTCCACACCTGGTCTTTGACGAAAACCCTTTGCTACAAGTCTAGCTTTGAAAGTCTCCACTTTTCCATCTACACCAAGTTTTTTCTTGAAGATCCACTTGCTCCCAATGGGTTTTACCCCTTCAGGAGCAACTTCCAAAGTCCATACTTTGTTGGTGTATATGGATTCCATCTCGGACCGCATAGCATCCAGCCATTTCACTGAGTCCCCATTCGTGATGGCCTGCTCGAAGCTAGTTGGGTCATCATCCTCCATGATGCAATCCTCGCTCCCACCATCCATGAGAAAACCGTAGTATCTCTCAGGTTGGCGAGGAACCCTACTAGATCGACGGAGAGGCTGAGGTTCGTCAGGAGCTACTGAATCCTCTGGTTCCACTAAATCTTCAGTTTGAGTTTGTGTAGCCGGAATTTCTTCCAGTTCTACCTTATCGCCACTAATTTCCTTTGCAAGAAATTCCTTTTCCAAAAAGGTGGCATGTCGAGAAACAAACACTTTTTGTTCCTCTGTATGGTAGAAAAGATATCCATGTGAATGTTTGGGATATCCCACAAACTTGCATAGAACTGACCGTGCCTCGAGTTTGTCCGGATTTTGCCTTTTGACATAGGCTGGGCAACCCCATATCTTAACTCGTTTAAGACATGGTCTCTTCCCACTCCATATCTCATATGGTGTGGTAGGTACAGATTTAGATGGAACTTAATTCAATAGGTATGCTGCTGTCTCCAGCGCATAACCCCAGAAGGAAATAGGTAACTCAGCTGTGCTCATCATAGAGCGCACCATATCTAATAGGATGCGGTTCCTCCGTTCTGATACACCGTTGTGCTGTGGTGTATATGGAGGAGTCAGCTGAGAGAGAATCCCATTCTCTTTTAGGAAGTCCAGGAATTCATTGCTTAAGTATTCTCCTCCTCGATCAGATCGTAGGATTTTAATATTTTTTCCGGTTTGGTTCTCAACTTCTTGTTTATATTCCCTAAATTTCTCAAAAGCTTCTGATTTGTGTTTCATCAGGAACACATACCCGAACCTAGAGAGATCGTCAGTGAATGTAATGAAGTATGAAGAACCATCCCTGGCATGTGTAGACATGGGACCGCATACATCACTATGTATAAGTCCCAAGAGTTCGGTAACTCTTTCTCCGTGTCCCGTAAACGGAGTTTTGGTCATCTTGCCTTTGAGACATGACTGGCAAGTGTCATAAGATGAAAATTCAAACAGATTTAAATATCCATCCTTATGCAACTTAGCCAGTCGTGTCGCATTGATGTGACCCAGTCTACAATGCCACAAGAAGGATTCGTTCAGTTCTGAACTCTTCCTCTTGTGTGTGTTTGTTATGCTCAGAACTGTTGATTGATTTAGAACATAAATGCCATTGCACAACGTGCCTGACCCAACCAATTTTTGGTTACGGAAAATGTTCATAACATTGTCCTGTAATACAAAATTATATCCCTCTTTACTTAATAAAGAAACCGATATAATGTTGCATATCAGGTTCGGCATGTAATAGCATTCGTTCAGAACCAATGTATTACCAGTTGGTAATACAAGGTGATATTCCCCGACAGTCTTAGCTGCAACAATTGCACCATTTCCAACTCTAATGTCTTTATCACCTTCTCCAAGTTCTCTACCTTTCCTAAGCCCATGTAACTGATTACATATATGGGATCCTGACCCGGTATCTAATACCCAGGACGTAAAGCAAATGGAGAAACAGTTCTCTGTAACGAACACACCCGAAGAAAATGCATCATCATGTACTTTCTTCATTCGGGTGGCATGGGAATCCTGGTATTCCCCTATATCCTGTTCATTCCTATAACTCTTATAAGAAAGAACGGAACCAACGTTCCCCAGCACAGTATAACATGCGGGTTCGGTCAATACATCCATATTATTATCTTCATTAGGGCATGAAATGGTCGCTACCTGGAGAGAGAGAGAAGAAAACACTTTAGCGTATGCTCGTGCAAGATCAGATTGGTTATTATCTTATCTAATCAGGATGGCTCCCACTGCTTTTTATCAAATCTTCCTTCAAACCCTAAAAGGAAAGACTAGCCGGGATTAATTACACACTACAAGTTTGCCAATCTTTCAGCCAGGCCAGTGTCGGTACTTTGAGGGAGGTCCCCCGTGCTTTCGCACGAACCTAAATAATGTAAACCTCGTTTTCCCAGAGGTGTAACCTCGTTGACACCTTTCTAGACACCTACTTGATCGGCTAATTGCAATGTGCAAAACTCTCCCAGGAGTAACTCTTACTCGCAGTGGGTATCGGGATCCAACTATCTCATAGAAGGTATGCAATCTCATTGCAAATTTCAACACTTGAAATTCCCGATAATATTTTGCCCCTAGTGTCTTATGACCTTGACAAAGGCCAACAAATCACAGGATGCTAGTCAAGTTCAACCCGTCATTTCTTGATTGAATCAAACCCACCCGCACGACCCTTGACAAAGGCCAACAAGGTCGTACGACTACCCTGAAACAATCTGCATCACATGCATAAACAGATAATCACTATTCAGCTACCGCACACTACGCCTTGACAAAGGCCAACAAACGCAGCACGAATACTAAACAGTTCTTATCTGAAATGACGGAGGGCTACGGCAGGTTTTTCTGAAAACCTATTGCGTAATGAACTTGATATCGTTGTAGAATCAAATGAAGTTTTGAAATGGAGTGATTTTGAGGCTTTTCTAGTTTTGCTAAAGGGGTCACTCCCGGTGAAGGGATCGTCGGCCCTTTCCTCGTCGAATGAGGTGTGGGATATATCATATATATCACTGTGCAAAGCAAAAACTCTTAAAAGCAATCAATAACCAAACCGAGTGTGTAGCATCTACCAGTTATTGCTAAAGGAGTCACTCCCGGTGAAGGGATCTCGGTCCTTTCCTCATCGAATAAGGTGCGGGATATATCATATATATCGCTGTGCAAAGCAAGAACTGTAGCTACCTGTTGTAGGGTGTTTTTCGTCACCCCATTGAGATGGGAATACGCGCGCGCTTGTCAGGCGCATTACAGATTCCCCCTGCCTAGGGTAGGCCGGGGTGTATTGATTGTGGGGATCCGAATCTCCGGCAACCGCGGACTAAGCTGCCGTTAATTACCCCTCGCATTTGGAGCGAAGGAACCTCCGATTAACGGGTTAAACTGGTCATACGAACTCAATGTGCAGTATCGTGTTTTGAAGGGGTTTTGGAAATATCGGGGGCCCCGCAGAGTCTTTACGGGGGTCCCGCTACCCGGATAGCGGGCTGGGGGTCAAGGGGGCTAGCAGCCCCCTTGCGGGGTGCGGGGCAGCGCCCCGTTAGAAAATTTTTCTAACGGAAGACAGTGTCGTGGAGTCTGCGTATGTTTTCCTTCCCCCCCTTTTCTTTGTTTTAAAAGTGGAGTTTAATTTCAAAAGGAATTTTATTGTGGAGTTAAACTCCAAAGAATTTTAAATGGAGTTAAACTCCTAAAAGAATCTTATGCGGAATTAAATTCCTAAAATAGAACTTTATTGTGGAGTTAAACTCCAAAGAATATATATATGTATATATTTTAAAAAGGGTTTAAACTCCAAAAGAGATTTTGTTAGGGAGTGCACGTAAAACGAGGGGAAAAGAAAACAAAATGGCGTCTAAAGGACGCTCGCACAGCAGGTGGGCGCCTTAATGCCCGGGGTCACATGCGCGCACGTGACCAATGGGCACTTTGGCGCCCCTCCGGGGGTCACGTGGGCACACGTGACCGATGGGCGCCTTGGCACCCCAGGGGTCACGTGGGCACACGTGACCGATGGGCGTTTTGGCGCCCCAGGGGTCACGTGCGCACACGTGATCGATGGGCGCTTTGGCGCCCAGGGGTCACGTACGCATACGTGACCGATGGGCGCCTTAGCGCCCCGGGGTCACGTGCGCACACGTGACCGATGGGCGCCTTAGCGCCCCGGGGTCACGTGGGCACACGTGACCGCGGGAAAAACCCGCGGAAAGGGAAGCCTAGCCCCTAGGCAGGGGAGTTGAACTCCCAAGGGAATTTTTTTTGGAGTTAAACTCCAACAGAAACAAATTTATGGAGTTAAACTCCAACAGGAATTAATTTATGGAGTTAAACTCCAGCAACTTTAGAAAGGAGTTAAACTCCTGGGGATTTATTGCTCTTCTTTTGAGCCTTGGGTCTGTCCAAAGTTAGATTTTTGGAGATGGGTCTCCTTCTTCTTGCTCTTGACCGGCGGGATCTTGGAGAAAAGGGGATGGGCCTTAAAAGCCTCCCCTTTTCGAGATCTGATTGGAGATCCGAGCTCCCCTTCGTAGGTTTTGTGGTGGAAATCTACTTATTTTTAGAAAAGGAAGAGTTAAACTCTTGATTTAATTCAAAAGGAAAAGGAAGGTTTTAGAATCTTAAGGAAGGAGGAAGAGATCTCAGATCTAGAAAATTCTTGGAAAGAGAAAAAGTTGTTGAGATATTTCCATTATCTTTGCCTTTATAGGCCATACACTTTACACATAGCCCTTGGGCTTCACAAAATGGCATCTTGCCTATCCCATGGCTCATGTGCCATTTCTTTTTGCACATAAGCCATGGGCTTTACAAAAATTTGGCTTTATGCCTATTTTTCCTTACATTTGTCCAAAAATAAAATAAAAGAAATACAAAAAAATTATTTATTACAAAAATTTTATCTTGGCATGGGGGAGGCCGGCCGCTTCATGTTCGGGCTCGACCCGGGCATGGGCCCTACTGGGTCTGGGCTTGGGCCCACTTGGCTTGGGGTTGACTTGGATTTTGACTTGGTCAACCGGGGTGTAAATTTTTTACCCCAACAAATTGCCCCCATCAATAAATGCACACCACATATGTGGGTCGTGTGCATGAAATTGATGGATCTTCTTTCACGTGGAGGCGGCTTGATTTGGTTCCCACCTTTTGGGAAGCTGGCACTGCCCTTTTTACGACATGGACGGTCGTTGCTTGACATGTCTCTGAGACGGAGTGTCCGTGACAGACGTTTCCCTGGCCCGGAGTGATCTGGTTCCCGCTTTGTAGGAATCCTGTGCTGCCCTTTTTACGACGTGGACGGTCGGTGCTGCCATTTTAGCGACGTGGACGGTCGGTGCTGCCCTTTTTGCGACTTGGACGGTCGGTTCGGCCCTTTTTGCGACTTGGATGGTCGGTGCTGCCATTTTAGCGACGTGGACGGTCGATGCTGCCCTTTTAGCGACTTGGACGGTCGATGTTGCCCTTTTAGCGACTTGGACGGTCGATGCTGCCCTTTTTGCGACGTGGACGGTCGGTGCTGCCATTTTAGCGACGTGGACGGTCGATTCGGCCCTTTTTGCGACTTGGACGGTCGGTGCTGCCATTTTAGCGACGTGGACTGTCGATGCTGCCCTTTTAGCGACTTGGACGGTCGATGCTGCCCTTTTAGCGACTTGGACGGTCAATGCTGCCCTTTTTGCGACGTGGACGGTCGGTGTTGCCCTTTTAGCGACTTGGACGGTCGATGCTGCCCTTTTTGCGACGTGGACGGTCGGTGCTGCCATTTTAGCGACGTGGACGGTCGGTTCGGCCCTTTTTGCGACTTGGACGGTCGGTGCTGCCATTTTAGCGACGTGGACGGTCGATGCTGCCCTTTTAGCGACTTGGACGGTCGATGTTGCCCTTTTAGCTACTTGGACGGTCGATGCTGCCCTTTTTGCGACGTGGACGGTCGGTGCTGCCATTTTAGCGACTTGGACGGTCGATTCTTGATTTGACTTGCTCTGCTTCTTGCAGTGTATGGGGTCGACTTGACTTGCTCCGCTTCTTGCGGTGTCGAGATTGGATTCTGACTCGCTTCGCTTTCTGCGGTGTCGGAGTGGAAGTTGACTTGTTGATTTTGATTTGGGTTGACATTAGCATCGCTACATTGGGATATGGTACCAGGAGCGAATCGTCATCTGTCTTTGAGAGGATTTGGGAATTGGGGTTTTTGTTTGGCATCTGCATTGCTGCACTGGAATAATGCCAGGAGCGAATCATCATTTGCCCCGAGAGGATTTGGGAGAAATTGGGATTATTTTACGCCCGTGGATTGTATACGGTTTTGCAGGATGTATGATCCAGACCGTAGGGCCGGAAAAATTTCGAGACTTTGCCGGCGTCTGCATCGCTGCACTGGAATATGGTACCAGGAGCGACTCATCACTCGCCGTTAGGGTATGGGATTTGGAATTTGGTTGGCGTCTGCATCGCTGCACTGGAATATGGTATCAGGAGCGACTCATCATTCGCCATTTGGGGATTGGGGACTTGGAATTTGGACCTTGTTTGGCATCAGCATTGCTGCACTGGAATAACGCCAGGAGCAACTCATCATTTGCCTTGGGAGGACTTGGGATTTGGGTTTTTGGTCGGCATCAGCACCGCTAACACTGAAGCGAAATGCCAGGAGCGACTCATCATTTGCCGTTGTCCGTTGGGGAACGATGGCTTAGGAGACAGGTTTGGGTCCCTATCACCTAAGGCTTTTCAATTTTATGGGCCGTGAGGGTCCCATAAAAGCATTTTCTCCCTACGAGTCGTAAGGATCCCGCAGGTGTATTTTCTCCTTAGGAATCGTGAGGATTCCTAAGTGTGTTACTCCTTTGTGAGTCGTAAGGATCTCACGCAGGGGTTTTCTCCTCGCAAGGTCGAGAGGGCTTTGCGAGTGTATTTCATCTCTTTTCACGAGTTTGTGCCCTTTCGGGTTTTCACAGACTCGCCGGTAGTCCTGCTGTTTTTACTCACGGAGCCCTTTCGGGTTTTCATCCGTGCCCGTTTTGCTTGTGGACATACCCTTTTTTTTTTTTTGCCGCTGGTGGGACTTTCAAAGCAGTCTCACCGGCAGGATTTGGGAGAAATAGGGGTCATTTACGCCCGTGGATTGTATACGGTTTTGCAGGATGTTTGATCCAGACCGTAGGGCTGATGTGCTCAATTCGCCTGCGACTTGGAGCATTCATGTGTAGTATTTCTTGAGATATCGGCCATTGATGGGTGGCATGGGCCTTTCTCCCTCGGCACTTATTAATTGGTAGGATCCTCCGTCGAACACTTTCTCGATGACGTATGGTCCTTCCCAGTTCGGCTCGAATTTTCCCTTGGCATGTCGATTGGGGATGATCGGTCTTTTGAGGACCAGCACCAATTCACCTTTCTTGAAAGCGCGGAGACGGGTTATCTTGTCATAGGCCCGTGACATTTGGGCTCGGTATAGCTCCAGATTTTGCTGCACCGCGAGCCTCTTTTCTTCGAGGGCATCGAGTTCTTCGAGTCGAAGGAGCACGTTTTCCTCCTCCGTCAACTCGTGCTGAACGGCCATTCTTAAGCTTGGAACTTCGACTTCGAGGGGGAGGACCGCCTCCACTCCGAAGAGCAATGAGTATGGAGTGGACTGAGTTGGAGTACGGTGCGTGGTACGATATGCCCACAACGCCTCGTGAAGTTTGAGATTCCAGTCTCTCTTGTTGGCTGAAGCATTCTTCCTCAGGAGCTTGCATAGAGTCTTATTGAAGGCTTCGGCTAGCCCATTGGCTCTTGGATTATAGATGGAGGAATATATCCAGTCTATCTTGTGCTGAGCAGCGAACCTCGAGACATTGAAGCTCTTAAAAGAAGGCCCGTTGTCAGAAATGATTCTTCTTGGAGTACCGAAGCGGTATAGAATATTATGCTGGAAGAATGTCAGAATATCCTTTGTCTTAACTTCTTTTAGCGGGACAGCTTCAGCCCATCTGGAGAAGTAGTCTGTCGCGGCCAGTATAAACCGATGGCCTTTAGATGACGGAGGATCAATTGGGCCAACAATGTCGGTGCCCCAGACTTCGAATGGCCACGACGCCACCGTAGGATGCAATGGATTGGGATGCTTGTGAATAAAATCACCGTGAATTTGGCAGATATAACATTTCTTTGCATGCTCTCCGCAATCTCGTATCATGGTGGGCCAGTAATACCCAAGCCGTTTGATTTGAAGTCGTATCTTGGGGCCAGATTGGTGAGCACCGCAAACGCCTGAGTGAACTTCTTTCATGACTTTTTGGGCTTCGGCCGATGACAGACACCTGAACCAGAGTTGGTCATATGACCTGCGGTATAACGTGTTATTTACAAACACGTACCGGAGAGCTCTTTTCTTCAGCTGAATCCTCGCAGATTTTTCTTCGGGAAGCTTATCGTATCGGAGGTACTCTATGAAGGGTTCTCTCCAATCGGGCTCGTCTTGGATGATCGAAGCTTCTTCAGCGGGACTGCTCTCCTGTTCCGCGCTTTCCTCTTCTCGTAGAGAGACTGGGGGTAGAATCTGTCGGCTCCTGACTGTGATCAGAATTTCGTCCATGTCAGGATCAGCCAGCTCCTTGGCTAGGCGAGCGAGTATGTCGGCCTTTCCGTTCAATGCTCTAGGGACTCTTGTCAGTTCAATGTGAGTGAACCGTTTCATGAGTTCCACCACCCGGCTTCTGTACCGAGCTAACTCGGGTTTGTATATCTTATAGTCGCCGCTTACTTGGTTGACGACGAGCTGGGAGTCACCGTAAACTCGTAGCCGACGGATTTCCATTTCTACGGCGAGCTCCAAACCAGCTATCAGAGCTTCATACTCAGCTTCATTATTTGTCCGAGGCTCGGTGAGAGCGAAAGAACGCCGTAAGGTTCCCATTGATGGTGTGATGAATACCAATCCTATCCCTGCTTTTATCTCCGGGACGTTTGATCTGCCGGAGCTCCTTATTGATGAGGCCCCATCGAAGTAGAGCTCCCAATATGGCTCGTCTTCCTTGAGGTGCAGCACTTGTTCGTCGGGTAACTCACAATTTAGTGGTGATCCTTCTGGTATGGGATGAGCAGCGAGAAAGTCTGCAAGAGCTTGCCCTTTTGCTGCTTTCTGAGGAGTATAAACTATGTCAAACTCAAGTAGCATGACAGCCCATCTTTCCATTCTGCCGGCTAGGCTTGCTTTGGTCATCAAGTGTTTGAGCGGGTCGACCTTGGAGATCAGCATAACCCGATGAGCGAGCAAATAGTGCCTCAGCTTCTTCACAGCAAATATTAGAGCCAGGCATTGTTTTTCGATTGGGGAGTAGTTGTGTTCCGCCCCGACTAGAGTTCGACTGAGGTAGTAGAGGGCATTTTCTTTTCCCTCCTCGTTATTCTGGGCAAGGAGCGCACCGAGTGACTCATCCAGCGCGGCAGTATAGAGAATCAGCGGTTTATTTGGAATGGGAGCGGCCAGCACTGGAGGGTGCAACAAGTATTCTTTGATGCTTTCGAACGCTGCTTGACATTCGGCATCCCAGATGAAAGGAGCTCCTTTCTTCATGAGCTTTGAGAAGGGCCTACATCTCCCCGATAAGTTTGAGATGAACCTCCGTATATAAGCAAGCTTGCCTTGGAAAGATCTCAGCTGCGTCAGACTCTTTGGAGGGGGCATCTCCATGATGGCCTTTATCTTTGATGGGTCAACTTCGATCCCTCGATGTCGGACTATGAAGCCCAGGAATTTTCCCGATGACACGCCAAAAGCGCACTTCAGAGGATTCATCTTCAGATCGTATTCCCTCAGTCTGGTGAGAACGGTCCTGAGATCTTGGATATGATCGGCCTTGGCTTTAGTCTTGACGACCAGATCATCAACATAGCATTCGACGACTTTATGGATTAGGTCATCAAAGATACTAGTCATTGCCCTTTGATATGTAGCACCTGCGTTCTTCAGTCCGAATGGCATTACCTTATAGCAATATATTCCGATCGGGGTTCGAAATGCCGTGTGCTTCTCATCCTCAGGCGACATCTTGATCTGATTATATCCAGACGAGCCGTCCATAAAAGTGAACAGTTCATAATTTGAGGTGTCATCGACCATCATTTCCATGACCGGTAGCGGGAAGTCGTATTTAGGACATGCCTTGTTGAGGTCCCTGAAATCGACACAAACTCGGATCTGCCCATTTTTCTTCTTCACTGGGACTATGCATGCGATCCAGTCTGCATATTTCTCTTCCCTGATGAAGCCGGCATCGATGAGCTTCTTGGTTTCCTCGATGACCTTTTCTTCCAACTCCCTTCTCATTCTTCGAGGAGCTTGTTTGACTGGCTTAGCATCAGGAGATATAGCCAGCTTATGCACGGCTACCTCAGGGGAGAGGCCAGGCATTTCTTTGTATGTCCACGCGAAGCAGTCGACGAACTCACGCAGCAGGGCAATTATCTGCTCTTTCATTTTCTCTGACAAGAGCGAGCTGATGTAGGTCGGCCTTGGATTATCGGGCATTCCTAAGTCAATCTCGGCTAGCTCATCAAAGGTTGCTTGTCCGCCATCTTCGAGCTCTTGAGGAGCTTCTTCTGGCTCGGCTATCTCGTCATCATCATTTGATCTTTCGCTGGCCTCACCAACATGGATCATATAGCATGCTTTGGAATCAGGTTGAATGTAACCTATGCCCCGTCTATCTGGAATTCGTCCATCGATGAGTGCTCGGACCTGGGGCGGATACCATAGCCCTTCGTAAAACTTTGCTTCGGACTCCGTTTGATATAACCGGCATCCGCACTTTTTAAAGTATTCCCGCATCTCGGGCGCATAGTATCTGGGATTGAGAACGGCTCTTATGCCTCTCTCATAGGGAAGGCACGCGACAGAAAGATCGTCCGGGTGCACAACGGGGTTTGACCCATAAAACAGGATGCCCTTCTGTCCACTTTTTCTCCCGGGAACGTAGAAAGTTTTCAGCTGGTCCACGGTGGAGATTGATAATGCATCGAGCTCTTTGCACATTTGCTCTGGTACCCTTGTGACGGCTAGGGACCCTTCAGTGACTTCGAAGGTCTCTCGTAGTTTCGCTTGCTGCATGGGGGGCCAATCTGCACAGCTGTTGCACGACAGGTCCTCTTCTTCTGACTCTTCAGTGTCACTGCCAAGATGAGGGCGGACTTTGCTGCTAGATGGGCCTTCAGTAACAGATTCGTCCGTATCGCTGCCGAAATGAGGGCGGGTTTTGCGGAAGGACGGGCTTCCAGCGTCGGACTCATCAGTATCGCTGCCGAAATGCGGGCGCATTTGGGTATTTTTGCTTTTGAAGGTGATAGCCGGCGCAGATTTGCTTTTGAGTCTTGGGGCCGGTCTATCCTCAGTCGATTGTGGCTTAGCATTTTGATGGTTCATAAAGTACCGAGAATCTTCATACCGGATTTCATGCACGCCGAACGGCTGGATGTCTCCGTCAATGCGTCTTTCTTCGCCATTTTTAGTATACTTCATGCATTGATGGAGAGTTGATGGAATGATGCCGTAATCGTGGAGCCACGGCCGCCCCAAGAGAATTTTATAAGACGTGACGGCATCGATCACGTATATCTTAGCTTCAGTCTGCAGATCCCCGAATTTGATTGGCAGAGCTATGGACCCCAGAACTTGCTGGCAATTTTGGTTGAAGCCTTGAATGACAATCCTTTCCCTTGACAGATGTCGGACGTCCATTGACAAACTCTTCAGAGTTCGCAAGTTCATGATGTTCACTGAGGACCCCGGATCAATCAATATGCGATTAATTCGATCTCCGTCGCTGTACCCGGTCACGTAAAGCGGCCGATTATGCTCAGCCGTTCCCAGTAGCAAGTCTTCATCCTTAAATGTGACTGCGGCGGTATGCAAAGCGTGCTGGGCTTCTTTCATATTAATTTCCGCAAAGTGAGCCTGATACCGCTCGGGGTTTTGTAGAGCGTGAATGAGAACATCTCTAAGCTCCTTAGACAGGACCAAGGCGTCATAGATGCTCAGGAGAGACGGAAGCTTCCGGAGATGTGCCAAGACATTATAGTCCACCGAGGAAGGACTTATGTTTTCATCGGCCGGTTCTCTGCCATCTTCTTCATTAGCGACTTGTTTTTCCTTCCCTTTTGGGGCGTTGCCCTGATTTGGCGGTAGAGCCCTGCCGCTTCTGAGCTGGATTTGATTGGCCATTGTGGTGAGCTCCTCGTCCTCTTCGGGAAAACAGAGCTCATCCTCGGAGTCGCTGCCGAGATGGATGGCATAGCAGGTCACTACTGGGATCTCTTCATTGGAGTCTTCTTCTAACTCCCCCAGATTTTCAGGCTCTTGTACAGGGAAGAACTCCTTCAATTGAATCAATGTTCTTTCCCTTTGTTCATATTCTTCGAGGGAATCAATATATTTTTGAATGGTCGATCTCCCTGCAGACTCTTTTTCGCGCCGAGCTGCACTTTTCTTCTTCTTGAGCTTCTTGGATTTTGAGCCTGATGGAGCCGCATTGGCAGCTGGACTGGTAGGCTTCTTCTGTCCTTCCCATTCCATCCTGGGCTCTTTCTGAAGCATCTTTAGCATCTTCTTCGTCTTGTTAGTTATGTGCGTACTCCACGGAGGCCGCGATGAGTCAGTTTCATTTGTCAGGGCAGCAGGTTCAGCTGTCTGCTCCCAGAAGGCTTCAACTTCCGTCTGTATAAAGTTAGCGGTTGCAACTTGATTGTTCACCAACACGCTTTTGGACAGCTCGATCTCTCCAGCCTTGTACTGCTTCTCGACCCAGTCTTTGAAAATATAGCAATCCTCGATCGCATGGCTCACTACTCGGTGGTACGGGCAATACAGAGGATTGTCGGTCATTTTTGCTTCTTGGGGTCTTTTCGACTCTGGCAATTGTAGGCCGTTGTTCAAGGCATCTTTGAATATCTTACGGACCTTGTCCCTTCTGAAAGAGTAAACCTTGTTCTTCTTCTCCTCTAGGGAAGCCCATCTCCTCCTAGCAATGGCTTTCGAGACCGGTTGGTTTTGGATTCGCCCGCCCTTCGCTTTTCTTCATTGTCGGACGCATTGAAGACATTGGTACTGCTGGAACTCCCACTTCTACGGTTGTCGTCCCGCTTGCTTTTCCAGGTTTTGTCTCTCTGAGAGTCCGGCGGGGGCTCTTGCTTTGAGCGTTCCAGCATCTGGACTTTCTTGGTTAGCTCCTGAAATGTCTTGAGGCCTGCTGTACACAAGAATGGGACCATCCAATTGCTGAGGTTCCCAATGAGAAGGCTAACAGACTGGTCCTGCTCCAGCGGCGGTTCGCACTTGACTGTGAGATTACGCCATCGAGCGATAAAGTCAGTGTTGCTTTCATTCTTCCCCGGCTTGGTCCTCACAAGGTCGGCAATGGAGATTTTATCACTGACACTCATGAACCTTTGCCGAAACAGGGACTCCATTTGGGCAAAGGTAATGACGGACCCGTCCGGTATACTCGCATACCAGTCGAAGGCGACGCCGGTCAGGCTATTGACAAACTGACGAAGAAGGAGCGCGTCATTGCCCCCTGTATTTCCGCACGATGCTTTGAAGTGGGCGACGTGCTGATTTGCATTCCCCGTTCCATCAAATCTTCCGAACTTAGGAATAACGTAAACAGACTGGTCCTGCTCCAGCGGCGGTTCGCACTTGACTGTGAGATTACGCCATCGAGCGATAAAGTCAGTGTTGCTTTCATTCTTCCCCGGCTTGGTCCTCACAAGGTCGGCAATGGAGATTTTATCACTGACACTCATGAACCTTTGCCGAAACAGGGACTCCATTTGGGCAAAGGTAATGACGGACCCGTCCGGTATACTCGCATACCAGTCGAAGGCGACGCCGGTCAGGCTATTGACAAACTGACGAAGAAGGAGCGCGTCATTGCCCCCTGTATTTCCGCACGATGCTTTGAAGTGGGCGACGTGCTGATTTGCATTCCCCGTTCCATCAAATCTTCCGAACTTAGGAATAACGTAGCCGCTTGGGAACTCAATCAGATCGTACTGCGCGGGATATGGCCGCCCGCTACTGCCGATTTCTTTCTGAGCTTCAGCTTCGGCCACCAATGTTTTAACCTTGCTGGTGACCAAATCCATTATCCGATCCTGTGTTAGCGGAATAGTGTTATCTGGGACCAAGGCGTCCCCAGAAGCGGAATGTGGTCGGCTTTCATGCGGCTCGACCAGTCTTGGTCCTAAAGGAACAGGCATTGGCTATCTCGGATTGTCATCACCCGGCTGATTAGTAGTGGCTTGTGCTTGATTGGGAGGCGCTCGAGCAATTTGAGCCGTAAGCTGCATCACCACGTTCATTAAGTCGTCAATCTTCGAATAGAGCTTGGCCATCTCTTTATCTTTGCTCCTGAGCTGTTTTCGAAGCTCTTGAAGCAGCTCTTGCTCCACAGTCCTGGGGCGGAAAGTAGGCTCTTCCTCACTGTCTGAGCTTGACTCTGCATGAACCGAGGGGTCTTTCTGCCTATCATCCTCATCGAGAGGGTTTTCTTCATCTAGCGGGGGCGGCTGTTCTTGGGCGGCGGCAACCACATTCAGGCTAGATTGGGCTTGGGATGTGGTGGCCCCATCCTTGCTTTTGCTGCGAAGGTTATCGCTGGGGCGACCGCCCGCCATATAGACCGTATGGATGGTATATCCGGACGTCTTTCTATCATTGGCAGCTGATTTCATGGATCGCTGTCTTGATCCCCTTGCTTCGGTAGCTAGTAGTCGATCGAAGTCGGCTGGCTTAACCAGCTTCTTGAATGGTGTTGGCGCTTCTTTTCTGGATTTGCCCCGCTGCTTTCGTGCGACACAGAGCGCCTGATAGACCCTTGAAGAGACAGTGTCATACTTTTTCTGTTGGGGCCGGGACACGTCTCTTTGCGGCACTGTTCGGACCGCTGTCTTCTTGATTCTGGCGGTCATGGCATTTTTCTGAACCCACCTCAAAGGCTCGAAGGAATTGCTGATTCTTACGTCCGACTCAGCCGTCATCGCGGGGCTACCCTGCACTTGGAACTTCACACAATTCCATTTGGCCGAAGCCTTGGCCCTCTTGTTGGCTCGATACCTGAGACGCTTCTGCCTTAACTTTTCTGTTTTAAGCACCTGGCAGACTTCGGCTCTTTGGGAAGACGCCGCAGACCGGGCGATGAAAGGCCTTGGAGATACGCTCGATTGTGCATTTGTTGGAGTCATCTCCTGAGCTCGTCCGCAACATTTGATGTTGCCCTTTGTACCGAAGTTCTTGCCCCCCACTGGAGCACCAGAGAATCGTTCAGATACCGTCTCAAGTTTCGGTTGTGGTGCCTTGGCGATCACAACATTTGGCCTCTTACCCCTTGAGACCGGCTTGGCCACCTGTTCCGCCGGGATCTCCGCCAGATGAGCGCTTCCGGCAGGGTAGATGATGACGGAACCAAATTGGCGGGGCGGTTCCTCCCACTGTCGACTGAGGCTCGCGGGGAGAACCACGCGGGCATTGATCTTGACTACGTACGAGATCGGGGTCGCGTCGTAAGCCGAATTCGTCTTGGGAGACATCGTCATTGAAAGTTGATTGCTGCACGAAAGAAAGAAATTATTTCAGTACAAACATCGGCGTATATGTTAAATGAGTTCGCATGAACGCTTAACCCGAGATATGGTAGGAGAGATGGTCCCACCGGGCGTGCCAGAATCTGTAGGGTGTTTTTCGTCACCCCATTGAGATGGGAATACGCGCGCGCTTGTCAGGCGCATTACAGATTCCCCCTGCCTAGGGTAGGCCGGGGTGTATTGATTGTGGGGATCCGAATCTCCGGCAACCGCGGACTAAGCTGCCGTTAATTACCCCTCGCATTTGGAGCGAAGGAACCTCCGATTAACGGGTTAAACTGGTCATGCGAACTCAATGTGCAGTATCGTGTTTTGAAGGGGTTTTGGAAATATCGGGGGCCCCGCAGAGTCTTTACGGGGGTCCCGCTACCCGGATAGCGGGCTGGGGGTCAAGGGGGCTAGCAGCCCCCTTGCGGGGTGCGGGGCAGCGCCCCGTTAGAAAATTTTTCTAACGGAAGACAGTGTCGTGGAGTCTGCATATGTTTTCCTTCCCCCCCTTTTCTTTGTTTTAAAAGTGGAGTTTAATTTCAAAAGGAATTTTATTGTGGAGTTAAACTCCAAAGAATTTTAAATGGAGTTAAACTCCTAAAAGAATCTTATGCAGAATTAAATTCCTAAAATAGAACTTTATTGTGGAGTTAAACTCCAAAGAATATATATATGTATATATTTTAAAAAGGGTTTAAACTCCAGAAGAGATTTTGTTAGGGAGTGCACGTAAAACGAGGGGAAAAGAAAACAAAATGGCGTCTAAGGACGCTCGCACAGCAGGTGGGCGCCTTAATGCCCGGGGTCACATGCGCGCACGTGACCAATGGGCACTTTGGCGCCACTCCGGGGGTCACGTGGGCACACGTGACCGATGGGCGCCTTGGCATCCCAGGGGTCACGTGGGCACACGTGACCGATGGGCGTCTTGGCGCCCCACGGGTCACGTGCGCACACGTGATCGATGGGCGCTTTGGCGCCCAGGGGTCACGTGCGCATACGTGACCGATGGGCGCCTTAGCGCCCCGGGGTCACGTGCGCACACGTGACCGATGGGCTCCTTAGCGCCCCGGGGTCACGTGCGCACACGTGACCGATGGGCGCTTTGGCGCCCCGGGGTCACGTGCGCACACGTGACCGATGGGCGCCTTAGCGCCCCGGGGTCACGTGGGCACACGTGACCGCGGGAAAAACCCGCGGAAAGGGGAGCCTAGCCCCTAGGCAGGGGAGTTGAACTCCCAAGGAAATTTTTTTTGGAGTTAAACTCCAACAGAAACAAATTTATGGAGTTAAACTCCAACAGGAATTAATTTATGGAGTTAAACTCCAGCAACTTTAGAAAGGAGTTAAACTCCTGGGGATTTATTGCTCTTTTTTGAGCCTTGGGTCTGTCCAAAGTTAGATTTTTGGAGATGGGTCTCCTTCTTCTTGCTCTTGACCGGCGGGATCTTGGAGAAAAGGGGATGGGCCTTAAAAGCCTCCCCTTTTCGAGATCTGATTGGAGATCCGAGCTCCCCTTCGTAGGTTTTGTGGTGGAAATCTACTTATTTTTAGAAAAGGAAGAGTTAAACTCTTGATTTAATTTAAAAGGAAAAGGAAGGTTTTAGAACCTTGAGGAAGGAGGAAGAGATCTCAGATCTAGAAAATTCTTGGAGAGATAAAAAGTTGTTGAGATATTTTCATTATCTTTTCCTTTATAGGCCATACACTTTACACATAGCCCCTTGGGCTTCACAAAATGGCATCTTGCCTATCCCATGGCTCATGTGCCATTTCTTTTTGCACATAAGCCATGGGCTTTACAAAAATTTGGCTTTATGCCTATTTTTCCTTACATTTGTCCAAAAATAAAATAAAAGAAATACAACAAAATTATTTATTACAAAAATTTTATCTTGGCTTGGGGGAGGCCGGCCGCTTCATGTTCGGGCTCGACCCAGGCATGGGCCCTACTGGGTCTGGGCTTGGGCCCACTTGGCTTGGGGTTGACTTGGATTTTGACTTGGTCAACCGGGGTGTAAATTTTTTACCCCAACACCTGTTTTATTTAAAATTTGATTCTACAACATCTTAGGTTTCTTTTCTTTCATTAATCTCATTAATGAAGTCCCATCATTTAAGTACCTAAACATCACAGATAAATACGACGTACACTTATGCCATCCGCATTCGCCTCGATGTCCTCTCGTGCACCGTTAGGTTAGGTAACTAACGGCAGAGCGGGGCAGGCCTAGTACGGGTGTAAAACATAAGTAACGTCTATATAATATATCATATATACTATATACTGTATCCATCATAGAACATCACATGATCACATCACAGATATCGCAGCAGAAGAAACATATGAAACATTGGATATACTAGGACGTCCGTGTTTTCAATACGAGCTAGTATAAAACACGGATTCCACGGTCGTGATGAATAGCCAATCCCACACCCGTAGACCCCTACGAGAGCGGCAAGCAACCCTACCAATTCTAGGGTTAGGAGACCCGGACTCGACTCCTCGAGTTGGTCTCCCACTGGACCCCAGAACTCGGTTACTTGTGCTCCCCTCCTGGGTCTATCCTAATGCGGAAAAATAAATAATATACAAAAGGTGACAACTTCCGCTACCTGGAAGTGCCCCAAATAAAAAGAATATTACATACAAGTTTTTACATGAATGAAAATGAAAAACACTCATTTCACATAAAAACCCCCGGCTATTCGAACACGACGATCCAATATAACATATCCAGCAACACATAACATCACATGTCATCAACGTAAGTAAATATGCATACCCCAATTGTCGTTGACGTATAGCAACGAAACCGGCGATATGAACATACTACACTTACGGTCACAGAAAAGAAAGTGTAAAACTACAACAGTTGGAATCCGCAACCTCTTTAGACATCACATGCCTAATCAAATGAAATACTTAGACATCACATGCCTAACAGTTATAAACCCCGCATTTTAGTCTCATTATCGAAAACTCTTTTCAATATCAAGTGAAACTAAACCGCTAGATTTATAACATTCATTCAGTTATCTCATAACTGTTTGTGAATTCCAATTATTGTATCACATTCCAGATAAACAGAAAATGTTAAACTTTCCGATCGAACAGTCGAATACCCAAGTTTTCCCGATACAGCTCAACACATGAAATAAGTCTAACAATATTCAGTTCGTGCCTCAGTACCAACGGTCCAGCCGTAGAAGGGTCAAGCCAACGCCTCACATGTGGCACGCCGTACTGCCCCAAACCTGAAGGTTCAAAGGGCAGTTCAAGACGGTCACATAATCGAGTTAAGGTTTGTTGTCTTCTAGAGGGTCCATCGCGTTACTTGCACTACTTAGAACGTCGTTAAACTACGGAAAAATCCAACACTTGGAAATTTCCCGACAGGGGAAAAATTGGGTATTTATATCCGGTCGAACTTTTTAACATATTCTAAAAATTATCCGGAAATACACAAAGACGAAATTTGATAATCCGATCGAAACATCGAAGCTCTAAAATACCCCAGAAAATTCAACTCTTGAATAAATATTAAAAATACCCATAAAACTCAGATTCTGAAATAATGAATTACTGTGTAGAGGAGGAGGGCTGACGTCATACTTTAGCCGCGGAACCGCCGCCTAAGTTGGCTTAGGCCGCGGTTCCGCCGCTTATTACACTGTACATTGAAAACAAATTGCACCGTAATTCTTAGAATTCCCTGCTGAATTTTTTAAGCATTTTTAATATTGAAAAATCCCAGATTTTAGAAAAAGTCCAGAGAGCACTTGGGTTTTAGGGTTTCGGGTTCGTTCGGGTTTCAAACGTCGTCTAGACTTCGCCTAAGGCTCTAGCTAGTCTCTGATACCAGTGAAAGGTTCCTAGGCACACTATAGAGGTCTCACAAGGCATCAACCATGCCAATTTCAAGTTTTATTGGTGCCGAGAAACCCTAATACGGATCGTAGACTAGATGTTTAGGCGAAATACGAATCTAGTTAACAAATTAACTAAAGGAGAGAGGTTACAACCTTTGTAGATCCGGTTATCCACTTCCTTGGCTCCACGTAGGCGTCCTCTCGCTGTCCATCTCGAATTCCGAACTCAAACGTCGGCTTCATCGGAGAATTGGGCGGACTAGGTCGTCGGCTTCGTGCCGAAGATGATCTACGTCGAGGCATCACAAGTTCAAGCTCCGACTTCACAAATTTGTGAAACTTGTGAAGAGAACACCTAAAACAACTTGGCAAGAGGTAGAGGGTGAAGAAATAGGAGGTGGGTTCACTTTAGAATTGGATTTCTCACTTTAGAACTCAAGTTGCCATTGATGGCATCAAGCTTTCTTGAAGAAGAAGATGATGAAGAAGAAGAAAGAATATGATAAGTGTTTTAAATTGAAAAAGAAAACAATACTTATCATATCCTAACTAAGGTTAAGTGTAGAGAATATACCATGGTTACTTGGATGAGTTAGGGTTAGGCATGAAGACAAGAATGGTTGCATAAGTCAAAGCTTCATGAAGCTTCAACTAGAAACAAAAGAAGCCACCATTCTTATCTAAATCATTTCCAAATAAATCAACAAATAAATAAATGAAAAAGCAAAACCCTAATCATCTCTTAACCATGGTTTAATCCTTTACACTTAACCACATGATCTAGTATCATCAAACATGATACAAATATGTGCACAAAAGTATATCACATATACTTCTTGCACATCAAGTGAGAAAAACCATTTAAAGTGAACCAATACTAGTTAATGCAAAGTAATATATCAAATATATAATTATACACTAAATCATTAAATCAACATTTGATTTAACGATCCGGTCATATCGCATATAACCGACCAGTATCCAATGTATCGGCTCATCGAATCAATCCTTGATTCGATATCTAGGTTATATCGAATATAACCAATCGATACATTCATCGTGAGAATGAAATACGGTATCACATACACGCATTATTCTCGGTCCTGCACATATCTCATATGCGCTCCTATTTCGTTTCGCTTGAGCCAGGAAACCTCTGTGTAGGACTCTAAAGACTCGTCAATACGCCAGCAGCAGATGATGATCATATCAAGCACCCACAAGCCGCAAGCGGTCTGCTAAACGTAACGGCCACCCGGGTATTGAACGATCAGAAGATCGACGAGCTAGCCCGCTCACACTCCTGTGAATCCAACCAGTAACACTTACCGTACAGTCCGGTCTGTTCGTCTGATATGTCGCATATCAAGTCTAGGGGTGGTAAACGTCAGACCCCAATAACCGATAATTCGTGCCGATGTGAGGCTCATAACGGGTCGAGAAACTACTTGTAACACTTACCAGCAAATCTCTGATCAGCCCTGGCCAGGGACTTTCCTGTTACGGCCAATCGAGCACAGCGCAACATCAACCCCCAATACCGGGAGAGACGAAACCCCTCCTATCGCTCATTGCCTCCATGTGACTCGGGACTGTACCCAAAGACCACCGTTTTGCACGCCCTCATGGACGTGGTAAGGTGGAGATCAAAGCACAGTAGGAATCACACAAGACACTATGACGATCTCGGGTCTACAGACTAACCTGTACAAGTGTCACCTGAGAACTGCCATCTGACGTGAGGTATAATACCATCTGGGAGTTCTCGGCGAGTCCGTCCAGTGTACCCAGTCTCCACTGAGCACCCGTATACCATCTCTGATGTCAAACACCAATGGATATGGGATCATCCATCGCCCATCTCATGGGTCGAGAAGCGTATACGCTAGTCTACTTTGGTATATCGATGCCCCGTCTCGATACACCCACGACTAGGGACCTTGAAGGATGTACTTATGGACTACCATGTCCCCACTAGTATGATCTGCATCATAGTCCAGGTAGTCAAGTACACATCCTAAGGGCTTTACCAACATGTAACTATAAGACAGTTTAAAGAGACAAGTGTACATGTTAAGATAAAGTGCAACCAGATAGCATACTATCATATCGAGCAAGAAAGTCATCTCTATATATTTCCAAGCATCCAATATAATATACAACATCTGTACAATACTGGCCTCTAGGGCATACATACAACTAACAGTAAGCCATCCGATTGAGGATTGCTTCGTCTTCAAAGGATGGATTGAAGATCAATACCTACAGGGAAAGTTTGCGCTATCCGAGAAGTGGAAGGCGAACCCGCGACAACCGCACACGCCTAAGAAGACGGACACACCGGGAGCAACTTGCTCCTTCATTGAAGAAGCTCCATGGGAAATCGTGCTTTCAGCAAAAACCAAAAGGATGCTGAGTGATCTTCATACATGCCCGGCGGTAGAATGGAAGAACCCGCTTGAACCACAAGTCATTGAAGGGATGCTGAAGCCGCGCCCAACTACAAAGATCGGGGGTGACGGCCCAAGTACTCACACCCAACCGTCAAAATCTTCAAAGAAAAAGAAGAAGAAATCCAAGATGCCCGTGAAGCCTGGAGACAAGCGCACGGACTTGCAGAAGCAGATTGACGCGCTGGAGGAGTACAATCAAAAGGCGCGGACTCCCATTACGATCCAAGAGTTCCTCAACCACGTCTTCCAGGAAGAAGATAATGGAGAGAGCTCGTCGGATGAATCCGAGGGATATGTGGCGAGTTGTCATGTGATCTCCCACTCGTTTACGGACAATGAAAAAACTCCTGGCACTAATAAGATAGGGGTAGAGCCTGAACCAGAACTTTTGTGGCCGACAGACGAAATGATCGACGCCTTTCTGGATGAGATTCGTCTGAAAAGTAAAGCCGATCGGGAGCGTGAGATGGACGCATCCGAAGAAGCCAAACGTAGGCGTCTAAACGAAAGAGTCGAAGCGCTCCCGCCAGATCAAAAGACATCCGATGTGGATAAAAACATATTCAAGACGAGGAAAAAGTTTGCCATGGCCATGTCAATGGGAATGAAGCTACCACCCTCGGAAGAAAACATGCTCGATGGGGCGGAGAGGTACCCTAATTACTGCTCGTATCATCGGAAGATTTCACACCCTATTGAGGAATGCGACGCCTTTAAGATATGGTGGCAGGGGTATGTTGCTCACCGACAACATTTTAAGCGAATGAAACGCAGAACTTGTCGGGAGCAGAGAAGTACGACCGAAGGTCATAACAGAGCAACTGGCGACTGTTACACGGTCAACGCCGGAGGATCACAAGTTCTCACTTTTTGGAGCGACTCTGATGAGGAAATAGCTCTGGGCCCTTGATTTAATCCAAAAATAATATGTTTACCGCAATCAGAAACGGCGTCGCTTTGCAGCTAGCCGGTGAGTACGGGTCGATCCACAGAGATGGGTAATTTCCTTAATGTGTTTTTACGAGTTGATTCCAAATGTTGTTTTTGGTTGGTTTATTAAATCTATAAAAACCTAAATCTATCAATAAACTAAATTAATCTAATTTAAAGTCTTGCTAGGGTTAGGCTTAGGGGAAGTTTGGAGATTAAAGGTTTCCTCACCGCTTTCAATACCTTATTTTAGATCTATTAGATATTATAGTAATTATCAATAAAATGGATAAGAATCTTTTGGGAAGATGTTTCTTCCTCTAGATTCTTGCCCTTCCTTTATCAATAATTACCCTAACCTCCATGGAAAACGCGCGCAACCGGCCCTTTA
This sequence comes from Agapanthus africanus, assembly GCA_030015575.1. Lineage (NCBI taxonomy): Eukaryota > Viridiplantae > Streptophyta > Magnoliopsida > Asparagales > Amaryllidaceae > Agapanthus > Agapanthus africanus. The sequence continues at coordinate 7,266,011 of CM057338.1, read as the reverse complement.
TACTACGGTTCACCGTTACCTCGAGGGATAGGGTGCCGTAGGGAGCGGTTGTACGCATATGCATGGAGTTCTAATTCTTAGGTGTGAATGGCATGAAAGGGGTGAGAGATCTCATCTCTCAAACCTTTCCCTAAGGCTAACCCTAACAAGCGAGGAGATTACTCGCTCATTAGGGGATTTATAAACATTCTAAATTAAAAGAGAATTAAAACAAAGCTATGAAAAATAACTTACTAATTGTATTGATGGCTCCCTCCAAGCAAGAATACAGAACAGATCTGAATTTTGTTTATTGAAAAGAGGCATCCGTTTTACAGATCTGTGATTACAATTTCTAGGAAAACATAAAAACTAAGGTTACAGACTCTCGCATATGTGCAATTACAGATTTGCCCACGGAAAATCCCAACACCCGCACCGACGCACCGACACCAAAAAAATTCCACCGACACGGGCACTATACGGCCGCGGAACCGCGGCAATGATGGGCTTGGGCCGCGGTTCCGCGGCCCTTTGGTGGGCTTGGCTCACCATCTTTCTTGGGATTCATTGTACTTGTCTGGGCTTGTTATTTCTTCATCCTATTTCTTTGTTTGGCTTCTTATTCTTCTCCAGATCTTCAGTGAAAATTTGTATTGGTCTTTTAACCGTTTCACTTTGACATGTTTGGACCTTGCGTTGCCTTGTACCTATGTGAACTGTGATTAGTCTCGGCTTGACTAGGATCCGTCTATTTGTTGGTAAAATATCCCTTTTCTGTTGTCTTGTGTCTTTTTCACTGTTTTCGCATCCAAGAGCCTGTATCCTGTAACATGCAACAAACGTGCGTCAAGAGTACCTGTTTATTTATAAAACGGATAAGAATAGGGCAATGAAAAATGCAATATTATGGTCTGAATAAATACCCCCAAACTTATCTTTTGCTCGTCCTCGAGCAAACTTATTTTTTTTTATTACTAAAATCCTAACCACACTTTCGCAGGGAAACGCGATTGTACTGAGCACGTGCAACAAGCCGTTAAACCTCTAGGTGTCCCTAGTAGGAGGAGTGTTGTCTCCTGAGGGTTTTCAGCGGATTACACCCACAAAATCCTATTAATTCGGCCCATTGATTTTTGTTCTCCAATTAGGTTTTCTAACTAAGAATTCTATTATCATCGACCCGCAAATTATCCACCCATATTTTTCACACTTCCTTATTATTTAACTTAAGATTATATATGTTAAATAGACCAACTTAGATTTCGGCATCTCTTAAGTTTTCCTTCTAAAGTTCCATCTCCACTTAGAAATTTCTATCAACTCTACTAAAGATACAAGTTCTATTCTTCATCCCTTTCTCTCATCTAAACTCTAATCACATATCCCCACGTGTGTGTAAATATCACCCCTACACTTGGAAATTCAAATCAAGCAATCGTACTCTCGTCCATTCTCCAAAGCACTTATTACTTAGTGAATTTTTAAATGAAATTTGCTTACACATCCTTCATGCGACCGTTAATACTTCTTGAGGTACCAACAACCGATTACAAGATGCGTTAGCACTTTAAAGCGTACTTCCTAGTTTTGCAACACCCAAGGCTTTAGCAGTGACTCCCAAACCAGTTGGTCTAAGGCACTAGGTGATGAAGCACCCTCGCTAAATATTTTTCTATTTTTGCAGCCTTAAGTAATCAAAAAAACCAGTGTCCATTTTTTATTCTTTATTCACTTTTTTTTTCATTGTACTAAGGACTTTAGACAAGAGCATTTCAAGGTTTCTTCTACTATTCCAAGTTTCAAGGTGCGTGAATGTGCAAATTGTAGGGTATACGTTTTCAGAATCTAGACTTAAGCTAGGAACTATTTTTCAAACTTATACTCTAATAAGAACATCAATACTCTTCCCTCATTTTGACTTAGCCCAAGAAGTGTACCCGAAATTTGCTTATTTCTAAATAAACTACAAGGCATATACTTTCTACCGTTAAATTTTAAGGAATGTTATTTTTAGGGTTTTTAATTTACTAAGTCTAAGATCTAGTTGTTCCTAGCCAGTTAACCTATCTGTCAAACTCTAGTCAAATAAGCTAAAATTGAATACGATAATTTTTATAATTTTTGAAATTTTTCAAATTTTTATGGTTTTTCAAATAAATATGCAAATACAAATGAATGCTAAGGAAAAAAACGTACCGAGCATACCCCCAAACTTGAACTTGACAGTGTCCTCACTATCATGCTAAACCAAGAGGGTCAAAATACCGGCACTTCCCTGTTTATTTATTTATAATTTTTTTTATTGTTAAGGAAAACAAAAAATATATACAGAAAGGCCCTCCCCCTAACTTCGTTTAAACTATGTTAGACATTACTGCCAAACCTTGTATAGACCAAACGTTAACACCAACCATTTGAAAATTTTATCAGTAAAGAGTATCGGTTGGTGGAAGAATAAGTTGTAGCAATCCAAAAAGAATTGGGGAAGATAGAAGTGGTGGTATGGAAGGTGTGGAGGTGAATATACAGGAGGTAGTGATGAATCAAAACGAGAATGTGAATAATCAGCAATCAGTGGAATGTTGGCATTCTCGTAGCTTCTTAAAAGAAATGGGGGTGGTTCAACTTCTAAAAGAGGAGGTTGACTAACCACAATAACCCCAAAATGTTTCTGTGGGTCCTCTATTGACTTGGCATCATCCATCAATTGCATATGATATTCAATTATAATGGAACTGATCTTCTCGGTGTCCGCCATAATCCAACCGAAAACTTGCCGCCTATCTTGTAAGACTTTTAAAATAGCGTTCTCTTGCTCGAAAGCTAGAGAGGCTGATATTATAATGGGAAAAGTCTCATTCTCACCTATGTAAGCATATTTAAGGTGAGGCGGTAAGGACATGAGTTCGAGTTTCGGAGGCGAAAGAATCATTGCGGAATCTTCCTCGAACTCAAAGGACTCCAACACAGGTTCGAAATCACTGCAAACAACCGATTCGGATGGTTCAACTAACTCATCCACAAATTCAAAAGACTCATATTCGGGCTGTGAGTCGTTATCATCCGAAAAAGTGAAACATTCATAATCCTTATCGGTTGTGTCAACGATGGTAGGCTCAAGGAGGGACGCACTAGTGGCGTCAAAACTGTCTTCATCAAATAAAAATCTTTCAAGCTCGCAGTCCTTCTGCGTGATTTCATGAATAGAGCAAACTTCTCGTGTACTAGTTTTAGGTATGGGGGGCAGACTTCCCATCTTATAAATATTGAACTCACTAGACATCTTCCCAAAGGATAGAGTCATGAAGCCATTATGACAGTTTATTACAGCATTGGAAGTAGCCAAAAATGGTCGACCGAGAATCACCGGAATTTGGTTTCTTGGGTTAACAACAGGTTGTGTATCCATAACAATAAAATCAACGGGGAATATGAACTCCCCAACTTTGATCAACACATCCTCTAGCTCACCCCTTGGATGGGTGATTGATCGATCATCCATTTGGAGAGTACAACGAGTGGGTTTCAACTCTCCAACCCCTAATTGTATGTACACGGAGTAGGGAAGCAGGTTAACACTAGACCCAAGATCTAAAAGTGCTCGATTAATTTTCTTATCCCCAATTGTGATTGAAATCGTAGGACAGCCGGGGTCCTTTCGTTTTTGGGGTAAGGTTTGAGGGTGGTTAATAGCATTGCTCACTGCACTAGCCACTAGCACTTTCTTGGGTACTTGAGATGCCTTTCTCTTCGAGGTGCATAAGCCCTTTAAGATTTTCGCGTATGAAGGGGCTTATTGGATAGCATCCAAGAGAGCTATATTTATGCTAACCTGCTTAAATAATTCCACAATCTTCTCCACTTGTGCAGTTGGTTTATTGAGACTCAACCTGTTTGGAAATGGAGCATTTTGAAAATTTGTTGAGTCAAATGTCTGTGGAGTAGAATGTGGAGTAGGAACGGATCCCAGTGTGGATGTGTTCGTGTTGTGAGAAATGGGTCCGTTCGAGTTAGAAGAAGTAGAGCCGTGTGAAGGATGGAGAATAGGCTCTAAAGAAAAAGGTGAAGAAGAAAGTGAAGAAAATGAAGAAGGGGAAGATGACGATGGAGAAGAAGAAGAAGAAAAAGAAGAAGAAGAACCACCGGCGGGGATATCATCATTAGTTCCCACATTATTTTGCAACTCTCTTCCGGATCTCAATGTGGTCACTGCATTTACATTGTGATTTTGATATGCGTTTTGTGTGTGACCGGGATTTGGCATTGGTTGAGACGGAAGCTTTCCCTTTTCTCTCTCGCTCAATGCAGCAGTTAATTGTGCAATTTGTGCCTCAATAGATTTGATACTTTGATCGTGTGAGGCATTGTTATGCATCAAAGACTGAACATAATTTTCAAATCTTGCTGCGGATTCTGTAGATTGCTTGAGAAACGCATCTAGACTTTTTTCGAGCGAGATAACCTTATCATCATTTGGTTGAACCAAATTGTTCGTTTGATTTGTATAAGGTTGTTGTTGGAAAGATTGCTGGTTTTGAGTTTGTGAAGGTGCTTGTTGTTGTTGTGGAGGAGGAGGTCTTTGAAAATTGTTATTTCCTTGGAATTGTTGATTTTGGTTCCAAGCGAAATTTGGGTGACTCCTCCAACCCGGATTGTATGTCGAAGAGTACGGATCGTTTCTTTGTCGTTGCTGAAATGCAGCATTGACTTGATCCTTTCCTTGAGTAGATGCATTATGAGGACACTCTTCGGTTAGATGCGATGGATTCGAACAACAAGCACACACAGTTCGTGTGGGTAAGGCAGGGGTAGGAGAAGACGATGAGATTTTGGTCTCAATGGCTTCTAGCTTTTTCATAAGTGCGGCCATCTCGGCCTTCATAGCAATCGACATATCTACTTGATGTATGCCTGCCCTAGATTGACCAACAGAAGAAGATGATGTGGTCTTGGTACTCTCCCACTGAATTGTTTGCTCACTAAGATCCTCAAGAAACTGCCATGCTTCGTCGCTAGACTTGGAAAGAAAATGACCTTGACATATAGTTTCTAGCAACTGCTTCGTTGTCGAGTTCAATCTCTCGTATAATGTTTGGCAAAGTTTCCAACTTTCGATCCCATGATGAGGGCATTAAATAAGTAGGTCTTTAAATCTCTCGAAGCACTTCCAAAATGGTTCGGAAGGAAGCTGTGAAAATTGTATAATCTCGTTACGGATTTTAGCAGTTTTGTGATGAGGATAGAACTTTTTCAGAAAAGCTCTCACAAACTCGTCCCAATTTCTAATGGAATGTGATGCGGTGCTGTATAGCCACTTCTCGGCTTGGTCACATAAGGTAAAAGGAATGACCCTTAGCCTTATAGCGTCATCACTTAATTGGGTCGTTTTCATCATAGCGCAAACGTTTTGGAATTTATTGATAAAGATATATGCATCTTCGGATTCCAAACCATAAAATTTTGGCAGCATATTGATGAAATGTGGTTTTATTTCAAAATTGTCCCCATTTGCCGGTGGGGATGAAAGACATGTAGGTAAAGAAGTGCGGACGGGGTAGAAGAGATCCTGGAGCGCGACCGTGCGGGCGCTACAACAGGCGGAAGATTCGGGTTATTCGCACCTAACGGAGGTGGAATCATTCCCGTCGGTAAGGTATCGTTGGGGTCGTGTCCCGACATACCTTCGAAAGAAAAATTTGAAGGTGGAGGTAAGGAAATGGAGGGAATTTCGACTTCGGTGTCGAAAAGTTCGTCGGTCGGTACCAACGAAACACGGACTAATCGGGCGTTAGTATCCCTAGTCCAAAGTGACATACACTAAAGGGGTAGTGTAGTCAGAAAAAAGAAAAAAACAGAATGTGGGGGTAAGATAACGTCAATGAGAAGAAGTGGTGGAAGTGAGGTGCAAGATTTTTTTAGCGACAAGTTGCAACTTTTGAAAAGATTTTCCCTTTTTTTTTATTTATGTGAGAGTTTTGCAAAGAGATTTTTGAAAAGGGACTTGTGACACAAATGTATCAACCACACATGCACAATCAGGCCAAGATCTAGGGTCACCTAGGTCTACTAGACAGCTCCTAACTAGGGCTAGAAATAGGACCTCAAACCGCCTCTTCACCGACAAGTACGGCCAGGTAAGTGGGAAGGAACCATAATAGTGGGCCTAATTAATGACCACTTGCCTAGACACCGCAAATTCAGTTAGGATAAACGGTCGATGCCTATACTAGTCCTTTTCCTATTGAGCTCGATGTCCTTAGGTCTGAGTCTAGTATTTTTTAATTAATTATGGTCGATGCAAAATGCTTTAAGGTGATTTCTGGGGTCCTGGGAAGGGTGATGAAATCCCTACCCAATCTGAGTTTGGTCAATTAGCCCCTTAAAGTCCGATTAAATTATGCAAAACTGTAAATTCACTTGCAATCAATTTTTTTAGCGTAGCGCAAAGAAACCTGCAGAAAATCTGTTATTTAGAAGGAGGAGAGAGAATTTTTAGCGCAAAGAATTCCTGCAGAAAATTTTCACAGTGGATATATTGTAGGCTACAGAGGGGAGAATGAGAAGACAAACCGAGCAAATTTCGCGCAGAGAGGATGCTAAACCACCGCGGAACCGCGGTTTTGATGGGATATATGCGGCGGAATGGCGGTCTCTTGGTGGGATCGCAGCTCCAGAAAAATTCTATCCCTCTGTTGTGATATTTCTCCTCTGTTCTGATGTTCACTTTTCTGATTTGCCCTCTATAAAATTTCAGATCCGAGAATCTTCGCTATTCCTGCAAAATTCAAAAGATAACCCTTCAAACAGATCAAAATTGATAATTTTTTATTTCTTTTTTTTTTATTTTCAGACTTTTATAATTTTTAAAATTTATATCAACCCGAAATTACACAGAAAGAAATTTTACGCCATCCCCGGCAACGGCGCCATTTGATTTAATCCAAAAATAATATGTTTACCGCAATCAGAAACGGCATCGCTTTGCAGCTAGCCGGTGAGTACGGGTCGATCCACAGAGATGGGTAATTTCCTTAATGTATTTTAACGAGTTGATTCCAAATGTTGTTTTTGGTTGGTTTATTAAATCTATAAAAACCTAAATCTATCAATAAACTAAATTAATCTAATTTAAAGTCTTGCTAGGGTTAGGCTTAGGGGAAGTTTGGAGATTAAAGGTTTCCTCACCGCTTTCAATGCCTTATTTTAGATCTATTAGATGTTATAGTAATTATCAATGAAGTGGATAAGAATCTTTTGGGAAGATATTTCTTCCTCTAGATTCTTGCCCTTCCTTATCGATAATTACCCTAACCTCCATGGAAAACGCGCGCAACCGGCCCTTTATACTACGGTTCACCGTTACCTCGAGGGGTAGGGTGCTGTAGGGAGCGGTTGTACGCGTATGCATGGAGTTCTAATTCTTAGGTGTGAATGGCATGAAAGGGGTGAGAGATCTCATCCCTCAAACATTTCCCTAAGGATAACCCTAACAAGCGAGGAGATTACTCGCTCATTAGGGGATTAATAAACATTCTAAATTAAAAGAGAATTAAAACAAAGTTGTGAAAAATAACTTACTAATTGTATTGATGGCTCCCTCCAAGCAAGAATACAGAACAGATCTGAATTTTGTTTATTGAAAAGAGGCATCCGTTTTACAGATCTGTGATTACAATTTATAGGAAAACATAAAAACTAAGGTTATAGACTCTCGCACATGTGCAATTACAGATTTGCCCACGGAAAATCCCAACACCCGCACCGACGCACCGACACCAAAAAAATTCCACCGACACGGGCACTATATGGCCGCGGAACCGCGGCAATGATGGGCTTGGGCCGCGGTTCCGCGGCCCTTTGGTGGGCTTGGCTCACCATCTTTCTTGGGATTCATTGTACTTGTCTGGGCTTGTTATTTCTTCATCCTATTTCTTTGTTTGGCTTCTTATTCTTCTCCAGATCTTCAGTGAAAATTTGTATTGGTCTTTTAACCGTTTCACTTTGACATGTTTGGACCTTGCGTTGCCTTGTACCTATGTGAACTGTGATTAGTCTCGGCTTGACTAGGATCCGTCTATTTGTTGGTAAAAAGTTCCTTTTCTGTTGTCTTGTGTCTTTTTCACTGTTTTCGCATCCAAAAGCCTGTATCCTGTAACATGCAACAAACGTGCGTCAAGAGTACCTGTTTATTTATAAAACGGATAAGAATAGGGAATGAAAAATGCAATATTATGGTCTGAATAGCCCTCTCTTTAAAGAATCCATCTTAGGGAAATAGGAAGAACCAGAGGCCTGCGAAAACATTCAGCTGAGCAATTGCACGCTTCCGGAAAAGAATCTCGGACCCGCAACTAGAAAAGATAAGGGAAAGGAAAAGTTCGCTGAGGATATCGCCTTAGTTGACCAAATCATGAAAGAGCTGACTGTTAAGGACCCGCCCAAGAAGAGTAAGGTGGACTACAACATCCTAGCGCACCTGAGGAAGCTACCTTCGCAGCTCAGCATTCTTGACGCCCTCTTACTATCAGAAGAAGCGAGGGATTCATTAATCAAGGCGCTACAAGAGCCCGAGCAATTCCAATCCTTCCTCGCCGAACAAAGGATGAAGGATGAACTGGAAGAAGTACACGCGGCCGATATTACTTTCAGTGACGAAGACCTTCTCCTCGGGACGTGCGACCACAACCGTCCCCTATATGTCTCTGGATACTGCCACGATATCAAGATAGGCAAAATCCTGGTGGATAATGGGTCCTCCGTCAATCTCCTTAATGTTCGGGTGTTGAAGGAAATCTGCATGAGTGTTCAGCACCTCGCTCGGGACAAAATTACCATCTCCGATTTTGACTCCCAGTCATCACGAACTCTTGGATCTGTGATATTGATGCTACGCTTTGGGCTACTCGTCACGTACATTAAGTTTCACGTCATAGACGCTAAAACATGCTACAATGCTCTGCTCAGCCGACCTTGGTTACACGAGTACAACATCATCCCTTCTACACAACATCAGTGTATGAAGTATTTCAAGGATGGTCTCGAGTATACCATAACAGGTGAGCTGAACCCGTTCTCCGTGAATGAAGTCCACAAGTACGAAGATGCAAAGTACTTTTTATAGGGTTCCTAGGCACACCCATGAGGTTCTACAAGTGATCAAACATGGCCAATTCAAAAAATTTCTATGTGCCGAGAAACCCTAAACTAGATCGTTGCTAGAGGTAAGGCGAAAACGATATAAGTTAACAACTTAACTAAGAGTGAACGGAAAATACAACCTTTGTAGATTCGGTCCTCCACCTCCATAGCTCCGTGACGATGTCCCTCCGCTGCGATCATCGGATCCCGGACTCTGGCGATGGTTTCATCGGAGAAATGATCGGGCTAGGTCGTCGACTTCGATGCCGAAGATGATCTACGTCGAGGCAAATCAAACTCAAGCTCCACCTTCACCAAGTCATGAAACTTATGAAGAAAACACCCTATACTACATAGCAAGTGGTAGAGGATGAAGAAATAGGAAGTGGGTTCACTTTGGATTTCAAGAATGGTTTTCTTTTTCTTCATGAAGAAGATGAAGAAGAAGAATGAAAAAGAATTATGAAATTATCTTCCAAAAAGAAAATGAAGTGATGATTATCATAATGCAACCATGGTTGAGTGTAGAGAATAAACTAGGGTTTAGTTAAGATGGTTAGGTCAAGGAAAGAAACAAAATGGTTATGACTTTCAAAGCTTCATGAAGCTTCAAGTGTAAAACAAAACAAGCCACCATTTTATTTCTTGCCAAAATAAATAAATAACATAAATAAACAAGTAAAAACCCTAAACCATCAACTAAACATGGTTTGAGTCTTACACACACCCATGTTTGCATGTATCATCAAACATGATACAAATTAGTGCACAAAACTATATCATATATACAATGTGCACATCAAGTGAGAAAATCCATCTTTAAGTGAACAAATACTAGTTAATGTAAAGTAATATATCTAATATATAATTATACATTAAATCATTAAATCAACACTTGATTTAACGATCCGGTCATATCGCATATGACCGACTAATATCCAATGTATCGACTTATCGAATCAATCCTTGATTCGATAACTAGGTTATATCGCATACAACCAATCGATACATTCATCGCGAGAATAGAATACGGTATCGCATACACGCATTATTCTTGGTCCCGCACATATCTCATATGCGCTCCTATTTCGTTTTGCTTGATCTAGGAAACCTCTGTGTAGGACTCTAAAGACTCGTCAATACGCCGACAGCAGGTGATGATCATATCAAACACCCACAAGCTGCAAGCGGTCTGCTAAACGTAACGGCCACCCGGGTATTGAGCGATCAGAAGATCAACGAGCAAGCCCGCTCACACTCCTGTGAATCCAACCAGTAACACTTACCGTACAGTCCGGTCTGTTCGTCTGATATGTCGCATATCTCGCCTAGGGGTGGTAAACGTCAGACCCCAATAGCTTGATAAGTCATGCCGATATAAGGTCCATAACATTCGTGAAACTACTGATAACTCTTACCAGTATATCACAGCAACCCTGGCCAGGGATTTCAAGTTATGGCCAGTCGAGCATAGCGCAACATCAACCCCCAATACCGGGAGAGACGAATCCCCTCCTATCGCTCATTGCCTCCATGTGAATCGGGACTGTACCCAAAAACCACCTGTTTGCATTACTCAGTAGAGCCGTGGTAGGGTGGAAATCAAAGCACAGTGGGAGACACACAAGACTCTATGACGATCTCGGGTCAACAGACTAAGCTGTACGAGTGTTACCAGAGAACTGCCATCTGACGTGAGGTATAATACCATCTGGGAGTTCTCGGCGAGTCCGTTCAGTGTACCCAGTCTCCACTGAGCACCCGCATACCATCTCTGATGTCAAACACTAATGGATATGGGATCATCCATCGCCCATCATATGGGTCGAGAAGATATACGCTAGTCTACTCTGGAATATCGATGCCCCGTCTCGATATTCCCACGACTAGGAACATTGAAGGATGTACTCATGGACTACCCAGGCCCCACAAGTATGATCTACATCATAGTCCTGGAAGTCGAGTACACATCCTAAGGGCTTTATCAACATGTAACAGAGAGACAGAAAGTATACATATTAAGATAAAGAGCAACCAGATAGCGTACTATCATGTTGAGCAAGAAAGTCCTACCTATATATGTCCCAGCATCCACTACAATATACATCCAATGTACAGTAATGGCCTCCAGGGCATACATATAACTAACAATCTCCCACTTGCACTAGGGCCATCTGTAGCAGTGGTTGTAGTATCTAATACTCAACCATCCCATATAAGTCTCTCCCTAGGAAAAAGCCTTTGTGAGTGGATCCACCGTGTTGTCCTCTGAGTCTACTCTCCTAACCTCGATCACCCTGGAGATCAACTATCTCCATGATCAGGTGATGCTGCCTCAGAATATGTCTGGGTCACTGATGGGACCGGGGTTCCTGGGCCAAAGCCACTCTTCCATTGTCACACAATGGTGGGAACCTAGTTCATCTCATGAACCAATATACACCCAAACTGCCTCTTTGGTAGTATCTTTAATAGCGATGTTACCAGCCTTTATCGTCTAGTTTGCCACAGTATCAAGCTTAGAACTCTTCCAACATACCGTCCCTTCACTGAGGGTAAAGACAATGCCTGCGACTGACAATCAGTCGTGCTTATCACCCTGGAACTGTTCCAGTGATTCTCCCCAGGATTTAGGAGGTATCACCTTTATCCTATTTGGAGAATCCTTGTGATAAGAGGAGATTGACCGTGTGTAGCATAAGAAACTCTTTTCCTATTAAGAGTATGTTGTCCACGTACAATACGAGGATGACCACCTTACTCTCTACTACCGTTTTGTATATATAAGGTTCATCTACCATTTTGATGAAGTCAAACACTTCGACTACCACATCAAAACAGACGTTCCAACTCCGCGATGCCTGCTTTATTCTGTAAAGCAACTTGCACACGTTTCCGCTGCTCCCACTGTTTACGAAGCCCTCTGGCTGTGTTCTTATAGACGTTCTCTTCTAAATAATTTTAGAAAAACAGTCATGGCACCCAACCACCAGATATCGTAGTCATGGTATGTAGTAATGGCAAGTAGGATCTGTGTGGACTTAAGCATAGTTCTTGGAAAAGTTTTCATCATTATCCATGCCTGGTCGATGACGAAAACCTTTAACAAGTCTAGCTTAGAAAGTCTCAACCTTTCCATCTACACCAAGTAATCTTCTCAAGATATACTTGCTCCTGATGTGGATTTAACCCTTCAGATATGACAACCAAAGTCCATACTTTATTGGTGTACATGGATTCCATCTCAGATCGCTAAGCATCCAGCCATTCTTACAGAGTCCCTACTCACGATGGCCTGCTCGAAACTAGTTGGGTCATCATCTCATGATGCATTCCTCGCTCCCACTGTTATCGAGAAACCGAAGTATCTCTCAGGCGGATGAGGAACCCTGCTAGTTCGGCGGAGAGGCTGAGGTTCGTCGGGGACTATTGAATCCATTAGTTCCATCAAATCATCAGCCGTAGTTTGTATAGCTGGAACCTTTCCAGTTCTACTTAACAGACCTTGCCTCGAGCTTGTCCGGATTTTTCTTTTAGACATAGTCCGGACAATCCCAAATCTTAACCAACTTAAGATATGGGCTCTTCCCATTCCATATCACATATGAAGTGGTAGGCAACTGATTTGATTTGAATCCAATTCAACAGGTATGCAACTTCTCAAGTGCACAACCCCAAAAGGAAATAGGCAACTCAGTAGTACTCATCATAGAGCACACCATATCTAATATGGTGCGATTGCTCCGCCCCGATACACCATTATGCTGTGGTGTATTCAGAGGAGTAACACCGAGAGAGAATCTCATTCTCCTTTAGAATAGTCCAAGAATTCCATGCATAAGTATTCTCCTCCCTGATCTTATCATAGGACATAATACTTATACCCGTATTTTGGTTCTCTACTTCTAACTTATATTCTGTGAATATCTCAAAAGCTTCGGTCTCATGCTTCAACAGGAACATATGGCTGAGTCTTGAGAGATCATCAGAGAATGTAATGAAGTACAAAGAACCGGTCCTGGCATGTGTAGACAGGGGACCTTGCATACATCACTATGTATCAGTCCCAAGAGTTCACTAACTCTTTCTCTGTTTCCAGTAAATGGAGCTATGGTCATCTAATCTTTGTGACATGACTGGCAAGTTTCACAAGATGTAAATTCAAACTGATTTAAATATGCATCTAAATGTAACTTCAGCCAGTCGGGTCGCATTGATATGACCTAGTCTACAATGCCTCAAGAAGGATTCGTTCATTTCTCAGCTCTTTCTCTTGTGTGTGTTCTGTATACTAGGAACTGTAGTTTGATTTAGAACATCAATGCTTTTAGATAACGTGCCTGAACCGATCAACTTTTGAAATAGGAAATGTTCAAAACATTATCCATCAATACAAAATTATATCCTTCTTTAATAAATAAAGAGATTGATATGATTTTGTATATCAGGTTCGGTATCTAATAGCATTTGTTCAGAATCAATGTATTGGTAATACAGGGTGACAGTGACCAATAGACTTGGCTACAACACTTGCACCGTTTTCTGTCTCATGAAACTTATCACCCGTTCTCAGTTCTCTACCTTTCTGTAGCCCATGTAACAGATTACATATGCGGGATCCTGATCCGGTATCTAATACCCAGGACGTAAAGGATACTGAGAAACAGTTCTATGTAATGAACACACCCGAAAATGATGCATCAGTATGCACTTTCTTCGTTTGGGCGGCACGGGAATTCTGGTAATCTCCAATTTCCTGCTCTGTCTTATAACAATTATAAGTTGGAGCGGGACCAACGTTCCCCAGCTCAGTATAACAAGCGGGATCGGTCAATGCATCCGTATTATTATCTTGATTAAGGCGTGATATGGTCGCTATCTGGAGAGAGAGAGAAGAAAACACTCAGCGTGCGCTCTTGCAAGATCAAATTGGTTATTATTTTATCTAATCAGGATGGCTCCCACTGTTTTTATCAAATCTTCCTTCAAACCCTAAAAGGAAAGACTAGCCGGGATTAATTACACTCTACACGTTCGCCAATCTTTCAGCCAGGCCAGTGTCGGTACTTTGAGGGAGGTTCCCCGTGCTTTCGCACGGACCTAATTAAAATAAACCTCGTTTTCCCAGAGGCGTAACCCCGTTGACACCTTTCTAGACACCTACTTGATCGGCTAATTGCAAAGTGCAAAACTCTCCCAGGAGTAACAATTACTCGCAGTGGGTATCGGGATCCAACTATCATATAGAAGGTATGCAATCTCATTGCAAATTTCAACACTTGAAACTCCCGATAATGGTTTTTACCCCTAGCACTTATGACCTTGGCTAAGGTCAACAAATCATAAGCACTAGTCAAGTTCTACCCGTCATTTCGTGATTAATTAGACCCACCCACATGACCCTTGGCTAAGGTCAACAAAGCCATATGACTGTCCTAACTAATCGCATCATATGCTGTGTAGGAAGACATCACTTAGCTACCGTACACTACGCCTCGGCTATGGTCGACAAACGTAGCACGAATACTAAGTACTCTACTTCCTAAAATGACGGAGGGTTGCGGATGGTTTTTAAGAAAACCATTAACGCTTTGAACTTGATCTCGTTGCGGAATCAAATGGTTTTTAAATGGAGTGTTTTTAAGGCTTTTCTAGTTTTACTAAAGGGGTCACTCCTGGTGAAGGGATCATCGGCCCTTTCCTCATCGAATAAGGTGCAGGATATATCATATATATAGCTGTGCAAAGCGAAAACTATAGAAGCAATCAAAAGACAGACCGAGGATTGTAGCATCTGCCAGTTATTGCTAAAGGGGTCACTCCCGGTGAAGGGATCGTCGGCCCTTTCCTCATCGAATAAGGTGCAGGATGTTCTACAAGGAACACCACGATGCAAAGCAAGAACTATAGCTACCTGTTTTATTTTTGAAATTCGATTGTACAACATCTTTTAGGTTTATTTTCTTTCATTAATCTCATTAATGAATGTCCCATCATTTAAGTCCACCTAAACATCACAGATAAATATAACGTACGCTTATGCCATCCGCATTCGCCTCGATGTCCCGTCTGCACCATTAGGTTAGGTAACTAACGCCAGAGCGAGACAGGGCTAGCGCGGGTGTAAAACATAAGCAACGTCTATATAATATATCATATATACTATATACCATATCTATCTGAACATTCTTTTTCGGCTCTGATACCATTGTAGGTCAGGCAGCAACCCCATCCAATGGGGTCGCCGTGGCACCAACGAGTCCCTCAACGGCTACTTTTTACACATGCCCCCTCGCGAGGACTACAACCCGCCGGAACACCTTCCGGTCTCAGGACACCCTGGGGGTAAGAGCCTATGCTTCGCCACACTGTCACACAGTGAGAACCCCCATAGGTCGACATCCAATGTCTAGTAGCTCTGATACCACTGTAGGGTTCCTAGGCACACCCATGAGGTTCTACAAGTGATCAAACATGGCCAATTCAAAAATTTTCTATGTGCCGAGAAACCCTAAACTAGATCATTACTAGAGGTAAGGCGAAAACGATATAAGTTAACAACTTAACTAAGAGTGAACGGAAAATACAACCTTTGTAGATCCGGTCCTCCACCTCCATAGCTCCGTGACGATGTCCCTCCGCTGCGATCATCGGATCCCGGACTCTGGCGATGGTTTCGTCGGAGAAATGATCGGGCTAGGTCGTCGACTTCGATGCCGAAGATGATCTACGTCGAGGCAACTCAAACTCAAGCTCCATCTTCACCAAGTCATGAAACTTGTGAAGAAAACACCCTATACTACATGGCAAGTGGTAGAGGATGAAGAAATAGGAAGTGGGTTCACTTTGGATTTGGATTTCTCACTTGGAATCATCACTTAGAAATTTCAAGAATGGTTTTCTTTCTCTTCATGAAGAAGATGAAGAAGAAGAATGAAAAAGAATTATGAAATTATCTTCCAAAAAGAAAATGAAGTGATGGTTATCATAATGGAACCATGGTTGAGTGTAGAGAATAAACTAGGGTTTAGTTAAAATGGTTAGGTCAAGGAAAGAAACAAAATGGTTATGACTTTCAAAGCATCATGAAGCTTCAAGTGTAAAACAAAACAAGCCACCATTTTATTTCTTGCCAAAATAAATAAATAACATAAATAAACAAGTAAAAACCCTAAACCATCAACTAAACATGGTTTGAGTCTTACACACACCCATGTTTGCATGTATCATCAAACATGATACAAATTAGTGCACAAAACTATATCATATATACAATGTGCACATCAAGTGAGAAAATCCATCTTTAAGAGAACAAATACTAGTTAATGTAAAGTAATATATCTAATATATAATTATACATTAAATCATTAAATCAACACTTGATTTAACGATCCGGTCATATCGCATATGACCGACTAATATCCAATGTATCGACTTATCGAATCAATCCTTGATTCAATAACTAGGTTATATCGCATACAACCAATCGATATATTCATCGCGAGAGTAGAATACGGTATCGCATACACGCATTATTCTCGGTCCCGCACATATCTCATATGCGCTCCTATTTCGTTTTGCTTGAGCCAAGAAACCTCTGTGTAGGACTCTAAAGACTCGTCAATACGCCGGCAGCAGGTGATGATCAAATCAAACATCCACAAGCCACAAGCGGTCTGCTAAACGTAATGGCCACCCGGGTATTGAGCGATCAGAAGATCAACAAGAAATCCCGCTAACACTTTTGTGAATCCAACCAGTAACACTTACCGTACAGTCCGGTCTGTTCGTCTGATATGTCGCATATCTCGCCTAGGGGTGGTAAACGTCAGACCCTAATAGCTTGTTAAGTCATGCCGATATAAGGTCCATAACATTCGTGAAACTACTGATAACTCTTACCAGTATATCACAGCAACCCTGGCCAGGGATTTCCAGTTATGGCCAGTCGAGCATAGCGCAACATCAACCCCCAATACCGGGAGAGACGAATCCCCTCCTATCGCTCATTGCCTCCATTTGAATCGGGACTGTACCCAAAAACCACCTGTTTTCACGACTCAGTAGAGCCGTGGTAGGGTGGAAATCAAAACACAGTGGGAGACACACAAGACTCTATGACGATCTCGGGTCAACAGACTAAGCTGTACCAGTGTCACCAGAGAACTGCCATCTGACGTGAGGTATAATACCATCTGGGAGTTCTCGGCGAGTCCGTTCAGTGTACCGAGTCTCCACTGAGCACCCGAATACCATCTCTGATGTCAAACACCAATGGATATGGAATCATCCATTGCCCATCATATGGGTCGAGAAGATATACGCTAGTCTACTCTGGAATATCGATGCCCCGTCTCGATATTCCCACGACTAGGAACATTGAAGGATGTACTCATGGACTACCCAGGCCCCACTAGTATGATCTGCATCATAGTCCTGGAAGTCGAGTACACATCCTAAGGGCTTTATCAACATGTAACAGAGAGACAGAAAGTATACATGTTAAGATAAAGAGTAACCAGATAGCGTACTATCATGTTGAGCAAGAAAGTCCTACCTATATATGTCCCAGCATCCACTACAATATACATCCAATGTACAGTAATGGCCTCTAGGGCATACATATAACTCACACTTTTTGCCAGATTTCGAGGACATGGAGAGGTGTCGCAAACCAGAGAGCAAAGCCGCCGCCACCATTCCTGTTTTCGGGAGTGATACCGAAGACGAAGGAGAGATAGTTTATGCTGGGCCGTCTCGACGAAACAACTCGGGACCGTCCACCCCCATATTGATCTTCGGAAGCGACTCGAAAGATGAGGTCAATGCTGTGTTCTCCAGTCGACCGTCAATACGAGAATTCTCTGGTGGTGATCAGAGTTTGCAAATTACCATGATTCCATGGGAGCACTACAAAGATCTTGACGCACTTGAGGCTTACAATGTGCAAGACCTGCAGACGTTTTACGTCCCTCCCAGGCGAAAAGGCGAAAAGGCGATCCTATTCTATCGATCCTCGGAAACAAGAGTGGAGAAAGAGATCTGGCATGGCGCGAATTCTACACCTAACAAGCTTCAACCCATCCGTTTGCCCAGATATTACACAAACGGATTGAAAAGGCTATTGAAGCGCCGAGGGGTACCCTTAAAACAGACTATTCGACAAGCACGATTCTATAACAGGATTTGGGATGTCCCTGGGACTCAGCGCAAATTGCCCAACGGGAGAATGGAAACGGTTGGGCTAGGATACGTGAGATCCGGGAAACGGGAACGAGTCCACAGTAGCTACGCCATATATAACTTCGATGAAGAAGAGGACGCCCTATCAGAAAGCGCCGACCCCGTGTCGAAACGAGATCTCGCAATCAAAATGCCGGGTCCATCATTTGAAGAAAGAATGGGCAAGCTTATCAGGAAAGCGGGTCAAAAAGCTCGGGACGACCACAATCGCGAAATGGCCATCTACGAGAAAGCCAGGACACAACGTCTTCTTCAACAGGCTGCCAAAGACGAAGATGCTCCTCCCTGTCAAGCTGCCGTGCAAAAGGCCCGACGCAGAGGCAGAAATAAGTCAAGGAACGGAAAAGGCATTCGACAATGACAAAGCGGGACTGGAAAGTCACATAATCGGGAATTGGGCGGTCCGGATTTGTCCCTCATGAAGAAGATGAGTCGAGCATACTCCTTTCCTCGAGACAAGACGGAGAAGATACTTGATCTCGATTTAAAACATTGAATGATCACATTGCCAGAGTCTAAGCACCCTGAGCAAGCTAACGAGGTCTCTCATCCGGGCTACTGCTCTTATCACCGAGCCATAGGACACCCTATCGAAGACTGCTTCACCTTCAAGAACCGGGTCGAAGACCAATATCAGCTCGGCAAGTTCGCTCTATCTGCCAGTTGGAGGGTAACCCCGCCACAAAAACACGAACCCAAAGCCACAAGAGCAGAACCAGATCCACATCGGTCTTCGAAGCAAACTCGTACTTGTCACATGATAACAATATCGAAAGAAGAGCCCGAAAATGTGAATGACCTTCCCTGGTGCTTTGAAAACAGCAACGACGAGGTCATCTCGGAATTTCCACCAGCACCGAAAGAGCTGGAAGATGGCATACATACTACTGCAGATAACCTCAAGAAGATTGAGTTAGGGACGGCAAACGACCCACGACCGACATTCGTCAGCGAGCTGCTATCTGAAGAAAATGTGGCTGCGTTAAAAGACGTGCTTATGCAGTATAGAGATTGCTTCGCGTGGAACTATTCCGAAATGCCAGGACTAGATCCAGAAATAGCTGTCCATAAATTGGCAATATCCCCGGACATCAAGCCAGTTAAACAGGCGCCGAGAAGAATGCGGCTCGAGCTTGAGATGAGCATCGACGCCGAAGTCAAGAAGCTGATCGACTCTGGGTTTATCCAGGAAGTTCAATACCCGGATTGGATCGCCAACATCGTCCCAGTGATGAAGAAGAATGGGACAGTGCGCATCTGCATAGACTTCCGGGATCTTAATAAAGCCTGCCCGAAGGACGATTTCCCAGTGCCGGTTACCAAACTGATGATAGACAACACGTCCACTCACGAGGTTTTCTCTTTCATGGACGGCTCATCAGGGTATAATCAGATAAAGATGCATCCCGAAGACCAGAAGCACACCGCTTTCCGGACCCCTCTGGGAATATTCTGCTACAAGGTATGCCCTTCGGTCTAAAGAACGCCGGTGCCACCTATCAAAGGGCCATGACAAAGATCTTCGATGACCTTATACATGAAATCGTCGAATGCTATATCGACGACCTCGTGGTTAAAAGCAAATCATACGAGGAACATCTCGAGCATTTGAAGACTGTATTTCAACGCCTTCGGCAGTACAACTTGAAGATGAACCCCCTCAAATGCGCGTTCGGGGTGTCCTCAGGCAAATTCTTAGGATTCATTGTCCGGCACCGAGGCATTGAGATAGATCCGTCAAAGATCAAGGCGATCCTGGAAATGCCACCGCCAAGGACTCTCAAACAATTGCGGTCTCTCCAAGGAAAGCTCGCGTACATCCGGCGATTTATAGCCAACCTTTCAGGCAAGTGCCGCCCTTACAGTCACCTGATGAAGAAGGGAACTCCGTTCGTCTGGGATCACAAATGCCAAGGCGCACTGGACGAGATCAAGCAATACCTGCAGAACCCGCCGGTGTTAGCTGCTCCAGTCAAGGGAAAGCATCTTATTCTTTATACCACAGCCCTCGAAGGTTCCTTAGGCGCATTATGGGCACAAGAGAACGACCAATGGAAAGAAAGAGCACTCTACTATTTGAGTCGAGTTTTGCTGGGGGCAGAAAGCAACTACTCCCCCATCGAAAAACACTGTCTGGCGTTGATCTTCGCGATAACAAAACTCAGACACTATGTATTGGCGCATGAAGTCCGTCTTATATCAAAGGTGGACCCCCTCAAATATCTGATGTCAAAGGCCATATTGACAGGGAGACTCGCTAAATGGGCCCTGCTCCTGATGGAGTTTTCAATAACCTATCAGCCTCTTAAGGCAGTGAAAGGCCAAGCCATCGCTGACTTTCTTGCTGAGCATCCAATACCTGCCGACTCTCTTTTGAATTGCGAGCTGCCAGACGAACATGCGTTCGACACGATTGACGGAAGTGATACCCGGTGGGAACTCTATTTTGATGGAGCGTCTTCCATGAAGAAGCGCAAACAGAACACGCCTATAATCAAATCGGGGGTAGGCCTCATCTTCGTAACTCCACAAGGAGGGATAATGCGCTTTGCTTTCTCCTTGACAGAGCCGAAGACGAACAATGAAACCGAATACGAAGCTTTGATAGCAGGCCTCGAGATCGCCATCGACATGGGAATTGAAAACCTCCTCATATACGGAGACTCCCAACTAGTCGTCAGTCAAGTAAATGGCGACTACCAAACGTGCAAATCAGAGTTGGTGAAGTACGGCGAAAAGGTGCGACAACTGTTGACCCAAATTCCCTCCTACACTTTGGAAAACATACCGCGAGCGGAAAATAGCAAGGCGGACGCGTTAGCCAAGCTCGCTAAAGAACTGGCTGATGAAAACCTCGATGACGTCAGAATCGTGGTACAAAGCCGTCGGGTCCTCACACCGGCAGAGATATCTCCGGAATCATCTGAGGAAAAGGAAGCAACCGAGCAAATGGCTATGCAAATAAAGGACCAAGAAAAGGCTGAAGATTGGAGAGAAGTCTTCATAGACTACTTCAAGTACCGTCGAACGCCCGAAGATGCGTCCTCAAGACATCAGCTTGTGAAACGAGCTCTGTCCTTCGCCTTCGTCAATAATACTCTGTACAAGAGGTCATTTGATTCTCTGTGGTTGAGATGCATGGGACCTGACGAAGTGAAAAGATTCGTTCAGGAAGTTCACGACGGACTCTAGGTTCTTACCAAGCAAGCCCGAAAATGAAGTTGAAGATCAAACGAATGGGCTGCTATTGGCCCACAATGATTCAGGACTGCCTCGAATATGCAAAGCAATACCACTCATGCCAGATTCATGGGGACTTCATCCATCAGCATCCAAATCCACTACATCCGACGGTGGCTAGCTGGCCATTCGAGATGTGGGGAACTGACATAGTCGGCCCTATCGAACCAGCATCTTCCAGGGGACATCGTTTCATTTTGGCGACGACTGACTACTTCTCCAAATGGGTAGAAGCAGTACCGCTGAGGGAAGTGAAGACGGAGAATATCCTCCATTTCTTCAAGACGCACGTCATTTATCGGTTTGGAACTCCGCGACGGATCATCTCCGATAACAGGCCGGCCTACAGAAGACATAAGATCAGTCGCTTCGCAAAACAACATAACATAGACTGGAGATATTCCTCAGTTTATAATCTGCGAGCTAACGGTCTAGCCGAGGCTTTCAACAAAACCTTGACGAAGATTGTGAAGAAGACGGTGTCCCAAAATAAGAAGGACTGGCACGAGAGACTGCAAGAAGCTCTCTGGGCGTATCGAACTACGTTCAAAACGGCCACGAACACAACGCCATACGCGCTGGTATTCGGTACGGAAGCGGTACTCCCCCTCGAGATAGAGTTGCCCTCTCTACGAGTGGCAGTCCACTACGAGCTGACGAACGAAGAAAATGCTTACCTTCGGCTTGAGGAGCTTGATGCCCTTGATGAGACCCGGCTCATAGCGCAAAAAAATCTGGAGGCTTATAAAGCAAAGATGACGCGCTCATATGAAAGATTGACCAGGCCGAGAACATTCCGCCAAGGCGAACTCGTGTTAGTGGTCAAAAGACCTATGATCCTCAATCACGCCAAGCGGAAAAAATTCGAGCCGAACTACGAAGGCCCGTACATCATAGACAAGGTCTATCATGGTAGAGCGTATCTACTCATGGATATGCACGGTGAAAGACCTTTTAGGCCAATAAACGGTCACTTCCTGAAGAAATACAACGCTTAATAGGTCAAGGCCTAGGTCAATGATAGATGACGACGACTATGTCCGCTCGCTATCTTCCTAAGCCCGAACTCTATGAGTAGTAACCGGCCTTCTTCAACGACGGACCGAAATGTCCTAAAACTAACGACGGACCGAAATATCCTTAAACTAACGACGGACCGAAACGTCCTTAAACTAACAATGGACCACTATGCCTAAAACTAGCTGTTAACCGAGATGCCGATAAACTACGGCGGATTGCAGCATCTCAAAGACGATACAAGAAATATATAAAAAAAATAATAAAAAATAAAAACGGTATGTCCATAAGCGAAATGGGCACGGATGAAAACCCGAAAGGGCTCCGTGAGTAAAAACAGAAGGGCTACCGGCGAGTTTTTGTGAAAACCCGAAAGGGCGCAACCTTGTTAAACGACACTTGCAGGGCCCTCACGACCTTGTAAGGAGAAACCACCCGCGTGAGATCCTTACGACTCACAAGGGAGCAACACACTTAGGAGTCCTCACGATTCCTAAGAAGAAATTACACTTGCGAGATCCTCACGACTCGTAAGGAGAACTCTCTTATGGGACCCTCACGGCTCATAAGATTTGAAAGTCTTAAGTTGCAGAGATCTAAACCTGTGCTTAAGCAACCCCCACAACCTTCGATATTGCCCTACAAGTGGCTCAATACTGACCCTTGTATACAATCCACGAGCGCGAATAAACATTTTCCTAACCAAGTGATTGAAATATTTTCTGACGTGTATATGTAAAAAGTAACGACAATCAAAAAATTATATTGACCGCAATCAAACCACGGTGTCGGATGTAGTTAATGAATGAGTGCGGATCGTCCACAGGGATTGTGCAATTCAATTGTATTTTGATACTTTTGAAATGAAATGTTAAACAACAATAAACGAAAACATGATTCAAGATGTGATTTGTATTCCAGTGTCACTATCCTTTACTCAAGAATCAAGAAACTATAAACAATCAAGAATCGGTTGTTTTGATAATATTTCCAATCAACAATCAAGAATATAAGAGAGGCTCGTAGGAGTCGATCGGATCTTTAGACGTGATGTAATCTAAAGGGTTTCGTGTTCTTGTCCTTCGAAGAATTGATACTAGATCAATGGTGATCGACGAGAGTTAGGGTTTTCTTGATGAAATTAGGGTTTCATCTCTTAACCCTTGTTCTTTCGAGGATACCATTTATATTCTAGCCTCTAGCAATTCCAAGAAACGATCGGAACTCCCCAATCTCGAGCGATGTCGATCAAGAAAGCATCGCAACGAATTGGGTCGTCGATTCTTGAACTTGCTAGGGTTTACAAACTCGTGGGATTCAAGAATCGATTACAAATTTGTTACATAATCATACTAAAGATCGTTTCGACTCCCCGACGAGCGGAGTTTTATTCACACATCACCACAAAGACAATATTCAAGAATAGGAATGATAACATGATGCGGAATTTAAAGAAAACAAGATAAAAGAATATCACCTTTTATTTAATCAACAATTTCAATACATTCTTTCAAGAATCTACAAGAAGAAGAAATCGATCGTTGACTCGGCTTCGCTCGTCTCCGTGGATCGTGGATCTACTTTGATCTCTTGCCCGATTGAAGATCGGCTCGGCTCATAAAAGGGTTGAAGGCATCTTGCTTGGCTTGCACTCAAGATCTTGAATTGTTGTTGGATTTAGGGTTAGGGTTTCCTACAAGCTCTCTCACTAAACTTGAGGAAGAGGGGATGAAGAAAGAGATTGATTTTCTAAACTTCAATCAAGGTTGAATTATATGGTTGAATTCTCAAATGATGAGCCTAGGGTCATATTTATAGACTCCCAAACCCTAGGTTAGATTTGAATTAGAACTTTCCCTCCCAAAGTTTGTTGAAGGGTTTCTAGAAGGAGTTTGTTAGGAGTTAGCTTAGGGTTTAAGCTAGGGTTTAGGGAAAGTTCTAGAATGATTAGGCTAGTTTAGGTGTTTGCTGATCTGGTGGAACTATATGGAGTATTCTGGAAGTTTGTGTACATTTCTGGACTTTAGCCACTGAAACAGGAGTTGTGGTACAAAATTTGAGAGGTGATCGCCTGGGCCCACCGCGGAACCGCCGCAAGAGGCACCTTTAGGCCGCTCTTCCGCCGCGTATTGATGGGCTTGGGACTTGGGCTTTCTTCTGTTGCTTGGTACTGCTGTTTAGGGCTTCAGTTGATATGTTGAATTCCAGCTGCTCTTTTGTAATGATACCAGATTTGAATTTAGTGAGCTTTCGAGCAATTGTAATGGTCGAGCATTGTAATGATCGAGCAAGCTTCTCTTTTCCTGCATAGACTTCGAAACAGGGGTTGCAAGATATGGAAAATATGCTATGTAATGTAATGCAGTCAATTTCCCTAGAAATGCCGGTTTTAAGATCGAATACATGTAATCTGATATTTTGCGACCGATTTGCTAATATGTGAATTATGAATACCGTACACTTCTATATGGATGCAAATGATAAGGAAATTGCCGGTTAAAATATGCAATATTTTCGACTGATCAAATACCCCCAAACTTAATTTCGATCGTCTCGAGAGAATGTTTTATTAAAAAGAGAGAAGGAGAAAATAAAGAAAGAGAAAAACTAACTAGCACACTTTCGTAGGCAACACGATTGCACTGAGCATGTGCAACAAGCCTTTAAACCTCTAGGTGTCCCTAGTAGGAGGAGTGTTGTCTCCTGAGGGTTTTCAGCAGATTGCACCCACAAAATCCAATAATAAAAGCAAGATCATGAATATTACATTTAAAGAAGAGAATCGTAAAAGAAAAGCTTTGAAAATTAGGGTTTCCAACTAAGCTAGCTTTTCGGTTGTCATGAGCCCTATCTTAATGGTCATGAAAAAATGTTAGAAATCACGTCCTCCCTCAATAAAACATCGTCTTAATCTTCATTCCTATCTTTATTCCAAACATCGATCATATCACCCTGCGTGTGTGTAAAGACATCCCTACACCCGGAGAATTCAATTCAAGCTATCATACCCTTGCCCATCGGCCTCAGTACTTCTTGGCAAACGAGATTGCTTACACACTTTCATGCGACCGTTAATACTTCTTGAGGTACTAACCGACCGATTACTAATGTGCTTGCATGCTTGGTGTATTTTCCTCGTCTTGCACCACCTCAGGCATAGCAGTGACTCCCAGACCAGTTGACCTTGGGGCACTAGGTGAAGAAGCACCCTTTTGCTATATATTTTTATTGCCCTCGGTGATAACAAAACCAGTATCCATTTTTCTCACCACTTTAGAACACATATTTTTTTTTTTCATACTTTTGGCTTTAAGACAAGAGCATTTCAAGGTATCCTCTACTATCCCAGGCTTCAAGACGTGTGTAAGTGCGAATAGCAGGGTAGCCACGTTCAAAATGTTTGGCTTTCAGAATAGAAACTATTTTTCAGACTTATTTTTATCCTCAGATTAGTGACGTCCTTCATCTTACTAACCCTTGGGACAACGGCTCATAACTACTTATTACTAGTTCGTATAAGAAAACTTCTAATTTTCTTAGTTTTCTAAAATTTTTCTAATCTCATGGATGTAACTTTTCACTATCTAAACTTTCATTATCTTATTTATATACAAAAAGGTGTAAATATTAAAATTATTTTTATATTTGAAAATTTTTAAATTTTTATGGGTTTTGAAAATTTTTCAATTTTTTATAGATTTTTAAAAGAAATGTTTTGTGCTTATGCAGATGATATGCAAATGATGCAAAAATAAGCACAAACCTCCCCCAAACTTGTTTTCAACAGTGTCCTCACTGTTGCCGACAGCTATACCTACAAAAAATCTGTAAATCTGGGGGAAATTATTAGTGGGGGCAAAATATATAAGTGAAGAACTTCCCCCAAACTTGTTTTTCACTCACCTTCATTCAAAAGATGATGCAATGATATACAGGATATGAAGGTGAGACGGAGGAATTTTAATCCAAATAAACTGGCTCTTGTAAGAACAAGAGCTCCTCCGTGGGGTCAGTGGAAAAATACGGTTTTAGTCTATGTCCATTTACTTTGAAAACTGTGCCGTTTTTAACATTTTCAACTTCTACTGCCCCGTGCGGGAATACAGACCGCACAACAAAAGGTCCCTTCCAACGAGATCGGAGCTTACCCGCATGAAGGTGTAATCATGAATCATAAAGAAGGACTTGTTGACCAGGTAAAAATGTTTTCCTTAAAATGCTTTTATCGTGAAAAACCTTAGTCCTATTCTTTGTGATTACAGCATTATCATAAGCTTCATCGCGGAGTTCGCTTAGCTCGTTAAGTTGCAGCTTCCGAAAGTTGCAAGCAAGGTTTAGATCAAAATTTATTTCCTTTATAGCCCACAATGCTTTATGTTCTATCTCAACAGGTAGATGACATGCTTTTCCAAACACTATCCTATATGGAGACATTCCTAGGTCGGTCTTATATGCAGTCCTGAATGCCCAAAGAGCATCCGTCAATTTGGTCGACCAGTCTTTTCTATTCTTAGCAACAGTTTTCTCCAGGATAAGTTTGATTTGTCTGTTTGAGATCTCAGCCTGCCCGCTTGTTTGGGGGTGATAGGGTGTAGAAAGTCGGTGGTTGATTGAGTATTTTCGCATCAGAGTCTCGAAAGACCTGTTACAGAAATGTGTCCCATTATCACTAATGATAGCGCGTGGGTGTCCAAATCGCGAAAAGATATTCTCTTTCAAGAACTTAATGACAACTTTCCTGTCATTAGTGCGACATGGAATGGCTTCTACCCACTTGGAGACATAATCAACCGCCAGCAAAATGTACAGATTCCCAAAGGAGTTGGGAAAAGGACCCATAAAATCAATGCCCCAAACATCAAACATTTCAACAACCAAGATGGGTTGCTGAGGCATTTCATTCCTCTGGGAAATTCTACCTGTATACTGACATTGTGTACAGGTTTTGCAATACTCAAATGCGTCCTTGAATAAGGTCGGCCAGTAAAATCCACATTGCAAAACCTTTTCCGCTGTCTTTCTAGGACCAAAGTGACCCCCACAGGCCTGATCATGACAAAATGAAAGAACACTCTTGAACTCTTCATTTGGGACGCACCGGCGAATGATCTGATCAGGACAATATTTAAACAAATAGGGCTCGTCCCAGTAATAGTGTTTTACTTGGGAAAGAAAATGATATTTGTCCTGTTTTGACCAATCGCTCGGTATAAGTCCCGTGGCATGATAGTTCACAATATCCCTGAACCATGGTTCATCGGATATGCTCAAGAGTTGTTCATCAGGGAATGAGTCATTGATCGGCAGGGTCACAGGAGAAGAAACGATGCGTGAAAGGTGGTCAGCTACTACGTTTTCACATCCTTTCTTATCTTTGATAACAAGATCAAATTCTTGTAACAGTAGGATCCAACGTATTAGTCGACCTTTTGCATCTTTCTTCGCCAGAAGATGTTTTAAAGCGGAATGGTCAGTATATACAACTATAGGCGAGCCGATTAAGTAAGGCCTGAATTTTTCTAACGCAAATACAACCGCTAAAAGCTCTTTCTCGGTGGTTGTGTAATTGATTTGCGCATCATTCAGGGTCTTACTAGCATAGTAAATCACGTGTGGCATCTTATCAATGTGCTGTCCTAAGACTGCACCTACTGCAAAATCAGATGCGTCACACATCAGCTCGAAGGGGTAGTCCCAATTTGGTGATGATAAAACGGGGGCTGAAGTGAGTGAGTGTTTAAGTGAGTCGAAAGCTGTCTCGCAATCCGAGTCAAAATGGAAGGTCGTATCCTTGGCCAGGAGTAGTGTTAAAGGTCTAGCAATTTTGCTAAAGTCCTTTATGAATCTCCTATAAAAGCCTGCATGGCCAAGGAAAGAGCGAATATCTTTGACGCTTTTGGGATGAGGCAGGTTTTGAATGACATCTACTTTAGCTCTGTCAACCTCAATGCCTTTCTGTGAAATGACATGTCCAAGGACTATTCCTTCTTGGACCATAAAGTGGCATTTTTCCCAGTTCAAAGTCAAGTTCTTCTCTCTGCAACGAGTAAGAACAGCGTCCAGATTCGCTAGGCAATCAGAAAAAGAGTCTCCAAAAATCGAGAAGTCGTCCATAAAGATCTCCAAAAAATTCTCTACCATATCAGAGAATATCCCCATCATACACCGCTGAAAGGTAGCGGGAGCATTGCATAACCCAAAGGGCATGCGACTGTAAGCAAAGGTACCAAAAGGACAAGTAAAAGTGGTTTTATCTTGATCCTTTTTGGCGATGGGGACCTGATTGTAGCCTGAGTAACCGTCCATAAAACAATAAAACTCTCGTCCCGCTAAGCGTTCCAGCATTTGATCA
The DNA here is from genome assembly GCA_030015575.1 of Agapanthus africanus. Classification (NCBI taxonomy): domain Eukaryota; kingdom Viridiplantae; phylum Streptophyta; class Magnoliopsida; order Asparagales; family Amaryllidaceae; genus Agapanthus; species Agapanthus africanus. Next base: position 7,237,039 of record CM057338.1, on the reverse strand, counting down.
ATAAATGGTAGAGGAAAATGATCTTTCCTCGTAGCAGCGTTGAGTTTTCTATAATCGATGCATACACGCCACCCAGTTTGGGCGCGTGTTTGAATCAACTCATTCGCTTCATTTGTGATAACTGTGATGCCGGATTTCTTAGGAACGACATGTATAGGACTCACCCACTGGCTGTCGGAGATTGGGTATATAATACCACTATCTAAGCACTTGACGATTTCTTTCATGACAGCTTCCTTCATGACGGGATTCAACCGTCTCTGTGGTTCTCGGGTTGGTCTGGCATCATCCATCACATGTATATGATGTTCAACTATCAAGGGACTAATCCCTTTGATGTCCGCCATACTCCAACCAAACGCCTCTTTGTTAGATCTCAATACCGATAAAAGGGCATTCTCTTGCTCTGATGCAAGAGAAGCGGAAATGATAACCGGTAATGACTCGTTCTCACCAAGATAAGCATATTTCAGGTGAGAAGGTAAAATTTTGAGATCTAACTCAGGCGGAGAAATGATAGAAGGAAGGGTCATAGATTGATTTTTGGATCTACAAAGAAGCTCAGAGCCTGTGAAAGATACAGACTCGGTTGGAGAAAAGTCAGAAGTGCAGGACTCATGTGTAGCTAAAGTGTCCTCACTAAGATCATGTGTGAAATCAAACAGAGATGTGCTAATGTCATCGAGATCAGTCAAGCAAAGATCCTCAGCTCCACAACTATCGGGAGCGATCTCATGGACAGAGCACACATCTAAAATATGAGCACTAGGTTCTGACGGCTGACTTCCAACTCTATAGATATTTAGTTCAATGGTCATATTTCCAAATGATAAATTCATTGAACCATTTCTACAGTTTATAACAGCGTTGGAAGTGGCAAGGAAAGGACGACCTAGAATCACCGGAATTTGGCCCCGGGGGTTTGCTACAGGATGTGTGTCTAGCACAATGAAGTCTACAGGGAAAACAAATTCCCCGACCTTTATCAGCACATCCTCTAATTCACCCCTTAGTTTGGTGATAGATCGGTCTGCCATCTGGAGAGTGCAATGAGCAGGTTTCAGCTCTCCAATCCCTAATTGCTCATAGACAGAATAAGGTAACAGGTTAACACTCGCGCCAAGGTCTAACAGAGCACGATTTATGTTTTTACCCCCAATCGAAATCGAAATTGTAGGACAACCTGGGTCCTTTCTTTTCTTTGGAAGCTGGGGTATAAAAGCAGTGCTGATGTTATTAGACATAAAGACCTTCTTCGGCACTTGGGTCTTCCTCTTCCTAGTGCACAAGTCCTTAAGAATCTTCGCATAAGCGGGGACTTGCTGAATCGCATCTAGGAGAGGGATATTGATGTTAACCTGTTTGAACATCTCTAAAATTTTCTCCATATGAGGACTCGTTTTATTAGCCCTTAGCCGGTTCGGGTAAGGTGCTTTCGCAATAAGCGCGGGGTCCATCATAGGAGAAGGAAAGGGGGGTAGACGAGGTCCCAAAGGAGGTGTGGGGACCGTCTGTGGAGAACTATAAGGGTTGGGTGAAGGTGTTGAGCCTAAAGGGAAATGGAGAATAGGCTCGTGCGAAGGTGGTTTGGTAGAAGAAGAAGGATCAGAAGGTGAAGTGTGTGTGTGTGGGAAAGACTCAGCCGGGGTGTTGATATGATTTTCAGTATCATCAATACCTTCCCCGACATGATTATTCAGCACTCTTCCCGATCTCAACGTTGTAATGGCATTTACATTGTAATGCCCAGGATTCTGTAGGGGTTGAGAGGGAAGTTTCCCTTTCTCTCTCGCACTCATTTCGGCTTTTAAGCGTGCGATTTCAGCTTCCATCGATTTGATACTCTCAGCTTGGGACGCTGAGTTTTTCTTTATTTCACTGACGGAAGATCTAACTTCAGTCGAAACATCCATGAAATTTGATAAAAGTGATTTCATGGTTTGAGTGAATTGAGAGAAATCGTCAGAACAGGGCTGCATAGGATTAGACTGTGCAGGAGTGTTGCCCTGGTTTTGGAAATTTTGTGACTGGTAGGGATGCTGAGTGAGTTGTAGGGGTTGCTGTTGTGGTGGAGGAAGAGCCCGTTGAAATTGATTCGTGTTTGGAACCGTGTTTTGAGATTGGTTTTGGTTCCAAGCAAAATTCGGGTGGTTCCTCCAACCCTGATTGTAACTGGAAGAATATGGATCGTTTCGAGGTCGTTGAAATGCGGCATTAGAATGCTCGTGACCTTGAAACGCAGAGTTTAATGGACATTCTTCCGTTAAATGTGACGGATCAGAACAGCACCCACAAACAGTTTTGGGGAGTGACATTGGGTTTAGGGAGGCTGCTGCAAATTTGTGTTCCATAGCGTCGAGCTTCTTTTGCATTGCTGCCATTTCAGCTCGGACACCTATGGACACATCTATTTGGTGTATGCCACCCCTATTCAATGGTTGTGTTCCACTCTCCCAAATTAGTGACTTTTCAGCGAACTCTTCTAAATATCGCCAAGCTTCCCCGTCATCTTTGGTCATAAATGTACCTTGACACATGTTTTCAAGGCTCTGTTTAGTGCTAGGGTTACTGCCCTCATATATGATTCGGCAAAGCTCCCATCTCGGGATGCCGTGATGAGGACATTGAACCAATAGATCCTTGAAACGTTCAAAGTATTTTGAAAATGGTTCGGCAGGGAGCTGGGCAAATTGGTTCAGTTCGCTACGGATTCGAGCCGTCTTTTGGACTGGGTAAAATTTCTTAAGGAATGCAGCGACGAATTCTTCCCAATTCGTAATAGAGTGTGCGGTGGTGTTGTATAGCCACTTCTCGGCTATATCGCACAAAGTAAATGGAAGAAGTCGTAGACGCATCGCATCCACTGAAAGTTGAGACGTACCCATCATTGCGCAAACGTTTTCAAATTTGGTAATGAAAACGTAAGCGTCCTCGGTCTCGAGTCCGTGGTATTTGGGTAAAAGATTGATATACTGGGGCTTTATTTCAAAGTTATCCCCATTGGCTGGTGGTGTGGATAAGCAGGTCGAAAGAGGACCTCTATGTGGATAGCATCTTTCCTGGAGAGAAATGTGGGGTGGAGTAGGATTCTGCGCACCTACGGACGGTGGCAGATTAGGGTTAAAGAAGTTTGATGGATTCGGATCCATCGGTGTGGGTGTGGTAGTAGGTAAAGAAAAGGTAAATGGAGAATTACCGACTTCGGAGTCGATAGGAGGTACGCGGACTAAACGGGCACTAGAATCCCGTGTCCAGCCTATCTTGTACTAAAAAGGGTTAGTACAAGTGGCAGCGTTGACTTATAATTAGGGATGAATGAATGCGGTGTTTGCTTTGAAAAAGGGACGGATTTTGAAAAAATGATGCGACAAAACAAATGCAGCACACAAACCCTAGAATCTAATGGTCACCTAGGTCCGATCTCTAGACCGCTCCTAACTGCCAAAAGACAAGCCGCAGGATAGAATCCTCCACTGCCTCTTTGTCCCCCTGTGGCCGGATAAGTGCCAGGTAAGTGGGAAGGAACCACCACTACAGTGGACCTAATTAATAACCACTAGCCTTAGACACACTCGCCTTAGGCACCACAAGAAAACGCGGATAAGCAATGAATTACCCACGACCTTCTCTTGTCCTATTGAGCGCGACAGTCCTTAGAGTCTTCTCTAGATTTCTTTTAGTTAATGGAGGTAATGCGGATGCAAGTTTGACGATTTTTGGGGCCTAGGAAGGGTAATGAAATCCCCACCTAATTTGGATTTGGCCGTGCCCCTTAAATTTCCGTATTAGAATGCAAACAACCAAGAAATCAAAATCACACACAATTTTATTTTTGCTTGCGGCGCTGCGATTTATTTGCAAAGAATCCTGCAGAAAAGGGTTAATTGGAGCTAAAAAGGGTGAGAGGAGAGAGCAAGAAATCACCTGCTGGAAAATTTTCCAGAGATCCCTCAATACTGCGGCGCTTCCGCCGCACTAACCATGTATATGCCGCTCTTCCGCGGTCAGGTGTTGGGAACAGTGTACAATTTTTCAACAACTTCTTCCTGTTGCTATCTACAGCTCTCTGGTATATCCCAAATAATTTTTCAACAGCACAGAATGCTCCAGATCACCTTGCAGTCAAATCACAACACACGTGTAAGAGTTTGTACGAATTTTGATTTCAAGAAGTAAAACGTAATAATTCTTTCACTTCAAACTATAAATGCAAATGAATTAGCGCGATCCCCGGCAACGGCGCCATTTTGATTGAAATATTTTCTGACGTGTATATGTAAAAAGTAACGACAATCAAAAAATTATATTGACCGCAATCAAACCACGGTGTCGGATGTAGTTAATGAATGAGTGCGGATCGTCCACAGGGATTGTGCAATTCAATTGTATTTTGATACTTTTGAAATGAAATGTTAAACAACAATAAACGAAAACATGATTCAAGATGTGATTTGTATTCCAGTGTCACTATCCTTTACTCAAGAATCAAGAAACTATAAACAATCAAGAATCGGTTGTTTTGATAATATTTCCAATCAACAATCAAGAATATAAGAGAGGCTCGTAGGAGTCGATCGGATCTTTAGACGTGATGTAATCTAAAGGGTTTCGTGTTCTTGTCCTTCGAAGAATTGATACTAGATCAATGGTGATCGACGAGAGTTAGGGTTTTCTTGATGAAATTAGGGTTTCATCTCTTAACCCTTGTTCTTTCGAGGATACCATTTATATTCTAGCCTCTAGCAATTCCAAGAAACGATCGGAACTCCCCAATCTCGAGCGATGTCGATCAAGAAAGCATCGCAACGAATTGGGTCGTCGATTCTTGAACTTGCTAGGGTTTACAAACTCGTGGGATTCAAGAATCGATTACAAATTTGTTACATAATCATACTAAAGATCGTTTCGACTCCCCGACGAGCGGAGTTTTATTCACACATCACCACAAAGACAATATTCAAGAATAGGAATGATAACATGATGCGGAATTTAAAGAAAACAAGATAAAAGAATATCACCTTTTATTTAATCAACAATTTCAATACATTCTTTCAAGAATCTACAAGAAGAAGAAATCGATCGTTGACTCGGCTTCGCTCGTCTCCGTGGATCGTGGATCTACTTTGATCTCTTGCCCGATTGAAGATCGGCTCGGCTCATAAAAGGGTTGAAGGCATCTTGCTTGGCTTGCACTCAAGATCTTGAATTGTTGTTGGATTTAGGGTTAGGGTTTCCTACAAGCTCTCTCACTAAACTTGAGGAAGAGGGGATGAAGAAAGAGATTGATTTTCTAAACTTCAATCAAGGTTGAATTATATGGTTGAATTCTCAAATGATGAGCCTAGGGTCATATTTATAGACTCCCAAACCCTAGGTTAGATTTGAATTAGAACTTTCCCTCCCAAAGTTTGTTGAAGGGTTTCTAGAAGGAGTTTGTTAGGAGTTAGCTTAGGGTTTAAGCTAGGGTTTAGGGAAAGTTCTAGAATGATTAGGCTAGTTTAGGTGTTTGCTGATCTGGTGGAACTATATGGAGTATTCTGGAAGTTTGTGTACATTTCTGGACTTTAGCCACTGAAACAGGAGTTGTGGTACAAAATTTGAGAGGTGATCGCCTGGGCCCACCGCGGAACCGCCGCAAGAGGCACCTTTAGGCCGCTCTTCCGCCGCGTATTGATGGGCTTGGGACTTGGGCTTTCTTCTGTTGCTTGGTACTGCTGTTTAGGGCTTCAGTTGATATGTTGAATTCCAGCTGCTCTTTTGTAATGATACCAGATTTGAATTTAGTGAGCTTTCGAGCAATTGTAATGGTCGAGCATTGTAATGATCGAGCAAGCTTCTCTTTTCCTGCATAGACTTCGAAACAGGGGTTGCAAGATATGGAAAATATGCTATGTAATGTAATGCAGTCAATTTCCCTAGAAATGCCGGTTTTAAGATCGAATACATGTAATCTGATATTTTGCGACCGATTTGCTAATATGTGAATTATGAATACCGTACACTTCTATATGGATGCAAATGATAAGGAAATTGCCGGTTAAAATATGCAATATTTTCGACTGATCACCAAGTCCCATCCGTGACAAGGGATATGTTCATATAGTGGACAACCCTTGTAAGTCCTCTCGAATTATAAGGAGAGAACCTTTTTGTAAGATCCTTACGACTTACAGGGGAACATGCACTTAGGAATCCTCACGATTCCCAAGGAGAAAACACACCTACAAGATCCTCACGACTTGTAGGGAGAAATACCTTTGTGAGACCCTTTCGGCTCATGAAGTCAAAAGCCTTAGTCGACAGGACCCTTAACCCTGTTTATTAAGCCACCTTTGTTTAACATCGACAGAGGCAAATGATGATTCGCTCTTGGCAATATCCCAGTTGTAGCGGTGCTGATGCCAAAATCGGTGTCTAAATCCAAGCTTGCAGCGAAAAGCCAGCAGGTCACACGTGCATACGAAATAGCCGAAATGATGGGGCAACTTGCAATAAAAAGCAGCAAGTAAAAATGTATACATAAAAAAATAGCCGAAATGATTGAGTACCGCGAAAAATAGCCGAAATGATGGGGCAATCGCGACCTTCGCGATATAAAAGCTGGAATGACAGAGCATCGCGGAAAAAGAAATAAAACAAAAATGAAATTTACGCCCTACAGGTGATGTTACATCTATCCCTGTGTACAATCCAGGGGCGCAAACAAAGAAGGAATCGCACTCCTCCTCTCCCAGGTTTCATCAGAAGAAGAAGCCAAATCCCGATGAGTCGCGGATAGCCTAGAGACCATCTCGACGTTCGTCTCGTTGCAACGGACATAGCATCAAGCAAAGCGGAACAGCGGCAACTCCCAGATCCATGGCTCGGCGATATACAGATCACCAAGAGTCAAATCCCCACCCCGTGAAATGCAGATATAATCAACAAATTCCTGGTTACGTGGAACGCGGATAACGTCACTCTTTGACCCCGTGGAAAACGTCCAGAGCGGAGCCTGGTCCTCGCAGAACATGACAGTGAACCCGTGGGAAGCATCCAGAGCAAAATTCCTGGTCACGTGGAACGCGGATAACGCCACTCTTTGACCCCGTGGAAAACGTCCATAGCGGATCCCGGTCCTCGCAGAGCACGGTAGTGAACCCGTGTGAAGCATCTAGAGCGGAGCCTAGTCCTCGCCGAACATGGCAGTGAACCCGTGTGAAGCATCTAGTGCAAAATTCCTGGTCACGTGGAACACGGATAACGTCACTCTTTGACCGCGTGGAAAACGTCCAGAGCGGAGCCTAGTCCTCGCCGAACACGCCAGTGAACCCGTGTGAAGCATCTAGTGAAAAATTCCTGGTCACGTGGAACGCGGATAACGTCACTCTTTGACCCTGCGGAAAACGTCCAGAGCGGAGCCTGGTCCTCGTAGAACACGGCAGTGAACCCGTGGGAAGCATCCAGAGCAAAATCCTGGTCACGTGGAACGCGGATAACGTCACTCTTTGACCCCATGGAAAACGTCCAGAGCGGATCTTGGTCCTCGCAGAGCACGGCAGTGAACCCGTGTGAAGCATCCAGACCGGAGCTTAGTCCTCGCCGAACGCGGCAGTGAACCTGTGTGAAGCATCTAGTGCAAAATTCCTGGTCACGTGGAATGCGGATAACGTCACTCTTTGACCCCGCGGAAAACGCCCAGAGCGGAGCCTGGTCCTCGCCAAGCACGGCAGTGAACCCGTGTGAAGCATCCAGAGCAAACACCGGACTGTGGAGTCCTTAAAATCCATGGACTATGATGTCCTTAACCTCGACCGTAATGTCTTAAAACTAACAATCAACCACCATGATTCTAGACTGATTTTACCTTGTTTCAAGGGTACATCTCTTCACTCCTTTGATATTTGTTGTTGTAATCCCTCAACATCTTCAAAGAGGTGACGGGTCCCAGTAACCACACATCGGACTGTGGAGTCCTTAAATCCACAGACTATGACGTCCTTAACCTTGACCGTGATGTCTTAAAACTAACATTGGACTGTGGAGTCCTTAAATCCACGGACGATGATGTCCTTAACCTTGACCGTGATGTCTTAAAACTAACGTTGGACTGTGGAGTCCTTAAACCCACGGACTATGACGTCCGTAATCTTGACCGTGATGTCTTAAAACAAACATTGGACTGTGGAGTCCTTAAATCCATGGACTATGACGTCCTTAACCTTGACCGTGATGTCTTAAAACTAACCATGGACGGTGGAGTCCTTAAACCCACGGACTATGAGGTCCTTAACCTTGACCGCGATGTCTTTAAACTACGGTACCTTGAAAAACATCCCAAAGCAACCCCTGACCCCGTGAAATACGGATAAGGGTGACCGCACCCAGCACTTGCGGGTCCTCACGACCCGTAAGGGAGCAAATTCTCTTGAGAGATCCTTACGACTCCCAAGGGAAAACCCGCTTAAGAATCCTCACGATTCTTAAGAAGAACTTACACCTACGGGATCCTCTTGACCTGTAGAGAGAAAAACTCTTTATGAGACCCTCACGGCTCATAAAGCTCAAAAAGTCTTAGGAGGCAGATCTTAACCCTGAGTCCTAAGTCATCGCTGCCCTGCAAGGAGATCAAGACTATCCGCAGAATACATTCAATAAAAAGGGACACACCATTGGAAAAAAATATATGCCTTTTATTCATAAACCAAAATGGATACAAAGTACAATTCATGAAAGAACAAAAAGAAAGTACTCTAATTCAGGAGTATGTACAAAAAGAAAGGAAAAGATACAAGTTTTTCAAGCCGGCGGGCGATTTAGCAATTTTGTTAGTTCATCCTTCTTTTGCTGGGCCACAGCTTCATGATTCAGGATCATCAGAAGAAGAGCCTCCGCCTGAGTCTGCTGGGCCTGATACGAGGCGAGCCGGCCTTCGAGCTCTTTCTCAGTGACTTTGTGAGCCTCTACCCTTTCGCGAGTGAACATGACAGCTTTATCAAGAGCCACCACCTCTCTGATAGACCCTTGAAGTACCCGCCAGAGTTCATACGCTTTATTGGCTTTAGCTGTAAGGCTGGTTTGAAGCTCGCTCAATGCCTTAGAGGCCAACTCCCTTTTCGAGAATTTACAGCCGAGCCTCTTCTCGCATGATGCCATGTTTGCCGTGCACCGTGCTATCAGCCCCCGCAACTCCTCCTTTGTAGCTACAGCCTCCGAGGAAAGGCGGGAACACTCAAGGGCGTGCAAGCAAGCCTCCACCTGCCGACAGAACTCCACCCAGACTCGCACTACCTCCTCGCTGTGGTAGGTGGCAAGAAAAGGAAGAGAACCGTTAGCTTCGGCGGCAAATGCTTCAGCTGTGGTTGCGCTGCCAGAACGAAGCTCCTCGATCAAAGACGACAAGGAGACAAGACTTAACTGGGCCAAGCGCTCTGAAGCTCGCAAAGCATAAGGGCCGGGCGGCATGGCGATGTGTGAGTCCAGCGCTATGGGGGCTGGCAAGGCTGTTCAGATTCGAAAAATATCAGTAAAACTCTTAAGCAAAAGAACAAGTGGGACTATAATGAAATGTCGCTTACCTACGGTCATGCAAGTAGGAGCTGAAGGTTCCCTTGGCCCTTCAACGACCTCGACCTCGTCGGCAGCTTCCAAAACTGTAAGAGACATCAATGTCATTTCGCAAAATAGCGACAATGCTATAATAAAAAATGGCGAACGGCGCTAACCCTACCCAGAGGAAAGGACGATGCGCTGAGGGGAGATCGCCTGCGGAGCTGCCATCTCCAATAGACGCTGAAACGACTGCCGGGGAGATAAATCGGCGATAGAGGCCGCCAGCCCGCGCAATTCTGAAAAAACAAAAGAGTTCAGATAACAGAAAGATCGCTAATTTAGAATGTAGAAGGTTACCTTCGACACTCCTCCCATTCTGAGCTGGAGGGATAGCAGTTTCAGCGGCCTCCGCCGTGGCCTCGGGTTCTAACGAAGGGAGGATGGTCCTGACTGCCTCCACCTCAGCCTTAGGGTCGCCCTAGGGAAGAGCCGGTGGGATGGTGACTACCAAAGGTGCCTCTCCCAAAGGAGCAAGTGCTCCAGAATCGACAACCGCCACAGGAGGCTCTATCATGAGAAGCGCAGCGTCATCAACCCCCTCCACATCGAGCAATGCTTCATTGGGGACGTCAACAGGCTTTATCTTCAGCAAGCCCGTAGGGACCTCCCCCATCGCTGAAGACTCTGCACAATTCACGCAAGAATAAGGATACATGCAGGGATAAGCAATCTGAAATGCTACAAAAAAGTATAAAAACATACCAATGCGTAGCGAAGCCTTCAATATGGCTCCTTCAAGCTGATGCTACTTCTCAAGGAGGCGTGCTAGCCGAGGTTCGAGGGTGGACTCATGGACGCCGGTCCATAAGGAAAGTGCATCCGCGGCATCCTCTGAAGCAGCCTGCTTCAGGGCCCGTTCTTCCCATTCCTCTAAAGGGCCAATAAACCGCCGCCATGAGGGGTCTTCATAGAAGATCACGGCAGGATAGGCTTTCTTCAGAACCCTTGCGTTCTGAGACTCATCTTTAGAACGTCTTATGGCCTCAGCCAATTGTGCAGCCTCCTCGGCAGCCGAGCCCGGGAAGAGAAGACCAGCGTCCGACTCTTGCACGACCAACGGCTCATCTGGAAGTATGGGCTCAGACTTCGTTAAAGAATCAAGTAAGTTTGTGGCCACCCTCCTCCGCCTCTTAGATCCAGAACCGGCCACCGAAGACGACCGTTTCTTCCCCTCCGAAGCCTTAGTGCGGCGTCGGCCCACGTCGCCCTCAACACCCTCATCCTTGTCACCTTCACTCGGTGCCACAACCGGGGATGACACCGCCATTGTCGATGCCACGGAGGGCGGTGCTACCTCGGGTGGTGGTGCTGTTACCGGAGCCCGTCTACCCCACGATCGAGTACCCAGGGGCATACCAGCTGTGGGAGTAAGATCTACCCCCGACTCCCCCGGGATAAGCGCGGTGCCGGTATCCCTCAGAGGAAAGCGGACCGGGGCGCGCGTTCGCAGCGTAGCTCCCGTGGCCAGAACCTGACTAGGCGCACCGTGACCAAGAAGTACCCTTCTTTCCTCAATAATAACCGGGTTGACTCGATGGAGATACCAACCCGTGAACGACCCCACGCATCGGGGCATGTAATCACCATCAGGGATCGTGAACTGAGAACCGGTGTTCAGCCTCACAAAATGATGGGCGGCATCTCGAACGGCCTCAAGCGAAGGGACCGGTGCGACTATGAAAGCTTCGAACGGGATGCCCTAATCATAGCCAAACTGCCGGGCAAAGCGATGCGGATTGTATTGCATGAAAAGGGCCGCGCTATTCTGACGGAATACTAGGTAACCCGGTCTGATTGCGTATAAGCGTGCGGCCTCCCGGGGCTACAAAGAGGGCGCGTTATCTATTGACCGGTCCCAAATCGGCTGAGTTGAACCCGAGGAAGAAGATAAGACCCGATCAGTGAATACCAACCCGCCAGTGGGAGCATAAGGAGAAATCAACGCCCGAATAGCTCCGAATTGAGTCGGGTCAGCGGCAGAAGCATCCACCAATCGCATAAGCCGCGGGAAAGTATAGGCGTCGTAGAATGCGGGCCTTTGATGCATAGCGAAAGCACCCAAGACGTGCATTTCAATCCAAGACGTAAAGTAGTGAAGCGAAAAATTTACCACATCTACGCCAGGGGTGGAAGTATTAGCTGCAGCACCCAACCCGTGATAGAGATGCGCCAATGCCGGGATACCAATGGCCAGCCGCATTCCCTCAGCTATACGGTGAGCCGGATAGATTACCAAAACTCTCATAAAGCGGCGATGCATAGGGATGACGAACCAGCTGAGCCAGACACTGATATACCCAACGAAGAACGAGCTGCAATGGATTCAAAAGACATCGGCGACATTATGGGGATGTAGTATTGCGGTAGATCCGATTCATTAGTCGGCAGCTTCTTCGGACCAAACCCAAAGGGGTCTTTAATGTTTGCAAACTTCGGAGCTGTCTTCGACAAGACGCCCTCGTGAAGAAAACAGGCAATGAAGCTCTTGAAAGTAACACCCTGCTCCTCAGATTCGGTGAACAATCGATCAAAGATACTTAGCACCTTGATCAAGCTGGGACGTTTGGGGCGGACGGCGTTCTCGACAGACAAGCCGTCAAGCGGTGTGGGCTCGGGTTCAAAGACGTATTCATCAGAGGGCAGCAGCTCCTCATAAAGCGTCCCTCGAATTGGCAGCCCCGAGATCTCATAAAATTCCCCCAAAGAGATCGAAACCTCTCTATCCCCCAGAAGAAAAATGTTGGTGGGGAGATTCCATTGATTCAAGAACGCCTTAACCCACCAGACATGCGGGGATTGATAATAGAAGAGCGACGCATATATTGCCTGGTAGAGCCCAACCTTCTGCAGCCGCGCACGATGGGTAGCAAGGATATAGCGAGCCCAGAGGAGGTAACTCGTGGGGTGTCGAGGAGTGAGCCCTATCTTATAAATCTGTCTCCATGGGTGGGCCTCACCTGGCAAATACGTCGTCCCAGGATATCTATAGCTGGGATTGGATGGTTCGGGATACCGGTCGTCGAAGGCTCGAGCCGTCCCGTTAGAGTCCAATTTGGCATCTCCACAGGGAAAACCATCCTCGGAGGGTCCATCGGCAAAAACGGGAAAGTGGGCTCTGTCGGCACTTCGCAGAGGAAACTCCGGCGACCCCGGCTAATATGATTGTACCAAGTTCCCCATAGAAGTAAGTTAGTGCAGTTCGGGTCATGAGCCCGGATCATCACCATCGCTTCCTCGTCGGATGGTGACTGAGGAAAAGTGGCCTCTGAGCGAGTGAAGGGAAAGCACGGAACAGAAGCCATCGCACCTGAAACAAAGTAAAGGAAAACTGTCAAAAGTGGAGCCAGCAATATATATATGTATGTATACACACACACACACACACACATGAGCATAGATATATGAAGACGGTTGAAGAAAGCGACAGAGGAATTGTTTGGTAGGACCATTAATTACAAAACATGTGGGTCCTACAAAATTAAGATGACGGCTGGCTAATGATGAGGCACAGCAATTATAATGAGACAAAGGGAGTATTCTAATCAAATAGACAAGGGACTTCAAATAACCCTACACACTCCCCTAAAAGAAATCCACCTTGGACTCTACAACAAATCAAACAAGATCAAGGGAATTAAATTCCCACAAAAGACATCATTGCAAGTTTCTTCTTCATTGATTACAGAAGGACAACCCAGGGCAAGAAAACCCTAAGAAGCCTCCATGGGAAGAACTGAGTTCTTCACAGGAATTAAATTCTTTACTGAGAGAAAGAAATTAAATTCCCAGAAATATTTTCTTTAAATGGAATTAAATTCCTTCGAAAGAGCGACCAGCATCATCATCTCCCTAAAGGATCAGGTGAACCCTAAAGAGATTTACTGGTGAAGATTAAATGGTTTCATATTTCGGTTGAAAAACTTAAGGGAAGAATGGGTTCTTGTTAAAAAGGGTAAAAACCCTTGCTATGGATTTAAAATCCAGAGAATTTTATGTATGAAAGTTCTTCGTTTGCTCAAGATGATTACCTGAGGGAAAGGAATCAGTCAACAGAGTTAAACTCTGGAAAATTTTTGGAACAGAGAACTGAGCTCTGGAAAGGAGAATTAAATTCTCAGAAACAAAAGTATGCAAGGAGGAAGATGAGCAAAGTGGAGGCGCTTCTGAAAAGACATGGGTATTTATAGGATGGGATGGAAAATGTTTCATCTACCCTACTCCCAAGACAGATCCAACGGTCACAAAAGTGACAGTGTCGCACTCACGTGCAGACACGTGAGAGCAACGCTGTGGGGGCATTTGTTCCCTGATTAAATATCAGGAAAAGATTCAGAAGAGGCATCACGTGCTCACACGTGACCAATGGTCACGTGTTGGCACATGATGGTTAAGTTGCGGCACATGGCATATTTTGTTCTCTAATTAAAAATCATGCAGAAGCTTCAGAGGAGGCATCGCGTGCTCACACGTGACCAGTGGTCACGTGATGGCACGTGATGGTTAAGTAGCGGCCAGAAAACAGAGCGCAGAAGAAGAGAATCCCATTCCAGGGGTCACGTGCTTACACGTGACAAGGAGTCGCGTGCTTACACGTGACCAGGGGTTACGTGCGCACACGTGACCAACGGTCACGTGGCCACACGTGACCGGCTTTAAAAGCCTTATTCTTTAGCAGAATTAAATTCTGAGGAGAGATCATTCTAATCTTTCCAAAATGGAGAAGAATTATGTGAAACCGTTGGATTAAAAAATCCAAAGGTGATTAAATATCACCAATTTATGGAAAAATCTCGGACATGAAAAGAATTCCCCCTAAATCTAACCGAAATAATAAAGAGATATCTTTGGATTTAAAATCCAATGGTGAATAAAATTCACCTAATAATCTAAAGGCCCAGATTAGTGGTGAAGATAAATCAAATCTCTCAATAAACAGATCAAATTTTTCAATGAAAGATTCACTAGAACAGATTGATTCTTTTCCTTCTCCTATAAATAGGAGACACATACAGAGAGGGAGAGATATAGAGCCTTGGGATCTTGAAAATTCAGAAGGAAGAATTTAATTCTCTGCAAAGAAAAACCCTAGGTAAGAAAGGAGAGTCTTAAAAAAAGAATTTAATTCTCAAAAGAGTTTAACTCTTATATGAAAGAAAAGAACTTAGTTCTTTCTCTAGTGGAGGATCTGCAAAGTGCACATCTCCCCATGAATTGAGAATTTAATTCTCATTGGGTTGAGATCCTGCCATGCAGATCTAAAACATAGAGGAGGAATTGAGTTTTGATAATTTAATTCTCACAGAATTATAGGAATTTAATTCCTTTGGGATAAAGTTAGGGTTTAACCCTACATCATAGGAATTTAATTCCTTCAAAATGGACAGAACTAGGGTTTAACCCTAATTGAGAACTTAATTATCTCAAACTCACAGGAATGCAATTCCATTAAGAAAATAAATTAGGGTTTCACCCTATGCCAGAATTTAATTCTTTTACATATATGGGAATTCAATTCCTTTAAAAGAAATTAGGGTTTTACCCTACATAAGAATTTAATTCTTAATCCTACAGAGAATTTAATTCTCAAAATAAAATGAAGAGACTTAAAAGATCTCCATGCATGCAAAGAACCAGAGTCACGTGTTACCACGTGACCCCTGTAAAGATCCACGGAGAAGAGCTTTGAGGCAACGCCTCACGTGCCCCACGTGACCCCCAAAGCACACAAAGAAAAAGCAAAAGAAAAGAAGCTCTGGGGCACCCTCATGTGTCACCACGTGACCCCTAATAAACATTCTAACAGATCAAAACGTGAGCCCCATCACGTGCCCGCACGTGATGGCTTTCAGAATTAAAAGTGTTAAACACTTATCTGTAGAACAAAACAAAGGGGATCTGGCCCCACCTTTTGGATGCCTCACGTGCTCCCACGTGATCTCTTCTCTGACAATATTTAACATCAAACTGATGATTTGCTCCCAGTGTTTAACACTGATTTTCTTAGTGTTTGACACTAACTTGGAAAACTCTAGTTCCAGTGTTATTCTACTTGCAGTGTTTAACACTGATTTGCCTTAGTGTTAAACACTAACTTGGAATCTCTGTCCCCAGTGTTTAACACTGATTTGCTTTAGTGTTTACCACTGATTTGCTTTAGTGTTTAACACTAATTTGAAAGCCCTGTTGCTAGTGTTTAACACTGATTATCTTTTAAGTGTTTAACACTAACTTGCTAATCTTGATCCCAGTGTTCAACACTGTTAGTCTTTAGTGTCTAACACTAGCTTTAGCCCAATTGGCTAAGTTTCTAGAGGCAGAGCCTCTCCTTCAATTGACCAACAGAGGGCCAATATTCTAAACATGATTGGACTTAGCCCAAGATGGCCATAAGTCCTCAATTCAAACTTAACCGGGCTAAAGGGCTCATAACATAATTAATTGGTCTCGGTCCCAAATTGGGACAAAGACTATTTAATCTACCTTGGTTCAAGGGTACATCTCTTAACTCCTTTGATACTTGGCGTTGTAATTCCTCAACGTCTTCAAAGAGGTGACGGGTCCCAATGACCACACATTGATACGGACTGTGGGGTCCTTAAACTCATAGACTATGATTTCCTTAAACTTGACCGAGATGTCTTAAAACTAACGCCGGACTGTGGGGTCCTTAAACTCATAGACTATGATGTCCTTAACCTTGACCGGAATGTCTTAAAACTAACAACGAACTATGATGTCCTTAACCTTGACCGTGATGTCTTAAAGCTAACGCCGGACTGTGGAGTCCTTAAATCCACAAACTATGATATCCTTAACCTGACTGCAACGTCTTAAAACTAACATTGGACCGCAATGTCCTTAAACTACCCATTGACCGCAATGTCACTAAACTAAACAACAGGGCCCCCCCTTAATTGCTCTTTTTCCGGATCTAAATGATTCTGTTAAGTTGATCTTAGTCTAGAAACTAGGCTAACGTATCTTTAACAAACGTTTAAGTCGATCTTAGTCTCAAACGAGGCTAACGTATCCTTAAACCCAACCCCCAAACCCGAATCTAAGATAATACGGATTTGGACTAGTCCACGCCCTACGGGCGACGACATAACTCAGTCTCCGTACACAATCCACGGGCAACCAAACACAAAATAAACACGCACGACACGAAGTGATCATCTGGAGAAGGAGAAAGTTGTTACCGCGATGCGGTAGCGTAATTAACTGTAGGGGCTTGCGCCTGCAGGGAAGAGCGCCCCCACAATCAAAAACCCCTCAAGCGAGGGGGAATCTGACGAAGTCTGCTACATCGGACGCATCCGTTTAAACCTTCGATACATGGTGACATAAATCAACTTGGCATTTTCGGAGAGGTGGACGGATAGTACCAATTAGCATCTGCCCCAAATTTCAGGCAAGACGGTTATCGTGTCTCCGTGATTCGGAGGGGAACAGCGGGCATGATGGGCACTAGAATCCCGTGTCCAGCCAAGCATGCACTAAGCGGGTTTAGCGCAAGTGGCAGCGTGTGTGTGATTTAAAATTGGTTTGTTTTGAAAAGTATCGGACGTGAGATAAATCACACAAAAATGCATAATCAACTCTAGAACTAAGGTTATCTAGGTCTCTAGACCGCTCCTAAACTTCCAAAGGACAAGCCGCGGGATCAATTCTCTACCACCTCTTTATTGCTCTTATGGGTAGGTAAGTGCCAGGTAAGTGGAAGGTATCCGCTATACGAATCACCGAAAATAGCGGGCCTAATTTAGTAACTACTTGCTTTAGACACACTTACCTATACACCACAAAAGAAATACGGATAAGCGATAGATTACCCACGACCTTCCTCTGTCCTTATTGAGTGCGACGGTCCTTAGAGTCTCGGTTTAGATATTTTTAATTAATGTAGGGTGATGCGGATGCTCGTTTTATGATTTGTGGGGCTTAGGAAGGGTGATGAAATCCCCACCTAATCTGAATTTGGTCTTTGCCCTTTAATGTCCATATTAAAATATGCACAAACCAATTACAAAACACGTAAAAAGATTTTTTTTTGAGCGGCGATATTTTGCAAAGAATCCTGCAGAAAAATATATTATTGGATTTTTCAGAGGAGAGAGAATGTATATAGGAAGTTACCAGAGAAAAATGAAGCCTTTGATCCCTAACTCGGCCGCAGTTCTGCCGCCAAAGCGCACTTCTTGCCGCAATTACGCCACGGTTTTGAGGGATCGCTTGAAAATGTTTTTTACTGTGGCCTCCTTTGCTTCTATTGTCCTCTCTGAAGGTCTCTGAATCTTGATTTCCTCTTTCTATTGTTTTCAGATTCCCTCGCAAGAATCGCAGCTATTCGTTAAATATACAATTTACAGTTTTGTTTTATTTATGATATGGATCGAATAAGAATTCAACACGAATAGTAAGAATAAAAAAATTATGCATGTATCCCCGGCAACGGCGCCATTTGATTGATTCTGTATTTAAAGAAGTGTGTGTAGTAACCGCAATCAATAACGGTGTCGTGTGTAGCTAGACCGAGATGAGTACGTGTCGTCCTTAGGGATGTGTGGAATCTTATAATCTTTCTTTAGACATTTGATTAGGAAGAGAAAGAATAATAGATAATAGTGAAGAATAGTTATAGAATCTAGATCTACGTTAAACACAGATGTAGAATATAGATATAGTTTAAAGACGGATGTAGATTTTATATCAGAAGAGGGCTTATAGGGTTCGTTAAGATTTAGTAGTCATGGATGATTAATTAAAAATTACTCCTTTTATGCTTTAATAGATTTAAAACTAGATTGACAGAGATGCATGTAGATTAGGGTTTTTGGAGGGAATTGGGTTCCCACTCTTAACCCTTATCTTTACATGGATCTCCGTTCATGTCTACCCTTTACTAAATCAATTATCAATCTAATTTCAGATTGTGGTCGTGACTATCAATGAATTGATAGCGCGCCCGATTAGGATGTTAACTATTCTTTTGATAAAGTTTATAAACTTTATAAGACGTAAAAGGAGTTAAAGGATTTTTTCATCCATTGATCTATGATTGATCTGTATTTAAAGAAGTGTGTGTAGTAACCGCAATCAATAACGTTGTCGCGTGTAGCTAGACCGAGATGAGTACGGGTCGTCCTCAGAGATATGTGGAATCTTTTAATCTTTCTTTAGACGTGTTGATTAGGAAGAGGAAGAAGACTAGATAATAGTGAAGAATAGTTATAGAATCTCACGTTAAACACGGATTTGGAATATAGATCTAGTTTAAAGACGGATGTAGATTTTATATCAGAAGAGGGCTTGTAGGGTTCGTTAGGATTTAGTAATCCTGGATGACTAATAAAGATGACTCTTTTTATCTTTTGATAGATTTAAAACTAGATTGATAGTGATGAATGAGGATTAGGATTCTTGGAAGAAACTAGGATTTCCACACTATTGACCCTTGTCCTTTCATTGATCTCTATTCATATCTAGCCCTTAACAAAATAATTGTTAATCTGATCTCAAATCGCGGTCGAGACTAGCAATAAATTGGTAGCGCACCCGATAAGGATGTTAACATTTATTTTGCTAAAGTTTATAAACTCCATAAGACTTAAAAGAAGTTAAAACATTTTCTCATCTATTGTTCTACCCTAAACCTACGAACCCTATCAAGCGGAGAATTTCTCGCGCATGATGGAGATAGAAGAACAGATAGATGTGAAAATCATAATGTAACTAAATAATTAAATTAATTAAACTAAAGATCTACCTTTATTAATCAACTTCACAACTACAAACTTCAAGTTTAGATTACAAGAGGAAGAAGAAGTTGCTCTCGATCTCTGCCTTGTCGGATGTAGATGTTCCGTCGAATCTCACGTCGCTTTATCACGTCGAATCTTGGACCTATCTTGGATCACTTGTTCTTTGACGGTGATTAGCTTGTGTAAAAGATTGATGATTTCTATGTTTAGCCCTCGGTCCTTTTTATAGCCCCAAAACCAGAAACCAAAGATCCCTAGAATTAGGATTAGTTGTAACAAATCCAACCTGAAAATCCTAACTCCTGGTTCGGTGAATCGGCCGCGGATCCGCCGCATATTGCATGGTTTGGCCGCGGATCCGCGGCCGTTTGGTGAGATCTTAGGTGCAAATTTCTGGGGCTTTATTCTTGTGACACATGGAGATTTAGTTGATGTCTGGAACTTAAAAATATTTTCTAAGTCTCTGCCAGTATTGATTCATCGATTTTTTTTAATATTTTGGCAAATTTTTGATTTCCGACATCTTAACATCTCGATCTCCTGACTTGAGCCAAACCTTGCACTATATCTCAAAGAATAATATTAGTAATATTTAGTATTTTTTAGATATTATCCTAACCATTTGATATGATATTATATTTTAAGAATATTGGTTAAGGATATTTGATATGATATGCATATTTAAATTGTCAAAATATTATATAATATTATACGCATACATTTTCCTTCATAATATTAATTATAATATATAAACATATGAAAATAGTATTTTTACAGATAAACCCTCATATGTGTCATATTTATAATAAACACCTTTAGATATTTAAGAATAGCAAGGAAAATGTTATATCAAATGTGCGATATTTTCGATTAAACAAATACCCCCAAACTTAACTTTGATCGTCCCGAGCAAACTTATTTATTCAAGAGAAGGAGAAAGAAAAAGAAAAACCTAAGAAGCACACTTTCGTAGGCAACACGATTGCACTGAGCACGTGCAACAAGCCGTTAAACCTCTAGGTGTCCCTGCTAGGAGGAGTGTTGTCTCCTAAGGGTTTTCAGCAGATTACACCCACAAAATCCTATAATAAAAGAAAGACAGTGAAAGTTACATACAAAGATAAGAACTATAAAAGAAAGAACTTGAAAATAAGAGTTTCCAACTACACCAGTTTTTCGGTTGTCATGAGCCCTATCTTAATGGTCATGAAAAGATGTTAGAAATCACATCATCCTTCAATTAAACATCGTCTTTAGTTTTCCTCCCTATCTTTCCTCCAAACATTGATCATATACCCCTACATGTGTATAAAAGACATCCATACACTTAGAGAATTCAATTCAAGTTATCATACTCTTGTCCATCATCCGTAATACTTTTTAGTTGATGAATATTTTAGATGGAATTGCTCACACATTCTTCATACGACCGTTAAAACTTCACCATTTTTAGTATACTTCATGCATTGATGGAGAGTTGACGTAACGATGCCGTAATCGTGGAGCCACGGTCATCCTAAGAGAATTTTATAAGACGTGTCAACGTCGATCACGTATATCTTAGCTTCGGTTTGCAGATCCCCAAATTTGATTTGCAGAGCTATAGACCCCAGAACTTGCTAGCAGTTTTGATTAAAACCTTGATGACAATCCTTTCCCTTGACAGGTGTCGGACGTCCATTGACAAACTCTTCAGAGTCCGCAAGTTCATGATGTTCACTGAGGATCCTGGATCAATCAATTTGCGATTAATCCGATCTCCGTCGCTGTACCCTGTCATGTAAAGCGGCCGGTTATGCTCAGCTGTTCCCAGTAGCAGGTCTTCGTCCTTAAACGTGACCGCGGCGGTATGCAGGGTGTACTGGGCTTCTTTCATATTAATTTCCACAAAGCGAGCCTGGTACCGCTCGGGGTTTTGTAAAGCGTGAATGAGAACATCTCTAAGCTCTTTAGATAGGACCAATGTATCGTAGATGCTCAGGAGAGACGGAAGCTTTCGAAGATGAGCCAAGCCATTATAGTCCACCAAGGAAGGACTCGAATTTTCATGAGCCGGCTCTCCGCCATCTTCTTCGTTAGCGACTTTTTTTCTTTTCCTTTTGGGCGTTGCCCTGATCAGCGATAGAGCCCTGCTGCTTCTGAGCTGGATTTGATTGGCCTTTGTGGCGAACTCCTCATCCTCTTCGGAAAAACAGAGCTCCTCCTCAGAGTCGCTGCCTAGATGGATGGTGTAGCAGGTCACTATAGGGATCTTTTCATTGGAGTCTTCTTCTAACTCCTCCAGAATCTCAGCTGCTTCTACAGGAAAGAACTCCTTCAATTGAATTAGTGTTCTTTCCTTTTGTTCATAGTCTTCGAGAAAATTGATATATTTTTGAATGGTCGATCTCCTTGCAGAAACTTTTTCGCGTCGAGCTGCACTTTTCTTCTTCTTGAGCTTTTCGGATTTTGAGCTTGATTGAGCAATATTGGCAACTGGAATGGTGGGCTTCTTCTGTCCTTTCCATTCTGTTCTGGGCTCTTTCCGAAGTAACTTTAGCATCTTCTTCGTCTTATTAGATATGTGCGTACTCCACAGAGGCTGTGGTGAGTCAGTTTCATTTCTCAGGGCAGCGGGTTCAGCTGTCTGCTCCTAGAAGGCTTCAGCTTCTGTCTATATAAAGTTGGTGGTTGCAACTTAATTGTTCACCAACACACTCTTGGACAGCTCGATCTCTCCAGTCTTGTACTACTTCTCGGCCCAGTCTTTGAAGATATAGCAATCCTCGATCGCATGGCTCACTACTCGGTGGTACGGGCAATATAGAGGATTGTCGGTCATTTCTGCTTCCTGAGGTCTTTTCGACCCCGGCAATTGTAAACCGTTGTTCAAGGCATCTTTAAATATCTTGCGGACCTTATCCCTTCTGAAAGAGTAAACCTTGTTCTTTTTCTCCTCTAGGGAAGGCCCTTCTCCTCACGAGCTTTCGAGACCGGTTGGTTTTGGATTCGCATGCCTTTCGCTTATCTTCATTGTCAGACTATTGAAGACATTGGTATTGCTGGAATTCCCGCTCTACGGTTGTCGTCCCGCTTGCTTTTCCAAGTCTTGTCTCTCTGAGAGTCCGGGGTAGACTCTTGCTTCGAGCATTCCAGTATTTGAACTTTCTTGGTTAGCTTCTGAAACGTCTTGAGGCCTGCTGTACACAAGAATGGGATCATCCAATTGCTGAGGTTCCCAATGAGAAGGCTAACAGACTGGTCCTGCTCCAGCAGCAGTTCGCACTTGACCGTGAGATTACGCCATCGGGTGATAAAGTCGGTGTTGCTTTCATTCTTCCCCGGCTTGATCCTCACAAGGTCAGCAATGGAGATTTTATCATTGACACTCATGAATCGTTGCCGAAAAAGAGACTCCATTTGGGCAAAAGTAATGATGGACCCGTCTGGTATGCTTGCATACCAGTCGAAAGCAACACCGGTCAGGCTATTGAAAAACTGACAAAGAAGGAGGGCATCATTGACCTCTGTATTTCCGCACGACTCTTTAAAGTAGGCGACGTGCTGATTTTTTTCCCGTTTCGTCAAATCTTCCGAACTTAGGAATGATGTAACCGCTCGGGAACTCGATCAGATCATACTGTACGAGATATGGAAGCCCACTACTACCGATTTCTTTCTGGGCTTCGGTTTCGGCTACCAATGTTTTAAACTTGCTAGCGACCAAATCCATTATCCGATCTTGTGTTAGCGGGATGGTGCTATCTGAGGCCAAGGCATCCCCAGAAGCAGAGTGTGGCCGGATTTCGTGCGGCTCGCCCAATCTTGGACCCAAAGAGATAGGCATCGGTTGCTTCGGGTTGTCATCACCCGGCTCATGAGCAGAGACTTGTGCTCGATTGGGAGGCGTCCGAGCAATTTGAGTCGTGAGCTGCATCACAACGTTCTTTAGGTCATCAATTTTTGAATAGAGCTTGGCCATCTCTTTATCTTTTCTCCTGAGCTGTTTTCGAAGCTCTTGAAACAGCTCTTGCTCTGCAATCCTGGGGCGGAAAGTCTGCTCTTCCTCCCTGTTCGAGCTTGATTCCACATGGACTGAGGGGTCTTTCTGCCTATAGGCCTCATCGAGAGGGTTCTCATCATTTAGCGGAGGCGGCTGATCTTGGGAAGTGGAAATCACATTCAAGCTAGATTGGGCTTGGGATGTGGTGGCCCCATCCTTGTTTTGGTTGCGCAAGTTATCGCTGGCGCCCGCCATATAGACCATATGGATAATATATCCGGCCGTCTTTTCATTATTGGCAGCAGATTTCATGGACCGCTGTCGTGGCCCTTCTGTTTTGGTAACGGACGATTAATTAAAGATGGATGGCCTGACCGAATTCTTGAGTAATGCCGGCGCTTCTTTTCTATATTTGTCACGCTACTTTCGTTCGGCACAGAGCGCCTGATAGACTCTTGAAGAGACAGTGTCATGATTTCTTTGTTTGGGCCGGGACACGTCTCTTTGTAGCATTGTTTGGATTGCTTTCTCCTTGATTCTAGCGGTCATGGCGTTTTTCTGAACCCACTTCAAGGGTTTGAAGGAATTGCTGACTTTTAGGGCCGACTCAGCCGTCGTCGCGGGGTGACCCTGCTTTTCGAACCTCACAAGATTCCACTTAGCCGAAATCCTGGCCCTTTTGTTGGCTCGATACCTGAGCCGCTTCTATCTCAACCTTTCCGTTTTGGGCACTTGGCAGGCTTCGGCCCTTCGGGACGCGTCGTAGACCGACCGACAGAGAGTCCAGAGAATATGCCTACACACTCGATCATCAAGGGGAACGTCTGAGGTTGCTGGAGCTGCTTTGTGGCCCCATTGGTGTTGACGTCCTTGCCCCCAGTTGGAACAGTGGAGAGCCATTCGAATACAGATTTGCATTTGGGGTGGGATGCCCTAGCAACCACGACGTTCGGCCTTCTGTCCCTTGAGGTCGGTTTGGCCGTTTGGTTTGTCGGGACCTCCGCCAGATGAGCTCTTCCAGCAGGGTAGATGTCGACCGAACCAAATTGACTGGGTGGCTCCTCCCATTGCCGGCTGAGACTGATAGGGAGAACCACACGAGCATTGATCTTGACCACGTACGAGATTGGGGTCGCATCAGCAGCTAAATTCATCTTGGGAGACATCATTGTTGAAAGTTGATTGCTGCATGAAAGGAACATTACTTCAGTACAGACGTCGGTATATATGTTAAATGAGTTCGCATGAATGCTTGACCTGAGATATGGGAGGAGAGAAAAGTTCCACCGGGCATGCTAGAATCTGTAGGGTGTTTTTCGTCACCCCATTGAGATGGGAATACGCGTCGCTTATTAGGCGTACTACAGATTCCCCCTACCTAGGATAGGCGGGGGTTTATTGATTATGCGGATCCGAATCTCCGGCAGCCGCGGACTAAGCTGTCGTTAATTAAACCTCGCCTTTGGAGCGAGAGAACCTCCGATTGACGGGTCAAACTGGTCATGCGAACTTAATATGCAGTGTGCGTGTGTTGTGTATTAAGGGGTTTTGGATATATCGGGGGCCCCGCAGAGTTTGCGGGGGTCCCGCTACCCGTATATCGGGCTGGGGGTTAAAGGGGCTGGCAGCCCCCTTGCGGGATGCGGGGCAGCGCCCCATTATGAAAATTTTCCTAACGGGGATGTATTTTGAGTGCGGGGGAATGTGGAAAAAAGTAGGGTGAGGAGCGTCTTAAAGACACTAGGGAGCTGGGCGCTGGAGCGCCGATGCTGGGTGCTAGTGCCTCACGTGCCCGACATATGAGCGTTGTGCGCTTGGACGCTGGACGCTTGGGCGATAGAGCCTCATGCGCCCGGCACATGGACGCTGGACGCTTGGGCGCTAGCGCCTCACGCGCTCGGCACGTGGACGCCGGCGGAAAAAAGGGGGTTTTTAGCCCCGGAAATAGGAGTTAAACTCCGAAACAGGGTTTTTATTTATGGAGTTAAACTTCGACAGATGTTGAATGGAGTTGAACTCCTATATATAAAAAAGGTTTGATTTATGCGGTTAAACTCCAACAGATCTTGAATAGAGTTAAACTCCTAGAAATCTTTGGGGATGATCAAAGGGGACCCCTTTCTTCTCCCCTTTAGCCCTGGATCTTCTTCTGGCCCTTGGAACTTTCCAAGATGGGATTTTGGGAGATGGGTCTCCTTCTTCCTCCTCTTCTGTTGGCTGGATCTAGGAGAAAAAGAGGGGGCGAGATTTAAAAATCTCCCGTTTTTTATATCTGATGGAAGATCTGAGTTCCCCTTCAAGTGTTTGATGGTGAAAAACTGTTTATTTTTAAAAAAGGAAGAGTGAAACTCTTGATTTAATTTAAAAGAGAAAGAAGGTTTAGAACCTTGAAGAAAGAGAAGGAGACACAAAACCCTAATTTTTGAGAGAGGGAAAAAAAGTTCTTATTGATTTTTCATCACATTACCTTTATAGGCTACACACTTTATATATAGCCCCTTGGGCTTTACCAAATAGCACTTGTGCCACCTCATGCCTTATTTACTTATTTCTTTTTTGCACATAAGCCATGGGGTTTACAAAATTTTGGGTTTCTGCCCACTTTACATATATTTATTTCTAAAAATTATATTTAGACTAATTTATTGCCTCCTTTTTGGCATGGAGCCGGCCCCTTCCATGCTTGGTCTTGACTTAGGCTTGGTCTCGGGCCCACTTGACTTGGTGTTGACCTTGGTTTTGACTTGGTCAACTGGGGTGTAATTTTTTACCCCAACAGAGGAAAGTCGTGCTTCCATGGGTCATCGGCCGCAAACTCTCAAAAACTCAGGAGCAACAGCAAAAGCTTCAGGAAATGCTGATCAAAATGTCAGCACTCACGGGGCAGAAAGAAAACCCGGAATCGGCATCTGAACTGCGCCAAGAGCAGGAGACCGATACAGAATTCTTGCGAAGGGTGCTAGAAAGAAAAGACAAGGAGGCCACAGAACTAGTTGCTAATATAAAGCAGATGGCGCTTTTGTTCCAAGATATGGTTGGAATGATGATCCAGCCAAAACCTCCAGCTGAAGATCCGCCGATAATCGAGGATGACAGAAGGGAAACATCAAACACTCTTCCGGCTCTATCGACGGCTAAAGAGGAAACAATCACCAAGGCCACTCTCGATGACTATATAGCTCAACAAACACGAGCTCATCAAACTAGTGAAGCGGCTGGCCAAACTGTCAAAACTGGGCGACCATATCCGGGCTGGTATGACCAAATCAAGTACTCGCCGGGATATAAGATCGCCAAGTTTCATGTATAAAAAGGGACAGGCAATCCCCATCAGCACGTCACTCAGTTCAGAGCTCTATGCAGCAACACTGGAGGCGACGACAAACTGCTGCTTCGCCAGTTCGTTGGCAGCCTGTTGGAAACAGCGTTGGAATGGTACTCAGAGCTTCCAAATGACTCTGTCAAAACATCCACAGAAATGGAATTGTTTTTCACACAGCGGTTCGCCAGCGCAAGCGAGCGCACCCCGATCACGGCATTAATCAATACCAGGGTGAAGTCGGGAGAGACATGGGTCCAATACGCTATCCGGTGGCGGAACTTATGGTCAAAATGCGAACAACGCATCGAAGAATCTCCTGCCGTGGGTATATTCATTGGGACCCTCGATTCTCAAGCGACTGTGTCCTAGTTTATGACGTTCTTCAAGCCGACCACCTTCCATGCTCTGATCGACAAGATGGCCTAAAAGGACCAGATGGGCTACGGGCCTTCGTCCTCAAAAATTGACCCTCGAAATGCTAAGGGTGAAGGGAAAGCAGCCTTCGTGGCCAACACTCAATAACAGCCGAGTGATCCGAAGCCAGTTACTCGCCAAAACAACATGCGTCCGTGTCTATCCCTGGAAAAAAGGCTAAGACGCGCTTACTCGTTTCCCTGTGATAAAACGAGGAGACTGTTCGAACTGGCGGTGCGTAACAAAATCATCACACTGACAGATCCAAGACGTCCACCACAACCTGGCGATGTCAACAATCCTAACTACTGCTCCTATCAAAGAATGGTGTGTTACCCAATTAAGAATTACTATGTCTTCAAGAACTGGGTTGAGGACCAATATCAACAGGGGAAATTCACGTTGTTTGAGAACTGGAGGGAGAATCCACCACAGAAGCGCACTCCCAAAAAGGTAGATGCGCCAGGGGCATCATGCTCGCTCGTGGAAGAAGCTCCATGGGAAGTCGTCCTTTCAACTAAAACTAAAAGAATGCTGAAGGATCTCCAGGCATGTTCGGCAATCAGGTGGAAAAGCCCACTTGAACCGGAAATCATCGAAGGGATGCTGAAACCGCGTCCCGTACTGAAAACTGTCGACAAAGGGAAAAATCCCCAAGTCGAGCCTTAAAAGTCTTTAAAGAAAAAAAGAAGACCAAGAAGCCTATGCAACCTGGCAAGTATGACGACAAACGCACAGACTTACAGAGATACATTGACGTGCTGGAGGAGTACAACCAGAAGACGCAGACACCGGTCACCCTCGGAGAGTTCCTCAAGCATATTCTTGAGAACGAAGAGAGTGACAACGATGAGGAAAACAACTCATCAGAAGAAACCGAAGACTATGTAGCAAGTTGACACATGGTCTTCCATTCGTCGTCAAATGGCGAAGAAGCTCCCTCGGTGTCAGAAAACAACGCAGAGGAATTGGGGGCAGGATCGACGCCAAAATCCCTGCAACTGTCAGAAGACTCAATCGATAAGTTGTTAAATGAAGCCTTTCGAAAAAGCAAAGCTGACCGAGAACGCGAAACAGCCATATACAAAAAGGATAAGCGTCGGAGTCAGGATGAAGAAGATGCGGTAAGGATGAGTCATAAAGTACTCCAACCAAACCAAAGCACACCTGCCACAAATAAGAGCAGGATCAAGACAGAGAAGCGGTTCGCTAAAGCCCTGTCAGTAGGAATGAAGCTGCCCTCTCTCATGGGAAACACTCCCGGGGCCACATGCCTCAACGAAGAGATTTCACATCCAAACTAATGCTTATACCATCGGAGGGTTACTCACCCCACCGAAGAATGCAGTGCCTTCATGAAATGGTGGCAAGGATGCGTTGCCCACCAACAACACTTCAAGAGAATGAAGCGCGAAGCTCGCCGACAGCAAAAAGGTGTGGCAGATGCTCGTGGAAAAACAACCGGCAACTGTTATATGGTTGATACCAGTTCGGAAAGAGAAAAGCTCCAAGTCCTTACCTCCGGGAGAGATTCTGAGGAAGAAATGAGCCCCGGCCCTCTCTTCAAGGACTCCATCTCCGAAAAAATAGATGAGGAAAAGAACTGTGGGAACATTCAGCTGCGTAACCGCACGTTGCCTGAGAAGAACCTCGGACCTACAAATAAAGGTTTGAGTAAAAGAGACAAAGGGAAAGAAAAGTCCTTAGGGAAATCACCCTTGATGATGGAATCGTTAAAGAGCTCGCAGCCAAGGACCCACCTAGGAAAACCAAGGTGGATTACAATGTCCTAGCACATCTGAGGAAAATGCCTTTATAACTAAGCATACTGGATGCTATCCTTCTTTCCAAAGAGGCACGAGATTCTCTGATCAAGGCATTGCAAGATCCTGATCAATTCCAAGTTTTCTTAGCTGAAGAAATGATGAAGGACGAACTGGCAGATGAGGATCTCCTCCTCGGAACGTGCGAGCATAACTGCCAGTTATACGTCACTGGGTACTGCCACGATATCAAGATAGGTAAAATCCTTGTCGATAATGGGTCTTCTGTCAACCTCCTCAATGGAAAGGTGCTAAAGGAGATTTGCATGAACGTTCAGCACCTAGCCCGAGATAGAATTACCAACTTCTATTTCGATTCACAGTCATCATGGACGCTCGGTCCATAACACTGACGTTACGTTTTGGGCTGCTCGTCACTGACATCAAATTTCATGTCATTGACGCCAAGACTTGCTACAACGCTCTGCTCGGCAGGTCTTGGTTACACGAGTATAATGTCATCATTTCTACACAACACTAGTGTATGAAGTATTTCAAAGACGGCCTCGAGTACACCATTACGGGGGAGCTAAATCCATTCTCCGTAAACGAAGTCCGAAAATATGAAGACGCAAAGTACTTCCTACCGGACTTCGAAGATACGGAAAGATATCATAAGCCGGAGGATAAACGGAAGTCCATTGTCACCATCCCGATCTTTAGTAGTGACACCGAGGAAGACGAGGAAATAGTCTACTCGGGGCAACCCCAATGCAACAGGCCCGGACCATTTACTCCCATTTTAGTCTTTGGCGGTGACTCTGAAGACGAGGCCAATGCCGTGTTCTCCACTCGCCCGTCAGCGCAAACCGTTACTGGAGATTATCAAAGTTTACAAATCACTGTGGGTCCGCCACGGCATTACAAAGAACTTGATGCGCTTGACACATACAGCATACAAGAGCTGCAGACTTTCTACGTCCCTCCTAGGTGAAGAGGTGAAAATACGATCCTCTTCTACCAATCCACGGAGACCAAAATGGAGAAAAAAGTCTGGCATAGTGTCGAGCTTGCGCTTGACAGGCTTCAACCAATCCGTTTGCCCAGATATTACTCAGAGAGATTGAAAAGGTTATTAAGATGCCAAGGCGTACCCTTTAAACAAACCGCTCGACAAGCCCAATTCTATAACAAGATCTGGGATGTTCCCGGGACTCAGCGAAAGATGTCCAACGGGAAGATGGAAACAACCGGGCTCGGATACGTTTGGTCCAAGAAATGGGAGCAATTCCACAACTGCCGCGCCATAAATAACTCCGGTGGAGAAAGGAATGCTTTTCCAGATAACTGTGACGTTGAAACGGATCAAAATCCCGCTATAAGAACATCAAGTCCGTCGTTCGAAGAGCAAGTTGACAAGATAATAAGAGAAGCCGATCAAAAGATTCGGGATGATCACAACCACGAAATGGCTATTTACGAAAAGGCCAGGACGCAGCGTCTCAATCAGCAGTCTGCGAAAAGAGAAGATTACGATGCCCTTCACTCTCATCCCGCTGTACGTTCTCGCGACAAGAGAAAAGCCCGAAACAGGGGCAAAAACAAAGTGAAGAACGAGAATGACATTCTAAAACAGCGAAGCGGATCCAAGAATTCAGGCAATCGAGGAGAAGTCAGCTGGAATCCGTCTTTTATGAAGAAAATAGGATGTGAATACTCTTTCCCTCAAGACAAAACAAGGAAAATACTCAAACTTGTCATGAAGCATCAAATGATGACGCTCCCGGAGCCTCGGTACCCCGAATAAATAAATGAGGTTTATCACCCGCATTATTGCTCCTACCACCGAGCAATAGGACACCCTTTGAAGACTGCTTTACCTTTAAAGACTGGGTCGCAGACCAATATCAACAAGGCGGGTTCGCTCTATCTGACAGCAGGAGGGTAACCCCACCGCAGAAGAATGAGCCAAAGAGAACTTATATCGCGAAGGTAGGACCAGCTCAACATCAAGACTGGAAGCAAACTCATACCTGCCACGTGATAACATTCTCAAAAAGGGGAGGGCACGAGAATATGGATGACTTCTTTAGGTGCTTCTCAAATAAGGATGGACAAGGTGATCTCAAGTTTCCACCGACCCCGAAAGAGCTGGAAGATGGGATACACACTACGGCGGATAACCTAAAGAAAATTGACTTAAAAACGGAAAATGATCCGAGGCCCACGTTCGTCAGTGAGCTGCTGTCTAAAAAATAAGTGGCCACACTGAAGAACGTGCTTATGTAATATAAAAACTGCTTCGCATGGAACTAATCCGAGATGCCGGGACTAGATCAAAAAATAGCGGTGCATAAACTGGATATATCACCGGACGTCAAGTCAATCAAACAGGTGCCAAGAAGAATGCGGCTCGAACTCGAGATGAGTATCAACGCTGAAGTCAAGAAACTAATTGACTCTGGTTTCATCCAAGAAGTTCAGTATCCCGGCTAGATTGCCAACATTGTTCAAGTAATGAAGAAAAATGGGACAGTCCGCATCTGCATGGACTTTCGGGACCTTAACAAAGCTTGTCCAAAGGATGACTTCCCAATACCTGTTACTGAGCTGATGATCGACAACACGTCTACTCATGAAGTCTTCTCATTCATGGATGGATCTT
The DNA here is from genome assembly GCA_030015575.1 of Agapanthus africanus. Classification (NCBI taxonomy): domain Eukaryota; kingdom Viridiplantae; phylum Streptophyta; class Magnoliopsida; order Asparagales; family Amaryllidaceae; genus Agapanthus; species Agapanthus africanus. The sequence goes on along the minus strand of CM057338.1, from coordinate 7,205,541 downwards.
CAGGATACAACCAAATAAAAATGCATCCTGAAGACCAAAAGTATACCGCCTTCCGGACTCCATTGGGTATATTTTTGCTACAAGGTGATGCCCTTCGGTCTGAAGAACGCCGACGCTACCTACCAGAAGGCCATGACAAAGATCTTCGATGACCTCATACACGAGATTGTCGAATGCTATATTGACGACATTGTGGTAAAGAGCAAATCTCATGAGGAGCATTGGGAACATCTAGACATTCCAACATCTTCAGAAGTATAATCTGAAGATGAATACTCTAAAATGTGCGTTTGGAGTCTCTTCGGGTAAATTTCTAGGATTCATCATACGACACCGAGGCATCGAAATAGACCCATCGAAGATCAAGGCGATTACAGAAATGCCCACGCCGAGAACTCTCAGACAACTGCGGTCTCTCCAAGAAAAGCTCGTGTATATCCGGCGGTTCATAACCAACCTCTCCGGAAAATGTCGTCCCTACAGTCATCTAATGAAGAAGGGGGCCCCATTCGTCTAGGATCATAAGTGCCAAAATGCACTGGACGAAATTAAGCAATACCTACAGAATCCGCCAGTGTTGACCGCTCCGGTTAAGGGAAAACCGCTTATCCTATACACAACGACCCTTGAAGGTTCTCTGGGTGCGCTATGGGCACAGGAGAATGACCAGAGAAAGAAGAGAGTTCTGTATTATTTGAGTCAAGTTCTTCTAAGGGCAGAAAACAACTACTCCCCCCATCGAAAAGTACTGCTTAGCACCGATCTTTGCGATAACAAAGCTCAGACATTACGCCTTGGCACATGAGGTCCATCTAATATCAAAGGTGGATCCTCTCAAATATTTGATGTCAAAAGCCATACTAATAGGAAGTCTTGCTAAATGGGACTTCCTCCTGATGGGGTTCTCGATAATGTATCGACCTCTCAAAGCAGGGAAGGGCCAGCCCATCGCCGACTTTCTCGCCGAGCATCCGATACCTGCCGACTCCCCCTTAAATTATGAGTTGCCGGATGAACATGCGTTCGACACAAAGAAATAAGAGAATGATGCCCGATAGGAACTCTACTTCGATGAAGCATCTTCCATGAAAAAGCGGAAGCTAAACACCTCTATAATCAAAGCCGGGGTGGGCCTTATCTTCATGACTCCACAAGAAGGGATACTGCGCTACGCCCTCTCCTTAACGGAGCCAGGGACTAGTAACGAAGCTGAAAATGAAGCTTTAATAGCATGTCTCGATATCGCTATCGACATGGGAATCAAAGACCTCCTCATATATGGAGACTCCCAATTGGTCGTTAGCCAAATAAAGGGCAATTATCAGACATGTAAGCCAGAGTTGATAAAATACAGTAAAAGAGTGCAGCAACTGCTGACGCAAATCCCCTGTTACATCTTAGAGAGCATATTGCATGCAAAAAATAGTAAGGCGGATGCATTGGCCAAGCTGGCTAAAGAATTGGCCGATGAAGACCTTGACGACTTAAGAATCACCGTGCAAAGCCGTAGAGTTCTCACGCCAGCAGAAATATCTTCAGAGGATTCAATAGAACCATCCGAAAGAAAAGAAATGACCAAACAAGCAGCCTTCCAAATAGAAGACGAAGAAAAGGTCATGGATTGGAGGGAAGTCTTCATAGACTACTTCAAATATCGACGAACGCCCAAAAATGCGTCGTCTAGACATCAGCTCATGAAACGAGCTCTGTCTTACGCCTTCGTCAATAATACTCTATACAAGAGGTCCCTTGACTGTTTGTGGCTAAGGTGTTTGGGGTTAGAAGAAGCAAAGAGAGCCGTCCAAGAAACTCATGACGGGATCTGCGGTTCTCATCAAGCAGGGCCAAAGATGAAGCTGAAGATCAAAAGAATGGGTTTCTATTGGCCCACAATTAGTCTGGACTGCCTCGAATATGCGAAGCAGTGTCACTCGTGCCAGATTCACGGGGACTTCATCCACCAACATCCAAATCCGCTACACCCAACCGTAACTAGCTGGCTGTTCAAAATGTGGGGAACTGACATAATTGGCATCATTGAACCAACGTCATCCAAAGGACATCGGTTCATACTAGCAACAACCGATTACTTTTCTAAGTAGACAGAAGCAGTACCGCTGAGGGAAGTGAAGACAGAGAACATCCTCCATTTCTTCAGGACGCGTGTTGATTGATGTGAAATTTTGGAGAAAGAAAAAGTAGTAGTAAAATAACCACAATAAATAACGGTCTCACGTATAGCGAACCTTTAGTGAGTACGGGTCGTCCTCTGGGATTCGTGAAATTTTATAGTTCTTTTTTTAGATCGGTTGAAAGAAATAGAAAAGAGAAATTAAAGAAAATCAAGAAGATAGTTTCAAGAAAATCAAGAAAATGGTTCAAGATTGAATTATCAAGAAAATGGTTTCAAGATCTAATTGAATTATCAAGAAAATTTATATGAAGAAGGCTTGTAGGATTCGATTAGATTTAGTAGCCATGGATGACTAATAAAGATTACTCCTCATATCTATTGATAGATTTAAAACTAGATCGATGGCGATGAGTGAGGATTAGGGTTCTTTGGAAGAAACTAGGGTTTCTCCTCTATTGACCCTTGTCCTTTTATTGATCTCCATTCTTGTCTAACCCTTAACAAAAGAATCGTCAATCTCATCTCAAATCGTGATCGAGATTATCAAGAATTTGATGTCTCGCCCGATAAAGATGTTGACGATTCTTTTGCTAAAATTTATAAACTTCAAAAGACTTAAAAAGAGTCTAGAATTTCCACATCCATTAATCAACCTTAATCTTTCGAATCTTATCAAGCGGAAAATTACTCGCGCATCATGAAAATAAAAGAAGAAATAGAGAAAGAATTCATAATGCAGAAATTAAAAGAAAGCGAAATTAAAACTAATGATCACCTTTATTAATCAACTTCACAATACAATTTTTTGAGTTTAGATTACAAGAGGAAGAAGAATTTGCTCTCGATCTCTACCTCAAAGAAGTAGATGTTCCATCGATTACGTCGGTTGATCACCTCGAATCTTAGACCTGTCTTGGATCGCTTGTTCGTCGACGATGTGTAACAACTCAAATTTTAGTCTACATAAAATTCAGTTAAAGTTAATATACAATTGGAGTATTTACAATTCTTGTGAAGGCTATAAGTATTTGTTTTGATTTAGAACTGCAAGAAAGAGCTTGTAGCTCACTGGTAAGACCTTGCATTGCTGATCTATAGCACCAGAGTTCAAATACCATCAGCCACACATTCTTTTTAATTAAATTTCTTTTAATCTTTTAGAAGCCCAAGAGTCTACACGTGCAACACATGTAATAGGGTAAGTTACAGAATAATCAAACATGTTAAATAGGCTAGTTGAAATGTCAGGGACACGTGGCCCCAATCCGAGCCCCTACCTCCATGATCAGACCGACGAGAGACCCCCTCAGACCGGAGCCGCCAGTTTTCCCATGCCCAAACCCCAGTTTTTTTGAAAACCCTAGACCCTTGGACTACCCCCTTAACCCCAATATTGCTTATTTACTCTGCACATTTACAAAGAATAATACAACCCTTTAAATTCTATTTTAATGCAAAATTTTAATGCATTATTCATTCCCCCTAAACCCTAAATTGTCCTATAAATACTCACTCCATTTTTCATCCCTTCATACTGAAAATTCTTTACAAAAACTATACAAAATTCTCAAGTCCTTAGTGTACAAGTGGAGTTAGTGAAGGGCGAAACTCCGACGAACTTCCGGCGACAACACAAGGAGTTTCCGGCGACGAAACGACGCATCGGCGCTTCCCCACTCTTCCTCTTTCTCTTCTTTAGCCAAACAACCAGTAAGTCCCATTCTTCTTTTTCATCATGATCTCTAAAAAGTTCTATTTCTAAAACCCGACGGATGCGGAGTTAATCCGACTTCCGATTCGGTTTTCCTTGAAAACTAGATTTTTTCTTAATCAAAATAACTTCATATTCTCATATATTGTTAAGCAAACATTAATAAAACTAGTAAATCAAGTTTCACCTCAAAATAACTTATGTGGTAACTTTTATCGCACTTTTTACATTAAAATACCTTTATGTTTCAATTCGACATGCTTATACCTTTTAACCGTATTACCTTAGAAAAACTCACGAGGTAATGAGCTACCTCATCACAATACACATATATATCATAGCATTATGAATCTTGGGACAATAGAATACGGGAAATACAACCTTGCAAATAAATACTTTTAACTTATAAAAATCGTTTTCTTTAAAAGATGTATTAAAATATTTCCATGCAATTGAGCCTCTACAACCCATTTTGGGGACCCCGTTTGGAATGGTGCGGATTATCGCACATTCTCGGGCTTAGTAGAGCGAGATGCAGACCCCCGCAAGAAGCATTCGGTCTCGATGGAATTTTATATATTTTTCTTTAGAAAATGAGATTTTTACAAGAAAATAAATAAAATTATTTTCATTAAATATATATATATATATATATAATTATTACCAAAATACTTATTTTAAATATATATAATATTCCATGTTTCCAAAACTCAAGAAAAGAAATCAAATATTACATGAAACTACCATGATAATTCAAAACAACATCCATATTACAAATAAATACCATATATTATGAAATTAGGTTTTATTCTCTAGAAACGTCATACTTATAAAAGATACATCAATGAAAACCCTAAAGACGATAATTAAATGCTTGAGATGTATTTTGAAAATTATACAAAATTATTTTTACATAAAACCTCCTTAAATTATGCTAAATTATAATATGGACCCTAATAAACATAGGTTTAAACGGGACCAGTCTCTTGAGTCTCAGGGAGCCGGAGATATGGGTGCTTGCCTTTTTAAGGTAGACAACTTGACAAACGGTGTATCAACACGGTAATTGTCTTTGAAAAAGACACAAATCCTGTCGTCCATGTGCAGCAGTTACCGATGGCACCAAAACATAATTCGGGACTTCAATTTCTTTTCTAATTTTATGACTCAGACTGAGTCTCAATATAATCAATCTGACTTGAATATGATTCGAGTATCAAACTACAATACAACATGGATCTATGAATCCGGCTATTCAATCTAATCGATCTATATTGACTGAATCGAACCATGGATATACATCCATCTACATGATACTCCGGTTACCACCATTTACTGATATCATGGTTTCGGCAAGTCATCCATCTATACAATTTATTATACAATTCAACACAATCAAGACATCGCGGGGTTTATAAGGGGTAGATTGGTACGGATAGTGTTAGAAGTGGCACGAGACTGCAACCATAAGACACCTAACCTGAATCTCCATTGCCGTTGTACCGTGGCTGAACGGTTCCTTGTACTCCGTATACCGTAGTCTCTGGTATGGTGAGACTCCTCTCGTATACACTGGACTCTTCTATAGCAAGCTACAAACAACAGCGTTAACACTAAATAACAACAATAAACATCTATACTCTATTCTGTCTATTCTATTCTTATCTGTCTACGGGACTTACCGAGCGATTTGTTCGCTGACGACATTCTCTTTCTTATTCTTTGGAATGTCGTCAGGTAATTCAGACTCACTGGAGGTCGAGCCCATCAGCGAAGACTTGGATCAGTTTACAGAAGACCCAGAGTTTTAAATTCAGTTGTACATTACATTTCATTTTCATTTCTGTTATGCCATTGTTTAGGCATTGCTTTCATTCCATGTATTTTCATTTCAGTTGTATTGTAAAAAGAATGTTTAATAAATAAAGTTGTTGTTTATTTACATCTTGTCTCTTATACATTTTATTTTATATTGCTTAGATACGCTTAGCGTGTTTACTTCTGGGTAAATACGTAGCGGCCTCGTCGCGTCCTCTGCCCGTACACTGGGAAGCGAGACGTGACAGGTTTTGTTGGTGGCCCATGCAGGTCAGCTCTGCGTGGATAACCTAAGTAATATAATACAAGGACCAGCAACTAAAAACATTCTTTACATTACATATTCCTTGAATTTTACTATTTCAAATTCTTTGAATCTATCATAATCCTATTTTTCATTCAAGGTTATGGATTCCCCAAACAACACCAGCACCAATGTCAACAACACTCCCCCACCACTACCACTCACACCTGCCGTCACTGCTCCAATCAACGAGCAGACGGTTCTGCTTGAGGCAATCCACAACCTCCTGGAAGGACAACAGCAATAGACTGTTATTCTAATGAACCATCCCGAGGCAGAAGCACCTGGGGCGAAGCAATTCAGGGCCTTGCACCCCAAACAGTTTGCAGGAAAAGAGAGCCCTCTAAAAGCTGAAAAATGGGCTTAAAGCATTGAAGATGACCTGGCAGCGGCACAAGTGCCGGAGATAGCTTGGGTTCGTGTTGCGAAGTTGCAGCTCACGGACAACGCACGGGTTTGGTGGAAGGTGGACGAAAACCGTCTCACCCAACCGATCGAGTGGAGGACTTTCCGTGATATGTTCGACGCAAAGTACTTCCCTGAGACTGCCCACTTTGATATGGAACAACAGTTCATCCATCTGCAACAAGGTTCAATGTGGACCAAGTCAATAGATGACTATGACGCTGAGTTCACCATTCTCAGTCGGTAAGATACGTCTCGATATTTAGATTTTGAAATATCACATACTACACAGCTAAACAATACCTTAACAGATTTGCGGCATACTTGATACCGACGGATGAGATCAGAGACCGTCGGATTCAACAAGGGTTTGATTCAGAGATCCAGGCTGCCTTAGCCACAGGAGATTTTCCGACCCACGAATCGGCTCTGAAAGCTGCCCGCCATTATGAGACAGTGGTAAAGATGAGAGGCAGACCCCAATCTGCCGAAATAAAGTGCCCTACCAACCAGATGGCAGAAGGAGCCTCTTCAAGGACACTTTTTGTTCCAAAGAGACCAGGAGTAACAATCAACCGGCCCAGCCCAGCATTTTGCACATACTGCAGTTGAGATGGACATCTAATGAAAGACTGCCGACGTGAAAATCGCCTTTGATTAGTCTGCGGCTCAGCTACTCATGATATTGGGTCTTGTCCTCGTAAACAAAACCTATATGCTGCACCCAGGACAGCAATCACTTACCAGCAGCGCCCAGTTATTCAAGCACCTGCTCCGAGACTTGCACTACCTGCTCCACTTCCCCATGGACCGACTGCACCTCCTCCCCGTCAGTTCCATCAAGCTCAAAGGAACCCTCCTTAAGGACTAAGGAATGGACAGAGGAGTGCTCCTCCAGCAAGGAGGAACGTACCACGGCGACAGGCTTTCACGATGACCGTGGAAGAAGCTAAGGCCACTGGCCAAGTCATCACTAGTAACCCTTTCTTCTCAAACTTTTCTTTCAGCCTAAATACCTGCTCACATATTTTTTCCCTATACCTAAAACCTATCCCACATAACTTAGGTACAATCTTAGTAGCCTCACTTCCTACACTCGCACTATTCGATTCTATAGCATCCCATTGCTTTATGTCGCAACGGTTCATCCAAACTCATGCGATTCCAGTCACACCGCTTGTATCCAGCTGGAATGTCAGTTCCGGGAACGGCGTTCTGAAGGAAACAATGGGATACAACCTGTGTCCAGTGGTCGTCTACAGCAGAGAATTTTATGCTAACTTCAAGATACTGGACATACCGAATTTCGACGTCGTCTTGGGTATGGATTGGCTCGGAACATTTTATGCTACCATTGACTGTCGTCAAAGGAGGGTAGTATTCGAGATTCAAGATCATCCGGTCTTTTATTTCAAAAGTGGAGATCGTGCCCTGGAGCCAAGTACTTATAAGGCAAAACCAAAGAAGTCAGTGATTGCGGCAATCCAAGCGGAGGAAGGATCAAAGCTAGAAGCGGTTCGAGAGTTCGACGATGTGTTTCCTGACGATATATCAGGTTTGCCTCCCGATCGAGCTCTTGAATTCAACATTGATTTAATACCAGGAGCACAACCGGTGATCAAAACACCTTATCGATTAATTCCGGAAGGTTTGAAGGAAGTCCGAACTCAGTTGGATGAATTATTGGCGAAAAGAATGATTCGTCCCAGCACTTCAAGTTGGGGATCTCCAGTTCTACTTGTAAAGAAGAATGAAGGTTCATACAGAATGTGCATTGATTATAGAACCTTGAACGAAGTAACGATAAAGAACAAGTATCCGCTACCGCGTATCGACGATCTATTCGATCAGTTAAGTGGATCTTGTGTTTTCTCCAAATTAGATCTTCGTTCAGGTTATCATAAGGTGAAGGTCAAGGAATCTGATATCCACAAAACGGCATTCAGAACTCACCATGGTCATTACGAATTTCATGTGATGCCATTTATAGTGACCAATGCACCAGCAATATTCATGAACCTGATGAATCAGGTTTTTCGGGAGTACTTACACAGGTTTTTTGTCATCTTCATCGACGACATCCTGGTATATTCTAAGATTCGGAAAGAGCATGCCGAGCACCTACGAATTGTCTTGGAAACTTTACGACAACATCAATTATATGCCAAGTACAGCAAGTGCGAATTTTGGCTAGATCAAGTTGGTTTCCTCGGACATATTGTATCAGGAAAAGGAATCTCTGTGGATCCAGCGAAAGTTTCAGAAGTAAGAAAATGGCCGACACAAAAATCGGTGAAATACATTCGAAGTTTCTTGAGTCTAGCTGGATATTACCGAAGGTTCATTAAAGGATTTTCCAAGATTGCAACACCCCTGACCAAACTTACACGTAAAGATGAAGACTTTGTGTGGTCAGAAGCATGCGAGCAAGCTTTCGTAGAACTAAAGTTAAGGTTGACATCAGCGCCTATTCTCGTTATACCGGACAAATCTGGAGGTTTCGAAGTGCATTGTGATGCATCCGGTAAGGGAATAGGATGTGTTCCACATCAGCATGGTAAGGTTGTAGCTTATGCTTCAAGACAGCTGAAGATTCATGAGCGCAATTATCCGATGCATGATTTAGAATTGACGGCCGTAATTTTTGCACTTAAGATTTGGCGCCATTATCTTCTTGGTGAACGAGTGGACATGTACACAGATCACAAGAGTCTGAAATATGTGTTTACTCAGAAAGAGCTTAATATGCGGCAGAGAAGATGGTTAGAACTCATGGCGGACTTTGACATCAACCTGCAATATCACCCAGGAAAAGTGAATATGGTACATGATGCTCTTAGTCGCCAACCATTAGCATTGAATCTCACCGCACAGTGGAAACTTCAACAGGATTTGCATCAGATGGAGATTGAAGTAGTCATGCCAGGTAACGCTTCAAGCTTGATGAATTTACAAGTTCAATCAACAATTGTCAAACAGATCAAAGCAGCTCGGAGCGTGTATGCTAGACTTCGGAGGATCGTGGGAAGATCACCTACATCTTGTGGAGTTTTCATACAACAACAACTACCAAGCAAGCATCGGAATGGCACCTTTTGCAGCACTTTATGGAAGGAAGTGTCAATCTCCATTAAGTTGGGACGACATCGGAGATAGAGAACTCCTAGGACTATAGATAATAGTAGCAACCGTAGATGTGTTCCGCACTATCAAGGAAAGAATGCACATAGCCCAAGATTGACAGAAGCACCGGGCTGATGCGAAGCGACATCATTTGGAGTTCCAGCCGAGAGAACGTGTATTCTTGAAGATATCTTCCAACCGTGGAGTGATTCGATTTGGAAGATGGGGTAAGCTAAGTCCAAGGTACATTAGACCGTTCGACATACTCGAATGAGTCGGTGATGGCTTATCGCTGGGCACTTCTACCTTCATTGGAAGGAGTGCACAAAGTGTTCTACATATCCCAACTCAGAAGGTATGTGAATGACCCCAGCCATATTCTCGATCATTCCGAGCTCACTGTACAGCCCGACTGATCTTGTGAGAAGCAACCTGTTGAAATCCTGGACAGGAAAGTGAAGTCACTTCGGAACAAGGAAGTCAATTTGGTTCAAGTGATGTGGAGAAAAGACATGCAAGAGAATCGACATGGAAAGGGAAGATGAGATGTGTGCCTCACTTATTTATACACTAGTTCTTAAAATGAATTGTAAATTTCTAGGATGAATTTTTTTGTAAAGAGGGTAGACTGTAACAACTCTAACTTTAGTGTACATAAAATTCATTTAAACTTAATGTAAAATTAGGATATTTACAATTCTTGTGAAGGCTATAAGTATTTGATTTAATTTAGAACAGTAAGAAAGAGGTTGTAATTCACTGGTAAGACCTTGCACTGCTGATCCATAGCACCAGAGTTCAAATCCCATCAGCCACACATTCTTTTTAATTAAATTTCTTTTAATCTTTTTGAAGCCCAAGAGTCTACACGTGCAACACACGTAATATGGTAAGTTACAGAATAATCAAACATATTAAATAGGCTAGTTGAAGCGTCAGGGACATGTAGCCCCAATCCGAGCCCCCACCTCCATGATCAGACCGGCGAGAGACCCCCTCAGACCGGCGCCGCCGGTTTTCCCATGCCCAAACCCCATTTTTTTTTTAAAACCCTAGACCCTTGGACTACCCCCATAACCCCAGTATTGCTTATTTACTCTAAACATTTACAGAGAATAATACAGCCCTTTAAATTCTATTTTAATGCATTATTCATTCCCCTAAACCCTAAATTGTCCTATAAATACCCACTCCATTTTTCATCCCTTCATACTGAAAATTCTATACAAAAACTATATAAAATTCTCAAGTCCTTAGTGTATAAGTGGAGTTAGTGAAGGACGAAATTCCGACGAACTTCCGGCGACAGCACAAGGAGTTTCCGGCGATGAAATGACACATTGGCGCTTCCTCACTTTTCCTCTTTCTCTCCTTTAGCCAAACAGCCAGTAAGTCTCATTCTTCTCTCTCATCTTAATCTCTAAAAAGTTCTATTTCTAAAACCCGACGGAAGCGGAGTTAATCCGACTTCTGATTTGGTTTTCCTTGAAAACTAGATTTTTTCTTAATCAAGATAACTTCATATTCTCACATATTGTTAATCAAACATTAACAAGACTAGTAAATAAAGTTTCACCTCAAAATAACTATTGTGGTAACTTTTATCGCATTTTTTACATTAAAATACCTTTATGTTTCAATTCGACATGCTTATACCTTTTAACCGTATTACCTTAGAAAAACTCACGACGTAATGACCTATCTCATCACAACACACATATCTATCATAGCACGATGAATCTTGTGACAATAGAATACGTGAAATACGACCTTGCAAATAAATTCTTTTAACTTATAAAAACTGTTTTCTTTAAAAGATGTATTAAAATATTTTCAAGCAATTGAGCTTCTACAACCCATTTTGGGGACCCCGTTTGGGATGGTGCGGATCATCGCACATCCTCGGGTTTAGTAGATCGAGATGCAGACCTCCGCAAGGAGCATTCGATCTCGATAGAATTTTATACATTTTTCTTTAGAAAATGAGATTTTTACAAGAAAATAAATAAAATTATTTTCATTAAATATATATATATATATAATTATTAACAAAATACTTATTTTAAATATATATATAATATTCCATGTTTCCAAAACTCAAGAAAAGAAATCAAATATTACACGAAACCACCATGATAATTCAAAACAACATCCATATTATAAATAAATACCATATATTATGAAATTAGGTTTTCACTAGAAATGTCACACTTATAAAAGATACATCAATAAAAACCCTAAAGACGATAATTAAATACTTGAGGTGTATTTTGAAAATTATACAAAATTATTTTTACATAAAACCTCCTCAAATTATGCTAAATTACAAAAAAGACCCTAGTAAACATAGGTTTAAGCGGGACCAGTCTCTTGAGCCTTAGGGAGCCAGAGATATGGGTGCTTGCCTATTTAAGGTAGACAAACAGTGTATCAACACGGTAATTGTCTTTGAAAAATACATAAATCCTGCCGTCCATGTGCAGCGGTTACCGATAGCACCAAACCATAATTCAGGACTTCAATTTCTTTTCTAATTTTCTGACTCAGACTGAGTCTCAATATAATCAATCTGATTTGAATATGATTCAAGTATCAAACTACAATACAACATGGATCTATGAATCCGGCTATTCAATCTAATCAATTTATATTGACCGAACCGAACCATGGATATACATCCATCTACATGATCCTTCGGTTACCACCATTTACTGATATCATGGTTTCGGCAAGTCATCCATCTATACAATTTATTATACAATTCAACACAACCAAGATATCGCGGGGTTTATAAGGGGTATATTGGTACGGATGGTGTTAGAAGTGGTACGAGACTGCAACCATAAGACACCTAACCTGAATCTCCATTGCCGTTGTACTGTGGCTGAACGGTTCCTTATACTCCGTATACCGTAGTCTCTGGTATGGTGAGACTCCTCTCGTATACACTGGACTCTTCTATAGCAAGCTACAAACAACAGCGTTAACACTAAATAACAACAATAAACATCTATACTCTATTCTGTCTATTCTATTCTTATCAATCTACGGGACTTACCGAGCGATTTATTCGCTGACGACATTCTCTTTCTTATTCTTTGGAATGTCGTCAGGTGATTCGGATTCACTGGAGATCGAGCCCAGCAGCGAAGACTTGGATCAATTTACTGAAGACCCAAAGTTTTAGATTCACTTGTACATTGCATTTCATTTTCATTTCTGTTATGCCATTGTTTAGGTATTGCTTTCATTCCATGTATTTTCATTTTAGGTGTATTGTAAAAATAATGTTTAATAAATAAAGTTGTTGTTTATTTACATCCTGTCTCTTGTGTACATTTTATTTTATATTACTTAGATACGCTAAGCGTGTTTATTTCTGGGTAAATACGCAGCGGCCTCGTCGCGTCCTGTAACAACCCTAAATTTCCTATACAAATTTTTTCAAAATATTTTTTCAAAATCCATAAAGGGGTATTTTAGCCTGAGCACAAGATATAAGTAATTATTTTTCTTTTTAATTATAATTTAAAAGAATGTAACAACTCCATTTTTAGTGTACAAAAATTTACTTTAAAATTAATGTATACTTGGGGTATTTACATTTACTGTTATTACTTTATATAATTTATTAGCTCCATAATTACAAGAAGGAGCTTGTGGCTCATTGGTAATACCTTGCACTGCTGAACCAAGCCATCAGAGTTCAAATCTCATATCCCACATTATTTTTAATATTGATTTTTTTAAAACCTTTAGAATACCAAGAGTTTACACATGCATATCTCACAAAAACCCCACTACACCCAAAGATGTAACATTTCCAGAGATTAGATGAACCATCGGGGGGGATCCCGGCCGCCTGACTTGGCCGAGAATCGGCCAAATCGGCCCTGACTCCGACTCAGTCCTCCGGCCGAGTCACGGCCGAGTCGGCCGATTCCGGCGACAACCCCAACATGAAAATTGTGTCTTTTTATAATTCCTATGCACCTGCAAAATTTCAGCCTCAGACCATTTCCAGAGCTCTTTTAAAACCCCAATTACTTCACTTTTAATACATTTTTAATACATTTTATCACATTTTTCATTTGAACCTTTCACCTACCCTAACCCTAGCCTAACCCTATAAATACCACCCCTACCCTCTACCCTCTCACCCCAAACTCTGAGCCAACTCTCTAAAATTCTCAAGAACTCTTGTGTGCAATCGAATTGAGCGAAAAGCGAAGCTCCGGCGACTTCTTCGGCGGAATTTCCAGCAACGGCCGTAGGAACTCCCGGAGACGAAACGACGCACCGGCGAATCCTCCCGATCCACCTTCCTCTTATCTTTAATCGAAACCCGTAAGTCCCCATTTCTATCTCTCTTTCTTTTTTAAAAATACGGATTTACAAAACCCGACGGAATCGGAATAAATCCGATTTCCAATTTGGTTTTCTATAAAATTCCACTTCTCACTAATATAATTATACCTAAACTTCCTCATGTTGACTATTAAATACTAATCAAACAATTTGATCAAGTTTTATCACATGAAATGATAGTTATCTCAATTTATCGTATTTTTCACTTAAATACCACATTGTTTCAATCCTTCATCAAACTCCATCAAACTTGCTATACATTTAAAATAGAGCACGAGATAATGACCTACCTCCTCACACACTCATTTACAACCTAACCCGATACCATCGAAAACTTAGAATACGAGAATACAAACAATTTTCATTTAAATACCATTGACTTAATAAAACCATTTATAAAAGATTTAGTGTTGATACACTTTTAAATAAATACCTCTTATTATGAAAATACGAGAAGTTGTGGACATCGGTCGTTTATCTAAACCTGACTTTGTGGTGTCTAGGCTAGGCAAATGAGAAAGGTAACTTTAAAAGGCCCGTCTCACGGTGATTCATGAGCGGATCCTTCCTTTTTTCACTTGTACTTACCTGGCCACAATTGGCGGTGAAGAGGCGATTTGAGATATCTCACAATTTTTCGTTTTGTTAATACTAATTACAACATTATAACAATATAATACAACTTTAAAAGCTACGCTCACTCTCTCTCTGTATATATTATATTTCTCCTCTTATCTTTAGGACTTACCGAGTGACATGTTCGCTGACGACATTCTATTTCTTTCTTCTTTGAATGTCGTCAGGAGATCTGGACACTTCAGAGATCGAGCCCACTGCTGAAGACTTGAACCAGTTCAGTGAAGACCCCGAGCTCTAGTCATTGTACATTTTTCATTCAGTACTTTTCATTCCTGTCATACCATTGTTTAGGCGTCATTTTTATTTCAGTTGTATTTCCTTTTCATGCATTGTACAAAAGAATGTTAATAAATAAAAGTTGTTGTTTTTATTATATCTTGTCTCTTGTGTATTTACTTTTATATTGCTTAGATACGCTTAGCGTATGTACTTCTGAGTATATACGTAGCGGACCAGTCGCGTCCCCTTCGCCGTACATCGGGAAGCGGGGCGTGACACGTCCTCTGTCCGTACACCGGGAAGCGGGGCGTGACACGATGATTGATTTCGTGTAAAGGAGACTTGATTGATTGATCGCTTGATTGATTTCTCGATGGATTTCTTGATCTTGGATCTCAAGATCGAAGATTCTTGATCCTAGATCTTAGATTGGTTGTTGATCTTAGATGTTGATTTTTCTTGGAAATTGGATGTTTTTGATTTTAGATTAGATCAAAAGTTGGATCTCTTGTAGATGTAGCTCTCGGTCATTTTTATAGCCCCGAAACCAGTATAAGAAACCCCCAACAAACTAAGTTTATGCCGAAGATTCCAGAGAACTCTCGAACCACAAGTCCCTGGATCGGCCGTGGATCCGCGGCAACCCGGCCTGACTCGGCCACCGTCCCGCGGCCTATTGGGGGGTTCTTGGGTTGAAACTTCTGGATTATTCTCATTCCGGCCTTTGGGTATTTATGTGATATCTAGAATCTTCTTATCTTTTCTGAGTCTCTGCCAGTATTTAATTCTTCGACTTTCTTTACTTTATCTGCAGATTCTTGATTCCTGATATCTGACCTGAGCTAATATTGCAGAATATCTTCAATGAACAATGTTAGTTATATTTGAGATACAAAATATTATGTGTAAAATATTAAATATACAATTTCCTTCTTAATGTTGATTGTAATATATAAACACATGGTAAATGATATTTTGCAGATGAACTTCTAATATGTGTTATATTTATAACAAACACCTTTAAATGATTAAGAAAAGTAAGGAAATTGTCACGTTAAAAGTGCACTATTTTCGACTGAACAAATACCCCCAAACTTGAATTTGATCGTCCCGAGCAAACTATTTATTCAAGAGAAGGAGAAAAGAAAAATAGAAAAACTAACTAGCTCACTTTCGTAGGCAACACGATTGCACTGAGCACGTGCAACAAGCCTTTAAATCTCTAGCTGTCTCTAGTAGGAGGAGTGTTGTCTCCTGAGGGTTTTCAGCGGATTACACCCATAAAATCCTATAATAAAAGAAAGACTGTGAAAATTACATATAAAGATAAAAATTATAAAAGAAAGAACTTGAAAATCAGAGTTTCCAACTACACTATCTTTTCGGTTATCATGAGTCTCATCTTAATAGTCATGAAAAGACATTAGAAATCACATCATCCCTCGATAAAAAAAATCGCCTTTATTCTTCCTCCCTACCTTTCTTCCAAACACCGATCATATACCTTTACGTGTGTGTAAAAGACGTCCCTATGCTCGGAGAATTCAATTCAAGCTATCATGCTCTTGTCCATCTAGCTCAGTACTTTTTAGTCGGTGAATATTTTAGATGGAATTGCTCACACATTCTTTATGCGACCGTTAATACTTCTTGAGGTACTAACCGACCGATTACTAAATGTGCTCATTTATTAGGCGTAATTAGCAATTTTCTCGTCTTGCAACACCTAAGACTTAGCAGTGGCTCCCAAACCAATTGGTCTAAGACACTAGGTGATAAAGCACCCTCGCTATATTTTTTGATGTTGCCTTGGTGATTACAAAACCAGTGTTCATTTTTCTTCACCATTTTATACTTTTATGCTTCATTTATATTTTCTTCGTACTTTGGCTTTTAGACAAGAGCATTTCAAGGTATCCTCTACTATCTCGAGTTTCAAGACGTGTGTAAGTGCGTATAATAGGGTATCAACGTTCAAATATTTAGCCTTAAGAATAGGGACTATTTTTCAGACTTATTTTTATCCTCAGATTAGTGACTTCCTTCATCTTACTAACCCTTGGGATAACGGCTCATAACTACTTATTACTAGTTTCGTTTAAGAAAACATCCGACTTTTTTGTTTCAAAACCTTCCAATCTTTTAAATGTAATTTTTCACTTTCTAATCTTTCATTATCAAAGAAAATTTTGAAATTTTTGTGCTTGTGCAAAGTGTAATGCAAAGTAATGCGTAAATAAGCACAAAACTCTCCCAAACCTGTTTACAGCAGTGTCCTCACTGTTGTCATCTTTTAAATCTCAAAACCTGTAAACTTGGGAGGAAAAGTTATTAACGGGGTAAAATAATAAATGAACGTGAAAAATCTCCCCCAAAATTATTTTTAATCATACGGATATTCAGTTAAGTCCTTTTTCACTCACCTTCATTCTTAGGATGAGATAATATTATCGAGACATGGAGGTGAGACGGAGGAAATTTAGTTATGATAAAGCGGCTCCTGTAAAAACAGGAGCTCCTGTAAAAACAGGAGCTCCTCCATGGGGTCAGTGGAAAAATATGGTTTTAATCTATGTCCATTCACTTTAAAAATATAACCGTTTTTAATATTTTCAATTTCAACCGCCCCGTGCGGGTATACATACCGCACCACAAATGGTCATTTCCATCGAGATCTTAGCTTACCCGCATGAAGATGGAGACGGGAATCGTAAAGAAGGACTTGTTGTCCCAGGGTAAAAGTTTTTCTAAAAATATTTCTATCGTGGAACACTTTAGTCCGGTTCTTTACTATAACCGCATTATCGTAATCTTCATCGCGAAGTTCGCTTAGCTCATTTAATTGTAGCTTCCGAAAATTGCAGGCTTAATTTAAATCGAGGTTAAGCTCTTTAATAGCCCACATTGCTTTATGTTCAATCTCGATAGAAAGGTGGCAAGCCTTTCCAAACACTAGGCGATAAGGAGACATACCAAGATCAGTCTTATAAGCGGTACGAAATACCCAAAGAGTATCCGTCAATTTGGTTGACCAATCTTTACGGTTTTTAGAAACAGTCTTCTCCAAAAAAAAATTTATCTGCCTATTGGAAATCTCAGCTTGCCCGCTAGTTTGGAGATGATAGGGCGTATAAAGTTTGTGGTTGATTGAATATTTCTGTATCAAAGTCTCGAAAGACCGATTACAGAAATGTGTCCCGTTGTCACTAATTATAGCGCGAGGGTGTCCGAATCGCGAAAAGATATTTTTTTAAAGGAACTTAATAACAACTGCTAACAAGATAATGATCAGGCATGTTGTTGTCATTAGTGCGACATGGTATCGCTTTCACCCATTTTGAGACGTAATCAACTGCTAACAAAATATATAGATTCCCAAAAGAGTTGGGAAAAGGGCCCATAAAATCAATACCCCAAACGTCAAAAATTTCCACAACCAAGACAGGTTGGAGTGACATCTCATTTTTTCGAGAAATCTGACCCGTGTGTTAACACCGTGGACAATTTTTGCAATGATCATATGCATCTTTAAATAATATAGGCCAGTAAAAACCGCATTGCAAAACTTTCTCCGCCATTTTACGTAGACCAAAGTGACCACCACATGCCTGATCATGACAGAAAGGTAATATATTCTTGAATTCATCATTAGGGACACATCTGCGAATGATTTGGCCGGAACAATACTTAAACAAATAAGGTTCATCCCAGTAAAAGTGCTTTACTCAGGATAGAAATCGATGATTGTCTTGTTTAGACCATTCGCTAGGACTAAGTCTCGTTGCTAGATAATTCACAATATCCACGAACCAAGGTTCGCAGGATATGGTCAAGAGCTGTTCGTCAGGGAAAGACTCGTTTATTGACAAGGTCACAGTAGGTGAGGAAGAGATGCGTGAAAAGTGGTCGTCTACTACGTATTTACATCCACTCTTATCTCGTATGAAAAGATCAAATTCTTGTAATAACAGGATCTAACGTATTAACCTGGCCTTAGCATCCTTCTTCGATAAAAGATATTTTAGGACTGAGTGATCGGTGTAAACCACTATCGGTGAGCCAATCAAGTAAGGCCTGAATTTTTCTAATGCAGATACAACTGCCAAGAGTTCTTTATCGGTAGTTGTATAATTAATTTGGATATAATTCAAGGTATTACTTGCATAATAAATTGCATGTGGCATCTTATCAATGTGTTGTCCTAAGACTGCACCAATAGCAAAATCTGGTGCATCACACATAAGCTCGAACGGGTGGTTCCAGTCAGGAGATGATAGAACGTGGGTTGTAGTGAGAGATCTTTTAAGCGATTCAAAAGCAGCCTCGCAATCCGAATCGAAGTGAAATGTTTTATTCTTGGCCAAGAGAAGAGTTAAGGGTCTAGCAATTTTGCTAAAATCCTTAATGAATCTCTTATAAAATCCTGCATGACCAAGGAAGGATCATATATCATTGACGCATTTGGGATGAGGAAGGTTATGGATGACATCTATTTTAGCTCTGTCTATCTCAATGCCTTTTCGTGAAATGACATGTCCAAGCACAATACCTTCTTGGACCATAAAATGGCATTTTTCCCAATTCAATGTTAAGCTCTTATCCTTACAGCGGGTAAGAATCGCGTCAAGATTACATGGGCAATCCTCAAAAAAGTCCCTAAATATAGAGAAATCGTCCATAAATATCTCCAGGAAATTCTCAACCATGTCTGAGAATATCCCCATCATACACCGCTGAAATGTAGCGGGAGCGTAGCATTACCCAAAGGGCATGCGTCCATACGCAAAGGTACCGAAAGGACAAGTAAATGTTGTTTTATCTTGATCCTTTTCGGCGATGGGGACCTGGTTATAGCCAGAGTATCCATCCAAAAAACAATAATATTCATGTCCAGCTAATCGTTCCAACATCTGGTCAATGAAAGGTAGAGTGAAGTGATCTTTCCTCGTTGCAGTATTGAGTTTTCTATAATCAATACATACACGCCACCCAGTTTGTGTGCGTGTTTGGATCAACTCATTAGCCTTATTAGTTATGACCGTGATGCCAGACTTTTTAGGGACCACATGAATAGGACTTACCCATTGGCTATTAGAGATTGGGTAAATTATACCATTATCTAGGCACTTGACGATTTCTTTCTTTACCGCCTCCTTCATGACGGGATTTAACCATCTTTGTGGGTCTCAGGTTGGTTTGGCTTCATCCATCAAATGGATGTTCAACAATCAAGGGACTAATCCCTTTGATGTCTGCCATTGTCCAACCAAATGCTTGCCGATTTGATCTCAAGACCATCAAAAGAACGTTCTCTTGCTCTAAAGCTAGAGAAGCGGATATGATCACGGGCAAAGATTCATTCTCATCTAAATATGCATATTTAAGATGAGAAGGTAGCGGTTTGAGATCCAATGTTGTTGGAGAGACAATAGAAGGTGGGGTAAGGGAATGATATTCAAACTCCCTAAGAAGTTCATAACTTGCGTAGGATATTGACTCGAAAAGCGCTACTGACTTTTGCGATGAGTCAAAAGGTTCGAACTCAAGGGTGGACTCGTCAAAGGTGTCCTCACTATAATAATTTGCCAGATCAAACAATGACGCACTAGTGTCGTCGAGATCATTATAGCAAAGTACTTCAGCTTCGCAGCTGTCGGAAGCTATCTCGTTGATGGAACAGATATCAAGTAGATGAGCAGAAGGTTAAGATGGTTGACTTCCCAGCTTGTAAATATTAAGCTCAATTGTCATCTTCCCGAAAGACAAGTTCATAGAACCGTTACGACAATTAATGACAGTATTGGAAGTGGCTAAGAAGGGTCGACCGAGAATCACCGGAATTTGGTTTCGTTGGTTCGCTACAGGTTATGTATCTAGAACAATAAAGTCCACAGAGAATATAAATTCCCCGACTTTTATCAACACATCATCAAGCTTGCCCCTAGCTTGGGTGATAGATTGATCTGCCATCTGGAGAGTGCAGTGAGCAGGTTTCAACTCTCATATACCTAGCTGCTCATAGACAGAGTAAGGAAGTAAGTTAACACTAGCACCAAGGTCGAGTAGAGCACGATTGATATTTTTACCCCCAATAGGAATAGAGATTGTAGGACAGCCGGGGTCCTTACGTTTCTTAGGTAATTGCTGGGTAAAAGCTGTGCTTACATTACTCGTCATGAACACTTTTTTCGGTACTTGAGTTTTCCTCTTCCTAGTGCACAAGTCCTTAAGTATTTTCGCATAAGCCGAAACTTGTTGTATAGCATCTAGGAGAAGGATATTAATGTTAACATGTTTAAACATTTCCACAATCTTCTCCATTTGTGAACTTGGTTTGTTTCCCCTTAACCTATTTGGATAAGGAGCTTTATCAATAAGAGTTGGGTCCAATATTGGAGAAAATCGAGAAGGTGGAACGGATCCCAGAATTGGAGTGGGGGTCGTGTTAGGTTGACTCAAAGAGGTGGGTGGAGGGTTTGAGCCTAGGAGAAAATAGAGAATAGGCTCGGAAGAAGATGGTAGATTAGACGAAATAGGGTTAAAAGTGGAAGCCGGGGTATCATTGATTGATTCCTCATTATCAAGCTGTTCACCGACTTGGTTATTCAGCACTCTTCCTGATCTCAACATGGTAATGGAATTCACATTATGATGTTGTGAGTGGCCAGGATTCGGTAGGGGTTGAGATGGAAGTTTCTCTTTCTCTCTAGAACTCATTGCGGCATTTAACTGTGCAATTTTTGCTTCTATCGATTTTATACTCTCACCGTGGGAGGCGGAGTCCTTCATTATTGTTTCGATAGAAGATTTTATATCAGCCGACATTTGCATGGAATGTTTCATAAACAAATCTAAGGTTCATTCGAGTGCAGAGGAGTTTTCGGTACCGGTCGTTTGGAAAGAATTATTATAAGGTGCAGAATTGTTGGCCGGATTTTAAAAAGTTTGTGGTTGAAAGGGGTGCTGACTCTGTAGTGGTTGTTGTTGCTGTGGAGGAACCCTTTGATAGTTATTTTGGTTTGGAACCGTATTTTGAGTTTGAGTTTGGTGTTGGTTCCAAGTAAAATTAGGGTGATTTCTCCAACCCTGATTATATGTAGAAGAATAAGGATCGTTTCTAGGTCGTTGCTAAAAAGCAGCATTAGTGTGTTCTTGACCTTGAAACGGAGAATTCAAAGGATATTCTTCCGTCAGATGTGATGGATTGGAACAGTATCCACACACGGTTTTAGGGAGCATCACCTAGTTTAGGGAGGCTAATAAAAATTTGTTTTCCATAGCTTCGAGTTTCTTTTGCATCGCTACCATTTCGGCTTTTACTGCAATGGAAATATTGAGTTGATGGATACCTCCCCTAGATGATGGTGGTCTAACGCTTTCCCATTGCAAAGTGTTTTCAGCAAAATCTTCCAAGAATTTCCAAGCTTCATCATCGTCTTTAAACATGAAATTGCCTTGACACAAGGTTTCAAGCATCTGCTTTGTCGCTGGTGTAATGCCCTCATATATAATTCGGCACAGATCCCATCTATGGATTCCGTGATGAGGACATTGGAAAGCAGATCCTTAAACCGTTCAAAGCATTTCCAAAATGGTTCATTTGGAAGCTGGGTAAACTGGTTGATTTCGCTCCGAACATGGGCGGTCTTATGATTGGGATAAAATTTCTTAACAAATGCTATAACGAATTCATCCCAATTAGAAATAGAGTGTGCAGTTGTGTTATAAAGCCACTTTTCGGCTAAATCGCACAAAGTAAACGGGAGAAGGCATAAACGCATAGCATCCACAGAAAGTTGTAAAGAACCCATCATAGCACATACGTTTTCGAATTTGGTGACAAAAACGTATGCGTATTCAGACTCTAGACCGTGAAATTTAAGCAAAATATTGATAAAGTGTGGTTTGATTTCAAAATTATCCCCATTGGCTGGTGGGATAGGAAGACAAGTAGAAAGGGGACCACGTATAGGGTAGCATCTCTCTTGGAGAGAGATGCGCGGTGGATTCTGCTCACCTGCGGATGGTAGCAGAGTGGTATTATTGAAATTTGATGGAAAACCGTCCATCTCAGTCGATGTTGTGGGTGGTGGGGAAAAGGAAGAAAAAGAAGTACCGACTTCGGAGTCGATAGAAGAAACGCGGACAAGACGGGCACTAGAATCACGTGTCCAACCAAGCATGCACTAAGCGGGTTTAGCGCAAGTGGCAGCGTTTGTGAAAATTACGTAAAAAGAAAAGTTCGTTTTAAAAAAAAAAATCGGATTTTAGAAAAGTCACAAAAATGCACAATCAACCCTCGATCTAAGGTCACCTAGGTCAAGTTACTAGACCGCTCCTACACTTCCAGAAGACAAATCGCAGGATCAATCATCTACTGTCTCTTTATTACTCTTATGGCCAGGTAAGTGTCAGGTAAGTGGGAGATATCTGCTATACGAATCACCGTAAATAGCGGGCCTAATTAAGTAACCACTTGCCTTAGACGCACTTGCCTCGATACCACAAAAGAAATTCGGATAAGCAATAGATTACCCACGACCTTCCTCTCTCCTAAATGAGCGCGACAGTGGTCTAGATATTTTTCAATTAATGAAGGGTGATGCGGATGCTAGTTTTATGATTTTTGGGACTTAGGAAGGGTAATGAAATCCCCACCTAATCTGAATTTGGTTTTTGCCCCTTAATTGTCTGTATTACAATATGCAAAAACAAGCCAAAAACAAAACACGCAACAAGAATTTTTTAAGCGGCAAATATTTGCAAAGAATCCTACAGAAAAAATTTTATTGGACTTTTCAGAGGAGAGAGAAGAAGATAGAAAATATACCATAGAGAATTAAAGCACTGAGTCACCAATATCACCGCGATTCCGCCGCGCGAATAGCCTTCTTGCCGCGATTCTGCGGCCAAGTTGACGGTTCTTTGAACGAATTTTGGTACAGTTGCTTCCCTTGCTCCTATGGTCTTGATGAATGTTCCTGAATCTTTATCTCCCTGCTACAATGATTCCAGATCCCCTTTCCAAAATTCATACACTAATCGTTAAGCACAAGATGCGTTCTTGATTTATATTTTGATGGAATAATAATATTTTAACCCAAATAGCAAGAAAGAAAAATTACGCACGGATCTCCGGCAACGGCGCCATTTTATTGGATCAAATTTCTTTGAATAAAAGAAAAGAAAAGAAAGAAGATTTGTTTAGAAGTTTTAGTAACCGCAATCAATAACAGAGTCACGTGTAGCGAACTTTTAGTGAGTACGGGTCGTCCTCTGGAATTCATGGAATTTTATGATTCTTACTTTAGATCGGTTGAAAAAAATAGAAAAAAGAAAATCAAGAAAATCAAGAAAGTAGTTTTAAGAAAATCAAGAAAATAGTTTCAAGAAAATCAAGAAAATGGTTCAAGATTGAATTGTCAAGAAAATGGTTTCAAGATCTAATTGAATTATCAAGAAACTTTATATGAAGAAAGCTTGTAGGATTCGATTGGATTTAGTAGCCATGGATGACTAATAAAGATTACTCCTCTTATCTATTGATAGATTTAAAACTAGATCGATGGCGATGAACGAGGATTAGGGTTCTTTGGAAGAAACTAGGGTTTCTCCTCTATTGATCCTTGTCCTTTTATTGATCTCCATTCTTGTCTAGCCCTTAACAAAAGGATCGTCAATCTCATCTCAAATCGTAGTTGAGATTATCAAGAATTTGATGTCTCGCCCGATAAGGACGTTGAAGATTCTTTTGCTAAAGTTTATAAATTTCATAAGACTTAAAATGAGTCTAAAATTTTCACATTCATTGATCTACCTTAATCCTTCGAATCCTATCAAGCGGAGAATTACTTGCGCATCATGAAAATAAAAGAAGAAATAGAGAAAGAATTCATAATGTGGAAATTAAAAGAAAGTGAAATTAAAACTAATAGTCACCATTATTACTCAACTTCACAACACAATTCTTCGAGTTTAGATTACAAGAGGAAGAAGAATTTGCTCTCGATCTCTACCTCGAAGATGTAGATGTTCCATCGATTACGTCACTTAATCACCTCGAATCTTGGACCTTTCTTGGATCGCTTGTTCGTTGACGATAATTGGTTTCGTGTAAAAGAGACTTGATTGATTGATCGCTTGATTGATTTCTCGATGGATTTCTTGATGTTGGATCTCAAGATCGAAGATTCTTGATCTTAGATCTTAGATCCCTTTTTAGATTGGTTGTTGATCTTGGATGTTGATTTTTCTTGGAAATTGGATGTTTTTTTATTTTAGATTTAGATCAAAAGTTGGATCCCTTGTAGATGTGGCCCTCGGTCCTTTTTATAGCCTCGAAACCAGTAACAAAAACCCCTAACAAACTAAGTTTTTTACATCGAAGATTTCAGAGAACTCTCGAACCACAAGTCCCTGGATCGGCTGCGGATCGGCGGCGATTCGGCTTGACTCGGCCGCGGTCCCGCGGCCTATTGGTGGGTTCTTAGGTTGAAACTTCTGGATTATTCTCATTCTGGTCTTTGGGTATTTATGTGATACCTGAAATCTTCTTATCTTTTCTGAGTCTCTGCCAATATTTAATTCTTCGAATTTCTTTACTTTATCTGCAGATTCTTGATTCCTAATATCTGTCTTGAGCTAATATTGTAGAATATCTTCAATAAACAATGTTAGTTATATTTGAGATACAAAATATTATGCGTAAAATATTAAACATACAATTTCCTTCATAATGTTGATTATAATATATAAATACATGGTAAATGATATTTTGCAGATGAACTTCTAATATGTGTTATATTTATATCAAACACCTTTAGATGATTAAGAAAAGTAAGGAAATTGTCATGTTAAAAGTGCACTATTTTCGACTGAACACATGTCATCTACCGGTTCGGCACCCCGCGACGGATAATCTCGGATAATGGGCCAGCCTACAGGAGCTATAAAATCAGCCGCTTAGCATAACAGCATAAAATAGATTGGAGATACTTTTCGATCTACAATCCCCGTGCCAACGGTCTAGCTGAAGCTTTCAACAAGACCCTGATGAAGATTATAAAGAAAACGGTGTCGAGAAACAAAAAGGACTGGCACGAGAGACTGCACGAAGCTCTATGGGCATACCGAACAACGTTCAAAACGGCTACGAATACAACACCATACGCGTTGGTATTCGGCACAGAAGCAGTCCTTCCTTTGGAAATAGAACCCACTTCTCTACGGGTAGCAGTTCGATACGAGCTGATGGATGAAGAAAATGACCATCTTCGGCTTGAGGAGCTCGACGCCCTTGATGAAACTCGCCTCATAGCGCAGCAAAACCTAGAAGCTTACAAGGCAAGGATGACACGATCATACGAAAGACTGACTAGGCCGAGAACATTCCGCCAAGGCGAGCTCGTGCTAGTTGTCAAACGACCTATGATTCCCAATCGTGCAAAACGGGGGAAATTCGAGCTGAACTATGAGGGCCCGTACATCATAGAAAAGGTCTACCAAGGTAGGGCTTACCTGCTCATGGATATGCATGTCGAAAGACCCATCCGGCCAATAAATGGCTGATTCCTCAAAAGATACTATGCCTAACGGGTTACGATTCAGGCCAATGATAGATGATGACGCCTGTGTCCGCTCGCTATATTCCTGAGTCAGAACCATGAAAGTAATAACCAGAAGATCCGTTGCCTCGAAAATGGTAACAATAGACCACTACGTCCTTAAACTGGCCATGGCCCGAGATATCCCTAAACTAATAATGGACCACTACGTCCTTAAACTGGCCATGGACCAAGATGTTCCTAAACTAATAATAGACCGAGACGTCCTTAAACTAAAACTTCACCTCGAATGGCGACATTGGACCGAGATGTCCCTAAACTAAAAATGGACCGAGACGTCTTTAAACTAAAACTTCACCTTGAATGGCGACATTGGACCGAGATGTTTCTAAACTAACATTGGACCGAGACGTCCTTAAACTAAAACTTCGCCTCGAATGGCAACATTGGACCGGAATGTCTTTAAACTAGCGCGTTGCCTCAAGCATGGCGTATCGTCCCAAATACGGCGATATCCTCACTTGAGATCTATATTGTAATCAAAACTCCAACGGTGAAGACTACAACTCGAGTCCCACTGGCTACACAGCTACTCCAGCTGTGGAGTCACCCTTAAGTCCCATTAGCAAACAGATGGGTCTTTAAAAAACCGGTATGTCCGCAAGCAAAATGGGCACGGATGAAAACTTGAAAGAGTGCCATGAGTAAAAACAGTAGGGCTTCCGGTGAGTTTGTGAAAACCCAGAAGGGCGCGATCTCATAAAAAAACGGTATGTCCGCAAGCGAAGTGGGCACAGATGAAAACCCGAAAGGGCGCTGTGAGTAAAAATAGCAGGGCTACCGGCGTGTTTGTGAAAACCCAGAAGGGCGCGATCTCGTAAAAAAAACGGTGCGCCCGCAAGCGAAGTGGGCACAGATGAAAACCCAAAAGGGCGCCGTGAGTAAAAATAGCAGGGCTATCGGCGAGTTTGTGAAAACCCAGAAGGGCGCGATCTCGTAAAAAAACGGTATGTCCACAAGCAAAATGGGCATGAATGAAAACCCGAAAGGACGCCGTGAGTAAGAACAATAGGGCTACTGATTGATCTCAAAGAATATTTAGTAACCGCAATCAAGAACGGCGTCGCTTGGTAGCTAGCCGGTGAGTACGGGTCGGTCCATAGGGATTTTGTGAATTTCCTAATTGTTCTTACGAGTTAATTCCGATTGTGGTCGGATTGATTAAATCTAAAAACTAAATTTATCTAGATCTAAATCTTGCTAGGGTTAGGTTTAGGTTAAGTTTGGAAATGCAAAGATTTCCCACCGCTTTCAATACCCAAATTAAGATCTCTTTAGGAGTTATGGTAATTATTAACAAAGGGGATTAGTACCATCGGGAAGAAACGGTGTTTCTTCCTCTAGGTTCTTGTCCTTCCTTTCTTAATCCTTACCCTAACCTCCATGGAAAACACGCGCAACCAGGCCTTTATACTACGGTATCACCGTTACCTCGAGGGGTAAGGTGCCGTAGGGAGCGGTGTGTGCATGTATGCATGGAGTCCTATTAATTATATGTGTGATGGGAAAGAAAGGGGTGAGAGATTTTCATCTCTCAAGCCTTCCCAAAATTTAACCCTAACAAGCGAGGAGACTACTCGCTCATTAGGGAATTGAAAAACATTTCTAAACTATTTATCTAAGGCAGAGAATAAAAGATCTAACTAGGGCAGATAAGAAATTATACTAGGGCAATGAAATAAAATTAACTAGGGCAAGAAATGAAAACTTACTCTAATTTGATACACTCTTCATTCATTGCAGAAATTTACAGATCTAAATTTTAAATATAAAATGAGGCACAAGAAGAGGCATCACCTAATACAAGATTTAGGGTTCCTATTTATAGAGAATAGAAACCCTAGGGTTACAATCGACTCGCACATCTGCTATTATAAAAATACCCCTAGGAAGACTAGTCAACGCGCCGCCAGACGCAACAAACTTTCTGCACCAACACGGGCCCCACACGGTCGCGGATCCGCGGCCAATTGCAAGGTTTGGCCGCGGTTCCGCGGCCAAAAAGGAAGCTTGTGTTCTGAAATTTTCTGTGCTGATTCTGGCTATATTTGTCTTCCTATTTCTTTGGTTGGTTATTCAGAATATCTTGTGGTCTTCTTCCAGATTTTCACAGTGAATAACTGTAGTGGACTTTTACCGTTGCTTCGTGACGAAGTCTTGAGCCTTGCGCCGCCTTTGTACTCTGTGAAACCGTCCACTGATTTTATTCTCCAAAATGTAGGCTTGATCAAGATTCTTCCATTCGTTGGTCGTAGTCTAACTTTTGTATCGTCTTTTCATCTTTTTCACTGTTTTTGTCCCGAGAATCTATAACCTGTAACTATGTAGCAGACATGGGTCAAAAGCACCTGTTTATTTTTAAAACGTATAAGAATGGGGAATATAATAATGCAAAATTATGATATGAACAAATACCCCCAAACTTATCTTTTGCTCGTCCTCGAGCAAACCTAGTTTTATTCTCAACAAAAACCTGACCTCACTTTCGCAGGGAAACGCGATTGCACTGAGCTCGTGCAACAAGCCGTTAAACCTCTAGGTGTCCCTAGTAGGAGGAGTGTCGTCTCCTGAGGGTTTTCAGCGGATACTACCCACAAAATCCTATCAATTTGGCCTATTAACTTTTATTCTCCAATTAGGTTCTCTAACAAGGAATTCTATTATCTTCGACTCATAAATTATCCACCCGTATTTTTCACCCTTCCTTATTGTTTAACTTAAGATTATATATGTTCTTGTGAATTTACTTAGCTTTTGGCATCTCTTAAGTTTTCCTTCTAGGGTTCCATCTCAACTTAGAAATTTTTATCATCTCTATTAAAGATACAAGTCCTATTCTTCATTCATATCTCTTATCTAAACCCCAATCACATACCCCTACGTGTGTGTATATGTCACCCCTACACTTGGAAATTCAAATCAAGCTATCATACTCTTGTCCGTCGTCCAAAGCACTTCTTAATAGGTGAATTTTTAGATGAATTTCGCTCACACATCCTTCATGCGACCGTTAATACTTCTTGAGGTACCAACAACCGATTACAAGATGTGTTTGCACATTAAAACGTAATTCCTAATCTTGCAACACCTAAGGCTTTAGCAGTGACTCCCAAACCAGTTGGTCTAAGGCAATAGGTGATGAAGCACCCTCGCTAAATATTTTTTCTATTAATGCAGCCTTAAGTAATCACAAAAACCAGTGTTCATTTTTTTTATTATCTCTTTATTCACACTTGAATTTTTATTTTATTTTTCTTCGTACTAAGGACTTTAGACAAGAGCATTTCAAGGTCTCCTCTACTATTTCAAGTTTCAAGGTGCGTGTTTGTGCAATTTGTAGGGTATATATTTTCAGAATTTAGACTTAAACTTAGGAATTATTTTTCAAACTCATACTTTAATTAAAATATTAATACGCTTCCCTTGTTTTAACTTAGCCCAAGAAGTGAACTCGAAATTTGCCTATTTCTAAATAAACTACAAAGACATATACTTTCTACCGTTAAATTTTAAGAAAGGTTATTTTTAGGATTTTTAATTTACTAAGTCTAAGATCTAGTTGTTCATACCTAGTTAACCTTTTTGTCAAACTCAAGTCAATTATGGCCAAAATTGAATACTTTAATTTTTATAATTTTTAAAAGTTTTCAATTTTTATGGGTTTTAAAATAAGTATGCAAATGCAAAATGTACATATGAATGCGAAAGAAGAAGGCTTACCGAGCACACCCCCAAACTTAAACTTGACAGTGTCCTCACTGTCATGCCACACCAAGAGGGTCAAAATATCGGCACTCCCCTGTTTATTTATTTATAATTTTTTTTTATATTTTTATTTTTTTTTATTTTTATTGTTAACAGAAAAAGAAAACAAAAAATATATATACATATATACAACAAGGTCCACCCCAAACTAAACAAGGCCTTACACAGGCCAAAGGTTAGCACCAACCATTCAAAAAATTTATCATGATAATGGTAGAGCTGGTGAAAGAATGGAGTGTAAAGAAAAGAAATGAGACGCACACGAGACCGTGTGGAGATAGAAACGGTATACGGTCTCGGTGGAGGAGGACAATGGCGGAAAAGAGAAAGAAGTGTAGCACGAACTTGAGGGTGTAAATCGAGTGAATAAATTAGCACAATTTGTGATGACCGATGTGTTAAAAGCGATTGTGCTAATCTATCAACCCGTCGAGAAATGGTGTCAAATCTCTCAAGATTTGCAAGAAAGCATGGGTACGTTGAACTTGGTAAACCCTCCAGTGAAAATGGAAACGCGACGGAGTCTTGCGTGGTCGAAACGATAGGAAGGACGAAAGGGAGTGAATTAGGGATAGTCTTATTCTCACCGTAGTAAACTGTCTCGAACTTGAAAGATTCCATCAATGGTTCGAAATGATTGTAAGCAACCGAGTCTGATGGTTCATCTGAAAATTCAAAGGCCTCAAACTCGGGCGGTGAGTCTCCAAAATCGTCCGAAAAAGTGAAACACTCGTAATCGTTATCGTCTGTGAGAACTGTGTTAGATTTAAAGGGATACACACTAGTGGCGTCCAAACTGCTGTGATCGAATAGAAATCTTTCAAGCTCACAGTCCTCCTGCGTGGTTGAAACGATGGAAAGGAGGGGTGATTTAGGAAGTATAACAGTTAAAGGTTCAAGAGGATGAATTGGAAAATACGACTCATCAAACAAAAACGGTTCATCCTCAATACTCTCCTCAATACTATCATCAATACTATCCTCATAATTCTCCTCAAAAATTATCTCATCTATGCAATTTTCATCACACGTATGAATTTCGGGAGAAACATTTAATGACTCGGGATGATGAATTGGAGATAAAATTTCAGTCAAATCGACGGGTTCATCATCCAAAATATTCCCGACGTCTATATCCTCGATCAAGTGAAAATCAATTATTTCGGACACCTCATCAAAAGCATGGACATCAATCAATTCAGGTTCTAGATTGGAGGTGTAGAGATCAAAGGGATTGGTGATGGTTTCACTCGAAGGGGGCCCTTCACAATTTGGCAAATCAAGCACTACAAAGTCACACAACTCATTAAAAATTTTATTTTCAACTGGTGAATCATTTGGGACATTGTTTGAAAACCGGAGTTGTGGGATTCAATTGAAGATGGATAGGTTTGATTTGGAAGGGTGTATAGCTCACTTTCTACACTTAAATTCTCACTCTGTCCAACCGCCTCCTCATACATTGGAAGATTTGGAGCTAGTTGGAAACTAGCTACCGGTTCACTAGGTTGTATAAGGACGGCTATGGACGCATCCACATTCCTTAGCATTTGGTTTGTCGCTACCATATAGGCTTCTAACGACTGTTCCAGACTAGACATGGGTTGTGAAAGGGTTTCAATAAAAGATTCAAAGTTGCTAGGATTTTGGAAACTCCCAAATGGCTATGTAGAAGCAATGTCTAGGGAAGGTGTGAAAGTTAGGTAGGACTGGTAGGAATTGAATGGTTGGACAGAAATAGGATCAACATTTGGATCAAAAGGTGAATGGACTTGTTGATCCAAAGAACTGGATGTATGGAGAGGAGTGAAAGATCGGCTACGAGATTGTTCAATATGCTCAGCAATAGACATGGGTTTCGGAGTTACAACAGGACTCGAAAAAGGGGTATCAACGTAAGAAGGTTGTGAAGGTTGAAATGGTTGATACAAAGTGGATTGCGGAGTCGAACTGTTTCTCCTAGATGCTTCTATTCGATCCTTCAAAGAAATTTTGGACATGGAGGGGTCGTCCGTAATTCGACCAAAACAATTCACGTAAGAAGCAATGTTAGGTTGAGGGTACCAAAGTTCGGCAAGAGTTTTATGAGGTGGGGTACCCATGATGGAAGAAAGGAGAAGAAAAAGAATGTGGGGTGCACGGATTTCTTAGCAACAAAATTTTGCAAGTTTTTATAAAATTTTCCTCTCTTTTTTTTTATGTAGAGCTTTTTGCAAAAAAATTTCGATAAAGGGCTTAGGCACACTTTCAATCAACCAAAATGCACAATCAGGCCTAGATCTAGGGTCACCTAGGTCAGCTAGACAGCTCCTAACTATTCCAAAGAGCTAGAAATAGGACCTCAAACCGCCTCTTCACCGCCAATTGCGGCCAGGTAAGTGCCAGGTGAGTGGGAGGCTCCCCATTACGAAAGTAGTGGTCCTAATTAAATAACCACTCGCCTTAGACACACTTGCCTAGACACCAAAAAGTCAGGTTAGGATCAACGGTCGATGCCTACAACTAGTCCTCTGTCCTATTGAGCGCGAAGTCCTTAGGGCTGAGTCTAATCATTTTTAATTAATTTATGGTCAATACAATATGCCTTATGTGATTTTTGGGGTCCTGGAAAGGGTGATGAAATCCCCACCCAATCTGGATTGGTCTCGAGCCCCTTAAAGTCAGTTTAAATATATGCAAAACAGTAAACAACCACTTGCAAAAAAAAATTTATTTTAAGCGCGGCGCAAAGAATCCTGCACAAGATCAATTATTGGAAGGGAGAGCGATTTTTTTTAGCGCAAAGAATCCTGCAGGCAAATTTACTGAGGAGATATTGGGATTTGCATAGGATAGAGAAAGGAATCTTACAGTGCAATTTTCACACGCTGACGTCACCTGCACACCGCGCTTCCGCGGCCAGAAGGCACCTAGGGCGGCGGTTCCGCGGTCTTCTCAGCGGCTTAAGTCCCAAGAAAAATTCTGCTCCTCTGTTATTGTAATTCTCTGTTGTTCAGATCTGTCGTTTTCTGTTTTGATCTCTGAATTTTTCCAGATCCGAACTTCTTCGTCGATCCTGCAAAATTCAAAAGAAAATACCCTTCACAAAATAACAAAATGATAAATTTTTATATTTTTTTTTATTTTTCAGTTTTTATGATTTTTTTTTATATTAACCCGAAATTGCAAAAAGAAAATAGCACGCCATCCCCGGCAACGGCGCCATTTGATTGATCTCAAAGAATATTTAGTAACCGCAATCAAGAACGGCGCCGCTTGGTAGCTAGCAGGTGAGTACGGGTCGATCCACAGGGATTTTGTGAATTTCCTAATTGTTCTTACGAGTTAATTCCGATTGTGGTCGGATTGATTAAATCTAAAAACTAAATTTATCTAGATCTAAATCTTGCTAGGGTTAGATTTAGGTTAAGTTTGGAAATGCAAAGATTTCCCACCGCTTTCAATACCCAAATTAAGATCTCTTTAGGAGTTATGGTAATTATTAACAAAGGGGATTAGTACCATCGGGAAGAAACGGTGTTTCTTCCTCTAGGTTCTTGTCCTTCCTTTCTTAATCCTTACCCTAACCTCCATGGAAAACACGCGCAACCGGGCTTTATACTACGGTATCACCGTTACCTCGAGGGGTAAGGTGCCGTAGGGAGCGGTGTGTGCATGTATGCATGGAGTCCTATTAATTATATGTGTGATGGGCAAGAAAGGGGTGAGAGATCTTCATCTCTCAAGCCTTCCCCAAATCTAACCCTAACAAGCGAGGAGACTACTCGCTCATTAGGGAATTGAAAAACATTTCTAAACTATCTATCTAGGGCAAAGAATAAAAGATCTAACTAAGGCAGATAAGAAATTATACTAGGGTAATGAAATAAAATTAATTAGGGCAAGAATTGAAAACTTACTCTAATTTGATGTACTCTTCATTCATTGCAGAAATTTACAGATCTGAATTTTAGATATAAAATGAGGCACAAGAAGAGGCATCACCTAATACAAGATTTAGGGTTCCTATTTATAGAGGATAGAAACCCTAGGGTTACAATCGACTCGCACATCTGCTATTACAAAAATACCCCTAGGAAGACTAGTCAACGCGCCGCCAGACGCAACAAACTTTCTGCACCGACACGGGCCCCACACGGCCGCGGATCCGCGGCCAATAGCAAGGTTTGGTCGCGGTTCCGCGGCCAAAAAGGAAGCTTGTGTTCTGAAATTTTCTGTGCTGATTCTGGCTATATTTGTCTTCCTATTTCTTTGGTTGGTTATTCAGAATATCTTGCGGTTTTCTTCCAGATTTCCACAATGAATAATTGTAGTGGACTTTTACCGTTGCTTCGTGACGAAGTCTTGAACCTTGCACTGCCTTTGTACTCTGTGAAATCGTCCATTGATTTTATTCTCCAAAATATAGGCTTGATCAAGATTCTTCCATTCGTTGGTCGTAGTCTCACTTTTGTATCGTCTTTTCATCTTTTTCACTGTTTTTGTCCCGAGAATCTGTAACATGTAACTATGTAGCAGACATGGGTCAAAAGCACCTATTTATTTGTAAAACGTATAAGAATTGGGAATATAATGATGCAAAATTATGATATGAACAGCTACCGGCGAGTTTGTGAAAACCCAGAAGGGCGCAATATCATAAAATTTTCACTTATCTCGACTCGTAAGGAGAACTCCCCATATGAGACCCTCATGGCTCATAGAATTCAAAAGCCATAAGCTACAGGGATCCAATCCCGTTCTTAAGCCAACACTGTTGGGGTAAAAATTTACACCCCGGTTGACCAAGTCAAAATCAAAGTCAACATCAAACCAAGCGGGCCCAAGCCCAGGTTAAGTGGGCCAATGCCCGGGGTCGAGCCCGAACATGAAGCGGCCGGCCTCCCCTTGCCAAAATAAAAATTTTGTAATAAATAATTTTGTTGTATTTCTTTTATTTTATTTTATGAATGAACGTAAGAAAAATGGACATCAAGCCAAATTTTGTAAAGCCCATGGCTTATGTGCAAAAAGAAATAGCGCATAAGGCATGGGATAGGCAAGATGCCATTTTTGTAAAGCCCAAGGGGCTATGTGTAAAGTTATAGCTTATAAAGGCAAAGATAATGAAAATATCTCAACAACTTTTTCTCTCTCCCCAAAAGAATCCATATCTGTGCTCTTTCTCCTTCCACAACGTTCTAAAAGCTTTCTTCTTTCTTTTGAATTAAATCAAGAGTTTTACTCTTCCTTTTATAAAACTAAATAGTTTTTCACCACAAAACCCATAAAGAGGAACTCAGATCTTCCATCAGATCTCAGAAATGAGAGATTTTT
Organism: Agapanthus africanus; assembly: GCA_030015575.1. Lineage (NCBI taxonomy): Eukaryota > Viridiplantae > Streptophyta > Magnoliopsida > Asparagales > Amaryllidaceae > Agapanthus > Agapanthus africanus. The sequence continues at coordinate 7,170,115 of CM057338.1, read as the reverse complement.
AAAATCTCATACTTCTTGATCTTCAAGATCCGGCCAACAAAGGAAGAAGAAGGAGACCCATCTCCAGAAACCCCACTTTGGGAAAGATTCATGGCTCAAGGGGAGAAGCCCCCTTCATCAGTTTCAAAATATCTTAGGAGTTTAACTCCTCATATATATACATATATACAAAATAATAAGCGCTCCTTTCTGGGAGTACAACTCCCATTACAGGGACCAAGTCCCTTTTGCCTCCCGAGCGCCTCACGTGCCTGGCACGTGAGGCGCTAGCGCTCTTGCGCTCAAAACGCTAGCGTCCAAAGCGCTAGCGTCCGAGCGCCCACGTGCCTGGCACGTGGGGCGCTAATGCTCAAAGCGCTAACGCTCTTGCGCTCAGAGCGCTAGCACCCAAAGCGCTAGCGTCTGAGCACCCACGTGCCTGGCACGTGGAGCGCTAGCGCTCAAAGCGCTAGCGCCTAAAGCGGTAGCGCCCGAGCGCCCACGTGCCTGGCACATGGGGTGCTAGCGCCCGAGCGCCCACGTGCCTGGCACGTGGGGCGCTAGCGCTCTGGCGCTCAGAGCACTAGCGCCCGAGCGCCCATGAGCCTGGCACGTGGGGCGCTAGCGCCCAAAGCGCTGGCGCTTTTTCCCACGCATCCTTTGGATACCCTTTCCCTTTTTTTATATATATGTATATATACATATACGCACACACACACATACTCCACGACACTGTCCCTGTTAGAAAAAAAATTCTAACGGGGCGCTGCCCCGCAATCCACAAGGGGGCTGCTAGCCCCCCTGACCCCTAGCCCGCTATCCGGGTAGTGGAACCCCTGTAAAAACACTGCGGGGACCCCGATATATCCAAAACCCCCTTTCAAAACACAACACACATATACTGCACATTGAGTTCGCATGACCTGTTTGACCTGTTAATCGGAGGTTCCCTTGCTCCAAAGGCTAGGGGTAATTAACGGCAGCTTAGTCCGCGGCGGCCGGAGATTTGGATCCCCGCAATCAATAAACCCCAGCCTACCCTAGGCAGGGGGAGTCTGTAATGCGCCTGACAAGCGCACGTGCATTCCCATCTCAATGGGGTGACGAAAAACACCCTACAGATTCTGGCATGCCCGGTAGGACCTTTCTCTCCTCCAATATTTCGGGTTAAACGTTCATGCGAACTCAATCAATATACGTATCTATATTTATACTAAAATAATGCTCTTTCATGCAGGTCTTGAAGCAATCAACTTTCAACGACAATGTCTCCCAAGACGAATTCAGCTTCCAACGCGACCCCCATCCCGTACGTGGTCAAGGTCAATACTCGTGTGGTTTCACCCCGCAAGCCTCAGTCGACAGTGGGAGGAACTGCCCCGCCAGTTTCGCTCTGTCATCATCTACCCTGCCGGATGCGCTCATCTGGCAGAAAAAGAACAAGATTTACTCTTTCAGAAGGGACAAGGTCCGCAAGATATTTAAAGATGCCTTGAACAACGGTCTACAATTGCCGGAGTCGAAAAGACCTCAAGAAGCGAAAATGACCGACAATCCCCTATATTGCCCGTACCACCGAGTAGTGAGCCATGCGATCGAGGATTGCTATATCTTCAAGGACTGGGTCGAGAAGCAGTACAAGGCTGGAGAGATCGAGCTGTCCAAAAGTGTGTTGGTGAACAATAAAGTTACAACCACCAACTTTATACAGACAGAAGCCGAAGCCTTCTGGGGGCAGACAACCGAACCCGCTGCCCTGAGAAATGAAACAGACTCACCGCGGCCTCCGTGGAGTACTCACATATCTAATAAGACGAAGAAGATGATAAAGCTACTTCGGAAAGAGCCCATGACGGAATGGGAAGGGCAGAAGAAGCCTACCTTTCCAGCTGCCAATGCGGCTCTATCAGGCTCAAAAATGCTCAAGAAGAAGAAAAGTGCAGCTCGGCGCGAAATGGAGTCTGCAGGGAGATCGACCATTCAAAAATATATCGATTCCCTCAAAGAATATGAACAGAAAGAAAGAACTCTGATTCAATTGAAGGAGTTCCTCCCTGTACGAGCGGCTGAAATTCTGGAGGAGTTAGAAGAAGACTCCAATGAAGAGATCCCAGTAGTGACCTGCTACGCCATCCATCTTGGCAGCGACTCTGAGGAGGAGCTCTGTTTTCCCAAAGAGGAAGAGGAGCTCACCATAAAGGCCAACCAAATCCAGCTTAGAAGCGGCAGGGCTCTACCGCCAAATCAGGGCAACGCCCCAAAAAGGAAGGTAAAACAAGTCGCTAATAAAGAAGATGGCAGAGAACTTGCTCATGATGATTCGAGTCCTTCCCCAGTAGACCATAATGTCTTGGCTCGCCTCCGAAAGCTTCCGTCTCTCCTTAGCATCTACGATGCCTTGGTTCTATCTCAAGAGCTTAGAGATGTTCTCATTCATGCTCTACAAAACCCTGAGCAGTATCAAGCTCGTTTTGCGGAAATTAATATGAAAGAAGCTCGGTACACTTTGCAAGCCGACGCAGTCACGTTTAAGGATGAAGACTTGCTACTGGGAACGGCTGAGCATAATCGGCCGCTTTACGTGACCGGGTATAGCGACGAAGATCGGATTAATCTCATATTGATTGATCCGGGGTCCTCAGTGAACATCATGAACTTGCGGACACTGAAGAGTTTATCAATGGACGTCCGACACCTGTCAAGGGAAAGGATTGTCATTCAAGGCTTCAATCAAAACTGCCAGCAAGTTCTGAGGTCTATAGCTTTGCCAATCAAATTCGAGGATCTGCAAACTGAAGCTAAGATATAAGTGATCAACGCCGACACGTCTTATAAGATTCTCTTGGGATGGCCGTGGCTCCACGATTACGGCATCGTTCCGTCAACTCTCCATCAATGCATGAAGTATACTAAAAATGGTGAAGAAAGACGCATTGGCGGAGAAATCCAGCCGTTCGGTGTGCATGAAGTCCGATATGAAGATTCTCGGTATTTTATGAACCACCAAAATGATAAGCCACAACTGACTGAGGATAGAGCGGCCCCAAGACTCAAAAGCAAATCTGAGTCGGCTGTCACTTTCAAAAGCAAAAATGCCCAAGTGCGCCCGCGTTTCGGTAGCGACACTGATGAGTCCAACGCTGGAAGTCCGTCCTTCCGTAAAACTCGCCCTCGTTTCGGTAGCTATACGGACGAATCTGTTACTGAAGCCCCATCTAGCAGCAAAGTCCGCCCTCATCTTGGCAGCGACACTGAAGAGTCAGAGGAAGAGGACCTGCCGTGCAACAGCTGTGCGGATTGGACCCTTATGCAACAAACAAAACTACAAGAGACCTTCGAAATTGCAGAAGGGCCCCTAGCTGTCACAAGGGTGCCGGAGCAGATGTGCAAAGAGCTCGATTCATTGTCAGTCTTCACCATAGACCAGCTGAAAACTTTCTACGTTCCCGGAAGGAAAAATGGACAGAAGGGCATCCTGTTTTAAGGGTCAAATCATGTTGTGCATCCGGACGATTTGTCTGTCGCGTGCCTTCCCTATGAGAGAGGCATAAGAGCCGTCCTCAATCCCAGATACTATGAACCCGAGATGCGGGAATATTTCAAAAGTGCGGATGCCGGTTATACCAAACGGAGTCCGAAGCAAAGTTTTATGAAGGGCTATGGCATCCGCCCCAGGTCCGAGCACTCATCGATGGACGAATCCCAGATAGACGGGGCATAGGCTACATTCAACCTGATTCCAAAGCGTGCTACATGATCCATGTTGGTGAGGCCAGCGAAAAATCAAATGATGATGACGATATAGTCGAGCCAGAAGAAGCTCCTCAAGAGCTCGAAGATGGCGGACAAGCAACCTTCGACGAGCTGGACGAGATTGACTTGGGAACGCCCGATAATCCAAGGCCGACCTACATCAGCTCACTCTTGTCAGAGGAAATGAAAGCGCAGATAATCGCCCTGCTGCACGAGTTCGTCGACTGCTTCGCGTGGACCTACAAAGAAATTCCCGGTCTCTCCCCTGAAGTGGCCGTGCATAAGCTAGCTATATCTCCTTATGCTAAGCCAGTCAAACAAGCTCCTCGAAGAATGAGAAGGGAGCTAGAAAAAAAGGTCATCGAGGAAACTAAGAAACTTATCGATGCTGGCTTCATCAGAGAAGAGAAATATGCGGACTGCATCGCATGCGTAGTCCCAGTGAAGAAGAAAAATAGGCAGATCCGAGTTTGTGTCGATTTCAGGGACCTCAACAAGGCATGTCCTAAAGACGACTTCCCACTACCGGTCATGGAAATGATGGTCGATGACACCTCAAATTACGAGCTGTTCACCTTTATGGATGGCTCGTCTGTATATAATCAGATCAAGATGCCGCCTGAAGATGAGAAACACACAGCATTTCGAACCCCGATCGGAATATACTGCTACAAAGTGATGCCGTTCGGACTGAAGAACGCAGGTGCTACATATCAAAGGGCAATGACCAATATCTTTGATGACCTAATCCATAAAGTCGTCGAATGCTATGTTGATGACCTGGTCGTCAAGACTAAAGTCAAGGCCGACCGCGTCCAAGATCTTAGGACCGTTCTCACCAGACTGAGGGAGTGTGATCTGAAAATGAATCCTCTGAAGTGCGCTTTTGGCGTGTCATCGGGAAAATTCCTGGGCTTCATAGTCCGACATCGAGGGATTGAAGTTGACCCATCCAAGATAAAGGCCATCATGGAGATACCCCCTCCGAAGAGTCTGACGCAGCTAAGATCTTTTTAAGGCAAGCTTGCTTATATAAGGAGTTTATCTCAAATTTATCGGGGAGATGTAGGCCCTTATCAAAGCTCATGAAGAAAGGAGCTCCTTTTGTCTGGGATGCCGAATGTCAAGAAGCGTTCAAAAGCATCAAACAGTACTTGTTGCACCCTCCAGTACTGGCCGCTCCCGTTTCAAATAAACCGCTGATTCTATACACTGCCGCGCTAGATGAGTCACTCGGTGTGCTCCTTGCCCAGAACAACGAGGAGGGAAAAAATGCCCTCTACTACCTCAGTCGAACTCTAGTCGGGGCGGAACACAACTATTCCCCAATCGAAAAGCAATGCCTGGCTCTGATATTTGCTGTGAAGAAGCTGAGGCACTATCTGCTCGCTCATCAGGTTACGCTGATCTCCAAGGTCGACCCGCTCAAACACTTGATGACCAAAGCAAGCCTAGCCAGCAGAATGGCAAGATGGGCTGTTATGCTGCTTGAGTTTGATATAGTTTATACTCCTTAGAAAGCAGTAAAAGGGCAAGCTCTCGCAGACTTCCTTGCTGCTCATCCCATACCAGAAGGGTCACCGCTCAATTGCGAGTTACCCGATGAACAAATATTGCACCTCGAGGATAGCGAGCCATGTTGGGAGCTCTACTTCGATGGAGCCTCATCAATGAGGGCCTCCGGCAAATCAAGCATCCCGCAGATAAAAGCGGGGATAGGATTGGTGTTCATCACGCCATCGATGGGAACCCTACGACGTTTGCTCTCACCGAGCCTCACACAAACAATGAGGCTGAGTATGAAGAACTGATAGCTGGTCTGGAGCTTGCCATAGAAATGGAAATCCTTCGGCTACGGGTTTACGGTGACTCCCAGCTTGTCGTCAACCAAGTAAGCGGCGACTATAAGATATACAAATCTGAGTTAGCTCGATACAGAAGCCGAGTGGTGGAACTCATGAAACGGTTCACTCGCATTGAACTAATGAGAGTCCCTAGAGCGTTGAACGGAAAAGCCGACATACTCGCTCGCTTAGCTAAAGAGCTAGCTGATCCTGACATGGACGAAATTCTAATCACAGTCAGAAGCTGGCAAATTCTGCCTCCAGCCTCTTTGCGTGAAGAAGAAAGCGTAGAACAAGAGAATAATCCTGCCGAAGAAGCTTCGATCATCCAAGACGGGCCCGATAGGAAAGAACCCTTCATAGAGTACTTCCGATACGACAAGCTGCCCGAAGAAAAATATGCAAGGATTCAGCTGAAGAAGAGAGCTCTCCGATACGTGTTTGTAAATGACACGTTATACCGCAGGTCATATGACCAACTCTGACTCAGATGTCTGTCATCGGCCGAAACCCAGAAAGTCATGAAAGAAGTTCACTCGGGCGTTTGTGGTGCTCACCAGTCTGGCCCCAAGATGCAACTTCAAATTAAACGACTTGGGTATTACTGGCCCACCATGATACGGGATTACGGAGAGCATGCAAAGAAATGTCATATCTGCCAAATTCACGGCGATTTCATTCACAAGCATCCCAATCCGTTACATCCTACGGTGGCGTCGTGGCCCTTCGAAGTCTAGGGAACCGACATAGTTGGCCCAATTGATCCTCCATCATCTAGAAGCCACCGGTTCATACTGGCCGTAACAGACTACTTCTCCAGATGGGCTGAAGCTGTCTCGCTAAAAGAAGTCAAGACAGAAGATATTCTGATATTCTTCCAGCATAATATTCTATACCGCTTTGGTACACCCAGAAGAATAATTTCTGACAACCGGCCTTCTTTCAAGAGCTTCAAAGTCTCAAGGTTCGCTACTCAGCACAAGATAGACTGGATATATTCCTCCATCTATAACCCAAGAGCCAATGGGCTAGCCGAAGCCTTCAATAAGACTCTATGCAAGCTCCTGAGGAAAAATGCTTCAGCCAACAAGAGAGACTGGAATCTCAAACTTAACGAGGAGTTGTGGGCATATCGTACCACGCACCGTACTCCAACTCAGTCCGCTCCATACTCATTGCTCTTCGGAGTGGAGGCGGTCCTCCCCCTCGAAGTCAAAATTCCAAGCTTAAGAATGGTCGTTCAGCACGAGTTGACGGAGGAGGAAAATGTGCTCCTTCGGTTTGAAGAGCTTGACGCCCTCGAAGAAAAGAGGCTCGCGGTGCAGCAAAATCTGGAGCTATACCGAGCCCAAATGTCACAGGCCTATGACAAGATGACTCATCTCTGTGCTTTCAAGAAAGGCGAATTGGTGTTGGTCCTCAAAAGACCGATCATCCTCAATCGACACGCCAAGGGAAAATTCGAACCAAACTGGGAAGGACCATACATCATCGAGAAAGTGTTCGAGGGAGGATCCTACCAATTAATAAGTGCCGAGGAAGAAAGGCTCATGCCACCCATCAATGGCCGATATCTCAAGAAATACTACGCGTGAATGCTCCAAGTCGCATGCGAATTGAGCACACCAGCCCTACGGTCTGGATCATACATCCTGCAAAACCGTATACAATCCACGGGCGTAAACGACCCCTATCTCTCCCAAGTCCTGCCGGTGAGACTACTTTTAAAAGTCCTACCAGTTGAAAAAAACGGTGTGTCCACAAGCAAAACGGGCACGAATGAAAACCCGAAAGGGCTCCGTGAGTAAAAACAGCAGGACTGCCGGTGAGTTTGTGAAAACCCGAAAGGGCGCAAACTCATGAAAAGAGATAAAACACACTCGCAAAGTCCTCTCGACCTTGTGAGGAGAAAATCCTTGCGTGAGATCCTTATGACTCACAAAGGGGCAACACACTTAGGAATCCTCACTATTCCTAAGGAGAACATACACCTGCGAGATCCTCTCGACTCGTAGGGAGAAAATGCTTTTATGAGACCCTTACGACTCATAAAATTGAAAAGGCTTAGGTGATAGGGACCTAAACCTGTCTCCTAAGCCATCGTTCCCCAACGGGCAACGGCAAATGATGAGTCGCTCCTGACATTTCGCTTCAGTGTTAGCGGTGCTGATGCCGACCAAAAACCCAAATCCCAAGTCCTCCCAAGGCAAATGATGAGTTGCTCCTGGCATTATTCCAGTGCAGCAATACTGATGCCAAACAAGAGCCAAATTCCAAGTCCCCAAACGTCAAATGATGAGTTGCTCCTGGTACCATATTCCAGTGCAGCGATGCAGACGCCACCCAAAATCCAATTTCTCAAAATTCTCCCAGCCCTATGGTTGGTCCCCAAACTGGCTACCGTATACAATCCACGGGCTCAAATAATTCTCATCATACCCATGCCCCACCGCAACCACCAGTTACGCGGCTGGTCTCCGCCCTTGGAATTATGCTCCATTTAGGAAGACCCACTCATGTGTCCTCACGATACATGAGGAGAACAACTTACGGGATCCTCACGACTCGTAAGAAAACACCTTCATGGGATCCTTTTGACTCACGAAGGAAAAACACACTTGGGAGTCCCCACGACTCCTAAGGAGAAAGTACACCTACGAGATCCTTTCGACTCGTAGGAAGAAAATGCTTTTATGGGACCCTTACGGCTCATAAAATTGAAAAGTCTTAGGTAATAGGGACCTAAACCTGTCTCCTAAGCTATCGCTTCCCAACAGGAAAAAGGCAAATGATGAATTGCTCCTGGCACATGTGCTTCAGTGTTAGCAACGATGATGCCTACCCTAACCCCAAAATTCCAAACTCCAGTCCAAATGACCCTTAAGTCTTTAAACTGGGAATAGATGACCTCTAAGTCGTTAAACTGGGAACAGATGACCCCTAAGTCGTTAAACTGGGAATGAGGGAAATTCCCTCACCGTAAATGATGATTCGCTCCTGATACCATATTCCAGTGTAGCAGTGTTAATACCAAACCAAAACCAAAATCCCCAAATCCTGTCATGACAAATGATGATTCGCTCCTGGTACCATATTCCAGTGTAGCAGTGCTGATGTCAATCCAAATCACATCAAATCAGCAAAACAACCAATGAACTCCCTGGCAGAATCAAATTCCACCTCGGAAACAAGTCAACTTCATCCCTGACACCGCAAGAAGCGGAGCAAGTCAAATCCAGAACCGACCGTCCAAGTCGCAAAAAGGGCATCACCGACTGTATAAGTCGCAAAAAGGGAAGAACCGACCGTCCACGTCGCAAAAAGGGCAGCACCAACCGTCCAAGTAGCAAAAAGGGCAGAACCGACCGTCCACATCGCAAAAAGGGCAACACCGACCGTCCACATCGCAAAAAGGGCAACACCGACCGTCCAAGTCGCAAAATGGGCAGAACCGACTGTCCATGTCGCAAAAAGGGCAGCACCGACCGTCCAAGTCGCAAAAAGGGCAGCACTGACTGTCCACGTCGCAAAAAGGGCAGAACCAACCGTCCAAGTCGCAAAAAGGGCAGCACCGACCGTCCAAGTAGCAAAAAAAGCAGCACCGACCGTCCATGTCGCAAAAAGGCCAGCACCGACCGTCCACGTCGCAAAAAGGGCAGCACCGAACGTCCACGTCGCAAAAAGGGCAGCACCGAACGTCCACGTCGCAACAAGGGCAGAAACGACCGTCCACGTCGCAAAAAGGGCAGCACCGACTATCCACATCGTAAAAAGGGAAGAACCGACCGTCCAAGTCATAAAAAGGGTAGCACCGACCGTCCAAGTCGCAAAAAGGGCAGCACCGACCGTCCAAGTAGCAAAAAGGGCAGCACCGACCGTCCACGCCGCAAAAAGGGCAGAACCGACCGTCCACGTCGCAAAAAGGGCAGCACCGACCGTCCAAGTCGCAAAAAGAGCAGCACCAACCGTCCAAGTCGCAAAAAGGGCAGAATCGACCGTCCACGTCACTAAAATGGCAGAAACGACACCCACGTCATCAAAACGGAGTCGACCTCCACGTGAAAGAAGATCCATCAATTTCATGCACACGACCCACATGTGTGGTGTGCATTTATTGATGGGGGTCAATTTGTTGGGGTAAAAATTTACACCCCGGTTGACCAAGTCAAAATCAAAGTCAACCTCTAGCCAAGCGGGCCCAAGCCCAGGTCAAGTGGGCCAATGCCCGGGGTCGAGCCCGAACATGAAGCGGCCGGCCTCCCCCCTTGCCAAAATAAAAAGTTTGTAATAAATAATTTTGTTTTATTTCTTTTATTTTATTTTATGAATGAACGTAAGAAAAATGAACATCAAGCCAAATTTTTGTAAAGCCTATGGCTTATGTGCAAAAAATAATAGCGCATGAGACATGGGATAGGCAAGATGCCATTTTTGTAAAACCCAAGGAGCTATGTGTAAAGTGTATAGCCTATAAAGGCAAAGATAATGAAAATATGTAACGACTGTATACCTTAGATACGTAATAAAAACATTTTATAATTTTTTTTGGATATCGAAACCATTATTTTACTGCTTATATTGATAGAAAACACTTTAAAAATATTTTTCCATGTTTAAAATGAATTAATATGATTTTTAGGAATTTTTGAGAACTTTTAAGAATTTAAATGTTTTTTATCGAAGGGAAAATTTTTATAACCGACAAGGAGATCTATTTTAGACCAAATTTGGTTGTAAAAGATATAAAATATCAAAATACATTTTATATAATTTTTCTAGATTTTTAAAATATTTTTTACTATTTTAAAATAATTTTTAGAAGCCAAAAACAATTTTTAAAACATTTTTTAATATTAAAAATAATTTTATTTTATTTTATATAGCTGTAATTAATCTGGACCGTCAGATTTAAAAACCAATGGCCCAGATTCTACAGACAGTTTTTTTTAAAAGAAAAAGAAATATATATATATATATATATATATATATATATATATTTATTTATTTATTTATTTATAGGCACTTTTAATCTGGACCGTTCGATCTACGATCCAACGGTCAAGAATTATCCAAACCCATTCAGCCGGGCCCCACGCACGTGAGAGAACATGGATCATTAGATCTGGTAGGCCAATGGTCGGATCTGGTCGGTTACTGTAGCAATTAAATAAATAAATAAATAGTTTTTTAATCCCAGAAATCCCTATAAATAGCCTTGAACTTCTAAAATTCCCCAAAAACTATCTGTTTGACAAATAATAAAATACTTGGGGTGTATTTTGAAAACCATACAAGAGTTTTTTTTACATAAAACCCCCTCAAGTTCTATAAATTACCCTAAGAACCCTAATAAACATAGGTTTAAATGGGACCAATCTCTTGAGTCTCATGGAGCCGGAGAAGTGGGTACTTGCCTATCTAAGGTAGACAACTTAACAACGGTGTTATCAATACGGTAATCGTCTTTGAAAAAGACACAAATCATGCCGCCCATGTGCAGCGATTGCCGATAACATCAAAACAATGAGGGCTTCAATTTACTTTTCTAATTGTCTAACTCAGTTTGAGTCTCATTAAAATCTTACTTGAATATGATTCGAGTACAATCTACAATCTATAATCTACAATATTCTGATTCAACATGAATCCCTATATTCAATCTATTCAATACATTCAATCTACATTGACTGAACCGAATCATAGATATACATCCAGTTACATGATTATCCAGTTATTCCATTTACATGATTATACAGTTGCATCCGTTTACTGATATCATGGTTACGGCCAGTCATCCAAGACAAACAATACAATAAAAACACTACGGGGTTTAAGGGGTAAATTGGTACGGAAGGTGTTAAAAGTGGCACGAGACGGTAAGATTAAGACACCTAACCTATATTCCGTTGCTGTTGTACCGTGGCTTAACGGTTCCTTGTACATTCCGTTTGCCCTGGTCTCTAGCATATAGAGACCCCTCTCGTATACACTGGCATCCTTCTGTACCAAGCTACAAACAACAGCGTTAACACAACATTATTACAATATAATATAACTGTAAAAGATACCTTATTATTCTGTCTTTTCTATTTTCTCCCTTATCTTTGGGACTTACCGAGCGACCTGTTCGCTGACGACATTCTATTTCTTTCTTCTTTAAATGTCGTCAAGTGATCTGGACTCACCTGAGATAGAGCCAACTGTAGAATACTTGGATCAGTACAGCGAAGACCCTGAGCTCTAGACATTGTACTCTTTCCATTTCAGTACTTTACTTTCCTATTATGCCATCGCTTTTATTTCAGTTGTATTTCCTTTTCATGCATTGTACTAAAGAATGTGAATAAATAAAGTTGCTATTTTATTATATCTTGTCTCTTGTGTACATTTTCTTTTATATTGCTTAGACACGCTTAGCGTATTTACTTCAGAGTAAATACGTAGCGGCCTCGTCGCGTTTCCCTTCCCCGTACACCGGGAAGCGGGGCGTGACAGGTTTTGTTGGTGGCCCATACAGGTCCGAGCTGTATAGAACCCTACTATGCAGTTCTGTTCTGCGTGAACAACTTAAGCAATATAACACAAGAACCGGCAACTAAAACATTCTTTACAATTCATGTTCCTTGAATCTTACAATTTCATATTCCTTGAATCTTATCATTTCATGTACTTGAATCTGTCCTAACCTAAATTTTTCTTCAAGATTATGGATTCACCAAACAACACAAGCGCCAACTTCAACAACACTCCACCACCACTACCCATTGTGCCTACTATTCCTGCTCCACCCACCGAGCAAACAGTTCTGCTTGAGGCAATCCGCAGCCTCCTTGAGGGACAACAACTCCTGAACCGTCCCAAGACCGACGCACCTAGGGTAAAGCAATTCAGGGCTTTACATCCCAAGCAGTTCTCCGGAAAGGGAAGCCCACTTGAAGCTGAGGAATGGGCACAAAGCATAGAGGATGATCTGGCGGCAGCACAAGTGCCAGACAAAGCTTGGGTCCGTTTGGTGAAACTGCAGCTCACGAACAATGCTCGTAACTGGTGGAAGGCGGAAGAAAGCTGTCTTGAACAGCCTATTGAATGGAATACTTTTCGCGATAAGTTCGACGTGAAGTACTTCCCTGTGACTGCCAGGTTTTCCATGGAACAGCAGTTCATTCATCTACAACAAAGTTCGATGTGGGACAAGTCAGTAGATGAGTATGACGCTGAATTCACCATGCTAAGTTGATTCGCGGCATATTTCATACCGATGGACGAGATCAAAGCCCGTCGTTTTCAACAAGGTTTGGACACGGAAATTCAGGCTGCACTAGCCACAGGGAAATTTCCGACTCATGAAGATGCTCTGGAAGCTGCCCGCGGTTATGAGGCAGTGATAAAAGCAAGGGGCGGACCTCAGTCTGCAGGAGTTAAGCGCCCTGCCAACCAGATGGCAGGAGGAGCCTCGTCCAGGCCACCTTTTCTGCCAAGACGACCCGGAGTACCGAACCATCGTCCCAGCCCAGTCTTTTGTACCTACTGCAAGAGAGCTGGACATATGATGAAAGACTGCCGGAGAGCCAACCGTCTTTACTTAGTCTGCAGCTCAGCTGCTCATGATATTGGGTCTTGTCCCCAAAGATAAAATCCAATTGCTGCACCCAGGCCAACTAACACTTACCACAGCGCCCAGCCATCCAAGCCTCTGCTCCAAGACTCACACTGCCTGCACCACCCAGAAGACCACAAGACCACAAGCTGCACAACCTCCTCGTCAGTTCCATCAAGCTCAAAGGAACGTTCTGAGGAATGCTCCCCAGGCCAGGAGGAATGTACCAAGGCACCAGGCTTTCACGATGACAGTAGAAGAAGCCGAGGCCACTGGCCAAGTTATCACCAGTAACCCTTCTTTCTCAAAATTTATTTCAGTCTTGATATTTATCCTACATACATTTCCTATACCTAAAACATATCCCACATATCTTAGGTATAATCTTAGTATCCTCAATACCTGCACTAGCACTCTTCGATACTGGAGCCTCTCACTGCTTTATGTCGCAACGGTTCGTCCGAACTCTTGCGATTCCAGTCACACCGCTTGTATCCAGTTGGAATGTCAGTTCAGGGAACGGCGTTCTAAAGGCAACAATGGGATACAACTTGTGTCCAGTAGTTGTCTGCAGCAGAGAATTCTATGCTGACTTCAAGGTGCTGGACATACCGAACTTCGATATAGTTCTAGGTATGGATTGGCTCGGAACCTTCTATGCTACTATCGACTGTCGCCAAAGGAGGGCAGTGTTCGAGATTCCAGACCATCCAGTCTTTTATTTCAAAAGTGGAGATCGTACCCTTGAACCAAGTACATACAAGGCGGGGCCGAAGGAAACCGTGATTGCGGCAATTCAAGCGGAGGAAGGATTAAAGCCAGAAGTAGTTCGAGAGTTCGACGACGTATTTCCTGAAGACATATCAGGTTTGCCTCCCGATCGAGCTCTTGAATTCAGCATTGATTTAATATCAGGAGCACAACCAGTGATCAAAGCGCCATATCGCCTAAGTCCAGAAGGTTTGAAAGAGATCAGGATACAGTTGGACGAATTATTGACGAAAGGATGGATTCGTCCCAGCACGTCAAGTTGGGGATCACCAGTACTACTTGTGAAGAAGAAGGAAGGTTCATACAGAATGTGCATCGATTATAGAGCCTTGAACGAAGTAACGTTAAAGAACAAGTATCCGCTACCACGTATCGACGATCTATTCGATCAGCTAAGAAGATCTTGTGTTTTCTCTAAGTTAGATCTTCGTTCGGGTTATCATCAGGTGAAGGTCAAGGAATCCGATATCCACAAAACGGCTTTCAGAACTCGTTATGGACATTACGAATTTGTGATGCCATTTGGAGTGACCAACGCACCGGCGATATTCATGAACCTAACGAATCAAGTTTTCCGGGAGTACTTAGACAGGTTTGTTGTCATCTTCATCGACGATATCCTGGTGTATTCCAAGAGTCGGAAAGAGCATGCCGAGCACCTGCGAATTGTCCTGGAAACTCTACGACAACATTAATTATATGCCAAGTACAGCAAGTGCGAGTTTTGGCTAGATCAAGTCGGTTTTCTGGGACATATCGTATCAGGCGATGGAATCTCTGTGGATCCAGCGAAAGTTTCAGCAGTAAGCGAATGGCCGACATTAAAGTCAGTAAAGGACATTCGGAGTTTCTTAGGTTTAGCTGGATATTACAGAAGGTTTATTAAAGGCTTTTCAAAGATAGCAACACCCCTGACCAAGCTCACACGTAAAGATGAAGAATTTGTGTGGTCAGAAGCATGCGAACAAGCTTTCGTAGAACTCAAGTCAAGGTTGACATTAGCGCCTATTCTCATCATACCGGATCAATCTGGAGGATTCGAAATGCATTGCAATGCATCCGGTAAAAGATTAGGATGTGTTCTACATCAGCACGGTAAAGTTGTGGCTTATGCTTCAAGACAGCTGAAGATTCATGAGCGCAATTACCCGACGCATGACTTGGAATTATCAGCCGTTATTTTTGCTCTTAAGATTTGGCGCCATTATCTACTTGGTGAACGGGTGAACATCTACACAGATCATAAGAGCCTGAAGTACGTGTTTACTCAGAAGGAGTTGAATATGCGGCAGAGAAGATGGTTAGAACTCATGGAGGACTTTGACATCAACTTGCAATATCACCCAGGGAGGGTGAATGTGGTTCCTGATGCTCTTAGTCGTCAACCTTTATCAATGAATCTCACCGCTCAGTGGAAGCTTCAACAAGACTTGTATCAGATGGAGATTGAAGTAGTCATGCCAGGTAACGCTTCAAGTTTGATGAATTTACAAGTTCAATCTACCATTGTCAATCCGATCAAAGCAACTCAAGCAAGTGATGCTAAGTTGCAAAAGATTAGAGAACAAGTGGAGAATGGACTCAGATCAGACTTCATCATCCATGAAGACGGATCTTTGAGATACGGCAACAGATTATGTGTACCAAAAGGTTCTGTTCGGGAAGAGTTAATGAAAGAAGCTCACAGTTCTCCCTACTCAGTACACCCTGGAGGTACCAAAATGTACAAATATCTACGTCAGAATTATTGGTGGCATGGAATGAGGCGTGAAATAGCTAGAAGCGTCGCAAAATGCTTGGTGTGTCAGCAAGTAAAGGCTGAACATCACAGGACAGCTGGACTACTTCAACCGTTACCAATCCCAGAATGGAAGTGGCAACACATCACGATGGATTTTGTGACTGCTCTTCCTCGCAGCACAAAGGGTAACGATGCCATATGGGTCATTGTGGATCGACTCACAAAGTCAGCTCACTTCATCCCATTTCGAGTTGGCCAATCAACTGAGACACTAGCAAAGAAGCACATGGAGGAAATTGTGAGACTTCATGGAGTACTGGTATGCATTGTCTCCGATCGTGACACCAGGTTCAGATCGCAATTTTGGCAGAGTCTGCAAGCGAGCTTGGGAACAAGTCTGAACTTCAGCACGGCTTATCATCTACAAACAGATGGTCAGTCTGAGCGAACTATTCAGATCTTGGAGGATATGCTCAGAGCGTATATGCTAGACTTCGGAGGATCGTGGGAAGATCACCTACATCTCGTGGAGTTTTCATACAACAACAGCTACCAAGTAAGTATAGCAATGGCACCTTTTGCAGCGCTCTATGCAAGAAAGTGTCGATCGCCATTAAGTTGAGACAACATCGGAGATAGAGAACTTCTTGGACCTGAGATGATAGTAGCAACTGTTGATGTGGTTCGTACAATCAAGGAAAGAATGCGCATAGCTCAGGATCGACAGAAGCACTGGGCCGATACAAAGCGCCGTCACTTGGAGTTCCAACCGGGAGAACATGTATTTTTGAAGATATCTCCGAACCGTGGAGTGATTCGTTTTGGAAGGCGGGGTAAATTAAGTCCGAGATACATTGGACCGTTCGATATACTCGAAACGGTCGGAGAAGTGGCATATCGCTTGGCACTTCCACCCTCATTGGAAGGAGTGCACAACGTGTTCCACATATCCCAGCTCCGAAAATACGTGAGCGATCCCAGCCATATCCTTGATCACTCCAAGTTCACTGTACAGACGGATCTATCTTGTGAGCAACAACCTGTTGAAATCCTGGACAGAAAGATAAAGTCACTTAGTAACAAGAAAGTAAACTTGGTCCGAGTAATGTGGAGAAAGGATTCACCAGGAGAATCAACGTGGGAACGTGAAGCCGACATGCGTGCAAGATACCCTTTCCTATTTGTAAATTAGTCCTTATATAATTGTAAATTTCGAGGACGAAATTTTTCTAAGGAGGGTAGATTATAACGACTGTATACCTTAGATACGTAATAAAAACATTTTATAATTTTTTTTCGATGTCAAAATCATTATTTTACTGCTTATATTGATAGAAAACACTTTACAAATATTTTTCCATGTTTAAAATGAATTAATATGATTTTTAGGAATTTTTGAGAATTTTTAAGAATTTAAATGTTTTTTATCGAAGGGAAAATTTTTATAACCGACAAGGAGATCTATTTTAGACCAAATTTGGTTGCAAAAGATATAAAATATCAAAATACATTTTATATAATTTTTCTAGATTTTTAAAATATTTATTACTATTTTAAAGTAATTTTTAGAAGCCAAAAACAATTTTTAAAACATTTTTTAATATTAAAAATAATTTTATTTTATTTTATTTCGCTGTAATTAATCTGGGCCATTAGATTTAAAAACCAACGGCCCAGATTCTGCTGAAAATTTTTTTTAAAAGAAAAAGAAATATAAATATTTATAGGCACTTTTAATCTGGACCGTTCGATCTACGATCCAACGGTCAAGAATTATCCAAATCCATTCAGCCGGGTCCCACGCACGTGAGAGAACGTGGATCATTAGATCCGGTCGGCCAATGGTCGGATCTGGTCGGTTACTGTAGCAATTAAATAAATAAATAAATAGTTTTTTAATCCCAGAAATCCCTATAAATAACCTTGAACTTCTAAAATTCGCCAAAAATTATTTGTTCGACAAAAAAATGTCAAAAAAATTTCAGAGCTTCCACTTCGAGTTTTCTAGACTTTGAACCAAGTCCTAAAGGCAAAATAATTTTCAAATTCAAGATATACCGTTTCTTGTACAACCCGACGCTCGCCGACTTTCATTTTTCTAGATCATTTCAGGTAAGATCTCTCAGCACTTGACCTCTTGTTATTTTCATCATGAAAATATATATCTATGAAATATATTTTAGGGTTTAATTATTAAGATTTAACTGTATTATCTATTTTACGAGTTTTGACGATTAAAAACGATATTAAACCATAATAATATAATGAACTTTTAGCAGTTATCCTTCACGATAAAATCACGGGGTAACGGAAAACCCCGGATTCATGCTTGGAAATATGTAACTAAGTCTTAAAACAACTATCATGACCGAAATAACTTTTGCAGGAATAAATGTATTTATTCTACAGTGATAAATAAAGGTTATAGATAATTAGTTCCTTAATATTGAAACATGGAAAAATTATAGTAAATTTTTATATATTGGTAAAATTAATGATAAACCTGTAAAATCATATTTTTTGCTAATTTGGGTATTTCACAACAAATACCATGTTATGTAACTTTTATTGCACTTTTACGTTTAAATACCATTTACTTAATAAAACTATTTTCTAAAGGATTTAGTATTCATACAAATCTTTGCAAAGCGCCGCTACAACCCATTTTGGGGAACCCGTTCAGGATGGTGCGGATTATCGCACATTCTCGGGCTTAGTAGTGCGAGATTCAGACCTCCGCAAAAAGCATTCGGTCTCGAAAGATTTAAAATACGACATCTTAAGAAAATGAGATTTTTAGAATATAAAATATATATTAAGATTATTTTTGTATAAATATATGTATATTTATCATTAAAATACCTATTTTGTTATGATATAAAAATTCCACCTTTTTCTAAAAATCACAAGAATCAATTTACCTTAAAATACCATGAATTTCATACAAAACCAATATTACAAATAAATACCAATTATTATGAAAATAGGATATTTTCACTAGAAATATCACAATATAAAATCTACATTCATTACAACTCTAAAGACGATTAATAAATACTTGGGGTGTATTTTGAAAACTATACAAGAGTTTTTTTACATAAAACCCCCTCAAGTTTTATAAATTACCCTAAGAACCCTAGTAAACATAGGTTTAAGCGGGACCAATCTCTTGAGCCTCAGGGAGCCGGAGAAGTGGGTGCTTGCCTATCTAAGGTAGACAACTTAACAACGGTGTTATCAACACGGTAATCGTCTTTGAAAAAGACACAAATCCTGCCGCTCATGTGCAGCGGTTGCCGATAACATCAAAACAATCAGGGCTTCAATTTACTTTTCTAATTGTCTAACTCAGTTTGAGTCTCATTAAAATCTTATTTGAATATGATTCGAGTACAATCTATAATCTACAATTTATAATCTACAATATTCTGATTCAATATGAATCCCTATATTCAATCTATTCAATACATTCAATCTACATTGACTGAACCGAACCATGGATATACATCCATTTACATGTTTCTCCAGTTATTCCATTTACATGATTATACAGTTACATCCGTTTACTGATATCATGGTTACGGCCAGTCATCCAAGACAAACAATACAATAAAAACACTACGGGGTTTAAGGGGTAGATTGGTACGGAAGGTGTTAAAAGTGGCACGAGACAGTAAGATTAAGACACCTAACATATATTCCGTTGCTGTTGTACCGTGGCTTAACGGTTCCTTGTACATTCCGTTTGCCCTGGTCTCTAGCATATAGAGACCCCTCTCGTATACACTGGTATCTTTCTGTACCAAGCTACAAATAACATCGTTAACACAACATTATTACAATATAATACAACTATAAAAGATACCTTCTTATTCTGTCTTTTCTATTTTCTCCCTTATCTTTGGGACTTACCGAGCGACCTGTTCGCTGACGACATTCTATTTCTTTCTTCTTTGAATGTCGTCAGGTGATCTGGACTCACCTGAGATAGAGCCAACTGCAGAAGACTTGGATCAGTACAGCGAAGACCCTGAGCTCTAGACATTGTACTCTTTCCATTTCAGTACTCTACTTTCCTATTATGCCATCGCTTTTATTTCAGTTGTATTTCCTTTTCATGCATTGTACTAAAGAATGTGAATAAATAAAGTTGTTGTTTTATTATATCTTGTCTCTTGTGTACATTTTCTTTTATATTGCTTAGACACGCTTAGCGTATTTACTTCAGAGTAAATACGTAGTGGCCTCGTCGCGTTCCCCTTCCCCGTACACCGGGAAGCGGGGCGTGACAAAATATCTCAACAACTTTTTCTTTCTCCCCAAAAGAATCCAGATCTGTGATGTTTCTCCTTCCTCAACATTCTAAAAACCTTCTTCTTTCTTTTGAATTAAATCAAGAGTTGTACTCTTCCTTTTATAGAACTAAATAGTTTTTCACCACAAACCCCACAAAAGGGAACTCAGATCTTCCATCAGATCTCAGAAAGGATAGATTTTTAAAATCTTATACTTCTTGGCCTTCAAGATCTGGCTAACAAAGGAAGAAGAAGGAGACCCATCTCCAGAAACCCCACTTTGGGAAAGATCCCGGGCTCAAGGGGAGAAGCCCTCTTCATCAGCTTCAAAATATCTTAGGAGTTTAACTCCTCATATATATACATATATACAAAATAATATGCGCTCCTTTCTGGGAGTACAACTCCCATTGTAGGGACCAAGTCCCTTTTGCCTCCCGAGCGCCCACGTGCCTGGCACGTGAGGCGTTAGCGCCCTTGCGCTCAAAACACTAGTGCCCAAAGCTCTAGCGGCCGAACGCCCACGTGCCTGGCACGTGGGGTGCTAGCGCTCAAAGCGTTAGCGCTTTTGCGCTTAGAGCGCTCAGAGCGCTAGCGCCCGAGCGCCCACGTGCCTGGCACGTGGGACGCTAGCGCCTAAAGCGCTAGCGCCTGAACGTCCACGTGCTTGGCACGTGGGACGCTAGCGCTCTGGCGCTCAGAGCGCTAGCGCCCAGAGCGCTAGCGCCCGAGCGCCCATGTGCCTGGCACGTGGGACGCTAGCGCTCTCACGCTCAGAGCGCTAGCGCCCAAAGCGCTAGCCCCCGAGCGTCCAAAGCGCTAGCCCCCGAGCGTCCACGTGCCTGGCACGTGGGGCGCTAGCGCCAAAAGCGCTGGCGCTTTTTCCCACGCATCCTTTGGATGCCCTTTTCCTTTTTTTCTATATATATGTATATATACATATACGCACACACACACACACATACTCCACGACACTGTCCCTGTTAGGAAAAAATTTCTAACGGGGCGCTGCCCCGCACCCCGTAAGGGGCTGCTAGCCTCCTTGACCACCAGCCCGCTATCCGGATAGCGGGACCCCCGTAAAAACTCTGCGAGGCCCTCGATATATCCAAAACCCCCTTTCAAAACACAACACACATACACTGCACATTGAGTTCGCATAACCTGTTTGACCCGTTAATCGGAGATTCCTTCGCTCCAAAGGCAAGGGGTAATTAACGGCAGCTTAGTCCGCGGCTGCCGGAGATGTGGATCCCCGCAATCAATAAACCCCAGCCTACCCTAAGCAGGGAGAGTCTGTAATGCGCCTGACAAGCGCACGCGCATTCCCATCTCAATGGGGTAACGAAAAACACCCTACAATCACATTCCCCGAATTGCCCTACAGGTGGTCCAATATTATCCCTTGTATATAATCCACAGGCACAAATAAATATAGCCCTCACCTAGTTCTCCCAATGGCGCGAAATGTTCTCATATGGTGAATGACACTTGTAAGTCCTCTCAACTTATAGGGAGAAAACACTCTTGTAAGATCCTTACGACTTGCAAAGGAGAGCACACACTTAGGAATCCCCACGATTCCTAAGGAGAAAATACACCTACGAGATCCTCACGACTCGTAGGAAGAAATAACTTTATGAGACCCTTACTGTAACATTTTAAAAATAAATAAATAAATAATTAAATAAATAAAATTCTTTAGTTGAATTTTCATATAATCGGTAAAATAAACCGTATTTTCCGTAAAACTCAACTATAATTATTTTTCAATATAGACTTAAATACGCCTATTTTAACTATGTAATTGCTAGTATTTGGTATTTATTTGGCCACTTATAAATTATTAGTTTACTTAAATATTTTTCCTAAATTAATTAATTCTAATATTAAGATAAGCTTTTAATTATACATTAAATTAAGTGCAAATTACAAATTGGAATGGGTTAATTTTACAAAAGTGAACTATGACATATTGGAATCAAGTGTGTAACATGCAAAATTCTTTCTCAAAATTTCTTCATGGTTATAGAGATTTCTAGGAAAAGGTTTAAATTAGAAAAATTAAATAATTAAGGGTTTAAGTGAAAAGTGGCAATAATTGAAGACATTTCTACACAATTGTACACTCATCTCTCTCTCTCTCTCTCTCCACTTCCCCTCACATGTGGCCAAGCCCTCCATGAGGCAACCCCAAAATTTCTCCACCTCATTCCCCACAAAAATTCTTCAAAATTCCATGAAAAATCAATACAAAAACTCCACTAATTCATCATTTAACCCATACCCTTTATTCTTTGGCCAAATAAGCTTGGATCTTGGAGCAAAGTTAGCATTTTGGAGACTAGGTTGCATGTTTGATCTCATGTTTATTGAGGTATGTTCAGTCGAAAATATTGCACTTTTGATATAACATTTTCCTTACTTTTCTTAAAAATTTAAAGGTGTTTATTATAAATATAGAACATATTTGGATTTATCTGCAAAATACTATTTACCATATATTTATATATTATAATTAACATTATGAAGGAAAATATAGGCATTTTATATTTATATAATACTTTGGTAATTGAAAATATGCATATCATATCAAATATTCTAATCACAATTCTTAAAAGATATAATATCATACAAATGGTTAAAATAATATTTCAAAATATATGCATAATATTTTAGTAATTAAAAGATGCATAGCATATCAAATATTCTTAATCATGTTTCTTAAACATTTATTACCATATATAGTGATTAAGATACTCTCTCTAATTTAAAATTTAATAAACAGTACTAACATTATTCATAGAGATATTGTGCAAGATTTAGCTCAGGTCAAGAGATCAAGATGTTCAAGATGTCAGGATCAAAAATCTGCCAAAATCATAAAATCAATACTGACAGGGACTTAGAATCCATATATGGAAAGTCACCATATTAGGAAGTCACCATATATGGTAACTAGTTTTTCTTCTTTGAGGGCTATATAAAGGACCAAGGGCTAAACTTAGAAGGTATCAAGCTGAAGAGATCACGAAGTCCAAGATGGCTCACGCATCCATACTGATCATCAACTGTTCATCTACCTCCTTCGGAAGAGTTCTAGAAGCAAACCAAGTTTTTGTAATCATTTTCTAAGGAATAAAGTGTAGATTGTTCAAGTTGATTAATAAAGGTAGTTGTTTTATTTAATTCTTTTGCATTTTACATTATGTTTTCCCTCTCTGTCTTTTCATCTTCTTTTCCCAACATGCGCAAGTAATTCTCCGCTTGTTAGGGTTCGTATGGTTATGTAGATCAATAGATGATTAAAATCTTTTAACTCTTTTTAAGTCCTATAAAGTTTATAAACTTTATCAAAAGAATTGTTAACACCCTAATCGGGCGCGCTATCAATTCATTAGTAGTCACGATCACGATTTGAGGTTAGTGTTAACAATTGTTTTGGTAAAGGCTAGACATGAACGGAGATCCATGCAAAGATAAAGGTTAAGAGTGGGAACCCTATTCCCTCCAAAACCCCTATTCTACATGCATCACCGTCGATCTAGTTTTAAATCTATTAAAGGATAAAATGAGTCATCTTTATTAATCATCCATGACTACTAAATCTTAACGAACCCTACAAGCATTTTTCTTATATAATTTACATCTGTAATTAATTTAGATCTTAAATAAACTATCCTCTTCTCTTCGTTTATTTTATTAAACACGTCTAAAGTAAGATAAAATGATTCCACGTTTCCCTGCGGGTGACCCGTACTTATCTCGGCTAGCTACAAGCGACACCGTTATTGATTGCGGTTATTCTACAAACACTTTTTCACACAAATCAAATGGCGCCGTTGCCGGGGATACGTGCGTAATTTTTTTCTTCTTACTATTCATGTTGAATTCTTATTCGATCCATATCATAAATAAACAAAACTGGAAATTGTATATTTAACGATTATTGTGTGAATTTTGTGAGGGAATCTGGAGTCATTTGAGTGAGGAGATAAAGATTCAGAGACATTCATCAAGAGCCAGAGGAGGAAGGGAGGCCACGTAGCAAAAATCTTCATCAGATCTTCCTAGTCGCATAAAGAGCCTATTGGCGGCAGAACCGCGGCTCATTAAGGGATTTAGGGTTTCCAATTTCTCTGGTATCTTCTTTACATATTTATCTCTCCTCTGAAATCCAATAAAATATTTTTTCTGTAGGATTCTTTGCAAAATATCGCCGCTCAAAAATCTTTTTGCAAAGTTTTGTTATTGGTTTATTGTTGTATATTTTAATACGGACTTTAAGGGGCAAGGCCACAATTCAGATTAGGTGGGGATTTCATCACCCTTCCTAGGCCCCACAAATCACAAAACGAGCATCCGCATCAACCCTACATTAATTAAAAAAGTATCTAGACAGGACTCTAAGGACTGTCGCGCTCAATAAGGACAAAGGAAGGTCGTGGGTAATCTATCGCTTATCCGCATTACTTTTGTGGTTTCTAGGCAAGTGTGTCTAAGGAAAGTGGTTACTTAATTAGGCCCACTATTTATGTAGTGGAGAACCTCCCACTTACTTGGCACTTACATGGCCACAAGAGTAGTAAAGAGGTGGTAGAGGATTGATCCTGCGGCTTGTCCTTTGGAAGTCTAAGAGCGGTCTAGAAACTTGACCTAAGTAACCTTAGTTCTAGGGTTGTTTGTGCATTTCTGTGTGATTTGTCTAAGTCCGACACAATTTTCAAAACAAACCATTTTTAAAAGTACAACGCTGCCACTTGTGCTAAACTCTTTAGTGCATGCTCGGCTGGACACGGGATTCTAGTGCCCGTCTTGTCCGCGTTCCCCCTATCGACTCCGAAGTCGGTATTTCTACGTCTACTTCTTCTTTACCCACCACCACACCCATTTCGATGGACGGTTCTCCATCAAACTTCTTTAACACTACTCTGCCGCCGTCCGCAGGTGCGCAGAATCCACCCCGCATCTCTCTCCAAGAGAGATGTTATCCTATACGAGGTCCTCTTTCGACCTGTCTCACCATTCCACCAGCCAATGGGTACAACTTTGAAATAAAACCCCAATACATCAATCTTCTATCAAAATATCACGATCTCGAGTCTGAAGACGCATATGTCTTTATTACCAAATTTGAAAATGTATGCGCTATGATGGGTACTTCACAGCTTTCTGTGGATGCTATGCGTCTACGTCTTCTCCCATTTACCCTGTGTGATATAGCCGAGAAGTGGCTTTATAACACAACCGCACATTCAATTTCAAACTGGGAAGAATTCATCGCAGCATTCCTAACGAAATTCTACCCCAATCATAAAACAGCTCGAGTCCGTAGCGAAATAAATCAATTCACCCAGCTTCCAAATGAACCATTCTTGAAGCGTTTTGAACGCTTCAAGGATCTGTTAGTTCAATGTCCACATCACAGAATTCCTAGATGGGATCTGTGCAGAATCATATATGAGGGTATTAATCCTACCACAAAACAGATCCTTGAATTCATGTGTCAAGGCACTTTCATGACTAAAGATGATGGTGAAGCCTGGAGATTTTTAGAAGATTTCGCTGAAAGATCCTTACAGTGGGAGAGTGTAAGTCTGGCAATAACCAATCTGATGTTTCCATAGGAGTTAGAGCTGAAATGTCAGCAATGCAAAAGAAACTTAAAACTATGGAAAATAAATTTTTAGCTGCCTCCCTAAATCAGATGTCACTCTCCAAAACTGTCTGTGGATGCTGTTCTGATCCATCACATCTTACGGAAGAATTTCCATTGAATTCTCTGTTTCAAGGTCATGAGCATATCAATGCTGCTTTCCAACAAAGACCTAGAAACGATCCGTTTTCTTCCACTTATAATCAGGGTTGGAGGAACCACCCTAACCTTGCTTGGAACCAATCACAAAATCAAAACACGGTTCCAAACCAAAACAATTTCCAAAGGGCTCCTCCACCACAACAGCAACCACTTCATCTGAGTCAGCACCCCTACCAATCACAAAACTTCCAAAATCCGGCCAACACTTTTGCACCACATGAAAATTCTTTGCAAATGGCCGGTACTGATAATTCTTCTGCACTCGAACGAACCTTGGATACTTTCATGAAACAATCCATCCAAGGGACAGCAAATATTCAATCTTCCTTCGATAATATGATGAAGAACATTGTCTCTCAAAATGAAAACATTAAATCGATGGAAGCACAAATTGCACGAATAAATGCCGAATTGAGTGCTAGAGAAAAAGGGAAACTTCTAGCTCAACCTTTACCCAATCTGGCTATTCACATCATGTGAGTGCTATTACCACGTTGAGATCTGGAAGAGTGCTTGACAATCATGTTGGTGAGGAGATTGATAATAATGAAGAATCAATCGATGATACCCCGGCTGAGACCTTTCCTTCCACTTCTGCTTCTAATTCTGACCCCAGTTCGTCTACCCCATCATCTTCTTCCGAGCCTATTCTTCGTTTTCCCCAAGACTCGACACCTCAGCAAACCTCTTCTAGTCCACCAAAGACGATCCCCACTCTTATTCTTAGATCGTTCCTACCCACACGATCTTCTCCAGTGTTGGACCCCAACCTTATTGCTCAAGCTCCTTATCCGAATTAGTTAAGGGGAAACAGACCAAGTCCGCAAATGGAGAAAATCACGGAAATCTTTAAACAGGTTAATATCAACATCCCTCTCCTAGATGCTATCCAACAAGTCCCCGTTTATGCGAAAATTCTCAAAGACTTGTGCACTAGGAAGAGGAAGACTCAAATGCCAAAGAAGGTATTCATGTCAAAGACTGTAGACACGGCTTTTCCCCAACAATTACCGAGGAAACGTAAGGATCCTGGCTATCCTACTATTTCTATTTCTATTGGGGAAAAACACATTAACCGTGCTCTACTTGACCTTGGCGCAAGTGTTAACCTGCTTCCATACTCAGTTTATGAGCAGTTAGGGATTGGAGAGTTGAAACCAGCTCACTGTACTCTCCAGATGGCCAACCGATCAATCACCAAACCTAGGGGTGAACTAGAGAATGTGTTAATAAAAATCGGGGAATTTGTATTTCCTGTGGACTTTATTGTACTTGATACACAGCCTGTAGCAAACCCACGGAATCAAATTCCGGTGATTCTTGGTCGCCCCTTTTTGGCCACTTCCATGCTATAATCAACTGTCGTAATGGCTCTATGACACTATCCTTTGGAAAGATGTCAATTGAGCTGAACATTTACAGGTTGGAAAGTATACCCTCCGAACCTACTGCTCAGGTCTGTTCTGTCGAATTAATGGATGTCGACAGCAGCGAATTTGACGATCCTCATGATACTGATCTAGACTCTTTTCATATGTTGTTGGTTGACCCAATTATGTATCATACACATAAGGACTCTTCCACCGACTTGTCCGGGTCAACAACTAACACTGATTATGAACCGTTCTTGGAGTCTGAAGATCACCCCGCACTTTGTGATGACATTATTCTCCGGGGTATAGATAAGAGTTTTGAGGAAATTTTCGCTGAAGAACTCGCATTTTTGAAAGACACGGGTGTTGAGATGAATCCACCTCAATACAACGAAATTGAACCTCTACCCCTTCTTCTGGACTATAAAGAGAATGCGAGTAATCCATCACAATCACTGTGTCGTCTCTCCAAAACGAGACGTAAACACATTCTATCCCACCACTTACCTTTTCCTCACTTCTTCTTGGCTCTTTTCAACTTATTCTTTCACCAACTAGAGCATTACATTGATAAAATCTTCGAATGGTTGATGTTGACCTTCGGTCTTTGCAAAGCTTGGCATCGACCACTAATCTTGACCCCCTCTTGTGATTTTCAAAGATTAATATTGTTTAACTCAAGTTTGGAGGGGGTATAATCTGGCTCTTGAAAGAAATTTTTTTTACTCAAAATGGTGAGCCAAAGAATAAGTTTGGGGGAGGATTTTCACTTTAATATATTTTGCCCCCGTTAATAAATTTCCTCCCAGGCTTACAGGTTTTTGTGATTTAGCGGTTGACAACAGTGAGGACACTGTTGAAAACAAGTTTGGGGGAGGTTTGTGCTTATTTATGCATCATTTGCATCATACTTTGCATAAGCACAAAACATTTAAAAAAACATATAAAAATTTTTATAAAAAATTCAAAAGATAAAAAAATAATTTTGTACATAAATAAGATAATAAAAGATTAGATAGTGAAAAATTGCATCCAAAAGATTGGAAAAATTTAAGAAAACCTAAAAAATTAGAAGTTTTCTTAAACGAACTAGTAATAAGTAGTTATGAGCCGTTGTCCCAAGGGTTAGTAAGATGAAAGAAGTCACTAATCTGAGGATAAAAATAAGTCTGAAAAATAGTTCCTATTCTGGAAACCAAACATTTGAACGTTGATATCCTACTATAAGCACTTACACACGTCTTGAAACTTGGGATAGTAGAGGATACCTTGAAATGCTCTTGTCTAAAAGCCAAAGTATGAAGAAAATAAAAAATTGAATAAAATATAAAATGGTGAGAAAAATGAACACTGGTTTTGTTATCGCCAAGGCAGCAATAAAAAAATATAGCGAGGGTGCTTCATCTCCTAGTGCCTTAGACCAACTGGTCTGAGAGTCACTGCTAAGCCTTAGGTGGTGCAAGACGAGGAATACACCTGATAAACAAGCACATGAGTAATCGGTCGGTTAGTATCTCAAGAAATATTAACGGTCGCATGAAAGTGTGTGAGCAAATCCATCTAAATATTCATCAAATTAAAAAGTACTGAGGCAGATGGACAAGAGTATGATAGCTTGAATTGAATTCTCCAAGTGTAGGGACGTCTATTACACACACGTAGGATTATATGATCGGTGTTTTGGATGAAAGGTAGAAATGAAGAATAAAGATGATGTTTTATTGAGGGATGATGTGTTTTATAACATCTTTTCATGACTATTAAGATAGGGCTCATGGCAACTGAAAATCTAGTATAGTTGGAAACTCTTATTTTCAAGTTTTTTCTTTTATAATTCATATCTTTGTATGTAACTTTCACCATCTTCCTTTTATTATGGGATTTTTTGGGTGTAATTCGCTGAAAACCCTCAGGAGACAACACTACTCCTACTAGGGACACCTAGAAGTTTAACGGCTTGTTGCACGTGCTCAGTGCAATCGTGTTTGCCTACGAAAGTGTGCTACTTAGGTTTTTCTTTTTTTTCCTTCTCTTGAAAAACTAGTTTGCTCGGGACGATCAAACTTAAGTTTGGGGGTATTTGTTCAGTCGAAAATATTGCACTTTTGATATAACATTTTCCTTACTTTTCTTAAAAATTTAAAGGTGTTTATTATAAATATAGAACATATTTGGATTTATCTGCAAAATACTATTTACCATATGTTTATATATTATAATTAACATTATGAAGGAAAATATAGGCATTTTATATTTATATAATATTTTGGTAATTGAAAATATGCATATCATATCAAATATTCTAATCACAATTCTTAAAAGATATAATATCATACAAATGGTTAGAATAATATTTCAAAATATATGCATAATATTTTAGTAATTAAAAGATGCATAGCATATCAAATATTCTTAATCATGTTTCTTAAACATTTATTACCATATATAGTGATTAAGATACTCTCTCTAATTTAATAAACAGTACTAACATTATTCATAGAGATATTGTGCAAGATTTAGCTCAGGTCAAGAGATCAAGATGTTCAAGATGTCAGGATCAAAAATCTGCCAAAATCATAAAATCAATACTGACAGAGACTTAGAATCCATATATGGAAAGTCACCATATTAGAAAGTCACCATAATGGTAACCAGTTTTTCTTCTTTGAGGGCTATATAAAGGACCAAGGGCTAAAGTTATAAGGCATCAAGCCGAAGAGATCACGAAGTCCAAGACGGCTCACGCATCCATACTGATCATCAACTGTTCATCTACTTCCTTCGGAAGAGTTCGAGAAGCAAACCAAGTTTTTGTAATCATTTTCTAAGGAATAAAGTGTAGATTGTTCAAGTTGATTAATAAAGGTAGTTGTTTTATTTAATTCTTTTGCATTTTACATTATGTTTTCCCTCTCTGTCTTTTCATCTTCTTTTCCCAACATGCGCGAGTAATTCTCCGCTTGTTAGGGTTCGTATGGTTATGTAGATCAATGGATGATTAAAATCTTTTAACTCTTTTTAAGTCCTATAAAGTTTATAAATTTTATCAAAAGAATTGTTAACACCCTAATCGGGCGCGCTATCAATTCATTAGTAGTCACGACCACGATTTGAGGTTAGTGTTAACAATTGTTTTGGTAAAGGCTAGACATGAACGGAGATCCATGCAAAGATAAGGATTAAGAGTGGGAACCCTATTCCCTCCAAAAATCCTATTCTACATGCATCACCATCGATCTAGTTTTAAATCTATTAAAGAATAAAAGGAGTCATCTTTATTAATCATCCATGACTACTAAATCTTAACGAACCGTACAAGCCTTTTTCTTATATAATTTACATCCGTAATTAATTTAGATCTTAAATAAACTATCATCTTCTCTTCGTTTATTTATTCAACACGTCTAAAGTAAGATAAAAAGATTCCACGTTTCCCTGCGTACGACCCGTACTCATCTCGGCTAGCTACAAGCGACACCGTTATTGATTGCAGTTATTCTACAAATATTTTTTCACATCAATCAAGGTATAATTCTAACACTAGTGTTAATTGTAGGTTAATTACTTTAATTTAATGAATTTCGGTGTTTTATTATGGTTCAAATTGCTAACTTGGAAATTCTAGATTAGGGTTTTTAAATCAAGTTAGGGTTTTTATAAGTTGTTTATGATTACATGGTGTGGTTTAATATGTTAAGACATGAAAAACTTAATCTAGTTGCTAATTTGTAAATTGTTGCATTTAAAATATCCAAATTAAGATTTTTAAGCAAACTAGGTTTTTAGAAATTAATTAAAAATGTGAGATTAAAATCTAGTAAGGGTTTTCATCACATCATTAACATTATAAATTGTAGTTTAACATTTTAGATCATGCAAAACCTAGTTTAGTTGTTGTTTTGTGCATTGTTACTTTGAAATTGTTAAAATTTGATAGATTTGCAAACTAGAATTTTAGGGTTAATGAAAATTGATGAGATTAAATTATGGTAATGATTTGTATGATCTAGTGAGGATATTTAGAGTATATTGTGGCCACTATTTTTGTTTAAACATTAAGTTTTGAACTAAAACGGTTATTTGAGGCTTTCTAGGTTTTCGGGAATAAATCGATTTGATTTATTTTGAGGTTTGGATAAGTTACAACTTATTTATAATTTGTGAGTTGTGAAACCACGATAGGTACGTTTGGGTTTTTCTCGATCAATCGGCGTTTGTACGCCGATGTCGAGGGTTATTTGGTTTTTTTGCATGAGCGGGCCATAGGTTTTAACCTATGCGCGTTTCGTGTGTCGTTTTGGTTTTTATCCGCGATTTCGGTTTACGATATTATATATGTTGCATATAGATACCTCTCACGTGTATTTCGGACGATGAAGAAGAGGATGGCGCCATCGACTTCGGCAGACAAGGACCAAGTGAGTAGATGTATATCTACGGGGGAAGTCGGGTGGATGGCGTATATCACCCCCGCAACTTCGTAGGATATGATGTGGTCTTGAGATAGTTATATATTGTTATGTTATGGCGAAATACGAATACTGAGCAAGAAAGGTTTTAGGAGACCACAGATTGGAAATTGTGTAAGTTGGATGATAGTGCTTTAGTCTAGTTTTTAGTCGCGAGACCCGAGAGTATAGGTTGACACACACACACACATACACACACTTGTTTCTTGTGTGTATATGTGTGTGTGTGTATAGGTAGGTGAGTAAGTATACACACACACACACAACATATACACATGATATGAGGATGTTATGTGATACTTGGGAATGAGTCGATATGATCGGGCATGATGCCGTGAGATATTTAAGATGTGACCGAGTTATGATATGAGATATGCTATGATATTATAGCGGATCGTTGGACGATGATACCATGTGAATGATGATATATATATATATGATAGTTGACATATGATTGAGATATGATATGAGATATGTTATGATATTTATAATGGATCGCTTATGCAATGTATACTCATATATGATAATATGTGTTGATGACATCGGAATGCACGAGACTTTAGGTCAGTAACCAGATCATGATATTGTTTGATGATGATACCTTATGAATGATGATGTATATATGATAGTTGACCCCCCGATTTTGGGATGCCGTACGATAGATTTTACCGTACGAGATATAGATATGATGATTGATCCGCACTCTTGACTCAAGAAAGTCTTACTATGTACGTGACGCTATTGAGGCTGGATCGTCGACTAGAGATATCGACTCGGAATTTAGGTGGACTTTTCTTACCCTTTCGACTAGTTCCTTAGTTTGTCTATGAGTGGTTTAGGTAGATGCTAGTTTAGGCTCGAGTCATACCTATTTTCAAAACCAACGAATCGTGAGCATTTTCAAAAAGACAACTGGGGGATACTACGGATTTTCAAAGGATGTACCTTTTTCTCAAAAAAACACCGTATCCCCTATTTTTCTAAAAACCACGATTCGTGCTTTTTCAAACACCAAAATAGTATGACTCATATTGTAGAAATGTATATTCGTCGGTGCTGCAGTTATTACTCTTTCTCTGTTATATTCATGTTATTCTCATTTCACTGCATGTTTATACATATGTTTCCTTCACTGTTATGATTCCATCTGTTAGGACACCAGCACCATTATTGATGATGCGCATGTTCCACGTACACATATTTGCCGGCTCACACACATCATCATCGGTAATTGCCATGTCACGTACACTTTAGAACATAATATCTCATTGATATAATTAGCTAATATTTGTGTGATTGCTCTCATGTGTTAACTTAGAGATTGCATTCTTTACATAGATACTTCATGCATTCATATATTCATTCATATACTATTCTGGGGCTTTATGCCGATATTCACTGTTTACTTACCCTTGATTCTTGGATTTCGGATTTCAATGAGATTTCTGGATTTGGGGGAAAACTGCAAGAATATATATAAACTTCTCTCTCTCTCTCGCTCTCTCTCTTTTTTTAAAATACAAGTTGCGGTTTTCTCGTGATATATGTGTCGTCCACCATGAGTTTTCATGATTGCTGTTGGATTTCGAGACCCGATTCGAGGAGTAGGATGAACCGTTTCGGGTAAATGGTGGGCCCGGTAGGTACCCCGGGACAAGAAGATCGCAGATGATGGCGTTGAGCCTGGCAAGGGCACAAACTATCTACCGGTGATGTCTGGCGTGGAGGATATCCAGAGGATACCGACCGTTGTCGTGAGATTTGATGATATGGGCCGATCCGAACTGACGGAGCCCGAGATATTGAGACATTGATATATTGAGATATTGAGATTTTGTGTCGATGCTTGACACGGACTTTCTGTCATTTCACTGATGATATTTCAATTTCATTATACGAGATTCATTGATGATTTTCTTATATCAGATTACTCAGAATTTATGGTGGATTTCCTCATTCATGATGCATTCATACATCAGATATATGACTTGTTACTGTTGTGACACTGACACGAGCACTGATTATTGCACTTATGCATAGATTATTACCCTGTCACTACTAGATGTCTAGTATTACATATGTATATTATTATGACCTAGGAGATCATCGTGCATGCGATTTCTACCCGCAGATGTCTTCTACTCACGAGTTGGCAACTCACTCCCGTTGTGCCAAATTTTTCTTGCAGGATTAGATATACAGGTTTCCTTGGCGGCTTTCTGGCACACCATTTCATTCAGGGTGATTGCTTGGTAGGTTGGTTCACTTGTATCGTGACCGCCGTTGTACCTTTATTTATTACAGTTGTATCTAGTAAGCTCTATCAACCAGATCTGTATTATTTGATAGTTTTAGAAGACCAGTTGTTTATTCTTTCGACCTTAGAGTCGCGCTTGCATTATTATGGTTTTCTGGTGGATTTTGGTTTTCCTCTTAGTTTTGTTCCTCGCCCTTCGGCGTTGTATATTATTGTTTGTGGTTGTGACCGCCAATTGACGAAGAGCTAGCTACCGCTTGGGGATGCCTTTATTATTGCTTGTGTATATATTTCTTGTTTGTACCCGTTTGGGGCCAGTTTTTACAAAGGAGACTGCCGAAATTTTTGAGAAAATTTGATGTTGCTTTTAAACATGTTTTCCTACACTTCTTCTTTTAAAAGGTTTAGATTTCTGGGTTTCGGCTTGCTTAGATTACGTTACGCCTCTAGACGTTTCGTAATTTAAGTGTCGGTTACGTTCCGTACCTTCGGGTCGTGAAAAGGCTCATAAAGTCGAAAAGTCTTAGTCAACAGGATCCTAACCCTGTCTACTAAGCCATATTTGTTCAAATAGACAAAGGCAAGTGATGATTCGCTCCTGACAATATTCTAATGGTAGCGCTGCTGATGCCTAAACAGGTGTCAAACTCCAAGTCCTTTCATGGCAAATAATGATTCGCTCCTGGCAATATTCCAGTCGTAGCGATACTGATGCCCAGGTTGGTATTAAGTTCCAAACTCGCAATAAAAATCAGCGAGCAAAAAAACATGCATATAAATATAGCCGAAATGATGGGATAACTCACAATAAAAATCAGCGAGCAAAAATATATATGCATATGAAACAGCCGAAATATTTGGACAATTCGCAATAAAAAACAGCGAGTAAAAATATAAAAATAGCCGAAATGATTGGGCACTGCGGATAAAAAAACCAAAATGATTGGCCAATCGCCGCTTTCGCGATATGAAAAGCTGAAAAGATAGAGCATCGCGGAAATCAAAAATAAAATAAAATAAAAGGAAATTTTCTTTGCCCTGCAGGTGAGTCTACACCGACCCCTGTATACAATCCATGGGCACAAATGAAAATGTGAACCATGTTTTCTCACCAGGCTCCGTCAAAGTGAGAACCAGATCTTGATGACAACATATACAACATAGAGACAATCCTGGCGTTCATTCTCATTCCATCAGGATGCAGACGCAACGTCAACAAAGGCCCAAAGGTCGAAACAAAACGGAGCCATGGCAAATTCCTAGCTCCATGTCTTGACGGTTCATATGCAACATAAAGACAATCCCGGCTTTTCTTCTCATTCCATTAGGATGCAGACACGACGTCGACAAAGACTCAAGGGTCAAATCAAAAGTAGAGTCACAGCAAAACCCTAGCTCTAAGTCTTGACGGACCATACACAACCTAAAGACTACTCGACGTACCTTCTCATTCCGACAGGATGCAGACACGATGTCAACAAAAGGCCCAAGGGTCGAAACAAAACGGAGCCATGGAAAATTCCTAGCTCTAAGTCTTGACGGTTCACATACAACCTAAAGACACCTCCGGCGTACCTTCTCATTCTATCAGGGTGCAGATGCGATGTCAACAAAGGCTCCAATGAGCCAAATTAAAAAGGAGTGACGGCAAAATCCCAGCTCCAGCTTGACATTCTTCTCCCTACAGTAGACGCAATGTCAACAAAGGCTCCAAATAGCCAAATCAAAAAGGAGTGACGGCAAAATCCCAACTCTAGCTCGACATTCTTCTCATTACAGCAGACGCAATGTCAACAAAGGCTCCAAATAGCCAAATCAAGATGGAGCAACGACAAACTCCTAACTCCAAGTCTTGACGGTTCATATACAAGCTAAAGACTACCTCGGCGTTCCCTCTCATTCCATCAGGGTGCAGACTCGACGTTGACAAAAGCTCCAACGAGCCAAATCAAATTGGAGCAAAGGCATATTCCTAGCTCCGGACTTCAACTGCAATACATACAGCATAGGGTCCTACAGATGTCTACCATATTTCAGCAAAGAAATGGCATGGCATCGTCAAACGAAAATGAAGCAATGGCAATTTCCTAACTTCAGGGTCTCGACGGCAACTTATATAAAGCCTAAAAGACTCTCGGGGATCATCCCACACCAGCGCGGAGTGGTTATGACTAATCAGGGCTCCAAATTGAGCCTAACCTCAAGTAAAAAGCGACATGGCAAATTCCTAACGCTTGTTCTTCCGACTGTCATATAGCCTAAGGAGATTACTTGAAGACGTCTTGTCCAGCCCTCAAAGGGATCAGAGACACGACAGTCGCCGGGCTACTCGAACAACAGCTTAAAGACCGCATATCGAGAAATACATCAGCCAACGCGACGGTACCACGAACCAAAACCCTAGTACAACAAAACATAACGGACCTCTGTCGCAAAGAGCAGGGGTTATCTATAACGTTAGGATAAGTTTGCCTATAAAGCCAAGGGAGGTAATCTAAACAAACTTCGAAATGAGTTCATAAACTAAACAAACTCCGAAATGAGTCCATAAACTAGAAACTCCGAAACGAGTGAATAAAATGCAAACTCAGAAATGAGTACATAAACTAGAAACTCCGAAACGAATGAATAAACTACTAACTCCGAGATGAGTACATAAATTACTTCACGTCAAGTCAAGAAACAGAAAGGTGCAACCCATGGGCCTTAGGGCTCAGAACTACAGAAGTGAGATATGAGTTAACGATAGATGACGACGTTTGTGTCTGCTCACTATCTTATTAGATCGAAATTCTAAAAAGCTGCAACACCTCGAGACCAACCGTATGTTATGCAAGGCAGTAGGAAGAACATTTGATTCACACCCGTTTAAGCGCTCATTTACAACTACATACGTGCTTGAATGGAAATAGTGTTCAGAGCATGCTGATTTATATATGCGTGAGAAGGATTAGTGCATGACACGAGCATGACAGTGGAATTTGCACATAACAAAAATTCCTAAGGGTAAAATATAAAGCTCATGAGCAAATGCAAGACGCATACACGAATATGCGATGAAGATGAAACATTCAACAGTCAACAATAAAAGAAATACATTTAAATAAACATCCTAATCTATTGGGAAGAGATCACCAAATATGGGATCAGTGATACAGGGGTTAACAAAACAATAAACAAAATTCTCCAACTCCCTCTCTCCACCATGTCGAAGTGGCGATCTTCGCGAGGAGTCGCTCTCCATCAGTCAGCGTCGTGCTCATCAGCGAAGGCAAACATGATGGCCCACTGAGCACGTATTTGGCTTAGCAACTGAACCGAACGATCCCTCAGAGGCTGGGTAATCAAATGTGCTTTGTGGAAGCATTCGATCTTGTCCTCCGCCGCATCGAGAATCGCCGGACTCATCTTCGCCGGATGAGGGGGAATGTCAGCAAGCACAGATAGAAAGATCATCCGGAGCCAAATGGAGCCTATAGGAAGAGGAGAGCCCCTACGAGTCAGGAGCTCATACATCACCATATCACATTGGTCATCGGTAAGAAGGGGATCTGCTAACCGTGCAGCAAAACGAGGAATAATCTCCTCGATAGGTGCCTTCCATGGTTGCCGACGAGCGTGGGGACGATTGCAAGCAATAACTTTTGGTTTGTTTCTTTCAAAAAAATGGTTACCTTGAGTTCTGTTAAAAGAAATGGTTTTCTCTTTGTGAAGAAGGAGGAAGACATAGCTTTAGATTATAAAGAGAAGCATTCAAGTCCAGGCACAGAAAATTATGTGCATGGTGGAACTATTTCCAAGGCCTGAAAAAATAGCATGGGAAAAGAAAAAAGTTGACTCATAGAAATCAGAACAAGAAGGTGAAACGATTCTAGAGCTTCATGTGCATGTCACGTGAGCGTTGGTGCCTCAGAATCAGTAATAGCGCCTCATGCGCGTACCATGCGAGCGCTAGCACCAATCCTTAGAACCAATAGCAGCGCCTCACGCGCATAGCACGTGAGCGCTAGCACCAGTTTTTCTTATATATGAGTAACTACTACTTCACGTGAAGCACATATGAGCAGTGGTATAAAAGAAGGGGAAGTTTTGTCGTTCATACTTAGGAAAATTTATACATTGGCGATAACAACAAAACAAAAACATCATCAAAATGTTTACAACGGCAAGACACTGAATTCCGGACATGGATTTAAGAATTCAGAAGCAAGTCCGAATAAAATGCTTCTGGCTTCTCTGACCATTTTCTTATGCATTTTCTCACGAATGCAAGCGTTGGGATCCCAGTTGATATCGTCCATCCTATGTTAGGCGGATATTATCGCCGTCTGTTGGAAGACGCGATGCAAAACATAGACAAGATCATCTCACCGTCTCTTTGAGATCAAGCCCATCAGATATACTGGATGCACCTTGTATTCAGCATCATCAAGTGCCTCAAGCGGCATAGTCTCGTCAAGTCCAGGAAGTGCTTCCCAAATCGCCCCCAAGATAATTTTCAAAAGAGCGGAACGACGGGGGAGTAGTCGACCGTTGTAATCATTGAAGTGACGCTTCACCTCAGCGCATTGGGCGTTCGTAAACTCCTGGTCTTGACAACGGCCTTGGACGCGAATGTCTTCATAAGAGATAATCTCGTCAAGATCATACAGATAAGAAGCCATAATATCCGGAAAGAAAATTCAGTAAAAGATTAGCAATCAAAATATCAAGATTCTTAGAATCTAAAATAAAAAAAAGTGGTTCTAACACATCCAGCAATGATGAGGAAAGCACTCATTGTAAGAATCCAAGTGAATTTTCATTTAATGAAAAATCTCATTAAATTATGGAGTTAAACTCCCTCGAGAAACAGGCTCTACAGCAGATTCAAATCTGCAGAGAGAAGAAAAAGGGAAATAAAATTCCCAAAAGAATTTCTTAAAAAGAAATCTTCTCAGAGCTAAGCTCTGTAGAACAACCCAGAGTTAAATAATGGGATTAACTCCAAAAAAATCTCCATGAGAAATACACCGGAATTAAAGATCAGAGTAATAGGGTAAAACCCTAGGATCTTTTGAGATTAATGGTCTATCAAAATCATCTCAAGGAAAGAGCAAAGCTCTGTTAATGGGTTAAAAGAAATCCGAGACAAAGAGTCTCTTTTAAGGAAAATGGCCAGAATCCTTACCAAGATTCTTGAAAACGGAGTAAAACTCTAAGAGTTTCTTTAAAAACAAAGATCTAAGCTCTGAAGAGTGAAATAAATTCTCTGGGAAGAAGAAAGAGAATGACGAAACAACGGTCATCTCAGGGGCCAAAGGCCCTATTTATAAAACTCAAAAGGACGGTTCAACTCTCCAGGAGATCAAACGATGGAAAAGGTGACACCGTTGCACTCACGTGCGAGCTACGTGAGCACAGCGGTGGGGGGCATTTGTTTCCTCAATATTTAACCTAATAAAGAGCTAAGCTCTGTTGGAACTTAATGAGGCAGCGCCTCACGTGCTCTCTACGAGGGCGCCAGTGCCATCTCACGTGGACGCCAATGTGCAAAGCACAGAAGTACTCATCTTAAGAATTAAATTCTTAAGCGGCCTCCACTGCACAACACGTGAGCGCCAGCGCCCAGATAGAATTAAATTCTACTCTCTGTTAAACATAGCCGTTGGATCAAAGATCCAACAGAGATAATAAATCATCAAGATACAGAATTAAATTCTGTTGGGGAGAAAATATTTCCCAAATCTTTCCAAAATAAGAAAAATACCTTCGGTTGGATCATAGAATAAAATTATATGCCCTCTGTAAAACAGAGAACCCTCGGATTGAAAATCCAATGGTGATTAAAAATCACCATTTCATAAAGTAAAACTCCGCATATGAAAATTATTTTCCCAATCTTATTATAAAAAAAAAAAAATATGTTCTGTAA
Organism: Agapanthus africanus; assembly: GCA_030015575.1. Taxonomy (NCBI): domain Eukaryota; kingdom Viridiplantae; phylum Streptophyta; class Magnoliopsida; order Asparagales; family Amaryllidaceae; genus Agapanthus; species Agapanthus africanus. The sequence goes on along the minus strand of CM057338.1, from coordinate 7,130,304 downwards.
AAACAAAAACCCTTGGATCAAAGATCCAATAGTGGGTAAAATTCTCCAAATCAATTGGGATCTCTTAATAAGAGATTTCTTCAAAACTAATTAACAAACTTGCCTCCACTATATAAAGGACCCAAGACTTCAAGTCTGAGAAAGAGGAACCCCCCATAAGCTTCTAAAAACTAAAGCAGAAAGCTTCAAAAGGGAACAGAAAAGAAGATCTCCCTCCTCAAAAACTCTAGGTAAATAAAAAGAACAGAGATCAAAACATCTCGTTTACATATCTAAGGGTTTAACCCTTTTCAAAAAAGAACTTGGTTTTTTCTCTGGATCTGAGATCCACAAGACAAATCTCCCATAAGTTGAAAATTTAATTCTCATTTGGAAGAATTTGTTCTTGAGAATCGAAGATTCAGAAAAGGACTAGGAATTGAATTCCTTGAAACAAAGCATATAAGAGAAACCTGGTTCTCATAAAACAACTTGGTTCTTAAAAAAACGAAATCGTGTTCCTCACGTAGGCGCCACAGAAAAAAAGAGTGTTTAACACTCACTGGGCAGCCCCGAGCACCTCACGTGTCCCTCACGTGGGCGCCACAAAAGAAAAGAGTGCTTAGCACTCACTGGGCAACGCAGACCACCACACGTGTTCCTCGCGTGGGCGCTATAGAAGGAGGAGTGCTTAGCACTCATTAGGCAGCGCCCGACGCCAAGCGCCTCACGCGCTTACCACGTGGACGCCATAAAGAGTGCTTAACACTCCATATAAAGACAAAAAGAGTAAAATGTTCAACACTTATTGGGAAACCCCCATGACTGACAGTTCCACATGATTATATGTAGGCATCAGAACTCATATAAGTGCTCAGCACTTTTGCATAAAAAGGGGGGTTGATTAAACAGAGCCCAAACCAGTGCTCAGCATTTTTTTCAAAAAAGAGGGAAGACTAAGCAGACTAAAGCCCAAATTGGCTAAGTTGCTAAAGTCTTACAACTGAGTCCAAATACTCTGTTGTTGGGTCTTAAATAAGAAAGATCCTAAAATGTTGTTAAGTGGATCTTAGTCTCAGATTGGACTAACGTATCCTTAACAAATATTCTTAAGGCCACCGTAACCTTTTTCCCTCAAATACAGGATTAGGTTCAAAGGCACATCTCTTCACACTTCTAATATATGTTATTGTAATTCCTCAACATGTTCAGAGAGGTGGCGGGTCCCGACAACTAACAACTCCTTTCATCCCGCATTGATGCATTGTTCACTTCATCACGTAACAATATACGTGCGCGCGAGATGAATAATGGACCGAAATGTCCCTAAACTAATATTTGCCTCCAAAATGGCGATAATGGACCGAAATGGAATAATGGACCGAAATGTCCCTAAACGTCCCTAAACTAATATTCGCCTCCAAAATGGCGATAATGGACCGAAACGTTCTTAAAATAAAATAATAGAGCCCAAACGCTCTTTTGTTGGATCCTAAATAAAAATGATCCTGAAATCTTGATAAGTGGATCTTAGTCTCAAATTGTACTAATGTATCCTTAACAAAACAAATCGAGCCCCAAATGCTCACATACATTTAAGTCGATCTTAATTTTAAAATAGGTTAACGGTCCTTAAATTAACCCAAATCCAAATCTAAAAATATACGGATTTGGACTAATCCACGCCCTACGGGCGACGACATAAATTAGTCTCCGTATACAACTCACGGGCAACCAAAACAAACAAAAACACATACGACAAGAAGTGAACTTCCGGAGTAGGAGAAAGTGATTATCGCGATGCGGTAACGTAATTAACTGCGGGGGCTTGCGCCTGCAGGGAAGAGCGTTCCCATAATCAAAAACCCCTCACAAACGAGGGGGATCTGACGAAATCTGCTACAACGGCCGCATCCGTCCAAACCTCCGATATACAGTGCCATAAATTAACTTGGTATTTTCGGAGAGGTGGACGGAAAAATTCAAATGGCATCTGCCCCCAGAATTCAGGCAAGATGATCCATCCCAATTCGTCTCTGTTTCGGCGGTGAACACCAGCCTTACAACAATTACAACAAAAGAGGGCGAGGATTAAGGAAACATTGCTGACGGTACACCGAAAAAAGCTCCTCCAGCTGAGCCCAAGCAGACTCGACCTGCTCCCTCCGACGATACTCACGGACCCTAGAAGCCACGGACTCCCCGGGATTTTTGTTCGCTGAGCAAGATGCGACAACCAACCTTTGCTGGAAACTCTCAAGAATGAGGTGTTGGAGTCGAAAATTGCACCCCGGTTGACCAAGTCAAGGTCAACCCCAAGCCAAGTGGGCCCAAGCCCAGATCAAGTGGGCCCATGCCCAGGTCGAGTCCGAACATGAAGCGGCCGGCCCCTCTCTATGCCAAGATGAAATCATGTAATGAATAATTTTTATGTAATTTTTTATGCATGAATGGGCATAAAGCCAAATTTTTGTAAAGCCCATGGATTATGTGCAAAAAAAATGGCACATGAGCCATGGGATAGGCAAAATGCCATTTTGTGAAGCCCGAGGGGCTATATGTAAAATGTATAGCCTATAAAGGCGAAGATAATGAAAATATCTCAAGAACTTTTCTCTCTCCCAAAAAGAATCAAAATCTGTGATCTTCTCCTTCCTCAAGATTCCAAACCTTCTTCTTTTGAATTAAATCAAGAGTTTTACTCTTTCTTTTCCAAAACTAAATAAGTTTTCACCACAAAACCCATAAAGGGGAACTTATATCTCCCATCAAATCTCAAAAATAAGAGATTTTTAAAATCTCATACTTCTTGTTCTTCAAGATCCGGCCAACAGAGGAGAAAAGAGGAGACCCATCTCCAAAAAGCCCATCTTGGGAAGATCCAAGGCCAAAGGGGAGAAACAAAGCAGCCACCTTTGATCATTTCTAAACTTTTTTGGAGTTCAACTCCAAGGGTCAAATCGAGAGCACAGCTCCCAGTGCAGGGACCAAAGTCCCTTTTCTGTTTGACGCCCAGCGCCTAGAGCGCTGGCGTCCACGTGCCGAGCACGTGGTGCGCCTAGCGCCCAGAGCCCAAAGCGCTGGCGCCCACGTGCCGAGCACGTGGTGTGCCCGGCGCCCAGAGCACTCGCGCCCACGTGCCGAACACGTGGTGCGCCCAGAGCGCTCGCGCCCAGCGCCCAGCGCCTGCATGCCATGCACGCGAGGCACTAGCCCCTACGCATCCTTTGGATGCCCTTTCCCTTTATATATATATATATATATATATATATATATATATATACATACACATACACACACACACTCCACGACACTGTCCCTGTTAGAACAAAATTTCTAACGGGGCGCTGCCCCGCGCCCTGCAAAGGGGCTGCTAGCCCCCTTAACCCCCAGCCCGCTATCCGGGTAGCGGGGCCCCCGTAAAAACTCTGCGGGGCCCCCGATATATCCAAAACCCTCCAAAACACAACACTGCACATTGAGTTCGCATGACCAGTTTAACCCGTCAATCGGAGGTTCTCTCGCTCCAAATGTGAGGGGTAATTAACGGCAGCTTAGTCCGCCGCTACCGGAGATTCGGATCCCCACAATCAATAAACCCCCGCCTACCCAAGGCAGGAGGAATCTGCAATGCGACTGACAAGCGCGCGCGCATTCCCATCTCAATGGGGTGACGAAAAACACCCTACAGATTCTGGCACGCCCGGTGTGACCTATCTCTCCTCCCATATTTCGAGTTAAACATTCATGTGAACTCAATCAATATACGTAGCTATATTTATACTAAAATAATGCTCTTTCATGCAGATTTTCAAGCAAACACTTTTCAACAATGTCTCCAAAGATAATCTCGACTCTCAGCACAGCTCCCATCTCCTACACGATGAAGATAGACGCCAGGACGGTCCTCCCGGCCAGTCTCGGGCGACAGTGGGAGGAGATGCCGCTATCATTTGGCTCTATTCTGTTCGTACCAGCTAACGCCGTCCCTGCTCTTCAAGCCCCAGTGATGGATAAACCAGCCTCAAAGGGGAAAAGGCCGAATGTCATGGTCGTGAAGGTACCTCAGCCCAAGCGCAAGTCCGCTTCCAAACGACTCTGCATGGCCCCAGCTGGGGGCAAGGCCATCAACACCAACAAAGTAACAAGGCATCTCGGACAATCTCCAACGGCGCCCCTGACAACTGCTCGGTTGGGTATTTTCTCTAAGCTCCCCATCACTCGGCCTATGGCGGCTTCCCGAAGAGCAGAAGCCTGCCAGGCGCTCAAGGCAGAGAAGCTGAGGCAGAAGTGGCTCAGATACAGAGCCAACAAAAGGGCTAGGGCTTCGGCCATGTTAAAATTTATGAATTTCCAAAGGCCGGACCACTCCACGAAACCAGCTGCCAGTGATGAAAGGACGGCTGAATGTGTTATCCACACAGTCTACATGGTAGGCGCGCGTCCCAGTGACAACCTTCGCAGCAAGGATGGGGCCACCACATCTCAAATCCAATCTGGTTTGAATGTGGTTGTCACTTCCCAAGACCAGCATCCTCCTGAAGGTAATGAAAATGCTTCAAGTGAAGCTCATAAGCAGAGAGGTCCATCAGTTCATGAGGAGTCGGGCTCGGAAAGCGAAGATGAGCCAACTTTCCATCCTAAGACCGCAGAGCAGCAACCTCTCCAGGAGCTCCGAAAGCAGCTCAGAAACAAAGACAAGGAGATGTCCAAGCTCTACTCAAAAATTGACGACTTGACAAACGTCGTCTTACAGCTCACAGCCCAACTTGCCTCTCAGCCGCCCAATCAAGCACATGGTTCTACTCATGGACCGGGAAACGGTGTCCCGAGACAGCCGACACCTATTTCCTCAAATCCAAAGGTGGGCGGACCGGATGAAGGCCAGTTGCATCCTATCTCGGGAAATATCTTGGCTGCCGATGACAGCAACCCGCTAACTCAAGATCAAATCATGGATTTGGTTACCAACAAAGTCAAAATATTGATAGCTGAAGCCGGAGAGCAAAAAGATGTCAGCGGTAGCGGGAGACCATATCCTGCTTGGTACGATCTTGTGGAGTTTCCCACTGGCTATGTCATCCCCAAATTTGAAAGGTTCGATGGGACGGGAAATGCGAACCGACACATTGCCCAATTTAAAGCATCATGCGCGAATATTGGGGGCAATGATGCACTCCTTCTCTGCCAGTTTGTCAATAGCTTGACCGATGTTGCTTTCGATTCGTATGCAAGCATACCGGATGACTCGATCACGACGTTCGCTCAAATAGAATCCATGTTCAAGCAATGGTTCATGAGTGTCAGCGATAAAATCACCATTGCCGACCTCGTAAGGACCGAGCCAAAGAACAGCGAAAGCAACATGGATTTTATAGTCCGATGGCGCAATCTCTCTATCAAATGTGAACCGCCGTTGGAGCAAGACCAATCCGTCAGTCTTCTAATAGAAAATCTGAACGACTGGGTAAAACCTTTCCTGTGCACCGTAGGCCTCAAAACATTCCAAGAGCTGGCCAAGAAAGTTCAAATGTTGGAATGCTCAAAGCCCGAGTCTACTCAGAATCTCCAATTCACAAACAGACCGAGACATCGGAGGGACGACAACAGGAAAAGTGAAAGTTCCAATAGCACCGATTCTCTGGATAAGCAGAGAGCGGGCGGAGCAAAGACTAACAAATCTTGAGAGCCAACTTTGGAGGAAAGAAGAAATAAGGTCTACTCTTTCTAAAGGGACAAGGTCCACAAAATTTTTAAAGATACTCTGAAGAAGGGCCTGCGGCTACCAGAACCAAAAAGGCTAAGTGAAGCGAACATGACTGATCATCCCAACTTTTACCCATACCACCGAGTGCTGGGACACACTATTGAAGATTGTTGCATCTTCAAGGATTGGGTCGAGAAACAATACAAGGCAGGAGAAATATCATTGTCCCCTGGCGTGTTAACAAACAATCAAGCTGCGACCGCCAAAATTTCATACAAACGGAGACCAAAGTCCTTTAGGGACCGGATTCTCTCAGACATCTGCCTTTCTCTAAAAAGAGCGAACCAAGGCAACAAGCTGAGAGCCAAGCGAGCAACATTGTCAATGAAGAAGCAATAAACGGGTACACAACCCATACGGTCTATATGATGGAGCTCAGAGGAACAAGTCCTCCTATGCCTTATAACCATGACAATGACGCGGTTGTTGCCATCCAACATCGGCCAACGTTGTTTTCGGGGAGCTGGGCAGAAGGAAAAGAGGCTCCTAGCAAAACTTGTCTCGCCCTGATCCAAATGATGAAGAGCTCGCTAAGGCCATTAAGCCAAAGGAACTCATGGTTCATGCTGAATCAAATTCAGGCGGTAAGGATAACCCCGTTGTCATACCCGGAACTATAGAACAAGCATTATTCCAATGGCTTTAAAGGCAACTTCAGGACAGGGATAAGAAGATGGCCAGGGCCCATTCCAGAGTCGAAGAGCTTGCAAATGTCGTGACGGATCTCACGACCCAAGTCGCCCGATTGCAATTACAGCAAAATCAAATTTTGGTTCGTGAGCTGGGGATTGATATCCGGAAGCAGCCAACCGATACTCCCTCCAGCCCGAGAGCGGAACACCTTTGTGAAAAACGGACGCGATCAGCCTCCAGTCCCTCCGATACGTACACTGAATGTGGTAAGCGAACAGTAGGCGAACCAAAAACTGATCGTCCTCAGGGTCCATCATCAGTAAGGGCACCTACTCTAATGGAGAGAAAGAAGAAAGTATACTCCTTCAGGAGGGATGATGTCCGCAAGATATTCGAGAACGCCTTGAACAACGATCTGCAACTGCCTATCCAAAGAGGCCGCATGAAATGAACATGATCGGCAATCCCATATACTGTCCATATCATAGAATGGTGAGTCATACCATTGAAGACTACTATGTTTTTAAAGATTGGGTGGAGAACCAATACAAACTTGGGAAAGCCTCACAGTCATCAGATGTACCGACAAGCCACAGAGCTACGGTCATCAAGACAGCCCCGCCAAGATCAAAGTTCGAGGAGCTGGGATAAGCAAACCATAGACCGCTAAGTCTTTAAACTAAGAACAGTAGACCTCTAAGTCTTTAAACTGGGAACAGTCGACCTCTAAGTCGTTAAACTGGGAATGTAAAAAAATGTGTAAATAAAAAAATGTGTAAAAAAAAGAAAAAAAATGAAAAGCTGAAATGATAGAGCAACCGCGGTAAAACAAAAAAAAAGGCAAAAACAAAAAACAAAAAACGGCGAATGATGAGTCGCTTCTGGTACTATATTCCAGTGCAGCGATGCAGACGCCAACCAAAATCCAATTTTCCAAAATTCCCCCAGCCCTACGGCCAGTCCCCAAATTGACTACCGTATACAATCCACGGGCTTAAATAATTCTCATCATACCCATGCCCCACCGAAGTCACCCGTCCAGCGGCCGGTCTCCGCCCTTGGAATTATACTCCATTGGGAAGACCCACTCATGTATCCTCACGATACATGAGGAGAACAAACCTTCGTAGGATCCTTACGACTCACAAAGGAAAAACACACTTGGGGGTCCTCACGACTCCTAAGGAGAAAATGCACCTACGGGATCCTTACGACTCGTAGGGAGAAAACGCTTTTATGGGACCCTTACGGCTCATAAAATTGAAAATTCTTAGGTGATAGGGACCTAAACCTGTCTCCTAAGCCATCGCTTCCCAATCCTCAAGTGGCGAATGATGAGTCGCTCCTGGTACCATATTCCAGTGCAGGGATGCAGACGCCAACCAAATTCTAAATCCCATACCCCAACGACAAATGATGAGTCGCTCCTGGTACCATATTCCAGTGCAGCAATGCAGACGCCAACAAAGTCCCGAAATTTTTTCGGCCCTACGGTCTGGATCATACATCTTGCAAAACCGTATACAATCCACGAGCGTAAAACAATCCCAATCTCTCCCAAGTCCTACCGGTGAGGCCACATTCAAGGTCCCACCAAAAATAAAAATAAAAAATAAAAAAAATGGTATGTCCACAAGCAAAATGGGCACGGATGAAAACCCGAAAGGGCTCCATGAGTAAAAACAGCAGGACTGCCGGCGAGTTTGTGAAAACCCGAAAGGGCGCAAACTCGTAAAAAAGATATGAAATGCACTCGCAAAGTCCTCTCGACTTTATGAGGAGAAAATTCCCGCGTGAGATCCTTACGACTCACAAAGGAGCAACACACTAAGGAGTCCCCATGACTCCTAAGGAGAAAATACACCTACGAGATCCTTTCGACTCGCAGGGAGAAAATGCTTTTATGGGACCCTTACGGCCCATAAAATTGAAAAGCCTTAGGTGATAGGGATCTACACCTGCCTCCTAATCCACTAATTCCCAAATCCTCTCGGGGGTAAATGATGAGTTTCTCCTGGCATTATTCCAGTGCAGCAATGCAGATGCCAAACAAAAACCGAAATCCTCAAATCCACTCATGGCAAATGATGATTCGCTCATGGTACCATATTCCAGTATAGCAATGCTGATGTCAACCCAAATCAAATCAAACCAACCAATTCCAACAGCGACACCCCGTAACGGGGAAACGTCAAGCAGACACTCCGTGTCGGGGGTACGTCGACCACAGACACTCCGTCTCGGGGAAACGTCGACCAGCGACACTCCGTACCGGGAAAACGTCCAACAACAGACACTCCGTAACGGGAAAACGTCAAGCAGACACTCCGTGCCGGGGACACGTCAACCAGCCGACACTCCGTAACGAGGAAACGTTAAGCAGACACTCCGTGCCGGGGAAACGTCGACCAGCGACACTCCGTACCGGGGAAACGTCCAACAGCCGACACTCCGTAACGGGGAAACGTCAAGCAGACACTCCGTGCCGGGGAAACGTCAACCATCCGACACTCCGTAACGGGGAAACGTCGACCAGCGACACTCCGTGCCGGGGAAACGTCCAACAGCCGACACTCCGTAACGGGGGAAACTCAAGCAGACACTCCGTGCCGGGGAAACGTCGACCAGCGACACTCCGTACCGGGGAAACGTCCAACAACAGACACTCCGTAACGGGGAAACGTCAAGCAGACACTCCGTGCCAGGAAAACGTCGACTAGCGACATTCCGTACCAGGGAAACATCCAACAATAGACACTCCGTAATGGGGAAACGTCAAGCAGACACTCCGTGCCGGTGACACGTCGACCAGCCGACACTCCGTACCGGGGAAACGTCCAACAACAGACATTCCGTAACGGGGAAACGTCAAGCAGACACTCCGTCTCGGGGAAACGTCAACCAGCGACACTCTGTACCGGGGAGACGTCCAACAACAGACACTCCGTAACGGGGAAACGTCAAGCAGACACTCTATGCCGGGGACACGTCAACCAGCCGACACTCCGTAACGGGGAAATATCAAGCAGACACTCCATAATGGGGAAACGTCTAGCAGACACTCCGTGCCGGGGAAACGTCGACCAGCGACACTCCGTACCGGGGAAACGTCCAACAACAGACACTCCGTAATGGGGAAACGTCAAGCAGACACTCCGCATCGGGGAAACGTCGACCAGCGACACTCCGTGCCAGGGGCACGTCTACCAAATCACTCCGGGCCAGAGAAACATCTACCACAGACACTCCATCTCGGAGACACGTCAAGCGTCGACCGTCCATGTCGTTAAAAGGGCAGTGCATCCCAAAACTGGGAACCAAAGCAAGTCGCCTCTACGCGAAAGAAGATCCATCAATTTTGTGCACACGACTCACAAATGTGGTGTGCATTTAGTGATGGGGGGCACTTTGTTGGAGTCGAAAATTGCACCCCGGTTGACCAAGTCAAAGTCAAGGTCAACCCCAAGCCAAGTGGGCCCAAGCCCAGATCAAGTGGGCCCATGCCCAGGTCGAGTCCAAACATGAAGCGGCCGGCCCCCCTCCATGCCAAGATGAAATCATGTAATGAATAATTTTTATGTAATTTTTTATGCATGAATGGGCATAAAGCCAAATTTTTGTAAAGCCCATGGCTTATGTGCAAAAAAAATAGCACATGAGTCATGGGATAGGCAAAATGCCGTTTTGTGAAGCCCAAGGGGCTATATGTAAAGTGTATAGCCTATAAAGGCAAAGATAATGAAAATATCTCAAGAACTTTTTCTCTCTCCCAAAAAGAATCAAGATCTGTGATCTTCTCCTTCCTCAAGGTTCCAAACCTTCTTCTTTTGAATTAAATCAAGAGTTTTACTCTTCCTTTTCCAAAACTAAATAAGTTTTCACCATAAAACCCATAAAGAGAAACTTAGATCTCCCATCTGATCTCAAAAATAAGATATTTTTAAAATCTCATACTTCTTGTTCTTCAAGATCCGGCCAACAGAGGAGGAAAGAGGAGACCCATTTCCAAAAATCCCTTGGGAAGATCCAAGGCCAAAGGGGAGAAACAAAGCAGCCACCTTTGATCATTTCTAAACTTTTTAGGAGTTCAACTCCAAGGGTCAAATCGGGAGCACAGCTCCCAGTGCAGGGACCAAAGTCCTCTTTCTGTTTGACGCCCAGCGTCCAGAGCGCTGGCGCCCACATGCCGAGCATGTGGTGCGCCCAGCGCCCAGAGCGCTCGCGCCCACGTGCCGAGCACGTGGTGCGCCCAGCACCCAGAGCGCTCACGCCCACGTGCCGAACACGTGGTGCGCCCAGCGTCCAGAGCGCTCGCGCCCAGTGCCCAGTGCGCTAGCGCCCAACGCCCAGAGCGCTAGAGCCCGGTGCCCAGCGCATGCTTGCCATACACGCGAGGTGCTGGCCCCCACGCATCCTTTGGATGCCCTTTCCCTTTTTATATATATACACACACATACACACACACACACACACAAACTCCACGACACTGTCCTTGTTAGAAAAAAATTTCTAACGGGACGCTGCCCCGCACCCCGCAAGGGGGCTGCTAGCCCCCTTAACCCCCAGCCCGCTATCCGGGTAGCGGGACCCCTGTAAAAACTCTGCGGGGCCCCCGATATATCCAAAACCCCTCCAAAACACAACACTGTACATTAAGTTCGCATGACCAGTTTAACCCGTCAATCGGAGGTTCTCTCGCTCCAAATGCGAGGGGTAATTAACGGTAGCTTAGTCCGCGGCTACCGGAGATTCGGATCCCCACAATCAATAAACCCCCGCCTACCCAAGGCAGGGGGAATTTGTAATGCGCCTGACAAGCGCACGCGCATTCCCATCTCAATAGGGTGATGAGAAACACCCAACAGGAGGCCCATCGAGCGATTCCGTCTACTCTTTGAGATCATACCAAGCCCGTGGACAGTGTGCATTTTATCAAACGCCTTGTCCATTAATTGTGGAGACAGCGTGTTGTATAGACCTGGAGAAGTCCTCCATATCGCATAAATTAGCACCTGAAGGAGATGAGATCGCCGAGGAAGCAGGCACCCATAATGGCCCTCTAGATGGCCTATCACCGCCTCGTGCGTCTCCTCGGAACGATCAAGGTTGCAAAAGTATACATCATCACAAGAAACGATCTCCCTGATGGTATACACACGGCCAATAATCTTTAGAGGATGCAAGACTAGGAACAAACCAACATGCTTTAGGTATTTATAGCCTCAACAAGAATCTTCCAACGACCGAGATTTACTCGCACAAACGACGCGAATCACGGAATATCGCACTTTCCCGATAAGGAACGACCACATGTCACCAATGACAGTCACCCTTCCCCTGCTTTACGGGTCAAGAGAGGTTGAACGACGCCCTAAGAAGATACTAGAGAGTTAATAAAGCCCTCCTCACGAGGCCACCGAGCATCTTCCTGCTCGGCCCATCCGCAGCGGATAGCTTCCTGCCCGACAAACGCTGTGGATCAAAAGCCCTCACCACGAGGGGGCCGGATAGCTTCCTGCTCGGCCCGTCCACAGCGGGTAGCTTCCTGCCCAACCAATGTTATGGATCCAAAGCCTTCATCACGAGTCCGCCGAGCAGTTTCCTGCTCGGCCCATCCGCAGCGGGTAGTTTCCTGCTCGACAAACGTTGTGGATCAAAAGCCCTCCTCACGAGGCGGCCAGGTAGCTTCCTGCTTGGCTCATATACAAGGGGTAAATTCCTACCCTACAAGATCTAAAGCCTTCATCACGAGGCCGCCGAGCAGCTTCCTGCTCGGCCCATTCGCAGCAGGTAGCTTCCTGCCCAACAAACGCTGTGGATCAAAAGCTCTCATCACGAGACGGTCGGGTAGCTTCCTGCTCGGCTCACCCACAAGGGGTAGATTCCTTCCCTATAAAGATGTGGATCTAAAGCTCTCATCACGAGGCCGCCGAGCAGCTTCCTGCTCGGCTCATCTGCAGCGGGTAGCTTCATGCCTAACAAACGCTGTGGATCAAAAGCCCTCATCACGAGGCAGCCGGGTAGCTTCCTACTTGGCTCATCCACAAAAGGGTAGCTTCCTGCCCAAACAAACACTATGGATCTAAAGCCCTCGCCACGAGGTGGCTGGGTAAAATCGTATGACGCGGACCTTCCTACACTTGACTATCAATCGATTCATACTCGATGCGCGATCTCCATCTTGACTCCGGGGAAAGAAAGAATACCGACCTTCCTACACTTGGCTATCGATCGATTCATACTCGATGCACGATCGCCGTCTTGACTCTGAGGAAAGGGAGGATACCGACCTTCCTACACTAGGCTATCATTCAACTCATGCTCAATGAACCATCGTCACCCAGAAAAGGTAGACACCGGCCTTACACTAGCAAGATAAAGAGACATACGAGTTAAAAATACTTGCAGAATAAAGATTCAAATAATGAAAAGTATACTAGCTAAAGTACTTGCAGAATGATCAGATATTTGAGCGAAGAAAAGGTACACTTTATTCATGATCAAAAATTATGTACAAAGGTATTATGGGCTCCTCAACCTTACAAAAATACCCGGAGGCTTACAAAAATCTAAAAACAAAAATATATACAAGAAAATCATGGAGGGGGGATAGCTCAGACCGCCCGCTCGGCCGGGATCTCTCCCTGCTCGACACCACCATCAAGAGCCAAAACGGCGACCTCGAGCTCGGCGCTTCCGCCAACAGCCTCGCCTCCTGCAGCCAACTCGGCGCCTCCCCCGTTCGGCTCTTCCTCGGCGAGAGGGAACTTAGCACGGAGCTTGCCGTCGACAAACTCCGGCATAGACTCCTTGACGGCGTCGAGGGCCTTATGCCACCTGATGGCCGCGGATTCGGTGAGATCAAGATAAAACTGATCAGACATCTTGTAATCCTCCACGACCTTCGCTACCCGGCTCTCGTCAAGCTTCGCCGCGTCCAAAACCGTCGAGCATCCTTCTTGAAGGCGTCCCTCAACCTTTTCATGGAGTTGTAAACGCCGTTCGTCTCCTCCATCTTGGCTTGAATAGCCCGGTTGGATTCGGTTAGAAGACGATGGGACTCCTTTAGCTTGGAGGTCGTCAGCCCCTCGGCGACCAATCTCGAGTCAAGAATGGCCGCCTGCTCCTCCGTTTGCTGCAATTAAAGACGAAGCTCTTCCTCCCGCGAGGAGTATTCGCCCGCCTTCTTTATTGCCGGGGCTGTCTCCTCAGACTCCATGTGGACGAGGAGAGCACAGTGCTGGAGGACCTGAGGAAAACAACAAATATGTTAGAAAACTGAAACCGAGGAAATAAAACTTGATTGATTTCTTAAGAAAGAAACTACCGACCTGAACCGCCTCCTGAGCAATCGCGGCCACTTGGGCCTTCATGGTGCCCCGGGGAATTTTGGTCCCCGCCGCCTTCTCCATATCCGCCGGCAAGATGTCGGCCATAGATAGCCCCGAGAGCACCTTAATGCAGAAGCCGCCCTTCTGCACTTGGATCCCAGTAGGGGGCGTACAAGAGACCACCCGCTTCTGTCTCTTGAGGGGGATTTTTTCGGTGGGGGGAGATTCCTCCTCCCTCACCCGGGGCGCCGAGTCCCGCACATGCTTCTGACCCCCCCAACACGGTGCTCCTCCGGGACCGAGGGCGCTGCGGAAGGCCTGTCTAGAGGAGTTTGCCTCGGGGCCGCGCTTGAACCGGGTCAGGACGAACTAGCACCACCAGCCTTTCTTCCTTGGGCCTTTGCGGCCATGACAACTATGGTTTTTGATCGGTTATAGGCTCTGCAAATAATGAACACATAGGAGAAAAAGGCCGGCGACATTGAAAAGACAAAGAAACTTAAGCAAAGTCTAAACAGATCGTCAAAAACTCTAACTTACCCAGAAAACGCACAGGACTGAGCCCAGCCCAGCTCAGTACCTACTCAGAAAGCAGGACATCAGCCCGCTGGATCGGTTCCCACTGGGATACCACCCTCGCCTCGGGGGAGATCGATTGCTTTGCCCTCGGGCAGTCGGCCCTGTGTCACTGCGTGGGCACAGGTCAATCTTCGCCCTCTGGTGGCCTGACGAATACGTACTTATCCTTCCATTCATAGATGGAAGAAGGGACAACCACTACCCTCGACCTGGTCGCTCTACCCGTACGTTTTTTAAACGAAAAATACACCCAGCTCGGCTCCTCCTTACTGGTACCGGGATGATTTTTATAGCAAAGAAAAGACAAGAGAAGGGTCAAACCAAAGGGGATCTGGTCAAGTTTTAACCGGACCAGAAACCCGAGGAGGATCCTCTACAAGTTCGGCGCTAGCTGGCCCGGGGCAAGATGGAAGCAACGAAGCACCGCACAAACCTCTGGTGAGAAGGGCAGACTCATTTCTGCCTGTAATGCTTCCAGATATAGGGCAATCTCCTTGCCCCGCACCTGGTCTGCCCGTTCACCCACTCTAGCCAGACAGAGTGAATAATTGGAGGGAATATGGAATCGAGTTCGGATGTTGGAGAGCTCGACCATGCGATTCAAGACGGAGGGAGCATCACGGGTATTTCCGATGCGCACCTTAGGAGCCCTTGTCGCCTCCCGACGCCGAGTGACTCGGGCAGCCCTGACTCTGAGGGTCGAGCCCGACACAAAAGACGTTGTTGAAGAAGAACCCTCTCGACTATCTAAAGCCGATGAGGAAGAAGACCCACTGGATTCGGCCCCAGCAACTGGAGCCTCATCGCCCGACTCTACCCCTACTACATCTATATACACCTCGAAGGAAGATATCTCACCTGATTCAAAGAAAAGGACTCGTCAAGGAAAAATCAACGGAAGATCCGATCTATGCGGAGGAGCTCCGAGCAATCATCAAGCAGCGGAAGGGAATTAAGGCAAAGTGTTGGCCCTAGGATGGTCCCCTCCTATTTATACACCCTAAAGAGAACATCCCACGGCCCAAATAGATTCCCGCCAATACGAAACATCGCGCCTACCGGCAGTCAAAGCTCCACGTGGCGGTCGACCATCGGGGACGTCTCTTCGATTGCAGAAGTCAAAGACAGCCTGTCTCGCCCGGCAGCCGACGTCCGACACGTGGCCCGTACCCCAACTGACGATCGACTGAAATGGCGCCCCCTCTTTAAAGCGCAATCATTTCACTGATCCGCTGACGCCATCGGGAATACGCGTGAAAATTTAGGCGTGCAACGAGACGACACGAGGGCCTAAAGAACGAAACGACCCAACCGCCAAATGCCATGTCGTTCCCCGGCGATCCATATTATAATTCTCGGCACCAAACTGAGCAGAAGAAAAACCAAGCAGGCTAGTCTCGACCCGACCTATGAATAAGTCGGAACGAGAATGGGGGGCTAATGATGATGCTCACAAGTGGTATTTCCTCAGATTACGACACGTGGTGGATGACGTGTCCCAAAGGCTACGGAGGTAGAATAAATAAGATGCATTAGGGGAGTTCCGCAGGACCTCATCTCCGAGGACGCATCTGACATTTCAGAGACCTCCCTGAGTACTTTCCACCTTCACCTAGCAAACAGCCAAACAACTCGCCTCTGGGTTTCTTCGGCCTCACTTTCCCACTTTTCTCGTACTCTTTCCCATCTCCAAACAAGAGGGTGATTTAAATAACCGTCCCAACTATTTGAAAAGAAAAGGATTCAAATAAAAAAATTATTCCACCAATAACAATTATAATAAGAGAAAATGGAATCTCAGGTGGCATAAGAGAAAATGTTCTCATATGGCATCACTAAAAGTCAATCTTTCGCCATTTTTTTCAACGATCGTCATCCGCCATCTTCATTTTCATTATCTAAGTTGTGGGTACACAAAAATTAATGTGATTCTGAAATCTTTTCTCCATTAATGTAATGAGCGCAAAATAAATGGTATTTCGATAATATGAAATTTGAGGTTTTTACATTACAAAATCAATGGTGAAATGATGTTGAATACACATGAAATTTTGTGTATGCACATCTTAAACGATGAAAATAAAGATGGCGGATTGACTTTTTATGAGGTAACCTGAGAAAAAATCCTCCCATGCCATCCTAAATTCTGTTTTCTTAACATATGCTACATAAATTATTCAATAATTTCTATATGTTCATCGTGCATATGATATACGGAATGTAAATCATGGATTTTTAGATGAACATAAATTTTAATAAATGCAATGTGGCCAAGGTCGACGCTCTCGACCCATGAAGAGGGCCCTTCGTCTCTATTTCATATTTCCGTGGTCGAATGTTGTTCCATACACGCAACAACAAAAAAAAGAATCGCTTAATGGGCATTATTTGGTAATAAAATACATTGCATTTGACTCTAAAAAATCATGAATATCTAAAATGTTAAATTAATTTTGGGCATCGTCACGTCCCGTTTCCCAAAATAAGTCAATGCGGTGCGTGACAAAACCAACCATACTAACTTTGGCAAGAAAAAATCCTTCCATAGTCATATTACGGCTGTGAATGAGATATCAAGAATAGTAAATAAAATCTAACTAAAAATATCCATCTGCCACAATGAATAATAACAAGAAAATAGCGGAAAACGAATAAAAATCCAATCAAGAAACAATATCATAATCACGTCCCTTATGGGATCACATCGTTAAAATCTTAAATAGGAAATAAAAATAAACTAAATATCTCAAAACTAATCGGCAAAACACCTTACTGCTCAGCTTGCTTGCCAAAATATTCTCGATCTTCCTGCGATAAACTTAAAGGAATTGGGCCATACAAAACCTAGATATCAGTGCGTCATAAAATAACATAATAATAAACTGAATAATGTACTATAATGTGTTATGTGCAGAATAATATATAATAATAAACAAACAATCACGGGTGGTATATCTGCAGGCTATAGGTGTCCGTGTCTCACGTATATCCTAAAATCTGTGTTTCTGGGTTATCTATCATAAAGGTATTTGAAACCAATTAATATAATTCTCATTATAACCCAACAGTATATATCACGTTCATTCCCCACGGATCACGACACAATATATCACGTTCATTCCCCACGGGATCACGGTACAATAAACAATAGTTATTTCGTTCACGCCCGGAATCACGGCAAATAATAATAATATCCTTTTGAATAACGTTTTGATTACATTCTTGATTTCCGCTTTTCCCCCAGATTTCATGTTCAGGTCAGTTATCAATAGAATGTCTACCTAATACCAACACAGGAACAGTCGTGTACGGGTCTTGTTTGACAGACAACAAGTCAGGTCAATCAATCACGATAACTAGTCAATATTGTCGGCATTAGTAGTTATTCAGGTAACAAGTGTAAATAATATAGTAATGGCAATAGTAAGGAATGGATCGTGCACATGTCAGGTATTGTATATTAAACAGTAGTAATATTCAATGAAATATCAGAAACCAGTTTATTTAATCCACTGTACAATTAACCAATGCATACTATTTAAACTGTAAAGTCCGATAAATTTATTTATAATATATTAAACCTATTAATAATAAACATTTTACATTTGCTGCTAGATATATTTTAGTCAAGATAAAAGGTAATAGAACTGCAGTGGAATTATATTGAAACTATAATGAACTAGCATGTGGTAAAATAATCTTGCAATTGTTACCAAATATGGATTAATACCATAAAAATTGTATGTTGCTAATAATTTGCTAAGCAATAAATATGTGTATAATATAAATAATTATATATTGGTGTATGTAACATAGCATATTGTAAGTTTAGAAACTTGTCTCGATCGATAAAATCACGACAAAACATGGATATCCGCACGACGACAACTTTCGAAAACACTGCTTACTCACGACCTTGGCTAAAAGCGACTGTGTAGGGATGACCTGCTCGTGCTCGCCGGTGCACTGTAGAAGTCACAGATGCCGGAGTTTGAGTCCAAGGTCACGGCGACGGGTAGGGGTAGTGACGTGGAGGTCAGGGGTGAAGACTTGGTGAGGGAAAGAAGAAGAAGAGAGAGACAGAGGTGATGGGTCCGAAATTTGAGGAGGTGATGACTGGGGATGGCCTGGTTTGTGGTCGTCGGCGAGAGGAGTAAGCGGCCACGGCTGTCGGCTCCGGCAAGAGAAGGAAAAGAGAAGAAGGAGAAGATACGATGATGTCGGGTGTGATGCTGGTGGCTTGAGTTCTGGGCCACGCCTTTTGTCAGCCTTATTGGTTTCTTTTGATTTGTCGAGGGCAAGGAGAAGAGATGGTTGGGTCGGCGACGAGGAGATGGGAGAGGCGAGGTCGACGAGGAAGAGGAGGGGAGAGGTCCTCGATGATGGAGGTTGGGGACTCGGGGTGAAGTCTCATAGTTAAAGAGGGAGATAACGACGAGGATGGTGAGGTTGAGGAGGTGAGGACGACGGCGACGATGAGGGAGGAGGTCGGAGTTGCATGGGTTAGGGCTTCGGGGATGAAACGAGGAAGAGAGAACGAGAGACAAACGGTAGAGAGAGAGAGTTTTATTTTGATTTTATATTATATAAAATATTATATATATATTATAGTTTTAGAGTTTTACAGATAATATCAAATTATACCAAACTTTATCAGAATCTCGTCAAAATATATTTTAGAGAAAAAATACACATATGTAAAGATTTAAGCCATAATGCGATAATATAATATGAAATATATATACTCCCTAATAATAGATTTTAAAAGGAATTTTAAATAAATATATAAAGTTTTAATAAATATTTTGTTATTAGATATCTCAAAATTTAATCGTAATAGATAAAAGCAAATTAAGATATGGGATGATTAGCCATGCAATGTCAGTTAGTAAAATATAATTTATTCATACTTGAGGCTATAAATAGATATCTAATGATTTATATATATATATATATATATATATATATATATATATATATATATATATATATATTATACTATATTCTCATAGATATATTTTATCGATAAATAACAGACACAATCAAGCACCATGCTAGGTTCCACACATGCGAGTCCGATCGAATAACCACCACTGCTTATTCGCATCACTCGGAAAGCATATGAATAAAATAAAAGAATTGGAAAGCAAGTCTTAAAATACTCATTAGTATTGTATAAACGTACTAGGGTACTAGGGTGTTACAGTCATGCAATACATGCCAATGTTTGAAAAAAATTTGGGGGCGTGAAGCTAATTACAATGTGACTTAGTTCATTTTGAGATATATTTTTTCCCCTTTCAGTTTATCAAATTATCATGTAAAAGAAAATTAAGCTTTTTGATATTCTAAAAAAAATGGAGAAATCAATTATTTTTCAATCAAGCTAAGGTGGGTTCCACATTTTAGAGATAGGTTGAGGTGGGTGCACTTCAGCAACACTTAACTCTAGCTGTGATCTTCTAGAAACTTCACATCATCGGTTTAAATCTAGCCCACTAAATTGGACGGCCCAGATTCTTTTAGGCCCCTGATTTTCATACATTAGTCAACCCTAATAAAGGAAATCAGATATATTTACAAAATCGACCTAGGGCATGTTCGGATGCAAAATAATTTGGTCAACGGTCACTTATTTTCCCCATCAATATGAGCCCCGCATCAATAAACTTGTTTGGATGTATCACGGAGAAAAGTGATTAATGTCTTGAATTATGTGTTTCCATTTAAAACGGCATTTTTCCCCGCTTAAAAATAAGCTAGAATTCCTAGCTTATTTCAAAAGTGATAATAGAATAGTAAAGTTGGCCAAGTAATATACCATGATACGTCTTATGTTTTCATCCAAATTTTAAAATGCCATTAATGATATGTCATTTCGGTCATTTTACACTCAATAATCACCCATCTATCGGTTTTCATACAAAATCATCCAAACACCAAACAACTTATTTGTTATGATCACTTATAAGCGATTATTTCACCTTTTTCAAAAAATAATCGTTTATGGTGATTATGGCAAATAATCACTCAAAAACAAGCACATTCAAACATGCCCTGTACACTTTATATCTTTACTATTTGTCACGCCCCACCCTCCAGTACAGAGAGTATTGTCCGCTCTGGCCGAAGCCGCACGGTTTTGTCCTTCGGGGCGAACCGGACCCGACCAGGGGCCACTTCCCAGGAGGTCACCCATCCCAAGACTTCCCTGGCCCGAGCACGCTTAACTACGGAGTTCTCAAGCTCCTCTAGTTCCGGTTCACTTAAAAGACGCCTCTGTATTGAAGAGTGGTATCATTCCATTTATAGTACAGATCTGCCCCCTTTCGGAATGTATTCCGAAGAGTCCCCATTGTTCTACAGTGGGTCCCACGGACTCAAGAGGTGGCCCCCGCCCACTTAACACGACACTTGGCGTGGCACTTTGTTCCGTATGGCACTTTGCTCCGTAAGCAAGAACCGGGTCCCGACATTCTCCCCACCTTTGAACAATGGTTCGTCCTCGAACCACAGACCCACTATTGAGGGACCAGCTCTGATACCATTCTGTCACGCCCCACCTCCAGTACAGAGAGTATTGTCCGCTCTGGCCGAAGCTGCACGGTTTTGTCCTTCGGGACGAACCGGACCCGACCAGGGGCCACTTCCCAGGAGGTCACCCATCCCAAGACTTCCCTGGCCCGAGCACGCTTAACTACGGAGTTCTCAAGCTCCTCTAGTTCCGGTTCACTTAAAAGGCGCCTCTGTATTGAAGAGTGGTATCATTCCATTTATAGTACAGATCTGTCCCCTTTCGGAATGTATTCCGAAGAGTCCCCATTGTTCTACAGTGGGTCCCACGGACTCAAGAGGTGGCCCCCACGGATTCAAGAGGTGGCCCCCGCCCACTTAACACGACACTTGGCGTGGCACTTTGTTCCGTGTGGCACTTTGCTCCGTAAGCAAGAACCGGGTCCCGACACTATTATAACCAGAAGTATCTGGATGACGCCATAAATCAACAAAATAAAAAAAATAAAAAACGACAAAATTCCATTAGCCAATTAAAGATGCCAATTTCATTCACCATAAAATACAAAATTTAGAAAATGAAAAGTCAACAACTCATTTTCTCTATCTTATTCATTACACATTCTCTCATGCTCCAAAACCCCAAAAAAGACGCGTCTTACAAATTTATATATTAGTACATATATATTTGTTATTTTGTACAACTTATGAATTTCTCAATTCTAATATTATCATCAACCGCATTCATTTAATCTAAATTTAGAAAATCAAAATATCTTCGAAAATTTTCATGCAATGCATGCGATAAAATATTTACCCACGCCTTGAGTATATATATGCTATTTAAAATATATACAAGTGCATGGCTTGTGCAGAAGAACACCGGTAAATTTTATAAAAAAAACAACAATACCAATAAACCCTTCGTCCCAATGTTTTGAGGTCGGCTATGGAAAATGATTTTTCAACTGACCAGTGGATTCCGTGTAGGCCGCCAAGTATTTCATTAGATATAAAGTGGGCCATATTATTCACTGTCTATGTATTTCCACCCTATGTCCCGCATTGTATCCAATAAGAGCCTTGGTATCCTATGTGTATTCTGCCGCATTGATATGAAAGGTATTGCTGGTCGGCTATATAAATCCGGTTTTTCTAATCTGCTCTGTTAAGGAGAAAATTATTCGGTGTGCCGACCATATATGTCCGGTCATAAAAGAGAAATAAATAAGAATATGGACCCCATCAAATTGTCCAAAGAATGCCCCAAAGTTCTCATCTCTTTCTCTCTCATCCCAGATGTATTACGTCCGATACACCGACTAGTTTCTTCAGATGTATTACGTCCGATACACCGACTAGTTTCTCCAGTTGAGGGTTCGTCTTCTAACTTCTAAAACGACAAGTAATTTATACCAATTAATTATATATCTTAAGACACATGAAGGGGTCAGCACCGATCAATAAATGTCATAGGTATTTTCCTCTAATCTTTCATCTTCTTGCCTGTTTTCCCTCAATTGCCCCTTTGTAATCCTGTAATTTACATGAACACCCCCAATCAGATTTGTTTGATAGAGCAAGCTTCTTCCCTTTAGCTTCCTGCCTTTGCTTTTCTTTAAATAATAATAATTATTATTAATAATTATTATTTTAAGGGGATAGGTGATTGTTTCCTTTGTTAAAGGTGGGATCTTTCAGAACACAATAGTGGTATATTTTTGGTTTCTAGAAACCAGCTCTGGTTTCAAGAAACCACCACACTTTCCCTTGAAAAGCGGTTTTGGTTGTTTTTTGTCTGGATCTGGGGGCATCTTCTTGACCCTGTGAATTGAAATCATGAAATAATTAGGGTTAGGGTTAGGGATTTGATCTGCAATATTTGATTTTTGGGAAATTTTTTTAGACCTTTCAAGCCATTGTCGTTGGATCTCTTTATTCCTGGATCTCATCAAAAAATATGTAAGTCAAAGACCTTGATCAGATTAAAATTTATCTATCATTCCTATTCATAGAAATCACTGCTTTATGCTTGTTGATCTGTAATTTGATGTGGTATGATTTATTTTCGCATCGGCAAAAAACGAGATCTGTGATGAATTTGCTTGAATTGCCTGTAGATGGGTTGATGAGAGAAATAAAATCTGAATTCTAATTAAAAATTACTGTTAATTGCATTTTAAGTCGATTGTCAAATATTATTTTTTTTCTGAAAATTATATGTAGATATAGCATATATGGGTGTTCTGAGGGATTGTCTGTTGTTTGCTGTAAATTACTTAATTGCAGATTTTGCTGGTTTGAGTAATATGTTACCTGAATTGCATGTAGATAAGATCGATCGCTTAAATCAGGATTTAGATTTGAATGAAATTATGTAGAGTAAAGATCAAAGCTAATATTTGTGATCTCCCCCCCCCCCCCCCTTCCCCTTGATGTAGTAGGTATAGCCGTAGATCATGCTAGGATAGATCAGGTTTACAAGTATATATTCATGTTTAAACCGTTATTCTGTTTTGGCTGTTTAAAGTTGGATCCTTTCCGGTCGTCTTATTTAGTTCGTTAGCTCCTTTGAAGTTTCGAATTGAAAACCGAATTTGAACACTTTCTCACTGGAGGTACATCTAAAACATAGATTACAAATAGTCTTACATGTTTCATATGTGAAAATATTGAGGTCCTTTAATGGTTATTTGTAACATAATTCACACCTGTTGATTGCACCATTCATCATCTCAGTTAAGTTCATAGGGAATGGTAGTGGTAATCACATTGTTATGATGTAATGATCTGAACACCCCTTCCCGAGGCAAGGTCATGAATATTTTGCAAGCCTGACACTTTATGTGTCAGATAGTTACGGCACTGACCATGTAGCTTTGCTGAGACATGTACTTGTTACGTATAATCTGTATAGCAAGATAGCTGGGTAGGACGATATACTAGGCTTAAAATGATAAATATACAGCACTATACATTGTTATTGAGAATAGTAATGTCAGAACAGCTTAATCATCTTATGATTTAACAGGAAAAATGTAGTTCTCCTAGGTGATAGCAGCTGCGGGCTTACTGAGAAAAGCTTTTTTTAAAAATAAAAAATATTTCTTAAACATGTTTGCTTCCATCCCTTTTTTGTTTTCTTTGCATATGTATGGCTTGTTTAAGTGATATGTCGGCATCATCATACTTTTCATGGCATTCATTTTAGCAGCATTTCTTAGTTTCAGCAGTTGAGAATTGCCCAACATTGTTTGTCATAGGGATTTCATTCCAATATTATTAAACCGTTTGACCATTTCTCTCACATAGGGTGTGTGTGGATGGTGTTATAAACACATATGTTGCCATTGACAGGGGACTACTACAATGCACTAGTTCAACCATAATATGATCAGTATTGTCCCTGTTGATTGCTTTTCATTCAGGCATTTTCACCATCTTGGATACATTGAATCTAATCTAATAGTACTAGTTGGCTATGCGTACTCTCCCTTTCTGGATATATTGTTTGGTGATCTCTCTTTTGGCTTATCATTAATTTTTTTTATTCTTGGTATTCATGGTTTCTCTTTTGTAATGATCATCACTGGAGAAAGCTAAATCCTTTTGGGGTTAGCATACTGAACTTTTACCTGAGGAAGTGCTGACCTCCCCCCCCCCTCTTGTTCTGACAGTGCTATCCACACTTACACGGCTGCAAAGGTCCAGTTCGTCGTAGTGTGTAGATCTTGAGGAGAATGTACAATGACAAGGAGGCTCTCGTTCTGGTCCTATAAGAAAGATTAAATTCTATTAGTTTTATGAAAGCAGTCGTCAGTCTTTTTGGACCCTGGTGCAATAGTGTTCTGGTAAGAATGATTCCCTGTTTATTTCCAATTTCTTCACAAAAAAATAGCTACAAGTATATTTCATCGATCCTTTTCATGGAAAACCAATCTTCCATTAGAATTTATGCTGAAAATTTCTTCAATATAACTTTGCGTTGTTCCAGTTTCAATGGGGACAGAATGTATGGGGACTAGGCTTGATGAGTCCGACAACTTCCCCTCAGTTCCACCTGGCTTTGGTTCGCTTGCTACTTTTACATTACAAAGCGTTCAGGAAAATACATCAGCATTGGCATGCACTTCTAATTCACTCCAGACTCAGATAGATGCTGAGGACATCACAAATGATGAAGGGAGGTTGAAGAAGGCACTTCGGCATAGACCATGGGTAAACTACAGTAAGTTTGATAATAGCTCAGATGAAGAAGAGCCGGACTTGGAGTTGATTGAACCAGTTAGCACTAACCCTAAACTGTCTTTTTGGTCAATTTCCCCCTTATTTACTTTACCTATTTGACATTCTTTATTCCCCTTTAGGATAAACCAGCAACTAAATTCCTACCAAAAGGAGTTATTCGTGGTTGTTTGGAATGTGCAAACTGTCAAAAGGTGATATTCCTGTTTAGTTCATTCATTGTACATTTGTGATTTTATTTTAGTTGTCGGAGTGATGGTTAATATATTAAAGCAGGTCACGGCACAATGGCGTCCACAAGATGCTTGCAGACCTATACTTGATGAAGCTCCCATTTTTTATCCAACTGAAGAGGTTATTCATTTTCCCCTTTCCATTCTCATATGTGATTCTGTAGCACATGACAAAATCTCACTTAATGATAAAAAAATGTTATCTACAGGAGTTTAAAGACACACTCAAATATATTGCTAGTATTCGACCTATGGCAGAACCATATGGAATCTGCAGAATAATTCCTCCCCCATCATGGACCCCACCGTGCCCTCTTAAAGAAAAGGATGTATGGGAAAATTCAAAATTTGCCACTCGCATCCAGAAAGTGCACAAGCTTCAAAATCGTGATTCTGCTAAGAAATCATGCAGCGGTCTTAGCATGATGAAAAGGAAAAGAAGAAAGCTAACGGAGGCAGAATGCGGAAATAGGTACGAGAATATTGTCAACACAAATGTACTCGGCTACCCGAACAATACCGAGAGGTTTGGATTTGAACCTGGCCCTCAGTTCACCTTGGAGTCCTTTGAGAAGTATGCCAATGATTTCAAGGAGCAATATTTTCGGACAAAAGATGTTGCAGGCTTAATTTCTAGGCAGGTTGAACCATTACCTGAGAACATAGAAGGTGAATATTGGCGGATTGTTGAGCGCCCAACTGAAGAGATTGAGGTATATTTTGAGTCTGGTCGAATACTTGAATTAGCTGTAAGAGAGAAAAAATTGATCTTATTTTCTCGGATTTTGGTTAAATGGTTTCTAGGTCTTATATGGTGCGGATTTGGAGACTGGAGATTTTGGAAGTGGGTTTCCTAAAGCATCGTCAGCTGAACGAGGCGATTTAGAGAATCAGTATGTGAAATCTGGCTGGAACTTAAACAATTTCCCTCGGCTTTCAGGTTCTGTGCTCTCATTTGAAAGTGGAGACATTTCTGGTGTTTTAGTGCCTTGGCTGTATATCGGAATGTGTTTCTCATCATTTTGTTGGGTAAGAATTTTTTCCATTTGGTTTAGGTATAATTAAGTAGCAGAACAAAGTTAACGATTAGCTTCAAAACGGCTGCGCTCATAGCAACTAAGAAAGCCGTTGCTTGCTCTTTCTTTCAGAAGATCCATGATTTATGTTTCATCTTTCTTTTCCTTTTTGTAATCATCTCCCCTTTCACCATTTTTTCCATCAAAAAAAAATTCCCCAATTTTCTGTAAATCACTGTTATTGGTCTGGTTTATGACATCTTATTAGTTGTATCTCACATAAATTGATGGTTGTAATTTTTATTTGTTCTCTCTTGTAAATAGCATGTGGAAGACCATCATCTCTATTCACTGAATTACTTGCATTGGGGAGCTCCAAAAATGTGGTACGGAGTCCCAGGAAAAGACGCCTCAAAGTTGGAGGCTGCTATGAAGAAGCATCTAGCAGATTTATTTGAAGAGCAGCCTGACTTGCTTCATAATCTGGTAAGTAATTATATATCATTTGAAAGGGATTTGATCTTTATACTAATTTTTTGTTGTTTTTGGTACTTTCGGAATACTCATGACTTATAATTAAATTAGTTTGAAATGTATGTGCAAGCTCCCTTGGATTTCACACAAGTTAGCTGCTTGGCTGTTGATGCTACTGTTCGAGCTACATTAATAGGGT
Organism: Agapanthus africanus; assembly: GCA_030015575.1. Lineage (NCBI taxonomy): Eukaryota > Viridiplantae > Streptophyta > Magnoliopsida > Asparagales > Amaryllidaceae > Agapanthus > Agapanthus africanus. The sequence continues at coordinate 7,103,335 of CM057338.1, read as the reverse complement.
GTTTGGATCTCTCTTTTACCATTCAAAAAGTGATTATTTTACCATGAGTCCCACCATGACTAGCTTAAAAATGACATCTTTTTCCACTTAAAAATAAGTTAGGAATTCCTACCTTATTCCATAAGTGATTATGGAATAGTAGAGTTGACCAAGTAGTATACCACAATACCCTTTGTCTTTTCATCCAAATTTTAAGATGGCATTAATGATACGCCCTTTTGGTCATTTTACACTCAATAATCACTTATCTATCTTTTCATCCAAACACACTATCTACTTATAATCACTTCTCATACAAAATCATCCAAACACTAAACAACTTATTTGCCATAAGCACTTACAAGTGATTTTTTCACTTTTTCTAGAAATAATCACTTATAAGTGATTATGGCAAATAATCACTTAAAAATAAACTCATCCAAACATGCCCTAAGAAGCAAAAAGCCATTATTAAGTTAATTAGGTTATTCTTAATTAGATCCCTATGAAACCATTGAAATGAATTCCAAAGAATGCATTTACTTTGGTATCTACAATTCAATTTGTTGCACATATTCCATAGCAATGTGCTTCACAGAATGTGAATGAAAAAAGAGGATTCACGTATCTGAGCCTATATATTTGAGATGAATTTGTTGGTGTTTGATGATGTTGAATGCGATAAAGACAGCACATATAAAATCAACTAGGCGAATAAGTCAAGGGGAAAAGCTGAGTAACAACTCATCCAATCTTGATGTTGTTTGATCTGGACTATAGGAATTTGCTGTCGTTCTCTAATTTCATTTTGATCCTGTTTAATTTGATTTTATATATAAATATAAATAAGGAAACGGAGTTTCATTTATATTTTCCTATGCCTTTTGGCAGGTAACTCAATTTTCACCATCGTTGCTAAAAAGAGAGGGGGTGCCTGTTTACCGTTGTGTCCAATATGCGGGCCAGTTCGTTTTGACATTCCCCCGAGCTTACCATTCTGGTTTCAATTGCGGGTTCAATTGTGCTGAAGCGGTAAATGTAGCCCCCGTAGACTGGTTGCCTCATGGGCAGAATGCTGTTGAGCTATACCGTGAACAGGTTCGCAAGATATCCATCTCTCATGACAAGTTGTTGTTGGGAGCTGCAAGAGAAGCAGTTAGAGCACAATGGAATATATCGTTTCTTTTGAAGAACACTGTGGATAATTTAAGATGGAAAGATGCATGTGGAGTCGATGGAATCTTGGCCAAGTCACTCAAGGTGAGCTCCATATGCTCATCAGTCACCATCTAAACTCTTTGAGGCTTGACTCCTATGTCTTTGCTTTTGAAGAGCATGCCCAGTATTGCATCTCATTTGAAAGTTCAAATTTTTTGTAAGGATAGAGTGGTTCTACTAGTTGTTTGCCTTTAGTAGATGTGAGAGTATAAAAGCAAGCTTTGTATCGATACTAATGAATATGGAACTTTGCACTTATTGTGGAAACTTCTTACTCCATGATTCGGGGTGTAGTTGGAGGCTTATGTAGTTCTAACTACACTGAGTTACGAATGTAGATGTTTGGTTTCACATGGTTGGAATAACAATTTGTATTAGGAAACATGTAGAAAAATTAAGGTCTAATTGAACACTTTTCTGGCTAGAGTTGTTGGAACATAAGATATAATAATTAGTTATTGTGTTGCAACTACACCCAACCAAGCATATACTTTGCAAAAATATGTAGTTAGAACTCCAATTCAACCAAAGTAATAGTGCTACCACTCCTTTAGTTGGATTTGCATGTAGTGCATTGGTGTTCCAACTACAAGCAACCAAAAACACCTTAAGCGATTTTAGTACACTTAAAATTATTCAGAAAAAACCCAGAGATAAACATGCACTAAAAAGTTTTTATTCTTACAAATACATTCTTTCTTGATCAGGATCGTGTTGAAATGGAACGATTAAGGAGGGAACTTCTCGGTCCTTCACAGTCTAGGAAAATGGATACTGGTTTTGATGCCAATTGTGAAAGGGAGTGTGTAGTGTGTCATTACGATTTGCACCTTTCTGCTGCTGGTTGCACATGTTCTCCTGACAGATTTGCATGCTTGACTCATGCAAAGGAGTTGTGTTCTTGTGAATGGAGCATGAGGTTTTTTCTCTTTCGATATGACATTAACGAATTGAGCACCTTAGTCGACGCTTTAGGAGGAAAGTTGAGTGCAGTTCATAGATACGGGCTATCAAATCTTGGACTTAGTTTGAGTTCTGCTGTAACCAGAGAGAAAACACCAGAATCCAAGCTGTCACGGGAGAGAACACCAGAATCCAAGCCACACAGAGAGACGACACCAGAATCCAAGCGATCTCCAAGTCAAAAGGATAAGGTGCCGCCTGGTTTTGAAAATTTTGTTGGTGCTTCTAAAAGTAGCAGCTCATATCAATCTTCCTTCAAAGTACAAAAAGAGAGGGAGAATATCTTAATTGACTCAAAGGAGCCATGTCAGGCTAGTTTTATGCCGAGAACTTCTAGTCAACAAAACCAGATGGTTTCCTCTCATGTGTGTCCTGAGCCTAGGCACTTGGTTAACTCGGAGAATATTGCGACTAATAGGAAAGAAAATCTGTCAACTCATAAGGGTGTTATATCATTAGATGTTGATGAACATGTGAGCCCACAGGCATTGACTTCAAATAAAGTAAATGAAGTACCTTTTGTGGCGAATCCGGAAACTTTAGCTAGGCTCAATATTGTTGATAAGGTAACTACCAGCGATTCACAACAAGAAGGGGTTCTTGTAACACCTGAGACGAACGCATCTATTATTAGCGAGAGTGACAACAATTTGCAGCTTGCATTAGAAACAACTGGAAGAATCGGCAACCTTGCATCTGTAGAGTTAAATAACCAGGGAAGAGAAGGTTCTAATTTACCAAAAAAGTCCACCAGTGGCCCAATTGCAAAACAGGTTTCAAATTTTTTGGCTGCCAGGCAAGAAGTTGGCTGTAGTATTACTAATGCTCAGAGCCAATTGAAGCATGTGGAGGTAGCGGCGAGCACAGATGCAAATGACGAAATTAAAGACGGAAAAACTGGAGATGCAGTTACGATAAGCCTGCCTCGTGCTCCTAGTCTTGATAAACATAACCACATGTATAAGGGCCCTCGGATAGCCAAGGTGGTGCGAAGAATGAACTGCAATGTTGAGCTTTTGGAATATGGTGCTGTCCAATCAGGAATGTTGTGGTCCACAAGTCAGGCTATTTTTCCAAAAGGTATGCAGTCAGGTCAAAAATCTGGGAACTTTCTGACATCTAATCAGTGACTTCTTTTCTTCTCTTTCCTTTTTTTCTCCTTGTGTTTTTAATTACATTGCGCTTTCCATTGAATATATCAAGCTATGATATTCTTGTACATTTCTCAATTTGAAGGAGCCCAGACTTTATTTATGACTACTTAAGTGAGCTTGTATTTTTTTTGGTTGCAGGATATAGAAGTCGAGTTAGGTACTTTAGTATATTAGATCCATCACAAATGTGTTATTATGTATCTGAAATTTTGGATGCTGGACAGCTCAGACCTTTGTTTATGGTAATTCAATTTCTTCTTTTAACTAGTCCAAATATAGATTTTTCTGGGTTCCCATCGTCATTTTAGTGCTATGCTTATATTGAGGAAGCTAATTTTTCGTTGTCAAAGGCTGTCATTAATTTCTCATATTGGCTCAGATCTATGATGTTAGTATTATTATTTTAGGAAATTATAAGGTAAACTTTGCTAACTAATGTATTCTGGTTATGCAGGTTACAGTCGAGAAATGCCCAAGTGAAGTTTTCATTAATGTTTCTGCTGCCAAATGCTGGGACATGGTTAGGGAGAGGGTGAATAATGAAATTAGGAGGCATCACAGTTCGGGAAAAGTTAACCTCCCTACGCTACAACCTCCAGGATCCATTGATGGCCTTGAATTGTTTGGATTAACTTCACCGACAATCATTAAGGTAACTTATTAAATTGATATGGCATTTCCCCCTCTTGTTGCATACTGTGATGATGAGTTTGGATCACAGAGGATGTCATTGTCATCAGAATTCTCTTTGGGCCTTCGTCATTTAATCCTAACTATCATAAGTCTTGCCCCACTTCAGCCTTAAAATCTCATATTAATGGGGGAATCAGCTATTTCAATATTTAATTTTCCAGAATAAGGTTTTAACTGAATAATCTTAAACAATTAGAACTGCATGAGTAAAATTTTTAGTTAATGGTGCAACAAGGGCTAGAGGTGGACCTGAACAAACATTGATGTAGGCGGTCATAAAAGGTATGTTCCTTCTCAATTTAATCAGGAGGTGGTACCAAGCATAGCAGAATGGAAGAAAAGGTTACATGTAACCGGCCCCAAAAGTTTGCAATAAAGGCTTGTTATTGAATCAGAATTGCAGGAATAAGACAACATGGATGATGAGGAGAAACCATTATTGAAGTGTAATTGATTATAGCAACATATGTTAGCTGATATAATTATATAATTTTGTTACGGCGATGGGGCCACCCAAGATGCTGAAGTGGCTCATAGGCTTGGCCGCCTAATACCTCGATAGAGGAAAACTTTATTGTTGATAAGTCCTTACATATTTTATCTAATTAACATTTCACTCTAGCATCCATTTATCACTTTACATGATATGGGACTATAACTAACTTGTAATGCTTACATAAATATTTAAAACATTTGATTTGTTGGGAGATTCTTAAACTCAACAAACCTCCACACCCTATTGTAACATAAATTCTCTAAGCTCTACTCTCTATTGGCCAATGTCTTAACCATTCCTGAGCACTAACTTAGCTCCTTTGGCTCCTCTCCTTTGATCTCGCTTCACTCTCTATAACTTAAACCGGAACTGAACCTTCATCCGAAGACCTTTGTAATTTTGTATTTATTATTAATTTATTGCACCTGAAATATTAACCCTGAGAATGCCAATATTTTTCCTTCAGATCTCGTGGTGCGTCTTGCATCCTACACATTGTTCTCAACTATTAAAACAAAATTGCTTCAATAATATGCCTAAGATGATGGATAGGATGATAGAATTGAATCCGACAAAATGTCATAGAGAGGGGAATTCTTATTGCAGTCAAAGGCTATTGATTATTTTTCCCAATCACATCATAGTAATGTGGTCTTTCAACTACAAATTTTCAACAAAAAAAGTTTTCAACGATGATATTAAGTGAACACAATAGCATGAGGTGGACAAAAATGAACTGGCGAGAATTTGATGTCAGGGATCTGCGATATTGTTTTTAATCTTGATCCGTTTAGCCAAACCCAAAGTTTAAATCATACCAGCTTAATTGTGTTATCAGGTTCTGATAAACTCTTTGTATGGGCCCCATTACCACTCGTCTTTGTACTCCTATTCTGTACTCTTCTTTTTTTGTTTGGCGTGTTTTGATTTCCTTGCATTAGAACTTAATGTATTGTTTCCTATGTTCTGTTTCAGTGATGAGATTATGTGTGACCCTTGTTCTCCTGTTTAAGTGGAATCTCTCCTGTTTTAATCAAGTTCTTAATTAAAGAAAATGAACGATCTTGCCAACATGTATTTTCCATACCCTTTTGCAGGCAATTGAAGCAATAGACCGACATTATAGTAGTACAGAGTATTGGAGGTCTCGATCTCGACCACAACCATCGACTATAATCAATCTCAGAACTTCATCCAGAGATCAAGAGGTACTCGATGAAGCTGATGTGGTTATTAAAGGCTTGTTGAAGAAGGGCAATCCTGAAGAACTTTGGGCATTGCATGGACTACTAAGCAGTAATGATCCCAATCATAAGAAAGAACTCATTGGTCTCCTTGAAAAAGAGATTGAGAGCAATCTTAGATGATGATGATGATGATGTTGTGGGTTCTCTGTGAATTTTTGGTAGGGACCTAAATTTTGTTATGCCATTTTTTTGCTTCGAGTCTTGAGTATTTGGCTCTACGTGGTACGTGAAATACTGAGTTGTAATTGTATCTATGAACCATGTTTATTCCTTTTATTTTTAATAAGATTCAATCTGCACAGATAAATATACATGTAAAACATTGTTCTCGAACCACTTAAAATTCAAGTATGACAGAAATCTTACTGATTGTGTTTTTGGCTTGATGAATAAATGGAAGAAGTTTTGGGATGTATTTTCTTGTGGATTTAGCTGTGGATGATTGCGTGTGGCTGTTTCAATATTATTTATATTGTTTTATCTTTTCTTGATTAGTCAGAGAAATTTTACAGAAAAACAATAGATTGTTCCCAAGTGGATGAAAACGAGTCTCATGGATGCGAAGAAGCTGCGCATTTCAGTAAGATTTGTTCCTATAAGTTAGCTAGGCAACACTGTTACATACAAACAAAGAAATTGAGCTCAATTGATACATATTTAGTGTGTCTTTTCATTGCTACAAATTTATATTACTAGGCTCAACAGCTCCAGTTTATACAGCTGAAAGAGGCTCCCTACACATTCATGCTCCAAATATGTGATGGCTTGTTCCCCTCTATCGATGTTATCTTGTTTAGCTGCTGCCCACTCGCTCCCTTAGCCTTTCAACAAGGTACCCGATTACATTATTTATATATAAAAAAAAAATGAAGATCGTGTACAAGGCATTCACAGAATAATTGCAAAATGATAATTTTCTTTGATATGTATTATTGTATGCACAATCGCAAAAGGGTGCAGCATATGCGCTGCAAACAGGTACCTGCTCTCGAGGCAATTCAATTTCTCTAAGGGCACAATTTGATGGAATATCTTCGACATAGATGATTTGCAGTCGGAAAGAAAGTAGTAAGAGATCATTTTACCTGCTGCCTACTACATTCGGATGTATTAGCTTCCAGCATCAAATTGAATTTAGCTGTAGGGATACAAACCTACCATGACAATGAGGATACACCCTTTGATTGGTGCCTCCATAAAACTGCAGCAACTTAACAAAAGTCAGAGCTAAATTATCTGCAAAATTTTCAGCATCAGATCCTTGATTTCTTTACAATGTTCGATGAGTGGAGCAACCTTTGCACAGGTCCTAAAGCACTAAACCTCGGTCGAGATGGATGGTTGTGGGTAAAATTAGCAAGCTCAAATTTTTTTTGCTAATTAGCTAAATAATATAAGGTGATGAAAGACAATAGCGCAGAATCTATCCTCTAACCACATGTATATACAAAGTGCCTACGAGTACACCGGGAATCGCGTGCGGAAATGTTTCATTTTAAGCATCAAGATTGTGTTGGTGTTAAGTCAACCGTACAAAATTGGATGCCTGGGCAACTGCATCGATCCCATTCATACTTCTCTTGCGTCCCTCCATCCCGGATCTCTAGGAAGAGCAAACCCTAGGAGCAGCGCTTAGCTTTCTAGGTTCCCCCAATTCGTCGAAAGCCTACTTTCTTCGTAAACAGCTTTAGATTCCGAATCATGCCATGCCTTACCCTTGATTCTAGGACAAAAGAAATGGACTAGGGAGGGCACCAGATTCTAGCTTTCAAGGTTTTGAACCGAGGGTAACTCAATCGTTCATTTCGTTCACTTGCCTTCATTAATTGGTAGTTGGAATTCCCGTTATGGGAATTCTATCGTTCCACTCGGGTGCCTCGCTTCACTCGTTGGTCAAAAGAGATGGTTGTGGCGCAAAGTACTCTTGCCAACTAAACTAAAGTGAAGCTTCGCCAGAAGCGACTAGTCGCTTCCCGAATGAAACAGATACGCAAACGAAAATGTAAGTCATGTCCCTAAAATAAACAAAATATTTATCTTACTCCTTTTAATGTTATATCTAAACGTAAATCATAATAACGCTGACAGGGTAATACCTGCAAACGGAGAACAACTTACTCCTTAACATCTCATGAAAATGTAAAGCTCAATTACTGTGCACAGACCATTTACGATCAACCATAGCTGTTCCCACAACCACAGAGTTAGATTGAGGAGCATAAAAGGATCAAGCAGATTGTTAGCTCCCCAGCTACCACTATTATCATGGCTAATACAGGATAGAAATAGATAGATTACAAAGCATTCTGCGCGAAGAAAGAGGTCAAGAGTGGATGCATCAGATGCATGTACTTATCCTTCGAACAAACTCCATATGTGTATAATGCAACATTCAGGAATTGAAAGAAGTTAAGGATATGGCACAGAAGTTCAAATATATAAATAAAAAAAGGTTAATGACTGGAGTGTGGCATACTGAATGGATAAAGTACAAAAATAAAATAAAATATAAATAAATCCACAAAATTATTGAAATGAACATCCAACATTATTGTCGTTGTTGCTGGGATGTCTTAAAAATCTAATGATGAAAATAGAGAAAGAAGGAAGGATCGAGCGACACTTTGTTTATTTATAGAATATTTGGTAATCAGTGGAAACTTGGAAGGTATTAAAATAAATGACTCTAAGCATTGCATGCCTTCCTATGGATCCTGATCATTTTAATATATGTAACTATATATCATCCTCGCATGCCAAGATACAAGTTTCTGAAGCATTGGCTATTCCTATTATATGCAGGAGAGACCCAGCATCGCAATGATACAAAATAAGTACTGGATATGAGTGTCAGCTAAAATAAGCATTTGGTATTTTGGTAACGGCATCTAAACCTTATGCCGTCTTCTAGGATGTTGCCCGCAGATGTCAGAGCAACCTGTCTCAAACTACAACTTCACTAAGTTACCAAACCTTAATTTACCTTGTATCAAATCACAGAGCACATTTGTATCCTCGTGACAAAGACCATGGAATCAGCACCCAGGAAAAAAAAGAGTATCCGCTTACCAAGTTATATGCAGAACTATATACAAAATAAACATATTATCGCAATACTGGTACACTACAGTTGGTAGGACTTGCACGGGCATAAGATATTTAACAGATAATTTTACTTCTCAGACCAAAATATTGAATACTTCCTATCTATCTAAAGATAATATATAAGATAAACTAATCGTACTTGCAATATCACCCATAACAATATTAAATGGAACAACTAAACACTTACCTATCATGAAAAGTTTAAGATTTTTGCATAGACTAGTGATCACCCAACAAGCCCTTTCATATTGCAATGCGATTAATTAAAAAGCATGATCAGTGTAAGGTAAACATATTCTATAAATCCAAATTCTACTGGTTGGTGCTGAATTTCTAGCAGCTTACCACAGGCGACAAGATATTATGAATTACTAGAACAAATGCATGAAATGCTTAATTATCCCACATTTTTTTCTCAAAATAGAAAAAATGACATATCTTCCAAGCTGATATTACATGTCAATTATACACATATTATATATATCACACAAAAGTTCAAAAGGCTATTCGGAAAATGATTGATGACAGTACATGAATGGATAAATCAATACGCTTAGTCTCTTTAAAAAACAGCCAAGAAACAAACAAGGTATGTGCTAACACTTTTCACAATTGGAAAAATGGTTGGAGGTAGCTAAAAGGTGCTAAAATAAAAGAGCCCAACAGGCATTTTATAGTTAATGCTTTATCTTTTTGATGTCTTCAGTTGTACAAAAAGAATACTCATACATCAAGTTATGAATACCTGTTCCTGGCTCTACATACTGTATACAGGTGAAGACAAATATCTAGAGGATACAGACCAAATAATGTATATGAGTGTCATCTAAACCAGGCATTTCGACAACCCACGCCAAATTGTAAACCCTCCTCTGGTTAGCTATTGGTGAGCATGACGGGATTCAAATCTTGCCAAGGCCTTGGAAGTGTAACAGCAACAGTTGGTGAATCAAATGATCGTGAAGCCCGCAAATGAAGCCAAAAATATTGTCCAGAATACTTTACCATTTATCTCGACAGCTACACATTCCGCCCTTAAAATGGTGGTAGAAATACCCATCAGCCACAAAAAATATCCCTTTGAATGATATTCGAGATGAACTTCATCGAAGAATGGCAGTCCATGCACATCCGAACATTCTTTGATACATGAATGGGTGTTTGCGCTTGCAAAGAGAGGATGCTGAAACACACTGCAAGCTTTTCTGTATGGTAACAAGAGAAGGGATCAACATTGCCTTCCTCACAAAATACTATATTTTGCGGAACATACCCACCCCAAACCATTTCATTAGCTAACTTATCCCATACATCTAAAATCTTTTCCACCTCATGACGTGATTTCTCTCCTGATTTAAAACAATGATTTTTTCTATCTGCATATATTCGGCTACATGTCTTTGTCATTTTTAATCTACAAGCTTTCATGTCATTTCTTACATTAATAGAAGAATCCCGCATGCCAGCCGAGGCAAATATATTAGAGAGTGCAATAAAATTTGAAGCATTGCTTGGTTCCGACTCGAATAGAGCCTTAGCAACTTTCTCTCTGGTTTCATAATTTGAATGCAGTCTACAAGCTTTAAGAAGTGTAGCCCAAACACATGCATCGGGTTCAAATGGCATTCTTGTAATTAAGTCCATTGACTCTTCTAGCAAACCAGCAGTGCTCAAAATATTAATCATACATGTGAAATGTTCCAAAGTAGGAGTAACTCCGTAGAAATCTTCCATTTTGTTGAAATAATCCCATTCTTGATCCACAAGATTTTCTTGCTTAGAAACAGAAAGAATAGATGTGAATGTGATATGATCAGGGTCGACTCCAGATTGCTCCATCTCTTTAAACAAGCAAACTGCGTCTTTCGCCATTCCATGGAGAGTGTAACCAGAGATCATTGCATTCCATATCACTTTTTCCTTTTGATTAACACAATCAAATACTAATCTTGCTTCTTTCATACTGCCACATTTTGTGTACATAGCTATCAAGCTACTAGATAGAGCTAAAGGATACTCATCAGGCCGTTGTTTTTCAATGTATCCATGCAATTCTCTCCCCAACCCTAGCGCTGCTGTATTGCTACAAGCCAGGGAAGGATTGAGAGGGTAACTGAATTGGGAACAGCAAAGTTTTCTTCTAGCATTTCAGAAAATAATTTCAGAGCAGCTTCAGGATCGCCGTTATGGTTGTGGCCAGCCATTGCAACATTCCATGACACAACATTTTTCTCTTCGATTGTTTTGAAAGATTTACCCGCAGAAGTCATATCTTCACACTTTGCATACATGTCGACCAATGCACTTGAAACAGACATTAGGCTCAAAATAGTTTCTTAGTACATAGCCATGGATTTCCTTTCCTAAATGAAGTAATTTGAGATCAGTGCAAACTGAAAGTGTAGAAGTGATGGAGACAGCATTTGGTTGAATTGATAAACATTGGATATCTCGAAACAATTCAAGATCATTGCCATTAAGATCCGAATGATGAAACCCAGAGATGAGTGCATTCAAAGAAATAACATATGGCTTCAGACCAACTTCGCCCGTTTCAGATAAGAACCGATAGGCCTCATTTTTTTGTCCTTTTCTCGCATAACGATCAAGTATAGTGTTGTAAGTTATCACATCCTTCATGGATTCTACAGCTCCAATGCCTTGATCGTATTATCTTCACCGGCATACGAAGCTATCATCTCATTCCAAATCGTCAAATTCCTACTTTCGAGCTTACAAAACACTCTCTCAGCATAATCTCTCAACCCCCACTTCAAGTACATATTGATCAATGATCCTCCCACATATACATTCATCTTAATTCCTCTCCTAATGACATAAGCATGCAGCTCTCTGCTAAGTTCCAGCTCTCTCAGCCCAGAACAAGCAGGAAGAACACTAGCAATCATCACAGAATATGGCTTCTCACTCAAACTCATGATAAACAATACATTCATAGCATCCTCATAAAACCCATTCTGCACACAACCCAAAATCAACCCATTCCACGAATTAACCCCCGGGCTAAGCCCGGTAGAACTCATCTCCTCCAAGACTCGAACCGCTTCATCAATCTCCCCGTTCCTTGCAAACCGGGATATCAAAGCATTCCAACAAATCAAATCGGGTCGGATCCCATTCCCCCTCATCAACCCGAAAACCTCGACCGCCTCCTCCAAAAGACCCGCATCCGCATAAGCATTCAACAACACTGTCCAAGTGACAACATCCTTCTCCTCCATTCAATCAAACACGCTTCTCGACGGACCAAAGTCCCCGCATTTGGCATACATATCAACAAGAAAATTACCTATAAACGCGTCGGGTTTTAGATCGGTTCTTACCGTGTATCCATGAATTGCGGCGCCTAGCGATAGGTTTCGGAGCTCGGAGCAGGCTTTGAGGAGCTTGGGGATGAGGAACTTATCGGGGCAGGCGTTGTCAGATAGCATCAAGGAGAAAGTGGAGAGGACCGAGGCCCATTGTTGGGATTGGGATTGCACTGAGATTTGTCGAGCGTAGAATGGGGCCTTTTTTGGTTGGGTGATTTTGTCGAATGGGTTGTGGGTTGCTGGAGAGTTATCGGGTTCGGATGCGGTTGCGGGTTCGGGTTTGAGGGTGGAGGAGATGCGGGTTTGGCGGCGGCGGCGGCGGCGGCGGCGGAGAGAGGCGGGGAGGTTGGTGGCGGGAGAGGCCTGGAGGAGGTGGGGCCCACTAGAGGAGAGAGGGGAGATGGTAAGAGGTGCGAGCATTCTTTTGGGGGTGGGGAACGCAGGTAGCATTCTTGATTCTTGAGTCAAGGGTATTCAAATGAAGGACAATTTTTTGGAATAAATCGTATTAAATTAATATTATTAAAAATAAACCACTTACAAAAATATTATAAAATTATGTCACTTCCTGCAATTGGGCGTCACTTAGGCACCAGATCAGCGCCGGCGTGTAATTTGTTTTTTAAGGAACGCAACATCTATTACATTTATAAGGGGCGTAGTCTCAAACTGCACGTCTTAAAATTATCCATAGACACACTTTCAAAATGTGCCAATATATTTTCCTGAAAATCAATGGGGTGCATTTTGAAAGCGCGTTCCATTCCCCAACTTAAGTTTAAATATATACGATCTAGTTTTTTCCCTCATTCCACTCTATTCTCTCTCTATTTCTCATCTCTCTCTTTTTGCCTGGTCTCTCACAACTCTCTCTCTCTCTTTTGATCTGCTCTATGTATCTTTCTACTCTCTTTCTCATCTCTCTCTTCCCTCCCCCCATCGTTTCCGATCCCCTCACGATCTCTCCCTCCCAGTCTCTCCCTCTCTCATCTCTTCCCCTATGTCTCTCTCTCTCTCTCTCATCTCTCTCTTCCTCAATTCGATCTCACATTCTCTCTCTCATGCAGGTTTAGGTGGAAATTCACCGACGAACAATCATCTCATCCTCGTCATCGTCACCACCACCGTGAATATCAAAAAGGTTAGTAAAACCCTAATTTTCTTTAAAAATCAATCCTAAAAATATTTGGTTAAAATTTGGCATTGGGAAAACAATTCGAAAAAATTGGTACGTATTAGAGGTTATCCCCGATTTTACTTATGACGGATCAATGAGCAGGATACAAGTTCTTGCAACTTATTACATGCTGGAATTATGGATTTTATTCTAAGTTCATGTAGTTGGCCAAGTATAAAAGTGAAGATAAATAAGTAGACTATTTGATGAGAACTCTCAAAACATGCGGCAAATTTTCTAGCAGGTGGAAAAACGACGGATAATTACATCCATCTAATTTGCTATTTTGGTGGTCAATTATCGATTGGAAAAAATAATATTTCTGAATATGTCGGAGGAAAACTAAGATGACCAGAGTTAAAAAGTCTAGCACATACAAAGAGCTGTGCCAAGCAGTGTACGAAGCTATCAAAATCAATCCGTTAGAGTTCAATATATCCTCAATATGCAAATGACCGACGGAGCACGGATATACCGCCATTGAAGTGTCCGATGATGAGGATACACAAGTCATGCTTGTATCGGAATCGAAATCTATCGAGCTGTTTGTGAAGAAGGAGATATTGACGTCCGTTCAACTGTCCGAACTTTCTTCTGAAGTGCATGATCCTTCATTTCAAGCATCCGAGCATTACCCGCAAGAAGAAATGACACGCATGTTCAATATGAATGCTAATTCTACAGGTTTTATGTCTCCCATCAATGATGAATAGTATAGAGATCAAAATTACATAGGTGAAGGCACATCAAGCGGGATGCTAGTAAATTGGCAGTTTACGAAATAAGTATTACCTTACATATCTTTATACTGCATGGACATTTAGCGGAACACTATTTTTTGAGAGTGGATGTATGCTATACTTACTAAGTAGTCATAAATTTGTGTGCAGTTATTATGTACTGCCGGTCGGTTATAATTGCATATCACCGCTAAACTTCGGTTTTAATTGCATGCTGACGCCAAGCTTCAGTTTCAATATTCTGCCCCAAAATACCGAGCACATGCAGTCATACAATTCGGGATACAATATGGGATGGACACCATTTGCAGACAATATGTCAAGATTTCGTCGGCATGAAACCGGAACATCAAGTACCATGCAAGTTCCTAATGTTGGTTCCGCACATCCAACCGATATACCTGCTACGGATCCAGTGGTGTTAGAACATAATGGAGATGAAAGTGATGATGATGATGCTAGCGATGAGGACGAGATTCAGGCGCAAGATAGCATACAAATTGCACATGTCTTTGATGATGAGAATGATAGGCAGTGCATTACTAATTCATGTGTTAATAATGACTTTGTTGCGTTTGAAAATCCACTTGCCGATAACATGACAGATGCTCACATATTATCTAAAGTGGTAATGGAGAATGTCAACTTTCGTGCTGATAAGCTTTCGACAGTCGATATTGAAAGTGAGTTGAAGGTCGGCGATTTGTTCGAGAATAAAGAGAAGTTAATTCAGGCAGTCAGTGTATGGTTAATTAAACATGGAGTTTCTTTTAAACCAATCAAGACCACAACGACCAAGTACACCGTCGTTTGTAAAACAGACGCGACCTGCTCGTGGAGGCTTCATGCATATATCTCGAAGAAATTATCGACAGGACATTGACAGATAAAGAAGTATGGGGGTAATCATTGAATCCTGTAGTGAATTCAAATCATAAATATGCCACTTCTACATTCTTATGTAACAAGATCTTGCCTTTCGTGAAAGCGGATGTCGATTTGACCCCCAAAACGATTCAAGTGCTTATAAAAGATACATTATGCATTGAAATAAATTATATGAAGGTATGGAATGCGTTGGACAAGCCATTGTCTAAAATATACGGAGATTGAGATGACTCGTATAAATATTTGCCACGATACCTTGCCGCCATCAAATCTACTAATTCTGAGACTGTCTTCAAAATAACCAACGCATCAATGTCAGAAAGAATGAGATATTTTACCGGTGCATTTTGGGCTTTTGGACCAGCCATTGATGGTTTCGCTTATTGTCGTCCCGTTCTCAGAAATGACAGGAAACACTTATATGCCAGATACAAAAGGACTTTGCTTATTGCTACCGGTGCTGATGCAAATGATGGTTTTTATCCTTTGGCATATGTTGGAGTTGGAGTTGAAACCACAGAAAATTGGGAGTGGTTCATTGTTTGCATTCATCTCTACATTCCATCCGTGCGGGGAAGACACATTACTTTCATATCTGACTGGATCAAAGGGATTCTGACTGCACTAAGAAATTCATGGTCAGAACCTCATAGTCATCGTTATTGTATGTGGCATATCAGAGCCAACTTCTCAACTGCTGGATTTAGTGGAAAAACCTTGCAGAGCTTGTTCTCTCAAATTACATGTGCGCCAGATGACTTGACATATATAGAACTGAGAGAGGAACTTAAACGTATATGTCTAAGAGCAGATGCTTGGATTGAAAGTAGTCTTAAAAATGAAGAAAAAAGATGGGCTCTTTCGAAAGATGGTGGTAGAAGATTTTACATGATGACTATGAATACTTCAGAAAGCTTTAACGGGGTCTTAAAAAGATCTCGATCTTTGCCTATTCAGGCCTTAGTAGCACGGACTTTTTACCGGGCGAACAAATACTTCTTTGCACGACGTCGGGAGGGAAAATAATAGACGATAAAGTTATGTCCTAAGTTCGAACAATTAATAACAAAAAGGGCTAATGATGTTAGGCATGCTTGGCTCGTAATGTTCAGCCAATTTGAATAGTAGGTGACTGACAAAAATGGAAAAAATTACGCCGTAGTCATCGATAGTAGGAACTGCAATTGTATGTGCAATATACCTAAGTTGCAAAAGTTGCCTTGTTCACATGTAATTTCAGCATGTACACGAGCAGAGGGTAGGGGGAACATTGCACATCACGATCTTGCTTCGAAGTCGTATTCTGTCTCCAAATACAAAACTGCTTATACCCCGTTATTCCATCCTGTACCTGATAGCCGATATTGGGAGGCGTATAACGGTCCATTGATATTACTACCTGTCGGTAAGAGACAGCAAGACGACCACGTTCTACTCGTATCAAAGGTGTTATGGATGATTCATGAGAAAGACGTAGGCAAAATAGATGCAGCATCTGCAACAAGTATGGTCATAACAAGGCACGGTGCTAAAATACTCCAGCACCATGTCGCCATTGGTAATCACCGCCTATACTTTGAAATACACACACATGCATACATACACACGTTCAAACAAAACAAACAAACATACATATACATACGCGCACACACACACATGTTCTTTGTTATACATGCTCATTTTTTCAAATATAATATAACTCGACTTTTTCATTGTGCAGATATACTTATGGATCCTGGACTTATAAATACGAGTGTTCAGTTCTTGCAGACTGACCACATGTCAGCCAACGCCGCAGTAGTATGGGTAAAACTTTGTAATATTATTTTCTCTAATTACATATGTTATTTATATGTTACTGATACAAGTCTTCTTATTGTAATTAGTAGAGTGATCAGGTGATTACATGCGTTGACTACTCCATCCAGAGCAGCAAGATCCCATCTGGAGATGCCAGTGTACAGGCTGAGCTATAATGGACATACTTTCATTTTCTATCCAGATTAGAGTATATACGTCTGGATAAAGACTTGATTACGGCTTTGGTAGATCGATAGAGACCAGAGACCCCACATTTCATTTTAGAGTTGGTGGGATGATTATCACCCCGCAGGACGTCGTTGTGCTGCTTGGTCTGCCTATAGAGAGATGGGTGGTTGCTGTGGAGTACAGCCACGATAGGTCAGATTTGTGTCCCAGCTTGTTGGGTAGGATTCCGCCTGTTGGGCAGAGAAGAGGCAATAACATTAACTTGAGTTGGCTGCGGGGGACATTTAGTGCTAAGCCTACCATGATGCTACATCTGTGGCGATTGAGCAGCATGCATGAGCTAACATTTTACATCAGATAGGGGTTCATATATTCTTGGATAGAAGCAAGAGCAGAGTTAGTCTTGCCTGGTTGCAGCTTTTAGCTGATCTTGACCGTGTGTCACTTAATCATGGGGGAGTGCATGTTGGGTTTCCTAGTGTCCTGACCGGCTACTGCGGCCGTCGCGAAACGAAAAACTTTGACTTTTAAAAATCCGGCGCTAGAAAACACAACCTAGAATCTAACCATATACCGAAACTAGCTGGCTAAAGGGATCTAGCTACTGTGATAAAGGTTTATACCTAAAGATCCGTGTCCTTCGGGTCCTCACTCCTCTTCTAAAGCTCCTCGGGATCCTCGATCAACCTTGCTAGATTGCCTTCTTGATCCTAGATGATCCACCCGAAAGTTTGTAATCCAAGCTTAGCTTCACAAATGAAGCAACTTAGTGATCTAGTTTGCTAGTCTAGCTTAATAAGGAGATGTAGTAAGTTTTCTAGTGTATTTCTATCTCTCTTTCTCTCTTAATTCTCAACTCATGAGATGGTAGGAGGAAGATGAAGAAGAAGGATGAGGAACTCAAGAGAGGCAAGCGAGGAGAGAGAAACTTGTGTTGAGAATGAAATCAAACTCTTATGTGAAAATCATGAAGTATGGTTTTGTAAAAACCATTTTTCAATAAAAATAACATAACCATGCTTGAATAGTTTGCACAAATGATGTCAATACTATTCAAGCATGGTTCACACCATTCTCTTCTTTACACCTCATTTCCTATTTTACACCTCATTTTCCATTTTGCAAATAAAATAGAAAATACATGATGAGGTGTCCTCCTTCTAGAATGTCTTTCCATATAAATACGGAATATATTTTACCATATATACATACCCGTATTCGTATCAAAATATGAACACCCAAGAGATAGAATAATACCACTAAAATAATACTAGCATTAAATCAATATCCGATTTAATGAACCGGCTAATCCTAAGCCCACCAGTATTATCAACCATCCGATCGAAAATCTGAATAACACTAGAATATGCATATCAAAATATGTACACGTAAATTATTAAATCTATACTTGATTTAATAATTCGGCTTAATCCTAAGCCGGCTATTATTATCATTCGATCGAAATCCTGCACGTATAAATATACGGCCATCACATCGTTTCGTCTGAACCAGAGAAACCTTCTGTGTGGGACTCTAAAAACTCAAAAGTATGCTGGCAGTGGGTTTAACCACAAATATGTCAGTGGCACTAGCTGTACGTAACGGCTACCCAGGTACTTATCGAAAAGAAGGCCGACAAGCAAGCTCATCCGGACCCCTACTGAGCCTATTCGTGACAATCTCCATACAGTCCGGTCTCTTCGTCTAAGAGTATCGCATACCGGGTCTAGGGGGTGGTGAACGTCAGACCCCTACTGACCCGATAAGTCGTGTCGATTTGGCTGTGGACCAATCCGAGAAACTATTGATCTAACCATCAGTAGTTCTCAACTGCCTTGGCCAAGGTCTTATGATTCTAGCTAACCGGACACAGCGCGATATCGACTCCCAATACCGGGAGAGACGAAACCCTGACAATCACTCACTGCCTCAATATGGTTCGGGACTGCACCCAACCAAAACCTATTTGCACGATTCAGTACAGCTATGGTAGGGTAGTGATCAAAGCACAGCGGGAACTCACATGAGACAAATGATGTCCTCTGATTGATCTGTTTTAAAGAAGTGTTTGTATAATAACCGCAATCAATAACGGTGTCGCATATAGCTAACCGAGATGAGTACAGGTCGTCCTCAGGGAAACGTTGAATCTTTCAATCTTACTTTAGAAGTGTTGAAAAAGAGGAAGAATATAAGAATAAAGAATAGTGAAGAATAGTTTTTAGATCTACGTCAAAATACGGATTTAGAAAATAGATCTAGTTTAAATAAAGATGTAGATTTTATATCAGAAGAGGGCTTGTAGGGTTCGTTCGGATTTAGTAGTATTAGATGACTAATAAAGATGACTCATTTTATCTATTGATAGATTTAAAACTAGATTGATAGTGATGAATAAGGATTAAGGTTCTTGGAAGAAACTGGTGTTTCCACACTATTGACCCTTGTCCTTTCATTGATTTATATTCATGTCTAGCCTTTAACAAAATAATTGTTAATCTAATCTCAAATCGCGGTCAAGACTATTAATAAATTGATAGCGCGCCCGATAAGAATGCTAACTATTCTTTTGCTAAAGTTCATAAACTTCATAAGACTTAAAAGGAGTTAAGAAATTATTCATTTTCCATTGATCTACCCTAATCTTACGAACCCTATCAAGCGGTGAATTATTCGTGCATGATGGAGATAGAAGAACGGATAGAGATCATGATGTAAATAAAGAAAAAAAATGCAATAAGAAAAAAACAATTACCTTTATTAATCAACTTGATCAATTACACATTTTATTCCTTTGGAAAGTGGAATACAAAACCCTGGTTTGCTTCTCGATCTATCTTGAAGGAGGTAAATGAACAGCCGATTGATTAACCTGGATGCGGGAGTCAACTTGAACTTCGTGATCTCTTCGGTTTGATGAACTTCAAAGAGTGGCTATGGGTTCTATTTATAGTCACAGAAGTTGCAATCCCTAGATTTCATAAATTAGGTTTTGTTGAGACGATCCTACACAGAAAATCCCACATTCCAACTCCCCCATTCAGCCGCGGATCCGCCGCCAGAAGTAGGGTGCGGCCGCGGAAGTGCTGCATTTTGGTGGGGTCTTGGATGCAAATTTCTGGAGCTACATCTAGTTGACATGTGGTGATCTTTTGGATATCTGGATTTTGGAAATCTTCTTTAAGTCTCTGCCAGAATTGATATCTTCGATTTACTTTAATATTTTGGCAGATTTGATCTCGATATCTCGAATTTCCTTGATTCCAGTCCTGATGTAATTTCTGCACAATATCTCAATGAATAATGTTAGTAATATTTGGTATTTTTGAGATATTATCCTAACCATTTTATATGATATTATATTTTAAGAATATTGATTAAGGATATTTGATATGATATGCATATTTAAATTATCAAAATATTATATAAATATTAAATGCATATATTTTCCTTCATAATATTAATTATAATATATAAACATATGGTAAATAGTATTTTGCAGATAAACCCCAAATATGTTTTATATTTATAATAAACACCTTTTATTATTTAAAAATAGTAAGGAAAATGTCATATCAAAAGTGCAATTTTATCGACTGAACAAATACCCCCAAACTTAACTTTGATCGTCCCGAGCAAACTAGTTATTTAAGAGAAGGAGAAAAAGAAAATGAAAATGAAAAACTAAGCAGCACACTTTCGTAGGTAATACGATTGCACTGAGCACGCGCAACAATCCGTTAAACCTCTAGGTGTCCCTAGTAGGAGGAGTGTTGTCTCCTGAGGTTTTCAGCGGATTATACCCACAAAATCATATAATAAAATAAAGATGGTGAAAATTACATATAAAGATAAGAACTATAAAAGAAAGAACTTGAAAATCAGAGTTTCCAACTACACTGGCTTTTCATTTGCCATGAGCCCTATCTTAATGGTCGTGAAAAGATGTTAGAAATCATATCATCTCTCAATAAAACATCGTCTTTAGTTTTCCTCCCTATCTATCTTCCAAACATCGATCATATACCCCTACATGTGTGTAAAAGACATCCCTACACTTAGAGAATTCAATTCAAGCTATCATACTCTTATCCATCTTCCTTAGTACTTTTTAGTTGGTGAATATTTTAGATGGAATTGCTCACACATTCTTCATGCGACCGTTAATACTTCTTGAGGTACTAACCGACCGATTACAAAATGTGCTCGCATTATTAAGACATGATTTCTCGTCTTGCAACACCTAAGGCTTAGCAGTGGCTCCCAAACCAGTTGGTCTAAGGCACTAGGTGATAAAACACCCTCGCTATATTTTTTTTATGCCGCCTTGGTAATTACAAAACCAGTGTTCATTTTTTTTCTTCACCATTTTCTATTTTCCTTCATACCAAGACTTTTAGACAAGATCATTTCAAGGTATTCTCTATTATCCCAGGTTTCAAGATGTGTAATAGTGCATATAGTAGGGTATCAATGTTCAAATGTTTGGAGTTAAGAATAAGGACTATTTTCAGACTTATTTTTATCTTCAGATTAGTAATTTCGTTCATCTTACTAACCCTTGGGACAACGGCTCATAACTACTTATTACTAGTTTCGTTTAAAAAAACATCTAATTTTCTTGCTTTTCTCAAACTATTCCTATCTTTCATATGTAATTTTTCACTTTCTAATCTTTTATTATGAAAAGAAATTTTTTTATAGTGCCTAGTGCCAAAAGATAATTCAGTGAATACAAACCTCCCCCCAAACCTGTTTTCAGCAGTGTCCTCACTGATGTTGTTCATTGAGCGCATAGACCTGTAGAATTGGGGAGAGAAAATGATAGGGGTAAAATAATAGTTAACCCCAAACTTGTACTTTGGCACGCACGGATAGTCAGTTAAGTCCTTTTTCACTCACCTCCATTCTTAAGATGAAACAATATTACCGAGACATGGAGGTGAGGCGGAGGAAATTTAGTTATGATAAAGCGGCTCCGGTAAAATTAGGAGCTCCTCCGTTGTGTTAGCAGAAAAATACGGTTTCAATCTATGCCCATTTACTTTAAAAATTGAACCGTTTTTAATATTTTCAACTTTTACTACCCCGTGCGGGTATACATGCCGCACCACAAAAGGTCCCTTCCAACGAGATTTTAGCTTACCCGGATTGAAGATGAAGACGGGAATCGTAAAGAAGGACTTGTTGTCCTGATGTGAAGGTTTTTCTAAAAAGATTTTTATCGTGGAACACTTTAGTCCGGTTCTTTACTATAACCACATTGTCGTAAGTTTCATCACGGAGTTCGCTTAGCTCATTTAATTGCAGCTTCCGATAGCTGCTGGCTTGATCATAATCGAAGTTAAGCTCTTTAATAGCCCACATTGCTTTATGTTCGATCTCGACAGGAATGTGGCATGCCTTTCCAAACACTAGGCGGTATGGAGACATACCAAGATCAGTCTTATAAGCGGTACGAAATGCCCAAAGAGCATCCGTCAATTTGGTTGACCAATTTTTACGGTTTTTAGAAACCGTCTTCTTCAAAATTTGTTTGATCTGCCTATTGGAAATCTCAGCTTGCCCGCTCGTTTGGGGATGATAGGGCGTAGAAAGTTTGTGGTTGATTGAATATTTCTGCATCAAAATCTCAAAAGACCGATTACAGAAATGCGTCCCGTTGTCACTAATTATAGCGCGAGGGTACCCGAATCGCGAAAAGATATTTTCTTTAAGGAACTTAATAACAACCTTGTTGTCATTAGTGCGACACGGTATTGCTTCCACTCATTTTGAGACATATCAACCGCTAACAAGATATATAAATTCCCAAAAGAGTTAGGAAAAGGGCCCATAAAATTAATACCCCAAATATCGAATATCTCCACAACCAAGATAGGTTGGAGCGACATCTCATTTCTTCGTGAAATCCGACTCATGTGTTGATACCATGGACAAGTTTTGTAATGATCATATGTATCTTTAAATAATGTTGGCCAATAAAAGCCATATTGCAAAACTTTCTCTGTCGTTTTACGTGGACCAAAGTGACCGCCACATGCCTGATCATGACAAAAAGACAATACGCTCTTGAATTTATCGTTAGGGATACATCTACGAATGATTTGATCGGAACAATACTTAAACAAATAAGATTCATCCTAGTAAAAGTGTTTTACTTGGGATATAAATCGAAGATTGTCTTGTTTCGACCAATCGCTAGGAATAAGACCCGTCGCTAGATAATTCACAATATCCACAAACCAAGGTTCGCAGGATACGGACAAGAGCAGTTCGTCAGGGAAGGAGTCATTTATTGGCACGGTCAACGTTGGTGAAGAATTGATGCATGAAAGATGGTCGGCTACAACGTTTTCACATCCACTCTTGTCGCGTATGACAAGATCAAATTTTTGTAACAACTTGATCCAACGTATTAGCCTGGCATTCGCACCCTTCTTCGATAAAAGGTGTCGTAGGGCAGAGTGATCGGTGTAAACCACTATTGCCGAGCCAATCAAGTAGGGTCTGAATTTTTCTAATGCTAATACAACTGCCAAGAATTCTTTCTCGGTAATTGTGTAATTAATTTGGGCATCGTTCAATGTCCTACTTGCATAGTAAATTACATGTGGCATCTTATCAATGTGCTGTCCTAAGACCGCACCAATAGCAAAATCTGATGCATCACACATAACTTCGAACGGGTGGTTCTAATCCGGAGATGATAGAACGGGGGCTGTAGTGAGAGATCTTTTAAGCGATTCAAAATCAGCCTCGCAATCCGAATCGAAGTGAAATGTTGTATCTTTGGCCAAGAGAAGAGTTAAGGGTCTAGCAATTTTGCTAAAGTCTTTAATGAATCTCCTATAAAAACCTGCATGACCAAGGAAGGATCGTATATCTTTAACGCATTTAGGAGAAGGAAGGTTATATAGATGACATTAATTTTAGCTCTGTCTACCTCAATGACTTTTCGTGAAATAATGTCCAAGGACAATACCTTCTTGGGCCATGAAATGACATTTTTCCCAATTCAAACTTAAGTTCTTATCCTTACAGCGGGTAAGAACCGCGTCAAGATGACGTAGGCATTTCTCAAAGGAGTCCCCAAATATGGAGAAATCGTCCATAAATATCTCCAGAAAATTCTCGACCATGTCTGAGAATATCCCCATCATACACCGCTGAAATGTAGCGGGAGCGTTGCATAACCCAAAGGGCATGTGTTTATAAGCAAAAATACCGAAAGGACAAGTAAATGTTGATTTATCTTAATCCTTTTCGGCGATGGGGATCTGGTTATAGCCAGAGTATCTGTCCAAGAAACAATAGTATTCATGTCCAGCTAATCGTTCTAACATCTGGTCAATGAAAGGTAGAGGGAAGTGATTTTTCCTCGCTGCGGTATTGAGTTTTCTGTAATCAATACATATACGCCACCCAGTTTGGGTAAATGTTTGGATCAACTCATTAGCCTCATTAGTTATGACCGTGATACCAGACTTTTTAGGGACACATGAATAGGACTTTCCCATTGGCTATCAGATATTGGGTAAATTATACCACTATCTAGGCACTTGACGATTTTTTTCTTTACTGCCTCCTTGATAACGGGATTCAGCCGTCTTTGTGGGTCTCGGGTTGGTTTGGCTTCATCCATCAAATGTATATAATGTTCAACAATTAAGGGACTAATCATTTTGATGTCAGCCATTGTCCAACCAAATGCTTGCCGATTTGATCTCAATACCGCCAAAAGTGCGTTCTCTTGCTCTAAAACTAGAGAAGCGGATATGATCATGGGCAAAAACTCATTCTCACCTAAATATGCATATTTAAGATGAGAAGATAGTAGTTTGAGATCTAGTGTCGACGGAGAGACGATAGAAGGTGGAGTAAGAGAATGATAATCGGACTCCCTAAGAGGTTCATAACTTGCGTAGGATATTGACTCAGAAGACGCTATTGACTTTTGCGACGAGTCAAAGGATTCAAACTCGGGGATGGACTCATCGAAGATATCCTCACTATAATAATTTGCCAGATCAAACAATGTCGCACTAGTGTTGTCGAGATCGTCATAGCAAAGTACTTCAGCTTTGTAGCTTCACAGTTGATTGAACAGACATCGATGAAATGAGCAGAAGGTTCAGATGATTGACTTCCTAACTTGTAAATATTAAGCTCAATTGTCATCTTTCCGAAAGATAAGTTCATAGAACCGTTATGGCAATTAATGACAGCGTTGGAAGTTGCTAGAAAAGGTCGACCGAGTATCACCGGGATTTGATTACGTGGGTTCGCCACATGTTGTGTATCTAAAACAATAAAATCCACAGGGAATATGAATTCCCCGACTTTGATTAACACATCCTCTAGCTCACCCCTAGGTTGGGCGATAGATCGGTCTGCCATCTTGAGAGTGCAGTAGGCAGGTTTCAACTCTCATATACCTAGCTGCTCATAGACGGAATATGGAAGCAAGTTAACATTAGCGCCGAGGTCAAGTAGAGCACGATTGATACTTTCCCCCCAATAGTTATAGATATTGTAGGACAATCGGGGTCCTTACGTTTCTTAGGCAATTGTTAGGTAAAAGCTGTGCTCACGTTACCAGTCATGAATACTTTTTTCGGCACTTGAGTTTTTCTCTTCCTAGTGCACAAGTCCTTAAAGATTTTTGCATAAGACGGAACTTGTTGAATAGCATCTAGGAGAGGGATATTTATTTTAATTTACTTAAACATTTCTACAATTTTCTCTATTTGTGCGTTAGGTTTGTTGGCCCTCAACCTGTTTGGAAATGGAGCTTTATCAATAAGTTTTGGGTCCAACATTTGTGGATAATTTTGTGGGGATGGAATCGATACCAAAATTGGAGTGGGGATCGTTTTAGGTTGACTCGAGGAAGTAGGCGAAGGGTTCGAACCTTGGGAAAAGCGGAGAATAGGCTCGGAAGAAGGTGGGAGACTAGACAACATAGGGCAAGAAGTGGAAGCCGGGGTTTTAATTGATTCCTCATCATTAATCTGTTCACCTACTTGGTTGCTCAACACTCTTTCTGATCTCAACGTGGTAATGGCACTCACATTATGACTTTGTGAGTGGCCAGGATTCGGTAGGGGTTGAAATGGAAGTTTCCCTTTTTCTCTCGCACTCATCGCGGCATTTATTTGTGCAAGTTGTGCTTCTATCAATTTTATACTTTCACCGTGGGAGGTGGCGGTCTGTGTTAATGCTCGGATAGATGACTTTATATCATCCGTAGATTGCATGGAATATTTAATAAACATATCCACACTTCGTTTTAGTGCAGATGAGTTTTTGTTACCGGCCGTTTGGAAAGAATTATTATAAGGCGTAGAATTGTTGGCCGAATTTTGAAAATGTTGCGATTGAAAGGGGTGCTGACTCTGTGGGCGTGGTTGCTGCTGCTGTGGAGGAGGTCTTTGATAATTGCTTTGAAATTGGTTTTGATTTTGGGTTTAGTTTTGGTTCCAAGCAAAATTAGGATGATTCCTCCATCTCTGATTGTACGTGGAAGAATAAGGATCGTTTCTAGGTCGCTGCTGAAAAGCAGCATTAGTGTGTTCTTGACCTTGAAATGGTGCATTCACAGGACATTCTTCCGTCAGATGTGATGGATCGGAACAGCAACCACACAAGGTTTTGGGAAGCGTAACCTGGTTTAGGGAGATTGATGAGAATTTGTTTTCCATAGCGTTGAGTTTCTTTTGCATTGTTGCCATTTCGGCTTTTACCGCGATGGAAACATCAAGCTGATGAATACCTCCTCTAGATGATGGTCTAACGCTTTCCCACTGCAAAGTGTGTTCAGCGAAATCTTCCAGAAATTTCTAAGCTTCATCATCGTCTTTGGTCATGAAATTGCATTGACACATGATTTCAAGCATCTGCTTTATCGCTGGAGTAATGCCCTTATATAAAATTCGGCACAGATCCCATCTATTTATTCCGTGATAAGGAAATTAGACAAGCAGATCCTTAAACCGTTCAAAACACTTTCAAAATGGTTCGTTGGGAAGCTGGGTAAATTGGTTGATTTCGCTCTGAACACGGGCGATCTTATGATTGGGGTAAAATTCCTTAAGGAATGCTAACGAATTCATCCCAATTGGTAATAGAGTGTGTGGCAGTGTTATAAAGCCATTTTTCTACTAAATCGCACAAAGTGAAAGGGAGAAGACGTAAGCGCATAACATCCACTGAAATTTGTGACGTACCCATCATTGCGCATACGTTTTCGAATTTGGTGATAAAAACATAAGCGTCTTCAGACTTAAGCCCATGAAATTTGGGCAACAGGTTGATGAAGTGGGGTTTAATTTCAAAATTATCCTCATTGGTTGGTGGAAGCGATAGACAGGTAGGAAGGGGACCGCGTATAGGATAACATCTCTCTTGGAGAGAAATGCGCGGTGGATTCTGCGCACCGACGAGTGGTGGCAGGGTGGTGTTATAATCTGATGGAGAACCGTCCATCTCGGACGATGTGGTAGGTGAAGGGGACAAAGAAGATGAAGAAGTACCGACTTCGGAGTCGTTAGCAGAAACGCGGACAAGAAGGGCACTAGAATCCCGTGTCCAGCCAAGCATGCACTAAGCGGGTTTAGCGTAAGTGGCAGCGTATGTGTAATTTAAAATTGGTTTGTTTTGAAAAGTGTCGGATGTGAGACAAATCACAAAAAAATGCACAATTAACCCTAGAACTAAGGTTACCTAGGTTAAGTCTCTATACTGCTCCTAGACTTCCAAAGGACAAGCCGAATGATCAATCCTCTACCACCTCTTTATTGCTCTTGTGGCTTGATAAGTGCCAGGTAAGTGGGAGGTGTCCACTATACGAATCACCGAAAATAGCGGGCCTAATTAAGTAACCACTTGCCTTAGACACACTTCCCTAGACACCACGAAAGAAATGCGGATAAGCGATAGATTACCCACGACCTTTCTCTGTTCTTATTGAGCGCGACGGTCCTTAGAGTCTTAGTCTAGATATTTTTTAATTAATGCAGGGTGATGAGAATGCTCGTTTTATGATTTGTGGGGGCCTAGGAAGGGTGATGAAATCCTCGCCTAATCTGAATTTGGTCTTTGCCTCTTAATGTCCGTATTAAAATATGTACAAACCAATTACAAAATATGCAAAAAGATTTTTGGCGGCGATATTTTGCAATGAATCTAGTGGAAAATATATTATTGGATTTTCTAAAGGAGAGAGAAAGTACAGAGGAAGTTACCAGAGAATTTTGGAGCCCTGATTCATCAACTATGTCGCGGTTCCGCCGCTAAAATACACTTCTTGCCACGGATCCACCTCGGAGTTGAGAGATTGCTTGAAAATTTTTGCTACGGAGGCCTTCCTTGCTCCTCTGGATCTTGATGAATGTCTCTGAATTTTTATCTCCTCGCTATAGTGACTCCAGATTCCCTTACAAAATTCGCACAATAATCGTTAAACACGCAATTTGCTGTTTTGTTTTATTTTATGATATAGATCGAATAAGAATTCAACACGAATAGTAAGAAAAAAATATTATGCACGTATCCCCGGCAACGGCGCCATTTGATTGATCTGTTTTAAGAAGTGTTTATAGAATAACCGCAATCAATAACGGTGTCATGTGTAGCTAGCCGAGATGAGTACGGGTCGTCCTCAGGAAAACGTTGAATCTTTCGATTTTACTTTAGACGTGTTGAAAAAGAGGAAGAATAGAAGAATAAAGAATAGTGGAGAATAGTTTCTAGATCTACGTCAAACTACAGATGTAGAAAATAGATCCAGTTTAAATAAAGATGTAGATTTTATATCAGAAAAGGGCTTGTAGGGTTCGTTCGGATTTAGTAGTAATGGATGACTAATAAAGATGACTCCTTTTATCTATTGATAGATTTAAAACTAGATTGATAGTGATGAGTAGGGATTAGGGTTCTTGGAAGAAACTAGTGTTTCCACACTATTGACCCTTGTCTTTTCATTGATCTCTATTCATTTCTAACTTTTAATAAAACAATTGTTAATCTAATCTCAAATCGTGGTTAAGACTATCAATAAATTGATAGCGTGCCCGATAAGGATGTTAACGATTCTTTTGCTAAAGTTTATAAACTTCATAAGACTTAAAAGGAGTTAAGAAATTATTCATCTTCCATCGATCTACCATAATCCTACGAACCCTATCAAGTGGTGAATTATTCGCGTATGATGGAGATAGAAGAACGGATAGAGATCATTATGTAAATAAAGAAAATAAATGCAATAAGAATAAAACAACTATCTTTATTAATCAACTTGATCAATTACACTTTTTGTTCCTTTAGAAAGTGGAATACAAAACCCTAGTTTGCTTCTCGATCTATCTTGAAGGAGGTAAATGAACAGCAGATTGATCAAACTGGATGCGTGAATCAACTTGAACTTCGTGGTCTCTTCGGTTTGATGAATTTCCAAGAGGGGCTCTGGGTTCTATTTATAGTCACAGAAGTTGCAATCCCTAGATTCCATAAATTAGGATTTGTTGAGACGATCCTATACAGAAAATCTCACATCCCAACTCCACCATTTAGCCACGGATCCGCCGCCAGAAGTAGGGTTTGGCCGCACTAAGGTGGGGTCTTGGATGCAAATTTCTGGAGCTACAACTAGTTGACATGTGGTGATCTTTTAGATATCTGGATTTTGGAAATCTTCTCTAAGTTTCTGCCAGAATTGATTTCTTCGATTTACTTTAATATTTCGGTAAATTTGATCTCGATATCTCGGATTTCCTTGATTCCAGTCCTGATGTAATTTCTGCACAATATCTTAATGAATAATATTAGTAATATTTGGTATTTTTGAGATATTATCCTAACCATTTTATATGATATTATATTTTAAGAATATTGATTAAGGATATTTGATATGATATGCATATTTAAATTATCAAAATATTATATAAATATTAAATGCATATATTTTCCTTCATAATGTTAATTATAATATATAAACATATGGTAAATAGTATTTTGCAGATAAACCCCAAATATGTTATATTTAATAAACATCTTTTATTATTTAAAAATAGTAAAGAAAATGTCATATCAAAAGTGCAGTTTTATCGACTGAACATCCTCGGATCCTAAGACTAACCTGTACTTATGTCACCTGAGAACCGCTATCTGACGATATGTATAATACCATCTAGAGGTTCTCGGCGAGTCTGTCCAGTGTACCCACCCCCAGTGAGTACCTATATACAATTTTAGGTTATCACACCAATGGTTGTAGGATCAACCACCGCCCCTCGTCAGGATCTAGAAACGTATACACAAATCTACTCTGGAGTATCGATACCCGATCTTGATACTCCTGCGACTTGGGACCTTTAAGAATGTGCTTATGGACTACCCAGCTTCTACAAGTATGATCGCCATCATAACGCTGGTAGTCAAGCAAAATCCAACGGGCTTTATCAACATGTAACCGCCATATGTTATATCGAGTATAACATATGCAGATGTTAAGATAAAGTCAAACCATAATAGTATACTACTGTATCGAGTCTTTATCAATATATGCAAGCAATATAAAGCATCAATAGAAAGAAATACACACATCAAGATAAAAACAACCCAAATATTATACTATATACTATTGAGCAAGATTGTCCTGTACATACATATCTCTAGTATCCTATACAATACAGGCCTCTAAGGTATACATATCCAACAATCTCCTACTTGCACTGAGGCCTGTAATTGGTTTACGGAATACCCAATGCCTGCTCTAAGGCCAGTTGTTGGCGTACCGTATACCCAACATCTCAAAAAGTCGCTCGAACTGTGCTTGAGGGAAGGCCTTGGTAAATAGATCCGCCGTGTTGTCTTTCGTATCTACTCTCCGGACCTTGATCTCACTGATTAGGTGATACCGCCTTAAGATGTTTCTGGATTTCTGATGGGACCGTGGTTCTATAGCCCTATTGTTATCGCAATACAAAGGTATCAGATCAACAATGGACGGAACTATCTCAAGTTGAGTAATGAATTTCTTTATCCAGACCGCTTCTTTTGCGGCATTGTTTGCAGCTATGTATTCAGCCTCCATCGTCGAGTCTGCGACGGTATCCTGTCTGGAGCTCTTCCAACACACCGCCCCTCTATTGAGGGTAAACATAAAACCCGAGATAAACTTGCTGTCATCCTTGTCACACTGGAAGCTTGAGTCGGTAAAAGACTCGACCTTAAGGTCTCCATTACCATATATCAAGAACACCTCCTTAGTCCTTCTCAGGTACTTGAGAATGTTCTTCATAGCTGTCCAATGATTCTCACCCGTGTTTGACTGATACCAGCTCACCACGCTAAGCGCGTATGCTACATCTAGTCCGGTACACAGTATCGCATATATTATAGATCCTACAGCCGAAGCGTAGGGTATAGTGCTCATGCGAACCCTCTTCTCATCAGTCTTGAGAGACATCTCTTTGGAGAGGGTGATTCTATACAATACGGGTATATTACCGCGCTTGGAATCTTCCATACCAAATCTCTTTAGTATGGTCTCTATGTACCTGGACTGTGAATGTCCCAACAATCTCTTGGATCTATATCTTAATCCACAGAATGTAGAAGGCATCACCCAGGTCCTTCTTGGAGAGCTTTTGTGACTAGAACAGCTTGATCGAAACATAAGAATGTCATTTCCTATCAGGAGAATGTCATCCGCATATAGGACAAGGAATACGATAGTTCTCCCCACAATCTTCTTGTAGATACATGATTTATCTTCGTTTTGATGAAGTCAAATTCCTTGACTGTCTCATCAAAACAAATGTTCCAGCTCTGCGACGCCTGTTTTAATCCATAAATGGATTTAAGCAACTTGCACACCTTCTCGCTGCTCCCACTGTCTATGAATCCCTCCGGCTGATCCATATAAATGCACTCTTCTAAACTTCCATTTAGAAATTTTTTCGTCCATCTGCCATATATCGTAGTCATGGTAGGCAGCAATGGTAAGTAGGATCCGAATGGATTTTTGCATAGCCACTGGAGAAAAAGTTTCGTCATAGTCCACTCCTGGTCTTTGACGAAAACCTTTTGCAACAAGTCTAGATTTATAGGTTTCCACCTATCCATCTGCACCAATCTTCTTTTTGAAAATCCACTTCTATTTAACGGGTTTTACCCCAGGAGGAGCAATATCCAAAATCCAAACTTTGTTGGTGTACATGGACTCCGTTTTGGATTTCATAGCATCAAGCCATTTTACAGAGTCCCTACTGTTAATGGTCTGCTTATAACTAGTCGGATCATCTTCTTCCAAGATACAATTCTCTCGATCCCCATCTATGAGAAAACCGTTGTATTTCTCGGGCGGACGAGAAATCCTACTAGATTTGCGGAGTGGCTGAGGTTCATCCGGGATTATTGAATTCTCTGGTTCTATCAAATCTTCAGTTATAGTTTGCGTTTCTGGAACTTCATCCAGTTCTACCGCGCTCCCAGTAATATCTTTTTCAAGAAATAACCTTTCAAGAAAGGTGGCGTTGTTCTCCGCCGAAAGACCGGGAAGACTGACGTCTTGCCTGAATTTGGGGACAGATGCTATTTGGTTTTATCCGTCCACCTCTCCTAGGATGCCAAGTTGATTTATGGCACCGTGTATCGGAGGTTTAGACGGATGCGGCCGTTGTAGCAGACTTCGTCATATTCCCCCTCGTTTGAGGGGTTTTTGATTGTGGGGATGCTCTTCCCTGCAGGCGTAAGCCCCTGCAGTTAATTACGCTACCGCATCGCGGTAACCACTTTCTCCTTCTTCAGATGGTCACTTCGTGTCGTGTGTGTTTGTTTTATTTTTGGTTTCCCGTGGATTGTATACGGAGACTAATTTATGTTGTCGTCCGTAGGGCGTGGATTAGTCCAAATCCGTATTTTCTTAGATTTGGGTTTGTGTTTGGTTTAAGGATCGTCAATCTCATTTGAGACTAAGATCAACTTAAACGTTTGTTAAGAATACGTTAGTCTAATTTTAGACTAAGATTAACTCAACAGTTTGTTAAGGACAAGTTAGTCTAATCTTAGACTAAGATCTACTTAACAGGATCATTTAGATCCAACAAAAGAGCATTTGGACTCTATTGTTTTAGTTTAGGGACTTTGTGGTCCAGTTTACAGACGTCATAGTCTGTAAAGTTTAAGGACATCATAGTCCATGAGTTTAAGGACCCCACAGTCCGTAGTAGTTTAGAGACATCATAGTCTGTAAAGTTTAAGGATATCATAGTCTATGAGTTTAAGGACCCCACAGTCCGTAGTAATTTAGAGACATCATGGTCTGTAAAGTTTAAGGACATCATAGTCTATGAGTTTAAGGACCTAATTAGTCGAAAATATTGTATTTTTAACACGGCAATTTCCTTATCATTTGCACCCATTTGAAGTGTACGGCATTCATATTTCACATATTAGCAAAACAGTAGCAAAATATCAGATTACATGTGTTAGACCCTAAAACCGGCACTATAAAGGAAATTGACTGCATTTCGTGGCATCGCATCATCCCTATATTGAGCAACACTTGTTTTGAGATCTGTGCAGGAAAATCCAGAAGAAAGGCCAAAATTTACATGGTACCGATCAAACATGACGCCAACTCAATGATTTCAATTCTGGTATCAATCCAAAGGGGAAAATACAAATCAACACATCAGATAAAGCTACAAATATCATCCCAAGACCACAACAGAAGAACAAAGCCATGAAGCCACAACTTGGCCGCGGAACCGCGGCGCAAGCCAGCTTAGGCCGCGGAACCGCGGCGCAAGCCAGCTTAGGCCGCGGTTCCGCGGCGGTTTGTCGATGTCACCACTTCATCTTTGCACCAAAACACTTCTCTCAGGGCCCACACTTCAGCAAGACATGTCAAATTCCAGAATGTTCCAGAGCCTTCTGCCAGATCAGCAAACACTTGGATCTACACTAAACTAGCCTATCATTCTAGAAACTTCTCCCTAAACCCTAGCTTAAACCCTAAGCTAAGCCTAACTAACTACTTCTAGAAGTCTTTCAACAAACTTTTGGAGGGAATTTCTATTTTAAACTCAAGGCTTAGGGTTTGGGAAATCTATAAATAGGACCCTAAGCTCACTTGTAAAAGATTATTCATTCATCCCCAATTTTAGTATCAATCTAGATCCATTCACTCTCTTCATCTTCTTCCACAAGTCTAGTGAGAAGACTTGTATGAAACCCTAACCCTAATTCCAATCAAAAGCCAAGATCCCGAGTACCCCATCAAGCAAGAAGCCTTGCAACCTTTTATGAGCCGAGCCGATGTTCAACAGAGCAAGTGGTCCAAGCCGATCCGCGACTCACGGAGCCGAGCAACGCCAAATCGACAATTTAGTTCTTCCTCTTATAGTTCTTGAGCGACTGTAATCAAATTGTTGATATAAATAAAAGGTGATATTCTTTTATCTTGTTTTCTTTAAATTCTTGCATTATGATATCTTTTCAATTCTTGAATGCTTTCTGTATGATGATATTTGAGTAATACTCCGCTCGTCGAGGAGTCGAGACGATCAATAGAATGATGATGTAACAAATCTTAATACGATTCTTGAATCCTACGAGTTTTGTAAACCCTAGAAAGTTCAAGAATCGACGACCCAATTCGTTGTGATGCTTTCTTGATTGATATCGCTCAAGATTGGGGAGTTACGATCGTTTCTTGAAATTGTTAGAGGCTAGAATGTGAATGATATCGATGAAAGAACAAGGGTTAAACGATGAAACCCTAGTTTCATCAAGAAAGCCCTAACTTTCGTCGATCATCATCGATCTAGTATCAATCCTTCGAAGGACAAGAACACGAAATCTTGAGATTACATCACGTCTATAGATCCGATCGATTCCTACGAGCCTCATTTAGATTCTTGACATTTGGTTGGAAAATATCATCGAAACCCGACTCTTGATTGTTTATCATTTCTTGAATTCTTGAATAGAATAGTGACACCTAAAACAATTGATAAATCTTGAATCATGCTTTCGTTTCTTTTCGATTAACTTTTCAATTCAAACAAATTAAACATAGAAACGAATCGCACAATCCTTGTGGACGATCCGCACTCGCTTACGATCTACAACCGACACCGTAATTGATTGCAGTCAAATATAATTCTTTGATTGTGAATTTTATTCAATATTACCGACACATAGAAACTTATTCGCTTTATTCGATTTACACAAACAAGAAATTCTTTTCAATCAAATGAAACCGTTATCAGGGATCATTTGAGTTGATTTACTTACACAGTCTCGAATTTTACGATCAATCAAATGGCGCCGTTGCCGGGGATTACGCGCTAATTCGTTTCATATTATAGTTTGAATTGAAAGATTTATTCCATTGTTATTTTGAGATCAAAATTCGTGCAAACCCTAAACGATTTGTTGTGGTTCATTGCAAGGAAATCTGGAGCTGTTTGGCAATTGAAGAAATTTTTTGGAAAATACCAGAGAGTTGAGGAGTCTACAGAAGCTCCCTGAAAAATTTTGGTGAAGAGATCTGCACAGACGACCGTGGAAGCGCGGTGGGAGCCCCCTATTGCGGCGGAACCGCGACGTGGTGGAGGGTTCTCTGTACAATTTTGCTTCAGGTGACTTCTTACCTTCTCCTCTCTCCTCTTTTTAGCTCCAACTAACATTTTCTGCAGGATTCTTTGCAAATAATCGCAGCTCGCAAAAAGCAAAATTAAATTTGTGCGTGATTTTGTTTCTTGGTTGTTTGCATTCTAATACGGATAATTAAGGGGCACGGCCAAATCCAAATTAGGTGGGGATTTCATTACCCTTCCTAGGCCCCGAAAATCACAAAACTTGCATCCGCATTGACCCACATTAACTAAAAAATATCTAGAGATGACTTTAAGGACCGTCGCGCTCAATTAGGACAAGAGAAGGCCGTGGGTAATTCATTGCTTATCCGCGTTTTCTTGTGGTGTCTAAGGCAAGTGTGTCTAACGCTAGTGGTTTTTAATTAGGCCCACTACTTACGTAGTGGAGTACCTTCCCACTTACGTGGCGCTTATCCGGCCACAGGGGAACAAAGAGGCAGTGGAGGATTCTATCCTGCGACTTGTCTTTTGGCAGTTAGGAGCGGTCTAGAGCCGGACCTAGGTGACCACTAGATTCTAGGGCTGTGTGCTGCATTTGTTGTGTCGCATCATTTTTTTCAAAAATCCGTCCCTTTTTCAAAGCAAACACCGCATTCATTCATTTACCCCTAATTATAAGTCAACGCTGCCACTTGTACTAACCCTTTTTAGTGCAAGATAGGCTGGACATGGGATTCTAGTGCCCGTTTAGTCCGCGTACCCTTTATCGACTCCGAAGTCGATATTTCTCCATTTACTTTTCCTTTACCCACTACCACACCCACTCCGATGGATCCGAATCCATCGAACTTCTTTAACCCTAATCTGCCGCCGTCCGTTGGTGCGCAGAATCCACCCCGCATCTCTCTCCAGGAGAGGTGCTACCCTATTCGAGGTCCTCTTTCGACCTGCTTATCCACACCACCAGCCAACGGGGATAACTTTGAGATTAAGCCCCAATACATCAATCTTTTACCCAAATTCTACGGACTCGAGACTGAGGACGCTTACGTTTTCATTACCAAATTTGAAAACGTATGCACAATGATGGGTACGTCACAACTTTCAGTGGATGCGATGCGTCTACGACTTCTTCCATTTACATTGTGCGATATAGCCGAGAAGTGGCTATATAACACTACCGCACACTCTATCACGAATTGGGAAGAATTCGTCGCTGCATTCCTTAAGAAATTTTACCCAATACAAAAGACAGCTCGAATCCGTAGCGGACTGAATCAATTTGCCCAGCTCCCTACTGAACCATTCTCTAAATGCTTTGAACGTTTCAAGGATCTATTGGTTCAGTGTCTTCATCACGGCATCCCGAGATGGGAGCTTTGTCGAATCATTTATGAGGCAATTAACCCAAACACTAAACAGAGCCTTGAAAACATGTGTCAAGGTACTTTTATGACCAAAGATGATGGGGAAGCTTGGAAGTATTTAGAAGAGTTCGCTGAAAAATCACTACAGTGGGAGAGTGGAACCCAACCATTGAATAGGGGTGGCGTACACCAAATAGATGTGTCCATAGGTGTTCGAGCTAAAATGGCAGCAATGCAAAAGAAGCTCGACGCTATGGAACACAAATTTGCAGCAGCCTCCCTAAACCTAGTGTCGCTCTCCAGAACTGTTTGTGGGTGCTGTTCTAATTCGTCTCATTTAACAGAAGAATGTCCATTAAACTCTGCGTTTCAAGGTCACGAGCATTCTAATGCCGCATTTCAAAGACCTAGAAACGATCCATATTCTTCCACGTACAATCAGGGTTGGAGGAATCACCCGAATTTCGCTTAGAACCAAAACCAATCTCAAAACACGGTTCCAAACACGAATAATTTTCAAAGGGCTCTTCCTCCACCACAACAGCAACCCCTTCAACTCATTCAGCACCCCTATCAGTCACAAAACTTCCAAAATCAGGTCAACACTCCTGCACAGTCTAATCCTATGACCTGTTCTGACGAGTTTTCTCAATTCACTCAAACCATGAAATCACTTTTATCAAATTTCATAGAGGTTTCGGCTGAGGTTAGATCTTCCGTCGGTGAGATAAAGAAAAACTCAGCGTCCCAAGCTGAGAGTATCAGAACGATGGAAGCTGAAATCGCACGACTTAAAGCCGAAATGAGTGCGAGAGAAAAAGGGAAATTCCCTCTCAACCCCTACAGAATCCTGGGCATTACAATATAAATGCCGTCACAACGTTGAGATCGGGAAGAGTGCTGAACAATCATGTTGGGGAAGAAATTGATGATATTAGAAATCATATCAACACCCCGGCTGAGACCTTTCCACATACACACTTCTCCTTCTGATCCTTCTTCTTCTACCAAACCATCTTCTCACGAGCCTATTCTCCATTTCCCACTAGGCTCGACACCTCAGTATAGCCCTTCTAGTTCTCCACAGACGGTCCCCACACCTCTTTTAGGATCGCGTCTACCCCCTCTTCCTTCTCCTGTGATGGACCCAGCGCTTATTGCGAAAGCTCCTTACCCGAACCGGTTAAGGGGAAATAGAACGAGTCCTCATATAGAGAAAATTATAGAAATGTTCAAACAGGTTAACATCAATATCCCTCTCCTAGATGCTATTCAGCAAGTCCCCGCTTATGCGAAAATTCTTAAGGACTTGTGCACTAGGAAGAGGAAGACTCAAGTGCCGAAGAAGGTCTTCATGTCTAATAATATTAGCACTGCTTTTATACCCCAGCTACCAAAGAAACGTAAGGACCCAGGATGTCCTACGATATCGATTTCTATTGGGGGTAAAAATATAAATCGTGCTCTTTTAGACCTTGGCGCAAGTGTTAACCTACTTTCATATTCGGTATATGAGCAATTAGGGACTGGAGAGCTGAAACCTGCTCACTGCACTCTCCAAATGGCAGACCGTTCAATCACAAAACCAAGGGGTGAATTAGAGGATGTGTTGATAAAGGTCGGGGAATTTGTTTTCCCTGTAGACTTCATTGTGCTCGACACACAGCCTGTAGCAAACCCCCGGGGCCAAATTCCGGTGATTCTGGGTCGTCCTTTCCTTGCCACTTCCAACGCTGTTATAAACTGTAGAAATGGTTCAATGAATTTATCATTTGGAAATATGACCATTGAACTAAACATCTACAAAGTTGGAAGTCAGCCATCAGAACCCTCTGCTCATATTCTAGATGTGTGCTCTGTCCATGAGATCGCTCCCGATAGTTGTGGAGCAGAGGATCTTTGCTTTCTAGATCTCGACGACATTACCACATCTCTGCTTGATCTTACACATGATCTTAGTGAGGACACTTTTCCTACACTTGAGTCCTGCACTCCTGACTTTACTCCACCCGAGTCTGTATCTTTCACAGGCTCTGAGCTTCTTTGTAATTCCAAAAATCATTCGATGATCCCTCCTTCTATTATTTCTCCGCCCGAATTAGATCTCAAAATTTTACCTTCTCACCTTAAATATGCATATTTAGGTGAGAATGAGTCCTTACCGGTTATCATATCCGCTTCTCTAGCATCAGAGTAAGAGAATGCACTTTTATCGGTATTGAGATCTAACAAAGAGGCGTTTGGTTGGAGTATGGCGGACATCAAAGGGATTAGTCCCTTGATTGTTGAACATCATATACATGTGATGGATGATGCCAGACCGACCCGAGAACCACAGAGACGGTTGAATCCCGTCATGAAGGAAGCTGTGATGAAAGAGATCGTCAAATGCCTTGATAATGGTATTATATACCCCATCCCCGATAGCCAATGGGTTAGTCCTATACATGTCGTTCCTAAGAAATCCGGCATCACTGTTATAACCAATGAGGCAAATGAGTTGATTCAGACACGCACCCAAACTGGGTGGCGTGTATGTATTGATTATAGAAAACTCAATGCTGCCACGAGGAAAGACTACTTTCCTCTACCATTCATTGATCAAATGCTGGAACGCTTAGCAGGACGAGAGTATTATTGTTTCATGGACGGATACTCAGGCTATAATCAGGTCCCTATATCCAAAAAGGATCAAGATAAAACCACTTTTACTTGTCCTTTTGGTACCTTTGCTTACAGTCGCATGCCCTTTGGGTTATGCAATGCTCCCGCTACCTTTCAACGGTGTATGATGGGGATATTCTCTGATATGATAGAGAATTTTCTGGAGATCTTTATGGACGATTTCTCGATTTTCGGAGACTCTTTTTCTGATTGCCTAGCGAATCTTGACGCTGTTCTTACTCGTTGCAAAGAGAAGAACTTGACTTTGAACTGGAAAAAATGCCATTTTATGGTCCAAGAAGGAATTGTACTTGGACATGTTATATCACAGAAAGGCATTGAGGTTGACAGAGCTAAGATAGATGTCATTCAAAACTTTCCTCATCCCAAAAGCGTCAAAGATATTCGATCTTTCCTTGGCCATGCGGGCTTTTATAGGAGATTCATTAAGGACTTTAGCAAAATTGCTAGACCTTTAACTCTTCTCCTGGCCAAGGATACGACCTTCCACTTCGACTCGGACTGCGAGACAGCTTTTGACTCACTTAAACACTCACTCACTTCAGCCCCCGTTTTATCATCACCAAACTGGGACTACCCCTTTGAGCTGATGTGTGACGCATCTGATTTTGCAGTAGGTGCAGTCTTAGGACAGCACATCGGAAAGATGCCACACGTGATATACTATGCAAGTAAGACCTTGAATGATGCGCAAATCAATTATACAACCACAGAAAAAGAACTTTTAGCGGTTGTATTTGCATTAGAAAAATTCAGGCCTTACTTAATTGGCTCGCCTATAGTTGTGTACACTAACCATTCCGCCCTAAAACATCTTCTGGCGAAGAAAGATGCAAAAGGTCGACTAATACGTTGGATCCTACTGTTACAAGAATTTGATCTTGTTATCAAAGATAAGAAAGGATGTGAAAACGTAGTAGCTGACCATCTTTCACGCATCATTTCTTCCCCTGTGACCCTGCCGATCAATGATTCATTTCCTGACGAACAACTATTGAACGTATCCGCTGAACCATGGTTCAGGGATATTGTGAACTATCTTGTCACGGGACTTATACCGAGCGATTGGTCAAAACAGGACAAATACCGTTTTCTATCCCAAGTAAAACACTTTTACTGGGATGATCCATATTTGTTTAAATATTGTCCTGATCAGATCATTCGCTGGTGTGTCTCGAAAGAAGAATTCAAGAGTGTTCTTTCTTTTTGTCATGATCAGGCCTGTGGGGGTCACTTCGGTCCTAAAAAGATGGCGGAAAAGGTTTTGCAATGTGGATTTTACTGGCCGACCTTATTCAAGGACGCATTTGAGTATTGCAAAACCTGTACACAATGTCAGTACACGGGTAGAATATCCCA
The DNA here is from genome assembly GCA_030015575.1 of Agapanthus africanus. NCBI lineage: Eukaryota > Viridiplantae > Streptophyta > Magnoliopsida > Asparagales > Amaryllidaceae > Agapanthus > Agapanthus africanus. The sequence continues at coordinate 7,062,332 of CM057338.1, read as the reverse complement.
GAGGAATGAAATGCCTCAGCAACCCATTCCGGTTGTTGAAATATTCGATGTTTGGGGCATTGACTTTATGGGTCCCTTTCCCAACTCCTTTGGGAATCTGTACATACTGCTGGCGGTTGATTATGTCTCAAAGTGGGTTGAAGCCATTCCATGTCGCACTAATGACAAGAAAGTTATCATTAAGTTCTTAAAAGAGAATATCTTCTCGCGATTTGGACACCCACGCGCTATTATTAGCGATAATGGGACACATTTCTGCAACAGGTCTTTCGAGACTCTGATGCGAAAATACTCAATCAACCACCGACTTTCTACACCCTATCATCCCCAAACGAGCGGGCAGGCTGAGATCTCAAACAGACAAATCAAACTTATCCTGGAGAAGACTGTTGCTAAGAATAGAAAAGACTGGTCGACCAAATTGACGGATGCTCGTTGGGCATTCAGGACTGTATATAAAACTGACCTAGGGATGTCTCCATATAGGATAGTGTTTGGAAAAGCATGTCATTTACCCGTCGAGATAGAGCATAAAGCATTGTGGGCTATAAAAGAAATAAATTTTGATCTAAACCAAGCCTGCAACTTTCGGAAGCTGCAACTAAATGAGCTAAGCGAACTCCGCGTTGAAGCTTATGATAACGCTGTAATCACAAAGAATAGGACTAAGGTTTTTCACGATAAAAACATTTTGAGGAAAACAATTTCACCTGGTCAACAAGTCCTTCTTTATGAGTCACGATTACACCTTCACGCGGGTAAGCTCCGATCTCGATGGAAAGGACCTTTTGTTGTGCGGTCTGTATACCCGCACGGGGCAGTAGAAGTAGAAAATGTTAAAAACGGCACATTTTTCAAAGTGAATGGACATAGACTAAAGCCGTATTTTTCCACCGACCCCACGGAGGAGCTCTTGTTCTTACAAGAGCCAGTTTATTTGGAATAAAATTCCTCCGTCTCACCTTCATGTCCAATATATCATTGCATCATTTTTTGAATGAAGGTGAGTGAAAAGAATAAGTTTGGGGGAAGTTCTTCACTTATATATTTTGCCTCCACTAATAATTCCTCCCATGCTTACAGTTTTTGTAGGTATAGCAATTGGCAACAGTGAGGACACTGTTGAGAACAAGTTTGGGGAAGGTTTGTGCTTATTTTTGCATCATCTGCATATCATTTGCCTAAGCACAAAACATTTCTTTTAAAATCTAAAAAAAAAAAATTAAAATGTTTTCAAAAACCCATAAAAATTTAAAAATTTTCAAGTATAAAAATAATTTTAATATTTACACTTTTTTGTATATAAATAAGATAATAAAAGATTAGATAATGAACAATTACATCCATGAGATTAGAAAAATTTAAGAAAACTAAGAAAATTAGAAATTTTCTTATACGAACTAGTAATAAGTAGTTATGAGCCGTTGTCCCAAGGATTAGTAAGATGAAGGACGTCACTAATCTGAGGATAAAAATAAGTCTGAAAAATAGTTTCTATTCTGGAAGCCAAACATTTTGAACGTTGATACCTTGCTATTCGCACTTACACACGTCTTGAAGCCTGGGATAGTAGAGGATACCTTGAAATGCTCTTGTCTTAAAGCCGATGTATGAAGGAAATAAAAAGGAAAAAAAAGTGAATAAAGAAAATATAAAGTGGTGAGAAAATGGACACTAGTTTTGTTATCACAAAGGGCAATAAAAAATGTATAGCGAGGGTGCTTCTTCACCTAGTGCCCTAAGGCCAACTGGTCTGGGAGTCACTGCTATGCCTGAGGTGGTGTAAGACGAGGAAAATACACCAAGTAAGCAAGCACAGGAGTAATCGGTCGGTTAGTACCTCAAGAAGTATTAACGGTCGCATGAAAGTGTGTGAGCAATCTCATCTAAATATTCATTAATTAAAAAGTACTGAGGCTGATGGGCAAGAGTATGATAGCTTGAATTGAATTCTCCGGGTGTAGGGATGTCTTTACACACACGCAGGGTTATATGATCGATGTTTGGAAGAAAGATATGAATGAAGAATAAGACGATGTTTTATTGAGGGAGGACGTGATTTCTAACATTTTTTCATGACCATTAAGATAGGGCTCATGACAACCGAAAGGTTAGCTTAGTTGGAAACCCTAATTTTCAAAGCTTTTCTTTTACGATTCTTTTCTTTAAATGTAATATTCATGATCTTTCTTTTATTATTGGATTTTGTGGGTGTAATCCGCTGAAAACCCTCAGGAGACAACACTCCTCCTACTAGGGATACCTAGAGGTTTAAAGGCTTGTTGCACGTGCTCAGTGCAATCGTGTTGCCTACGAAAGTGTGCTAGTTAGTTTTTCTCTTTCTTTATTTTCTCCTTCTCTTTTTAATAAAACAGTTCGCTCGAGACGATCGAAATTAAGTTTGGGGGAATTTGATTAGTCGAAAATATTGTATTTTTAACACGGCAATTTCCCTATCATTTGCACCCATTTAGAAGTGTACGGCATTCATATTTCACATATTAGCAAAACAGTAGCAAAATATCAGATTACATGTGTTAGACCCTAAAACCGGCACTATAAAGGAAATTGACTGCATTTCATGGCATCGCATCATCCCTATATTGCGCAACACTTGTTTTGAGATCTGTGCAGGAAAATCCAGAAGAAAGGCCAAAATTTACATGGTACCGATCAAACATGACGCCAACTCAATGATTTCAATTCTGGTATCAATCCAAAGGGGAAAATACAAATCAACACATCAGATAAAGCTACAAATATCATCCTAAGACCACAACAGAAGAACAAAGCCATGAAGCCACAACTTGGCCGCGGAACCGCGGCGCAAGCCGGCTTAGGCCGCGGTTCCGCGGCGGTTTGTCGACGTCACCACTTCATCTTTGCACCAAAACACTTCTCTCAGGGCCCACACTTCAGCAAGACATGTCAAATTCCAGAATGTTCCAGAGCCTTCTGCCAGATCAGCAAACACTTGAATCTACACTAAACTAGCCTATCATTCTAGAAACTTCTCCCTAAACCCTAGCTTAAACCCTAAGCTAAGCCTAACTAACTACTTCTAGAAGTCTTTCAACAAACTTTTGGAGGGAATTTCTATTTTAAACTCAAGGCTTAGGGTTTGGGAAATCTATAAATAGGACCCTAGGCTCACTTGTAAAAGATTATTCATTCATCCCCAATTTTAGTATCAATCTAGATCCATTCACTCTCTTCATCTTCTTCCACAAGTCTAGTGAGAAGACTTGTATGAAACCCTAACCCTAATTCCAATCAAAAGCCAAGATCCCGAGTACCCCATCAAGCAAGAAGCCTTGCAACCTTTTATGAGCCGAGCCAATGTTCAACAGAGCAAGTGGTCCAAGCCGATCCGCGACTCACGGAGCCGAGCAACGCCAAATCGACAATTTAGTTCTTCCTCTTGTAGTTCTTGAGCGACTGTAATCAAATTGTTGATATAAATAAAAGGTGATATTCTTTTATCTTGTTTTCTTTAAATTCTTGCATCATGATATCTTTTCAATTCTTGAATGCTTTCTGTGTGGTGATATTTGAGTAATACTCCGCTCTTCGAGGAGTCGAGACGATCAATAGAATGATGATGTAACAAATCTTAATACGATTCTTGAATCCTACGAGTTTTGTAAACCCTAGAAAGTTCAAGAATCGACGACCCAATTCGTTGTGATGCTTTCTTGATTGATATCGCTCGAGATTGAGGAGTTACGATCGTTTCTTGAAATTATTAGAGGCTAGAATGTGAATGATATCGATGAAAGAACAAGGGTTAAACGATGAAACCCTAGTTTCATCAAGAAAGCCCTAACTCTCGTCGATCATCATCGATCTAGTATCAATCCTTCGAAGGACAAGAACACGAAATCTTGAGATTACATCACGTCTATAGATCCGATCGATTCCTACGAGCCTCATTTAGATTCTTGACATTTGGTTGGAAAATATCATCGAAACCCGATTCTCGATTGTTTATCATTTCTTGAATTCTTGAATAGAATAGTGACACCTGAAACAATTGATAAATCATGAATCATGCTTTCGTTTCTTTTCGATTAACTTTTCAATTCAAACAAATTAAACATAGAAACGAATCGCACAATCCCTGTGGACGATCCGCACTCGCTTACGATCTACAACCGACACCGTAATTGATTGCGGTTAAATATAATTCTTTGATTGTGAATTTTATTCAATATTACCGACACATAGAAACTTATTCGCTTTATTCGATTTACACAAACAAGAAATTCTTTTTAATCAAATGAAACCGTTATCAGGGATCATTTGAGTTGATTTACTTACACAGTCTCGAATTTTACGATCAATCAGGACCCCACAATCCGTGAAATGTCTGGTTGTCGGGACCCGTCACCTCTCTGAAGACGTTGAAGGATTATAACGACAAATATCAGAGGAGTGAAGAGATGTACACTTGAACCAATATTGGTTGGGAGATCTGTAGTCCAATTTGAGACCAAGATCAAAGATTTATGATCATATGGGCTCAATTAATCTGAATTGGAGATCCGTGGCCAACTTGGGCTCGGCCCATTCATTTGAAATGTTGGACATTTAATTAGGCTCAGTCCTTTTTCATTTAACAATGCTGAGCATTGGTCCTGACAACTTTTGTCTTTTATTGGATACTGAGCACTCATTATGGCTCTGGGCTTTATCATTTAAAGAACAGTTTATATTCTCTCAGCGCACACGTGAGGAGCACGTGGCGCAATGAGCGCAGAGCGCCAGACAATGAGCGCAGAGCGCTTCTGTTAAGTAGCGCACACGTGAGGAGCACGTGGCGCGCTTGGTGCAGTGCGTCAGACAATGAGCGCGGAGCGCTTCTTTAAATTTGGAGCGCTAAGGCTCCGCAGCGCTGTGCGCTAGATTTGGAGCGCTGGGGCACTTCGATTAATTGGAGCACTGAGGCTCTTTATAGGCAACTTTGCGCTCTGAGAATTAATTCTCTCTTATAAGAGACTTTGTCTCGTGGATCTAAGAACAACGATCTTATTTTATAGAAGATGTTTCAATCTCTTATGTTCTTGATGAAAGGCTTTGCCTTTATGGATCTGTAATTCTAAGAAAATTGAATTATTCTCCCCACCTTTTTATAATGCGATGTTATAATCTCTTTTGTGAAACACAATTTGTCTTAAAGATCTATGATCTAGTATAAGAACTAAGTTCTTTTTCTGATAAGATTTTTTATCTCTTTGTTTTTTACCTCGAAGAAAAGTTCTTCTTCTGCCGAGAGCTTGCTCTTCTCTCTGAAATTTCTCAAAGTTTAGGGGGGGGGGGTTCCTCTCTCTCAGACTTGAAGTCTTGGAGCTTTTATATAGGGCAAGCTAATTTGTTGAATCAGTTGAAGAGATCTTTTCTCTAATTGATTTAGGGATTTCCCCACCGTTGGATCTTTGATCCCAAGGCTTCTGATTTACAGAAGGCAATCTTCTTGTTTTTAACAAGATTGAGAAATCTTTCCCCACATAGAATTTACTCTGTATTTTAGTGATTTTTAATCACCATTGGATCATTGATCCGACGGTGCTCTGATTTACAGAGCAAAATCTTTTTGTTTGGAAAGATTCTGAAGAATGTTTTCTTAACAGAATTTTATTCTAGTAACTTGATGATTTATCATCTTTGTTGGATCTTTGATCCAACGGTGGGGAACATTTAGTTCCAGCGCTAGCGTACTCATGCTTTGCACGTGAGCGTTGCTTCAGAGCGCTGGCGCTCTTAGCGCGTGCGCACTTGTGCTCTGCACGTGAACGCTGCTTGCTGGCGCTTTTATGAAGTGTTGCTTCATTTCAAATTTTGAAAATTTGAACAGAGCTTTGCTCTGATTGGGGGAAACAAATGCCTCCCACCGTTGCACTCACTTGGCTTACACATGAGTGCAGCGGTGGCAGCATCTGCGCCCTTAGATCAACTTAGAAGTTGAAACGGCTCTCAGTGCCTATAAACAGGGCCTCTGGCCCTTTGAGATGATCTCTGTTCATCTTCTTACTTTTTTTTTGAGAATTATTTCTCCTTCAGAGTATAGCTCTTTGTCTTAAGAATTTTCTTAGGGACAAAACTCTGTCAAAAATTTATGTAAAAATTAAATCTTTCTAAGGTTTTACCCATTAACAGAGCTTGCTCTTTTTAAATCATATAGATTTTTAGGGTTTCTCAATAGAGATTTGCTCTTTATAGATCTAAAGAGATCTTTCTTAGGGGTTTTTAACCCATTAACAGAGCTTTGCTCTTTTCTTTCATGAAAACTCTTAGAGTTTGTTGATAGATCTTGAAGATCTCAGAATTAAAAACTTTACTTTACATTTTCTGATGGATTATTCCATCATCTTTACAGAGCATGGCTCTTCAGAATTTTTCTTGAGGAATTTTATTCCCTTCATAATTGATTTTGACAAGTGTCACTCTTGTCTGCAGAGCGTTGCTCTCGAGGAGTTTAACTCCTTGCCTCGAGGAGTCTCTTATCAAATGAGAATCCTTTTTAGGATCCCCCCTTAATTGCACAAATTTGAATCTGTTGGGTGTTTTAATCAGCACTTGTTTTCTTCATGCAGATAGCAAGAGTTGTCTGAATACCCGTGTTTTGATCAGTCTGTCCGTTAAACTCCCACTAGTTTTCATTTTCAGGTGCTATGACTGCTCATTTGTATGACCTTAACGAAATTGTTTCTTATGGGGACATTCGCGCATTAGGCCGCTGCCAAAATCAGGAGTTCACCAACGCTCAGTGCGCCGAAATCATGCGTCGCTTTGATGAATATAATGGTCGACCGCTTCCTCGTCGTTCCGCTCTTTTGAAGCTCATTGTGAGAGCGATCTGGGAGACACTTCCTTTATTCTATGCAGGCATGCCGCTTAAGGCATTGGATGATGCCGAAGATAAAGTACACTCAGTGTATCTGATGGGCCTAATCTCAAAGAAAATACGAGACAATCTTGTTGATATTCTGCATCAAACTTTCCAACATGCGACGATAATCGCTGCCTATAGAAGGACGGAGGACATCAGTGAAGATTGTAACGCTTGCGAGCGCGAGAGGAAGCATACGAGAATGTTCAGAGAGGCCAGAAATATTTTAGATGGCCTTACTTTTGAATTTCTTAATCCATGTCATGGATTTGATGTCTTTCCATTGTAAACATTTTAATGATGCTTTTGTTTACTGTTTTCATCAATGTAAGAATTTTCTGAAGTATGAATGGCAAATTCTGCGTTTCCGTTCTTTTATTTTCTGCGTTAAACCTTTTCATATATACATGAATGGGTGCGCTCTGAATGCTTAACTGAATACGAATCGAATGTTCTCTTTATTATCTTGCATGGTATGTGGTTGATGCCTATAGGTTATGCCTTTTGTTTTGACTTGGCGCGAAGCAGTTTGCGCGTTCTTGAGTAGCACCTCCATTTTTCTAGCATGTAATTTCGGCGAAGGTGGTCTGTAGATGAGAACAAAGCATCTTGCACTCTTTGTAGGGTAGCGATGGCTTAGGAAACAGGTTCAGATATGCCGCCTAAGACTTTTCAACTTTATGAGCCGTGAGGGTCTCATAAAGACTTTTCTCCCTACTAGTCGAGAGGATCTCGTAGTAGGTGTATTTTCTCCTTAGGAATCGTAAGGATTCCTAAGTGTGCTTTTCTCTTGAGAGTCGTAAGGATCTCACAAAAGAATTTTCTTCCTTACAAGTCGAGAGGACTCGTAAGTGATTGATCAGTTGACCTGCACCCGAATCAAAGCATTGCTTTGATGGGAAGGTCGAGGGTTGACTTTGGCCGTTTTCCACGGGGTCAGGATTGACTTTGGCCGTGTTCCACGGGGTCGGGGGGTTGACTTTAGCCATATGGGGTCAGGATTGACTTTAGCTATACGGGGTCAGGGGTTGATTTTGGACATACGGGGTCAAGGACTGACTTTGGCCATGTGGGGTCAGGATTGACTTTAGCCATACGGGGTCAGGGGTTGACTTTGGCCATATGGGGTCAGGATTGACATTAGCCATACGGGGTCAGGATTGACTTTGGCCATACGGGGTCAGGATTGACTTTGGCCATACGGGGTCAGGATTGACTTTGGCCATATGGGGTCAGGATTGACTTTAGCCATACGGAGTCAGGATTGACTCTCGGTTGTTTGTGCACCGCCAAGTCTTGGAACTAGGGACTTTGCCATGGTTCCGCTTTACTGACATTGCGTCTGCTGTAACGAGACGAATGTCGGGGTGGTCTCTAGGTTGTCTGTGAGCCGTCGAGATTTGGAACTAGGGACTTTGCCATGGTTCCGAGGTTGATTGTTGCGTCTGAATCCTGCTGGAATGAGGAGGAACGCTGTTGTGGGTCTCCAGGCTGTAGATGTGACCGTCGAGACTTGGAACTAAGGACTCTGCCGTGGCTCCGAGATTGATTGTCGCGTCGGAGTTCTGCTGGAATGAGGAGGAACGCTGTTGTGGGTCTCCAGGCTATAGATGTCGCCGTCGAGACTTAGAACTAGAGACTCTGCCATGGCTCCGAAGTTGATTGTTGCGTCTGAATCCTGCTGGAATGAGGAGGAACGCTGTTGTGGGTCTCCAGGCTGTAGATGTGGCCGTCGAGACTTGGAACTAGAGACTCTGCCGTGGCTCCGAGATAGTATCTAGGCTGTCTATGAACCTTCGAGATTTGGAACTAGGGGACTTTGCCACGGCTCTATTTGTTGACGTCGTATCTGCTTCCGGTTGGAACGAGAAGGAACGCCATTATTGATCTCTAGGTTGTAGATGTTGCCATCGAGACTTCGCTCTCTTTCTGATGGAGCCTGGTGGGATGATATGGTTCCCTTTTTGTTTGTGCCCCTGGATTGTATACAGGGATCGATGTAATCTCATCTGTAGGGCAAAAGTTTCACTTTATATTATTATTTTTTTATTACTTTCCGCAGTGCTCAATCATTTCAGCTTTTTGTATCGCGAAAGTCGCGACTGCCCAATCATTTCGGCTATTTTTCGCAGTGCCCAATCATTTCGGTTATTTTTTTCTTTTTACTCGCTGTTTTTTATTGCGAGTTGCCCAACCATTTTGGCTATTTTTGTATGCAAATATTTTTACTTGCTGATCTTGTTGCAAGTTGCCCCATCATTTCGGCTATTTTATATGCATTTTTGGCTTGCTGATTTTTTATCGCGAGTGTGGAACTTGGAATTTGGTGCCAATCTTAGCATCAGTATCGCTGCGACTGGAATATTGTCAGGAGCGAATCATCATTTGCCGTGAAAGGACTTGGAATTTGATACCGATTTAGGCATCAGTATCGCTACAATTGGGACATTGCCAGGAGCGAATCATCATCTGCCTTTGTCGATTTAAACAACGATGGCTTAGCAAACAGGGTTAGAATCCTTTCGATTAAGGCTTTTGACTTCATGAGCCGTAAGGGTCTCATAAAGGTGTCTCTCCCTGCGAGTCGTGAGGATCTCGTAGGTGCGTTTTCTCCTTAAGAATCGTGAAGATTCTTAAGTGTGTATTCTTTTATAAGTCGTAAGGATCTTACAAGAGTGTTTTCTCCTTGCAAGTCGAGAGGACCTACAAGTGTTTGTTCACCGTGTGAGCATATCCCTAATCGCTGGCGGGACTCTGTTAGAGAAATGTTTATTCGTGCCCGTGGATTGTATACAAGGGTCAATATTGAACCGCTAAAACTTCGTCTCCAAAATGGTGATAACGGACCGAAACGTCCTTAAACTAAAATAACAGAGCCCAAATGCTCTTTTGTTGGATCTGAAGCAAAAAATGATCCTAAGACCTTGTTAAGTAGATCTTAGTCTCAAATTGGACAAACATATCCTTAACAAAAAACCAATCGAGCTCCAATTGCTCATATGTTTAAGTTGATCTTAATCTCAAACCAAATTAACGATACTTAAATCAACCCAAGCCCAAATCTAAAATATATGGATTTGGACTAATCCGTGCCTTACGGGCGACGGCATAAATTAGTCTCCGTATACAATCCACAGGCAATCAAAACCTACACAAACAAAAACACACACGACACGAAATGAACTTCCGGAGCAGGAGAAAGTGGTTATCGCAATGCGATAATGTAATTAACTGCAGGGGTTTGCGCCTGCAGGGAAGAGCGTCCCCACAATAAAAAAAATCCGTCGCAAACGAGGGGGAATCTGACGAAGTTTGCTACAACGGCTGCATCCGTCCAAACCTCCGATATACGGTGCCATAAATCAACTTGGTATCTTGAGAGGTGGATGGATAAATCCAAATAGCATCTGCCCCTAAAATTCTGGCTAGACGTCCTAACGTCCCGGTCGCGTCTTTCGGCAGAGAACAGATTCTGGAACGCCCGTTGGGACTTTTCCCTCTTTCCACTCCACACTTCGTGTGTCGTGTTTCGCGAACAAAAAATCACGGTTTACTATGGTTACCCTTGGATTCGAGGTACTAAGATTTGGTGTCTTGTTCCTGTGCAGGCAGAAGATAACATCAATGGCTTCCAGCTGCACAAACTGCAACAGCAACTCCCGCTCCGCCCCAACTGGAGGAGTGACTTACGGGCCTAATGCGGCCTCTATCTTTTCAATGCCGGTTGGGCAGGTGAATCAAGCCACCACTAGATTGTTCTTCGGGACTATGCTCCCGCCAACGAGTTTCAACGCCCCAGTGCCACCACAGGAAGCTCCAAAGAAGTTGGTCTTCGATTGACTTGCAACCACCACGGCCCCTCTCAACGGGTCATCCAAGTCTACCACCTTAGTCTTCAACAGGCTGAGTCGAAGATCAAGTGGTTCCGCAAAGAGACTCGCGATACCCGAAGGGGCTATTCCAAAACGAATAGTCCTTCCAACTCCTGCTGTGGGTGAAGTCGTCAAAGGTGCTTCCCCTACCAGAAAATCGGCCTTCGAAAGATTGGTCGTTCCCTCTCAACGGACGTCAGTCTTTGACAGGCTGACACCAACAATAGCCCCTCATCAAAGCCAGGGGCATGACAGAGCCACTTCCACAACTGAGGTAGTCCCGTATGCAAGGCATGCTCGATGTCGCCACTGGCGCCGGGTGAGAAGAGCTGGGGGCAACTCCCTTTCTGGACTTACTTTACTAGCTCCAATAGTGGAAATTGACGCTGCTGTTCCAACCGGGAACAGCTTTGAACCGCTAAAGAGGGTGCGCAAAAACTCCCCAACCGCGGTGCTGAAGAAATCTCTCCCACCTGCTGAAAACGTGACGCAGGAAAAACCGGAGCAGCCTCCTCAGCAGCTGTCCTCCCAAATCCACAGGGTCTGGTCGAAAGTCCAGGTCTTTGTGATCAACAAAGACCGCTCTCGTCAACCGGAGAAAATGAAAGTTCGACAAGAGGAAAATCATCCCTCCACTATACAGCGAGGGAATTATTTCACACAGGCGCCTGTTACAACGGCTCCTTCAACCTCGACCTCCTCTAAAATGAGGAGGCCGGAGAAAATCTCATTGCCTGCGCAAATTCCAAAGGCACCGGACCTAAACGCCCTAAGTCTGGGGGCATTGTTGTACACACGGTCTACATGGCTTCTGGGAAGGATGAAAACTGTGCTTCCATGGGTCATCGGCAGCAAACTCGGTCGTTGACAAAAGCTCAGGAGCAGCAACAAAAGCTCCAGGAGATGCTGACAAAAATGGCAACACTCACAGGGCAGAAAGAAGGCCCGGAAGCGGCGTCTGAACAGCGCCAAGAGCAGGAGACCGATACAGAGTTCCTGCGAAGGATGCTGGAAAGAAAGGATAAGGAGGTCGCGGAACATGCTGCTATATAAAACAGATGGCACTCCTATTCCAAGACATGGTTGGAATGATGATCCAGCCAGAACCTCCAATTGAAGACCCGCCGATAATCATCGAGGACGACAGAAGGGAAACATCAAACCCTCTTTCAGCTTTATCAACAGCCAGGGAGGAAACGATCTCCAAGGCTGTCCTTGATGATTACATAGCTCAACAAATATGAGCTCATCAAGCGAGTGAAACGGCTGGCCAAGTTGTCAGAACTGGGCGACCGTATCTGGGCTGGTATGATTAAATCAAGTACCCGTCGGGATATCTGATCCCCAAATTCCATGTGTACAAGGGGACAGGCAATCCGCATCAGCACGTGGCTCAGTTCAGCGCTTTGTGCGGCAATACTGGAGGCGATGACAAATTGCTGCTTCGCCAGTTCGTTGGCAGCCTGTCGGAAACAACATTCGAATGGTATTCGGAGCTCCCAAATGACTCCGTCAAAATATTTACCGATAGGGAACTGCTGTTCACACAGTGGTTCGCCAGCACAAGCGAGCGCACCCTGATCACGACATTAATCAATGCCAGGGTGAAGCCAGGACATACCTGGGTTCAATACGCGATCCGGTAGCGGAACCTATGGTCAAAATGCGAACAATGAATCGAAGAAGCTCCTGCCGTGGGCATGTTCATAGGGACCCTCGATCCTCAGGCGACTGTGTCCCAGTTCATGACGTTCTTTAAACCAACCACTTTCCAGGTGCTGATTATCAAGCTGGCCCAAATATACCAGATAGGCCACGGGCCTTCCTTTTCAAAAATGGACCCTCAGAATGCAAAGGGTAAAGGGAAAGCAACATTCGTTGCCAACACTCAACAAAAACTGAGTGACCCAAGACCAGTTGCTTGCCAAAACAACGTGCGCCCGCGCCAATCCCTCAAAGAGAAGTTAGGACGTGCTTACTCGTTTCTCTGTTATAAAACAAGGAGATTCTTCGAACTGGCAGTGCGCAACAAACTCATCACTCTGCCAGACCCAAAACGTCTACCGCAGCCCGGTGACGTCAACAATCCCAACTACTGCTCCTATCACCGAATGGTGAGCCACCCCATTGAGGATTGCTACATCTTCAAGAACTGGATCGAGAACCAGTACCGTCAAGTGAAATTTGCGCTGTCAGAGAACTGGAGGGTGAACCCACCATAGAGGCACGCTCCTAAAAAGTTGGATACGTCGAGGGCATCATGTTCGTTTATGGATGAAGCTCCGTTGGAAGTTGTCCTTTCAGCTAAAACCAAAAGAATGCTGAAGGATCTTTAAGCATGTCCGGCGATTAGGTAGAAAAGTCCGCTGGAGCCCGAAATCATTGAGGGGATGCTGAAATCGTGCCCCACACCGAAAACTACTAACGATGGGCAAAACATCCAGGTCAAGTCTTCAAAGGGAAAGAAGAAGACCAAGAAGCCCGTGCAGCCTACCGAGTATGACGACAAGCGCACAGACCTACAAAAGTACATTGACGTGCTGGAAGAATACAACCAGAAGGCGCGGGCACCAGTCACTCTCGAAGAGTTTCTTAACCATATCCTTGAAAACGAATATACTGACGATGATGAGGAACATGACTCATCAGGAGGATCCCAACACTATATAGAAAGTTGCCACATAGTTTCTCATTCATCGTCAAATGGCGAAGAAGCTCCCTCGGCGTTAGAAAACAACGCCGAGGAACCGGGGGCAGGAACAGCGCCAAAATTCCTGGAACTGTCAGAAGACTCAATTGACAGGCTGCTAAACGAAGCCTTTCAAAAGCAAAGCTGACCGAGAACATGAAACGACCATATACGGAAAGACGAAGTGTTGGCGTCAGGATGAAGGAGACGCGGCAAGGAGTAGTCGCAAAGTACTCCAACCAGACCGATGCACACCTGCCATAAATAAGAGCAGGATCACGGCAAAGAAGCGGTTCGCTAAAGCCCTGTCAATGGGAATGAAGCTGCCACCTCTCAAGGGAAACACTTCCGGGGCCACATGCCTCAACAGAGAGGTTCCACATCTGAAATACTGTCTATATCATCGGAGGGTCATCCACCCCACCAAAGAGTGCAGTGCCTTCAAGAAGTGGTGGTAAGGATACGTTGCTCACTGACAACACTTCAAGCGGATGAAGCGCAAATCTCGTCGACAGCAAAGAAGCGCGACAGATGAGCGGGAAGGAACGGCTGGCAACTGTCATATGATTGGCATCAGTTAGACAAAAGGAAAATCCCAAGTTCTTACATTCGGGAGCGATTCTGAGGAAGAAATAACCCACGGCCTTCTCTTCAAAGAATCCACCTCCGGAAAAGAAAAGGAGGAGAAGAACTGTGAGAACATCCAGCTGCGTAATCGCACACTGCCTGAGAAGAACCTCTGGCCTACATACAAAGGTTCGAGCAAAAGAGACAAGGGGAAGAAGAAAGTCCCTAAGGAAATTGCCCTCGATGATAGAGTCGTCGTAGAGTTCGCAGCCAAGAACACGTCTAAGAAAAACAAGGTGAATTACAATGTCCTGGCACATCTGAGGAAGAATCCCTCACAATTGAGCATATTGGACGCTCTCCTCCTGTCCAAAGAAGCAAGAGATTCTCTGATCAGGGCATTACAGGAGCTCGATCAGTTCCAAGCTTTCCTTGCAGAAGAAAAGATGAAGGACGAGCTGGCAGAGGTTCATACAGCTGACATTACATTCGGCGATGAAGATCTCCTCCTCGGAATGTGCGAGCATAATCGCCTGCTATACATCACCGGGTATTGCCATGACATCAAGATAGGCAAAATCCTTATCGACAACGGGTCCTCTGTCAACATCCTCAACGTGAAGGTGCTGAAAAAGATTTGCATGAATGTTCAGCACCTGGCTCAGGACAAAATCACCATCTTCGGGTTCAATTCACAGTCATCACGGATGCTAGGGTCCGTAATACCGACATTACGCTTCGGGCTGCTCGTCACTGACATCAAATTTCATATCATCGAAGCCAAGACCTGCTACAACGCTTTGCTCGGCAGGCCTTGGTTGCACGAGTACAACGTCATCCCTTCTACACAACATCAGTGTATGAAGTATTTCAAAAATGGCCTCGAGTACACCGTTACAGGGGAACTAAATCCATTCTCCGTAAATGAAGTCCGAAAATATGAAGACGCCAAGTACTTCTTACTAGACTTCAAAGACACGGAAAGATGTCATAAGCCGGAGAATAAAAAAAAAGCCGTCACCACTATCCCGATCTTTAGGAGCGATACCAAGTAGGATGAAGAGATAGTTTACTGGGGCAACCCCAAGGCAACATGCCTGGCCCATCTGCTCCTATTTTGGTCTTCAGCAGTGAATCTGAGGACGAGACCAACGCCGTGTTCTCTACTTGCCCGTCAGCACAAACTGTTATTGGAGCTGATCAGAGTTTACAAATCACCATAGTTTCGCTACGGCATTGCAAAGAACTCAATGCGCTTGATACATACAGCGTGCAAAAGCTGCGGACTTTCTACGTCCCTCCCAGGCGAAGAGGTGAAAAGGCAATCCCGTTCTACCAATTTACGGAGACTAAAGTAGAGAAAGAAGTCTGGCATGGTGCCGATCTTGCGCTTGATAGGTTTCAACCAATCCGTTTGTCCAGATATTACGCAGAGGGATTGAAAAGGCTATTAAAATGCCAAGGCATATTCTTCATACAAATTGCTTGACAAGCCCAGTTCTACAACAAGATTTGGGACATTCCCGGGACCCAGCGAAAGATTCCCAACGGGAAGATGAGACAACTGGGCTCGGATACGTTCAGTCCAAGAAACGAGAGCGATTTCATGGCTGCCGCGTCATAAACAGCTCTGGTAAAGAAGTGAACGCTCTTTCAAATAGCTGTGACGTTGAAACAGAACAAGATCCCGCTTTAAGAACATTAAGTCCATCGTTCGAAGAACAAGTTAGTAAAAGAAGCCTGTCAAAAGATTTTGGATAACCACAGTCGTGAAATGGCTATTTATGAAAAGGTCAGGACGCAACGCCTCAACCAGCAGTCCGCAGAGAAAGAAGATTACAATACCCTCCATCCCTAACTCGCTGTATGTCCTCGCAAGAAGGAAAAATCCCGAAATAGAGGCAAAAACAGGACAAAGAGCGTAAAAAACGTTCGCAAACAACAGGGTATATCTAAAAAGCCGTGCTATCAAGAAAAACATGGTTGGAACCCGTCCTTTATAAAGAAGATAGGTCGGGAATACTCTTTCCCTCAAGACAAGACAAGAAAAATATTCAACCTTATCATGAAGTATCAAATGATGATGCTTCCGGAGTCTCGGCATCCCGAACAAATAAACGAGGTCCATCATCCAGATTATTGTTCCAATCACTAAGCAATAGGTTATCCTCTTGAAGACTGCTTCACCTTCAAAGACTGGGTCGAAGACCAATATCAACAAGGCAAGTTCGCTTTGTTCGACAGCTGGAGGGTAATCCCGCCGCAACAACATGAGCCAAAGAGGACCTATACCATGAGGACAGGACCGGCTTAATGTCAAGAATGGAAGCAAACCCATACCTGCCATGTGGTAACACTCTCAAAGGAGGGAGGGCACGAGACTATAGATGACTCTTTCAGGTGCTTCGCAAATAAAGACGAGGATGAAGTGATCTCAGAGTTTCCACCAGCACCAAAAGAGCTAGAAGATGGGATACACACTACGGCAAATAACCTGAGGAAAATCGACTTGGGCACGGAAAATGAGCCGAGACCCATGTTCTTTAGTGAGCTGTTGTCTAAAAAGCAGGTGGCCATACTAAAGGACGTGCTTATGCAATATATAGACTACTTCGCATGGAACTATTCCGAGATGCCAGGACTGGATCCAAAAATAGCGGTGCATAAACTAGTTATATCTCCGAACTTCAAGCCAGTCAAACAGGCGCCAAGAAGAATGCGGCTCGAACTCGAGATGAGTATCAATGCCGAAGTCAAGAAACTAATCAACTTCGGCTTCATCCAAGAAGTTCAGTATCCCGACTGGATTTCCAACATTTTTCCAGTGATGAAGAAAAATGGGACAGTGCACATCTACGTGGATTTTCGGGACTTTAACAAAGCTTGTCCGAATGATGACTTCCCAGTACCTGTTACCAAGCTGATGATCGATAACACGTCCACACATGAGGTCTTCTCCTTCATGGATGGATCTTCAGGCTACAATCAAATAAAAATGCATCCTGAAGACCAAAAGCACACCGTCTTCCGAACTCCGCAAGGCATATTCTGCTATAAGGTGATGCCCTTCGGTTTGAAGAACGCAGGCGCTACCTACCAGAGGGCCATGACGAAGATCTTCGACGACCTCATTCATGAGGTTGTTGAATGCTACATTGACGACCTTGTGGTGAAGAGAAAATCTTATGAGGAGCACTGAGAGCATCTAGACATAGTGTTCCAACGTCTTCGGAAATACAATATAAAGATGAGTCCTTTGAAATACGCGTTTGGAGTCCCTTCAGGCAAATTCCTATGATTCATCATACGACACCGAGGCATCGAAATAGACCCATCAAAGATTAAGGCGATTATGGAAATGCCCATACCAAGAACTCTTAAACAACCGTGGTCTCTCCAAGGAAAGCTCGCGTATATCCGGTGGTTCATAACCAACCTCTCCAATAAATGCCGCCCCTACTGTCATCTAATGAAGAAGAGGACCCCGTTCGTTTGGGATCATAAATGCCAAAGTGCACTGGAAGACATCAAGCAATACCTGCAGAATCTGCCGGTACTGACCGCTCCGGTTAAAGGAAAGCCTCATATCCTGTACACAACGGCCCTTGAAGGTTCTTTATGCGCTCTATGGGCATAGGAGAACGATCAGGGAAAGGAGAGAGCTCTCTACTGTTTGAGTCGAGTTCTCCTGGGGGCAGAAAACAACTACTCCCCCATCGAAAAGCATTGCCTGGCACTGATCTTCGCGATAACGAAGCTCAGGCACCACGTCTTGGCACATGAGGTCCATCTCATATCAAAGGTGGATCCTCTCAAATATATGATGTCAAGGGCCATACTAATAGGAAGGCTTGCCAAATGGGCCCTCCTCTTGATAGAGTTCTCGATAACATATTGACCCCTCAAGGTAGTGAAAGGTCAGGCCATCGCCGACTTTTTCGCTGAGCATCCGATACCAGCCGATTCTTCCTTAAATTGCGAATTGCTAGACGAATATGCATTCGACACAATCGAAGGGGAGGAGGAAGGAAATAATGTCCAATGGGAACTCTACTTCGATGGAGCATCTTCCATGAAGAAGCGGAAGCATAACACCCCTATAATCAAAGCCGGGGTGGGCCTCATCTTCATGACTCCGCAAGGAGAGATGATGCATTTCGCCCTTTCCTTAACGGAACCAAGAACAAACAATGAGACTGAATATGAAGCTTTGATAGCGGGTCTTGAGATCGCTGTCGATATGGGAATCGAAAACCTCCTCATATATGGAGACTCTCAGCTGGTCGTTAGCCAAGTAAATGGTGACTATCAGACGTGCAAGCCAGAACTGATCAAGTATGGTGAAAAATTGCAGCAACTGCTGACACAAATCCCCTCCTACATCCCGGAAAGCATACCGCGTATGGAAAATAGCAAAGCGGATACATTAGCCAAGCTTGTTAAGGAATTGGCCGATGAAAACCTCGATGACGTAAGGATCGTTGTACAAAGCTGCCGGGTTCTTGCGCCAGCAGAAATATCTTCGGGGGATTTAACAGAGTCATCTGAAGGAAAGGAAGCTACTAAACAAGCAGTCTTCCAAATAAAGAACGAAGAAAAGGCTAAGGATTGGAGAGAAGTCTTCATAGACTACTTCAAATCCCATCGAGCGCCCAAAGATGCGTCATCAAGACATCAGTTCATGAAACGAGCTCTGTCTTTCGCCCTCGTCAATGATACTCTACACAAGAGATCATTCAACTGTCTGTGGCTGAGATGCCTGGGACCAGAAGAATCGAAGAGAGTTGTCCAAGAAACTCAGGACGGACTCTGCGGTTCTTATCAGGCCGGGTCAAAGATGAAGCTGAAGATCAAGAGAATGGGTTACTATTGGCCCACAATGATTCAGGACTATCTCGAATATGCGAAGCAATGTCACTCATGCCAAATTCACGGGGACTTCATCCACCAGCATCCAAATCTGTAACACCCAACAGTAGCTAGCTGACTGTTTGAAATGTGGGAAACCGATATAATCGACCCCATTGAGCCTGCATCATCCAAAACACACCGGTTCATACTGGCAACGACTGAATACTTTTCTAAGTGGGCGGAAGCAGTACCATTAAGGGAAGTGAAGATGGAGAATATTCTCCATTTCTTCAAGACACATGTCATCTATCGGTTCGGCACTCCGCGACGGATAATCTCAGATAATGGGCTAGCCCACAGGAGCCATAAAATCAGCCGCTTCACAGAGCAGCATAAAATAAACTGGAGATACTCTTCAGTCTATAATCATCGTGCCAACGGTCTCGCTGAAGCTTTCAACAAGATCCTGACCAAGATTATAAAGAAAACAGCGTCCAGAAACAAAAAGTACTGGCACGAGAGACTGCACGAAGCTTTCTGAGCGTACCGAATGACTTTCAAGACAGCTACAAATACAACACCATACACGTTGGTATTCGGCACTGAAGCAGTCCTTCCTTTGGAAATAGAACTCCCTTCTCTTCTAGTAGCCGTTCGATACGAGCTAACAGATGTCAAAAATGCCCATTTTCGGCTTGAGGAGCTCGACGCTCTCGATGAAACTCGTCTTATGGCGCAGCAAAACCTAGAAGCTTGCATGGCAAGGATGACGCGCTCATATGAAAAACTGACTAGGCCGAGAATATTCCGCCAAGGCGAACTCGTGCTAGTCGTCAAAAGACCTATGATCTCCAATCGTGCAAAACGGGGGAAATTCGAGCCAAACTATGATGGCCTGTACATCACAGACAAGGTCTACCAAGGTGGGGCCTATTTGCTCATGGATATGCATGGCGAAAGACCTTTCCGGCCAATAAATGACCAATTCCTCAAGATATACCACGCTTGACGAGTCACGACTTAGGTCAATGATAGATGAAGACGCTCGTGTTCACCCACTATCTTCCTGAGTCGAAACTCTAAGTGGTATTCGGAAAAACTTTGCCTCAAACACGGCGACAATGGACCGAGACGTCCTTAAACAAAAACTTCGCCTCGAACGGAAACACTGGACCGAGATGTCCCTAAACTAACAATGGACCGAGATATCCCTAAACTAACAATGGACTAAAATGCCCCTAAACTAATGCTCCGCCTCAAACACGGTGCATCGCCCCAAATACGGCGATATCTTCTCTTGAGATCTATATAGCAAACAAAGCTCCAACGGCGAGGACTGCAACTCAAGTCTCACTGGCTACACAGCTACTTCAGCGCTCCAGCGGTGAAGTCGCCCCTAAGTCCCATTGGCAAACAGATGGTAAAAAAACGGTATGTTCACAAGCAAAATGGGCACTGATGAAAATCCGAAAGGGCGCCGTGAGTAAAAACAGCAGGGCTACCGGCGAGCTTGTGAAAACCCGAAAGGGCGCAATCTCGTAAAATTTTCACTTACGAGATCCTCTCGACTCGTAAGGAGAACTCTCCCTATGAGACCCTCACGACCCGTACGATTCAAAAGCCTTAAGCTACTGGCACCTAGACCTGTTCTTAAGTCATCATATTCCCCAAGTTGCCCTACAGATGCTCCAATATTGGCCCTTGTACATATTCCATGGGCACAAATAAACGATTTCCCCACCAAGTTCCACCAATGAAGAAAAATGTCCTCATGTGGTGAACGACACTTGTAAGTCCTCTCGAATTATAAGAAGAAAATACTCTTATGAGATCCTTACGACTTATAAGAGAACACACACTTAGGAATCCCCACGATTCCTAAGAAGAAAATACGCCTATGAGATCCTCACGAGTTGTAGGGAGAAATAACTTTATGAGACCCTTACGGCTCATGAAGTCTAAAAGTCTTAGTCGACGGGATCATAACCCTGTGTACTAAGCCACCTTTGTTCAAATTAGCAATAGCAAATGATGATTCACTCCTGGCAATTTCTCAGTTGTAGCGATGCTGATACCTAAATCGGTGTCAAACACCAAGTCCTTTCGAGGCAAATGATAATTCGCTCCTAACAATATTCCAGTCATAGCGATGTTGATGCCTAAATCGGTATCAAATTCCAAGTCCTCTCAAAGCAAATGATGATTCGCTCCTGGCGATATCCCAGTCACAGCGATGCTGATGCCTGAATTAGTGTCAGGATCCAAATTCCTAATTTAAACCAAAAGTAGATGCATATGAAATAGCTGAAATGATAGGATAACTCGCAATAAAAATCAGCGAGCAAAAAATATGCATATGAAATAGCCGAAATGATGGGGCAACTCGCAATAAAAAATCAGCGAGCAAAAAATATGCATATGAAACAGCCGAAATGATGGGACAACTCGCAATAAAAAATCAGCGAGCAAAAAATATGCATATGAAACAGCCGAAATGATGGGGCAACCCGCAATAAAAAATCAGCGAGCAAAAAATATATGCATATGAAACAGCCGAAATGATGGGGCAACTCACAATAAAAAACAGTGAGTAAAAATAAAAAAATATACACAGCCGAAATGTTTGGGCAATTTGCAATAAAAAGCAGTGAGTAAAAATATAAAAATAACCGAAATGATTGGGCGGCACGATAATTAGCCGAAATGATTGGGCAATCGCGACTTTCACGATATGAAAAGATGAAAAAATAGAGCATCGCAGAAATAAAAAATAAAATAAAATTTCTTCTGCCCTGCAGGTGAGTCCGCATCAACTTCTGTATACAATCCATGGGCATAAACGAAAAGGGAACCATATTTTCCCACCAGACTCCGTCAAAGGTAAAGCCAAGTCTTGACGGTTCACAAAACAACCTAAAAACTATCTCAACATTCATCTCGTTACAGCAAACGCAATGTCAACAACGGTGTTCTCTCTCACTCCAGCAGGATACAGACGCGACGTCAACAAAAGACCCCAGGGTCAAAACAAAACGGAGCTATGGTCAAATTCCTAGCTCTAAGTCTTAACGGTTCACAAAACAACCTAAAGACTATTCCGACATTCTTCTTGTTACAGCAGACGCGATGTCAATAAAGGCTCCAAAATAGCCACATAAAAAAGGAAGCGAAGGCAAAATTCCTAGCTTCAGGGTTTTGACGGTAACTCAAATAAAACCCGAAATACTATCTGAGATCATCCCACACCAGTGCGGAGTAGTTATAACTCATCGGGGCTCCCAAACTGAGCCTAACCTCAAGTAAAAAGCGACATGGCAAAATTCCTAACACTTGCTTTTCCAACGGTCAAACTGCCTAAGAAGATTACTTGAATACGTCTTGTTCAGCCTCCGAAGGGATCAGAGACATGACAGTCACGGGGCTACTCGAACAGCAGCGTAAAGTTTGCATATCGGTAAATGCATCAGCCAACGCGACGGTACCACGGACTAAAACCCTAGTTCCACAAAACCTAACGGACCTCTGTCGCAAAGAGCATGGGTTATCTATATTTTACGTAAGGATATACCTGCGAGAACTTCTCGACTCACCTCGAATCGTAGGGAAAAACATCTTCATGAGACCCTCACGGCTTATGAAGGTGAAAAGCCTTAGGCGACGGGGATATCAACCTGTTTCCTTGGCACTGTGGCCCTAGAAGTAGGTCCAAACTGACTCTTGTAATATCCACGGACCACATTCTTTAAAGTCGCATACCGACGAGGAGGAAAAACCACTTGCGAGTCCTCTCGACTAGTAAGGAGAAAATTCTCTTATAAGATCCTTACGACTCTCAAGAGAAAAACGCACTTAGGAGTCCTCACGACTCCTAAGGAGAAAAGACACCCACGAGACCCTCACGACTCGTAGGGAGAAACATCTTCATGAGACCCTCACGGCTCATAAAGTTGAAAAGTCTTAGGCGACAGATCTAAAACCTGTTTCCTAAGCCATCGCTGCCCTACAAGCAAGTCCAAACTGACTCTTGTATACTATCCACGGGCAACATTCTCCAAAGTCGCATACCAATGAGGAGAAAAAACCACTTGCGAGTCCTCTCGACTCGTAAGGAGAAAATTCTCGAGTGCGATCCTTACGACTCACGGAGGCGATGAACACTTAAGAATCCTTACGATTTCTAGGAAGAATAAGCACCTATGAGATCCTTACGACTCATAAGGAGAAAAACCTTCTTGAGACCCTTAGGGCTCATGATGATGAAAAAGCCTAAGGCTACGAGGATCCTAAACTTGTCTTCTAAGCCATCAATTCTATGGTCACGCATAACATTGCACTACTTCATCTACGTATATGCCTACATGGGCAAAGTAGTTGGGGCATTTGTTCCCGCCAAAAATTTTGGCTCAAAAATAGCTGTTCCTTCCCTTATAAAAATAAAAAGAAACCTCCACGTGTTAAACACGTGCACCCCATATGCAAAGCATGTAGGTACCGCTTCAGATAGGATTAAATCCTTGAGCGCCTCACGTGTTTCCCACATGAGCGCCGGCGCCAGCTTCTGTTAGGATTAAATCCTATAGTGGCGCCTCACGTAGAACACACATGAGCGCCGGCGTGCAAAGCATGAGAGTAACTATTTATAAAAGAATTAAATTCTTAGGTGACGCACACGTGCATAGCACGTGAGCGTCAGCGCCCAAATTAAAAAAGGTAGATTTAAATTCTACTCTCTGTTAAACAGAGCCGTTGGATCAAAAATCTAACGGAGATAATAAAACATCAAAGATACAGAATTAAATTCCACATGGGAGAAAACATCCCCCGAATTGGATCATAGAATAAAATTCTATTCTCTCAATCTTTCTAAACAGGAAAAATTGCCCTCTGTAAAACAGAGAAGCGGTGGATTAAAAATCCAACGGTGATTAAAAATCACTGTTTTCCAGAATAAATTTTGTATATGGGAGAATATCCCCAATCTTGTTAAAAAACAAGGACAATATCTTTTGTAAAAATAGAAACCCTTGGATTAAAGATCCAATGGTGGGTAAACATCCCCAAATCAATTGGGATTTCTTAATGAGAGATTTCTTCAAACTAATTAACAAACTTCTCTGCATTATATAAAGAACCCGAGACTTCAAGTCTCGAAAAAGGGGAAGAAAAAGGGGAAAATAGAGGAAGAAAAAAGGGAGAAACAACACAAAAGGGAAAAAAAAACACAGCCAGGGAGGAAACCCCCCATAAGTTTTTTTTAAAAAAAATAAGAAGAGAGCTTCAAAAAGAAACAGAGAAGAAGATTTCCCTCCTAAAAAAACTCTAAGTAAAGAAAAAGAACAAAGATCATCTCGTTTAAATATCTAAGGGTTTAATCCCTTTAAAAAAAGAACATAATTCTTTCTATGGATCTGAGATCCACAAGACAAGTCTCTCACAAGTTGAGAATTTAATTCTCATCGGAGGAACTTGTTCTTGAGAGAAATCCGGTCCTCATAAAAAAAAACCAGCGTCCAACGCCTCACGTGTTCCTCACATTGGCACCACAGAGAAAAGTGCCTAGCACTCAATGAGCGGCGCTCAGCGTCCAGCTCCTCATGTGTTCCTCACGTGGGCGCCATAGAGGAAAGTGCCTAGCACTCATTGATCGGTGCTCGGCGCCCGGCGCCTCACGTGCCCCTCACATGGGCGCCACAGAGGAGAGTGCTTAGCACTCAATGAGCGGCGCTCAGCGTCCACCGCCTCACGTGCCCCTCACATGGGCGCCACAGAGGAGAGTGCTTAGCACTCAATGAGCTACGCCCAGCGCTTCACGTGAGCGCCACAGAATGGAAGAGTGCTTAGCACCCACTAGGCAGCGCCTAGCGCCTCATGTGCTTTGCACGTGGGCGCCATAAAGAGTGCCTAGCACTCCATAAAAGACAAAAATGGGTAAAGTGTTTAACACGTATTGGACAATCCCCATGACTGAGAGCCCACATGGTTATACGTGAGCTTCAGAACTTATATAAGTGCCCAGCCCTTTTACAAAAAGGGGACTGATCAAACAAAGCCCAAACAAGTATTTGGCACTTTTCAATAAAAAAAACTGAATGGACCAAACCCAAATTGGCTAGGTCCCCTGAGGATAAAACCTCCCTGGTTCAGATCAACTGAGCCCATATGTTCATGATTTCCCAAACTGATCTTAGTCCCAGATACGACTATTGATCTTCCAACTGATGATATCCAAAACGATACTCATCTCACATCCTCCCGAGGAAATCTTAGTCTCAAAATATGACTAATGATTTATGGGTTTACCACTAACTCCTTTTTCCCTCAAATACGGGAATTGGTTCAAGGGTATATCTCTCCACACCTCTGATCCACGTCGTTGTGATTCCTCAACGTCTTCAGAGAGGTGGCGGGTCCAAACAACCAACGGCTTTTTTGGTGCACTTCCAAATTGATGTGCACACTTCTAATCAGACCGCATCCCAAACTGGGTGCATCCCAAATCATCATTGTTTATCCCGTCACTTAACAAATACACATGCGCGCAAAATAGACAACGGGCCAAAATTTCCTTAAACTAAACGTTGCCTCCAAAATGGCGACAACGGACTGAGACGTCCTTAAACTAAAATCTCACCTCCAAAATGGTGATCAATGGACCGAGACGTTCTTAAACTAAAATCTTACCTCCAAAATGGTGCTCAACAGACCGAGACGTCCTTAAACTAAAACCTCACCTCAACAGACCGAGATATTCTCAAACTAAAACTTCGTTTCCAAAATGGCGATAACGGACCGAAACGTCCTTAAACTAAAACAACAGAGCCCAAATGCTCTATTGTTGGATCTGAGGCAAAAAATGATCCTAAGACCTTGTTAAGTAGACCTTAGTCTCAAATTGGACTAACGTATCCTTAACAAAAAACCAATCGAGCTCCAAATGCTCATATGTTTAAGTTGATCTTAATCTCAAACAAGATTAACGATCATTAAATCAACCCAAGCCCAAATCTAAAATATATGGATTTGGACTAATCCGCGCCCTACGGGAGACGGCATAAATTAGTCTCCATATATAATTCACGGGCAATCAAAACCTAAACAAACAAAAATACACACGACACGAAGTGAACTTCCAGAGCAGGAGAAAGTGGTTATCGCGATGCGATAACGTAATTAACTGCAGAGGCTTGCGCTTGCAGGGAAGAGCGTCCCCATAATCAAAAATCCCATCGCAAACGAGGGGGAGTCTGACGAAGTCTGATACAACGGCCGCATCCGTCTAATCCTCCGATATACTGTGTCATAAATCAACTTGGTATCTTCGGAGAGGTGGACGGATAAATCCAAATAACATCTGCTTCCAAAATTTAGGCCAGACGTCCTAACGTCCCGGTTGCGTCTTTCAGCGAAGAACAGTGTTCTCTCTCTGTGTGTCTGTGTCCCTGTGTCTGTGAGACTTGAAGTCTTGGGTCCTTTATATAGCAGAGGCAAATTGTTAATTAGTTTTTAGAAAATCTCTCATTGAAAGATTCCAATTGATTTAATTGGTCTCAAAATTGGTTTGGAGGATTTTACCCACCGTTGGATTTTTGATTCAAGGACTTCTGTTTTACAGAATATGTTTTTTTGTTTTTAACAAGAATGGGGAAATATTTTCCCATATACAGAATTTATTCTGTTAAGTGGTGATTTTTTTAATCACTATTGGATTTTTGATCCAAGGGTTCTCTGTTTTACAGGGCACATATTTTTTTTGTTTAGAAAAATATAGGGAAATATTTTCCCATTTCATTGGATCTTTGATCCAACAATTTTTTGTTCGTTTAGAAAGATTAAGGGAATATTTTCCCTTAATAGAATTTTATTCTATTATCTGATGATTTATCATCACCGTTGGATCTTTGGTCTAACGACTCTTTTAACAGAAAATATCCCAGTTTTTAGGAAAATATCCCCTGCAGAATTTAATTCCACTTGGCTTTAATTTGGACGCCGGCACTCACGTCTTATGCACGTGGGCGTCGCTTAAGAATTTGATTCTAGGCGCGTCTGTGCTTTGCACATTGGCGCCTATGTGAGGAGCACGTGCGACACTATATAAAAATTTAATTCTTATATAATAAGCGTTCATGTGCTTTGCACATTGGCTCTCATGTGAGCTTCACGTGCGGCGCCATCATAGGTTTTAGTCCTGAGAGGATGGCGCTGGTGCCCTCGTGAGGGGCATGTGAGACGCTGCCTCAACAAAATTTAACAGAGCTTTGCTTTTTTATATATTTTTTTGGAGGAACAGATGCCCCGCACCGTTGTTCTTATGTGGCTCACACGTGGGTGCAACGGTGTCACCTTTTCCACTGTTTGATCTTTTAGGGAGTTGAACTGTCCCTTCATATCCTATAAATAGGGCCTTTGGCCCTTGAGATGACTGTCGTTTCATCATCTTCTTTCTTGAATTTTTCTTTCTTGAGAATTTAATTCTCGTTTCCCAGAGCTTAGCTTTTTGTCTCCCAGAACATTTTTGAACAGAGTATACTCTGCCAGATTTCTTGGTAAGAACTATGAATAGAGCTTAGCTCTTTTTTTTGTGAATCGATCTCTTAGAGATCTTAAAAAATCTTTCTTTTTACAGATCATGGATCTTAATGTTCTCATCCAAGACTGGAGAATCTTAAATTCTCTTATTTAGTGTTTTACCCTACTGTCAATATTGACACTTGTTCTGAAATTTAATTCCATCAATTAACTCGTGAATTCTTTTAGCATGGGGATTGTTCTGGGATTTGATCCCACTGTTTAAGAGAATTTAATTCCATTTTTTTGTAGAGCTTGGCTCTGATTTAGATCTTAAGAATTTTGGGAATTTTATTCCCTTTACTATTCTTGTATATTATTATTATTATTATTATTATTATTATTATTATATTATTATTATTATTATTATTATTATTATTATTATATTATTATTATTATTATTATTATTATTATTTTTGAGGTTTTAATCCTTTTTTTCCACAGATTTTAATCTGATGTTTGTTTTGAAGAGCCCGCCTTTTAGGGAATATTGGGAGTTTTTAACTCTACTGTTTAATGTGCACTATTTATTTAATGAGAATTCTTTCAGATTTTCACAATGGGCACATGTCTCATCATTGATGAGCCATCACCTTGATTTTATGGGGCCCGCTGTAGTGATTTTAATATGTTAATCGCTAACTCTCCACCCTCTTTTTTTAGGTATCATGGTTGGTCTTCTGTACGATCTTGAAGAGATTATTTCTTACTAGGAGATTTGCATATAAGGCCGCTGCCAAGGCCAGTAATTCACTGATTTCTAATGCGATACAGTGATGATGATTACAACGGTCGATTGCTCTCCCGCCGTTCTGCCATTTTGAAGATCGTCGTTGGGTCGATTTGGGAAGCTATACCCGGGCGCATTGAGGTTATGCCACTTCAAGCGCTTGATGATGCTGAGGATAAGGTACTGTTCACCGCCGGAGATGGAGACGAACCGGGATGGATCATCTTACTTGAATATGAGGGCAGATGCTATTTGGACTTCTCCATCCACCTCTCCGAAGATACCAAGTTGATTTATGGCACCTTATATCGGAGGTTTGGACAGATGCTGCCGTTGTAGTAGACTTTATTAGATTCCTCCTCATTTGTGAGGGGTTTTGATTGTGGGGACGTTCTTCCCTGCAGGCGCAAGCCCCTGCAGTTAATTACGTTACCGCATTACGATAACCATTTTCTCCTGCTCCGGAAGTTCACTTAGTGTCGTGTTTTGTTTGTTTTATTTTGGGTTGCCCATGGATTGTATACGGAGACTAATTTATGTCATCGCCTGTAAGGCGCGGATTAGTCCAAATCTGTATATTTGAGCTATGGGTTTAATTCAAGAATTTTGCTTGATGGGGTCAACGTTGGTAGCTTGGTTTGCCAACGGGGATGAACTTAAGACACATATCTCACATTTGTGAGGTCCATCGGTTCATGGGATATTTGTGTTTGATCTAAGCATCATTAACCATATTTGAGACTAAGATGAACTTATGAGCAGTGAGCATATGGGCTCAATTGATCATTAGATCGTATATGGATAGCTTATGAATAGTATACGGTAGTCATTATGGAGACAGTCTGCAGGGCAAAACATATTAGTTTAAGGACATTGCGGTCCAACATTCCCTGTTTGGGACGAATGTTAGTTTAAGAACATTTCGGTCCAATGTTCACTGTTTGAGATGAAGATTAGTTTAAAGACATTTCGGTCTAATATTCCCATTTTGGGGACGAATGTTAGTTTAAGGACATTTCGGTCCAATGTCCATCTTGCGCGTACGTGTATTTGTTACGTGGCGGAGTAAACTATGGTGATATGGAATGCGCCCAATTTGGGGTGCGATCCGATTTGAGGTGTGCACGTCAATTTAGAAGTGCATCAATATGGGATGTATCATTCCTTATCTTGACGAAATTTTATATCAAGTTGAGATGAGAAAGGAGTTATTGCTTGTTGGGACCAGCCACACCTCTGAAAACGTTGAGGAATTACAATGACATATATCAGAGGTGTGGAAAGATGTACCCTTGAATCAAATCCCATATTTGAGGGAAAAAGGGGTTGTGGTGGACATAAGAATCGTTAGACATATTTGAGACTAAAATTACCTTAGGAGATATGTGATGAATATCATTTTGGATATCACCAATGAGAGATCATCAATCATGTTTGAGACTAAAATCAGTTTGGATATCAATTTGGATATCATGAATATAAGCTTAGCCAATTTAGGCTAAGATTGGGTTTCTGTAACACCCAGCAGTGCTAAGCACTCAGATATACAGTGCTCACGTGTGTTTCACGTGAGACGCTGGCATAGTGCTAAGCTCTAATCTTTTCTGGCGCTCACGTGCTTTTCACGTGAGGTGCTGGATTTTTAGCCTTGAGCACTCATGTGCATTTCACTTGAGGCACTACAATAGTGCTAAACACTAATTTTCTCTGGTGCTCACGCGTGTTTCACGTGAGACGCTATGTTTTTGGAGATTTAATCTCTGTTGATATTTTTAGAGAACTTAAATCTCTGTTAATGGTATTTTGACTATTAAGGATCACCAAGATCATTATTTTGAGGATCTAGGATCATGTTCTTTAAGAACTAAGTTCTTGATTTGAAGGAACTAAGTTCCTGGAGTATTATGAACTCCATGTTTTCCATGTTCTTGTTTTCAGAGTGGTTAAACCTCTTTTAATGGTGTTTTGATCATTAAGGATCACTAAGATCACTATTTTGAGGATCTTGGATTGGGTTCTTTAAAGAACTAAGTTCTTGATTTGCAGAAACTAAGTTCCTGGAGTATTATGAACTCCATCTTCTTTCTTTGCAATTTTGTTCTTCCCTGAATTTTTAATTCTCAAGAACAAGATCTTCCCGATGAGAATTAAATTCTCAACTTGTGGGAGATTAGTCTTGCAGATCTCAGATTCATAGAAAGAACTAAGTTCTTTGAGAAGGGTTAAACCCTTAGATATGCTAGGTAAAGGAGATATTTTGATCTTGATATTTTCTTTACTTAGGGTTTTAAGAATGGAGACGATCTTCTTTATTGAGAATTAAATTATCTGTTATTTTGTGAAACCTTTTGAGAGCCTTTTGTATTTTTACAGAAACTTACGGTGGGTCTCTCCTCCTTATTTGGAAACAGGGATCATTGGTCGTTAGGACCCACTACCTCTCCGACGACGCTGAGAGATTATAGCGCCATGCATCGAAAGTGTGGATGGATATACCCTTTGAACCATGTCCCATTCATCAGGGGGAAGAACAGGTTGGAGCTTAAACTTCTAGCTGCTTGAAAAAGGTTTCTTTGCGTTCGCGCACGTGCGTCGCATGTGTTGGGCGTACGTGTGTTGCACGTAGCGGACGTGCGGTGTGGGAGCACGTATGTCGCACGTGTTGCGCACTTGGTAGGCGCATATGCGTCGCACGTGGTGCGCACGTGGCGGGCGCACGTGCGTCGCACGTGGCGCTTGCACATCAAGGGGGAAATAAGGCCTTAACTTGGAGAACTAAGCTCCTTTGAAGATTGAATCCTTGCACATGGTTTGCATGTGGCGTGCGCACGTGCGTTGCACGTGGTGCATACGTGCG
Organism: Agapanthus africanus; assembly: GCA_030015575.1. Taxonomy (NCBI): domain Eukaryota; kingdom Viridiplantae; phylum Streptophyta; class Magnoliopsida; order Asparagales; family Amaryllidaceae; genus Agapanthus; species Agapanthus africanus. Next base: position 7,031,309 of record CM057338.1, on the reverse strand, counting down.
CTTGCGCCTATGCACATTATGAGGGGCGCCTATGCACATTATGAGGGGCAACTGAGGCCCTAACTTGGAGAACTAAGCTCTTATGGAGAACTAAGCTCCTTTGAGAATTGAATCCTCGCACGTGGTGCGCACATGACGGGTGCACATGCTTTGCATGTGGTGCGCATGTGGCGGGCGCACGTACGTTGCACATAGCGCACATGGCGCTTGTGCATATGCGCATTATGGGGGGCAGCTAAGGCCCTAACTTGGAGAACTAAGCTCTTATGGAGAAATAAACTCCTTTGAGGATTGAATTCTTGCACGTTGTGCGCACGTGGCCGGTGCACGTGCGTTGCATGTAGCGCACATAGCGATTGCGGACATGCTCATTATGGGAGGGCAGCTAAGGCCCTAACTTGGAGAACTAAGCTCCTATGGAGAACTAAGCTCCTTTGAGCATTGAATCTTGTTTTTTCTAAGAGATATCCCCTCTTATTTATATGGGAGTGGTAGAGAAGGGATATCTCTTTTTCCCGATGTGGGACTAAAAATGTATCCCTCATGTGGTGGAGCATTATTTAGACTATACGTGCATAGCAAATTTGCTCATAAATTTTGATTCCGGAAGAGTTATGAGACCCGTAATATATCAAATCGAAGGATTTTTTGAGACGCTTTCGAAGCTATCATAATTTACTTGATTCTCATTCGGGAGCTTGGCAAAATACAATCCGGAAAATACTGGTTTGCATTTTCTTAAGCGTATCGCTGCCATTTGATACCTTGGGCTCTTTGCGCAGAAATTTTTGGCGGGGATAAATGTCCCCCATTAATTTGTCCACGTAGGTATGTACATGGGTTATGTAGTGCAAAATTATGCATCTCCGTAGAAATTAATGGCTTAGGAGACAAGTTTAGGGTCCTTATAGCCTAAGGCTTTTTTCATTTTCATGAACCGTAAGGGTCTCAAGAAGATTTTTTTTCTCTCCCTAGAAATCGTGAGGATTTCTGTGTCTTTCACTTTCATGAGTTATAAGGATCTTATGTAGTATTTTCTCCTTACGAGTCGAGAGGACCCGCAAGTGGTTTCTTCACTTTATAAGCGAACGTGGCCCGTGGATAGTGTATAACAGTCGGTTTGGACTTTCTTGTAGGGCAGCGATGGCTTAGGAAACAGGTTTAGATCTGTCGCCTAAGACTTTTCAACTTTATGAGCCGTGAGGGTCTCATAAAGACTTTTCTCCCTTCGAGTCGAGAGGATCTCGTAGGTGTATTTTCTCCTTAGAAGTCGTGATGATTCCAAAGTGCGTCTTCTCTTGAGAGTCGTAAGGATCTCACAAGAGAATTTTCCCTTTACGAGTCGAGAGGACTCGTAAGTGGTTCTCCTCCTCGTCGGTATGCGACTTTGGAGAATGTGGCCCGTGAATAGTATAGAAGAGTCGCTTTGGACTTACTTGTAGAGTCACAGTGCTTAGCAAACAGGTTGATATCCCCGTCGCCTAAGGTTTTTCACCATCATGAGCCATGAGGGTTTCATAAAGAAGTTTTTTCCCTACGAGTCGAGATGAGTCAAGAGGATCTCGCAGGTGTATCCTAACATGAAATATAGATATCCCCTATTCTTTATGGCAGGGGTCCATTAGGTTTGTGGTACTAGGGTTTTAGTCCGTGGTACCGTTGTATTGACTGGTGTATTCTTCGATATGCAGTCTTTAAGCTGCTGTTCAAATCTGATCCCTTCAGGGGCTGGACAAGACGTCTTCAAGTAATCTCCTTAGGTCATATTACCGTCGGAAGAGCAAACGTTAGGAATTTGCCATTACGCTTTTTACTTGAGGTTAGGCTCAATTTGGAGCCCCGATGAGTCATAAACACTCCGCTCTGGTGTGGGATGATCTCCGATAGTCTTTAGGCTTTATATGAGTTGCCTTTGAGACCCGAAGCTGGGAATATGTCGTTGCTTCATTTTTTTGTTTTGATGATATCACGCCGATTCTTTGCTGAAGTAGGGTAGACATCTGTAAGACTTCTATGCTGTATGTTTTGCAATTGAAGTCCGGAGCTAGAAATATGCCATTGCTCCAATTTCATTTGATAGCCTCATTCGCATCCTGCTGAAATGAAGAGGAACGTCGGGGTGGTCTCTAAGTTGTATATGTGCCGTCGAGACTTGGAGCTAGGATTTTGCAATGTCTCCATTTTTGTTTCGACCATGGGGTCTTTTGTTGATGTTGCGTCTGCATCCTGCTGGAATGAGAAGGAACGTCAAGATATTCTCTGGGTTGTACATGAACCGTCAAGATTTGGAGCTAGGATTTTGCCATGGCTCCATTTTTGTTTCGACCGTGGGGTCTTTTGTTAACGTTGCGTCTGCATCCTGCTGGCATGAGAAGGAACACCGAGTTGGAGCTACGATTTTGCCATTGCTCCATTTTGATTTGCCTCTTTGGAGCTTTGTTGACGTCACGTCTACACCTTGTTGGAATGAGAAGAACATCGGGCTAATTTCTAGGCTGTAGATATTGCTGTCAAGATCTGGCTCTCCCTTTGACGGAGCCTGGTGGGAAAGTATGGTTCCCTTTTCATTTGTTTGTGTCCTTGGATCGTATACAAGAGTCAATATGGACATACTTGCTGGCAGAGGAAATTTTATTTTATTTTATTTTTTATTGCCGCGATGCTAACTTTTCCGCTTTTCATATCACGAAGGTCGCGATTGCCCAATCATTTTGGCTTTTTATTCGCGGTGCCCAATCATTTCTGCTATATTTTTTATTACTCGCTGTTTTTTATTGCGAGTTGCCCAAAGATTTCGGCTATTTTTATATGCATATTTTTTGCTACTCGCTGCTGTTTTTTTTATTGCGAGTTTGGAATCTGATACTAACCTTGGCATCAGCATCGCTACGACTGGAATATAGCCAGGAGCGAATCATCATTTGCCGTGAAAGGACTTGGAGTTTGACATCTGTTTAGGCATCGACATCGCTACAACTGGGATATTGTCATGAGCGAATCACCATTTGCCTTTGTTGATTTGAACAAAGGTGGCTTAGCAAACAGGGTTAGGATCCTGTCTACTAAGGCTTTTTAACTTTATGAGCCGTAAGGGTCTCATAAAGGTTTTTCTCCCTACGAGTCGTGAGGATCTTGTAGGTGTATTTTCTTCTTAGGAATCGTGAGGATTCCCAAGTGATATTTTCTCTCGTAAGTCGTAAGGATCTTCCAAGAGTGTTTTCTCCTTATAAGTCGAGAGGACTTACAAGTGTCGTTCACCATATGGGGACATTTCTTGCCATTGGTGGAACTTGATGGGGAAATGTTTATTTGTACCCATGGATTGTATACAGGGGTCAATATTGGACCACCTGTAGGGCAACTTAGGGGATATAATGGCTTAAGAACAGGTTCAGATCCCTGTAGTTTAAGACTTTGAATCTTATGAGTCGTGAGGGTCTCATAAAGGGAATTCTTCTTACGAGTCGTGAGGCTCCCGCAAGTGTAATTTCTCCTTAGGAATCATGAGGATTCCTAAGTGTGTTGCTCCTCTGTGAGTCGTAAGGATCTTACGCGGGTATTTTATCCCCATAAGGTCGAGAGGACCTTGCGAGTGCACGTGAATTTTTTTATTTTACAAGTTTGCGCCCTATTCGGTTTTTCACAAACTCGCCGGCAGTCCTGCTGTTTTTACTCACAGCGCCCTTTCGGCTTTTCATTCGTGCCTATTTTGCTTGTGGACATACCCTTTTTTTTTAACGAGATCGCGTCCTTCCGGGTTTTCACAAACTCGCCGGTAGACCTGCTATTTTTACTCACTGCGCCCTTTCGAGTTTTCATCCGTGCCCATTTCGCTTATGGACATACCCTTTTTTTGCGAACGATGGAACTCTTACAAATAGTTTCACGGCGAGTGACCCATCTATTTACTGGTGGGATTTGGGGGTGGCTTCATCTCTAAAGTAGCTGCGTAGCCAGTGGGACTTGAGTTGCAGCCTCTGCCGTTGAGACTTTGACTGTAATATAAATCTCAAGGAAGCATATCACCGTTTTAGAGGCGATGTGCTAGTTTAGGGATATCTCGGTCCGTTATCGCCATGTTTTGAGGCAAATTTTTAGTTTTAAGGACTTCTCGGTCCATTGCTGCTATATTTGAGGCAAATAATTAGTTTAAGGACTTCTCGATCTGCTGTCGCCTTGTTCAAGGTGAACAATTAGTTTAAGGACTTCTCGGTCCGGTATCGCCGTTTTTGAGACGAAGTTTTAGTTTAAGGACATCTCGGTCCGATGCCGCCGTATTTGAGGCGAATTTTAAGTTTAAGGACATTTCGGTCCGTTATCGCCATGTTTGGGGCGACAGAGTTTCTTTGCATACAACTCTCAGAGTTTTTGACTCAGGAAGATAGCGAGCGAACACGAGCGTCGTCATCTATCATTGACCTAGGTCATGACTCGTTAGGCACAGTATTTTTTGAGGAATCAGCCGTTTATTGGCCGGAAGGGTCTTTCGCTATGCATATCCATGAGCAGGTAGGCTCCACCTTAGTAGAATTTGTCTATGATGTACGTGCCTTCATAGTTTGGCTCGAATTTTTCCCATTTTGCACGATTGGGGATCATCGGTCTTTTGACGACTAGCACGAGCTCGCTTTAGCGGAATGTTCTCGGCCTAGTCAGTCTTTCGTATGACCGTGTCATCCTTGCCTTATAAGCCTCCAGGTTTTGCTGTGCTTTAAGGCGAGTTTCGTCGAGGGAAATTTCCTCAGGGATTTTTCTTTACCTTTGTCTTTTTTGCTCGAACCCTTATTTGTAGGTCCGAGTGTAACAACCCCAAACTTTCTGTACAATTTTTTTTCAAAAATACAGAAAGGGATACTTGAGCCTGAGCACAAATTATAAGTTTGATTTGCTTTTGAACAACAAGAAGGAGTTTGTAGCTCATTGGTAAGACCTTGCACTGCTGAACCAAAGCACCAGAGTTCAAATCCAATCAACCACACATTTTTTTAATTAAATTCTTTTAATCTTTTAGAAGCCCAAGAGTCTAAACATGCACTACATGTAATAGGGTAAGTTACAGAATAAACAAATGGGTCCACGAGTCAAGACGAAGCGACGGGGACACGAGGCAAGGAGACGCGGCCCGACTCGGCCGGCCGCCGGTCCGACTCAGTCGAAACCTTAATTTTTTTTAACCTATGCGACCTTTGAACTCCCCCCATAACCCCTGTATTATTTAAATTCCCTGCAAATTACAGAGCAAATTAAAACACACATTTAATCCATTTTAATACAAAATTTTAATACACCATTTCATTACCCTAAATCCTAATTTTTTCTATAAATACCATATCTCAAATCACCCCCTCACTCACAAATCCCTGCCCAAACTCTCAAGAAAATTCCCAAAACTTTTGTGTGCAAGTGGAGTTAGCAAAAGGCGAAACTCCGACGAACTTCCGACGACGATCCGAGGAGATTCCGACGTCGAAACGACGCACCGGCACCTCCTACCTCTTCCTCCTTCTCTCTTCTAGTCTAATAACCTGTAAGTCCCTACTTCTTCCTCTTTTCCCTATTCTAAAAATATTTAAAACTAAAACCCGACGGAAGCGGAGTTAATCCAACTTCCGATTCGGTTTTTCCTTAAAAAGTTCTATTTTTCTTAAACACAATAATACCAAACTATTATGTCATGACCATTAAATATTAACAAAGGCAATAGAATAAGTTTGACATCAAAATAATAACCGTAGTAAGTTTTATTCCGCTTTTACATTAAAATACCTTCATATTTCATTTCGACATACTTGAACTTTTTAAACCGTATTACCTTAGAAAACTCAAGAGGTAATGACCTACCTTCTCACAACACACATATCTAACATAGCACGATAAAATTTGGGAACATAGATTCGGGAAAATACGACTTTACACATAACTACCTCCAACTTATAAAAACAGTTTTCTACAAGATGTGTATTTTAACAAATCTTTGCAATTGCACCTCTACAACCCATTTCGGGGAACCCATTCGGTATGGTGTGGATTAACGCACATCCTCGGGCCTACTAGAGTGAGATGCAGACCTCCGCAAGAAGCATACGGTCTCGAAAGATTTAAAATACAATTTTCTTTAGAAAATATGATTTCTATTATAAATAAAACTTATATTTTTTATAAATAAATATATATATAATTAATGTCAAAATATCTATTTTTAATATTTATAATATTTCACATTTCCAAAATTCATGAAAAACATCTCATTTACAAGAAAATACCATACAATTCCAATATTACAAATAAATAGCATATATTATGAAATTAGGTTCTATTTACTAGAAATGTCACATTGATAAATTATACATTCATGAAAACTCTAAAGACGATAATAAAACACTTGAGGTGTATTTTGAAAATTATACAAAATTATTTTTACATAAAACCCCCTCAAGTTATACTAAATTACAATAAAGACCCTAGAAAACATAGGTTTAACCGGGACCAGTCTCTTGAGCCTCAGCGAGCCGGAGATATGGGTGCCTGCCTATTTAAGGTAGACAACTTAACAAACGGTGTTATCAACACGGTAATTGTCTTTGAAAAAGACACAAATCCTGTCGTCCATGTGCAGCAGTTACCGATAGCACCAAAACATAATTCAGGATTCAATTTCTTTTCTAATTGTCCGACTCAGACTGAGTCTCGATATAATAAATCTGACTTGAATATGATTCAAGTATAAACTACAACTCAATATGAATCCATATATTCAATCTGTTCAATCTGTTCAATCTATATTGACCGAACCGGACCATGGATATACATCCATCTACAGGATTCTCCAATTACATCCATTTACTGATATCATGGTTTCGGCAAGTCATCCATTTATATACAATATACAATTCAAATAATACAAACAATACAATCAAGACATCGCGGGGTTTATAAGGGTAGATTGGTACGGAAGGTGTTAGAAGTGGCACGAGACAGCAACCATAAAGACACCTAACCTGAATTCAATTGCCGTTGTACTGTGGCTGAACGGTTCCTTGTACTCCGTATACCGTAGTCTCTGGTCTAGTGAGACTTCTATCGTATACACTGGCCTCTTCTGTACCAAACTACAAACAACAGCGTTAACAATATAATACAACTTTAAAAGTTACACCCTCTCTCTGTCTATTCTATTTCTTCCTCATCTTTGGGACTTACCGAGCGATTTTTTCGCTGACGACATTCTATTTTTTCTTCTTTGGAATGTCGTCAGGTGATTCGGACTCACTGGAGATCAAGCCCACCAGCGAGGATTTGGACCAGCTAGCTTTCAACCCAGAGCTTTAGATTCCTTGTGCACATTTACATTATGTATTTTCCATTTCTGTTATGCCACTATTTAGGCATTGCTTTCCATTCCATATATTTACTTTTTACATGTATTGTAAAAAAAATGTTAATAAATAAAGTTGTTCATTTACATCCTGTCTCTTGTGCATTTTACTTATATTGCTTAGATACGCTTAGCGTGTTTATTTCTAAGTAAATACGTAGCGGCCTCGTCGCGTCCCCTTCACCGTATACTGGGAAGCGGGGCGTGACACCGAGGTTCTTTTTAGGCAGCGTGCGGCTATGCAGCTGAATGTTCTCACAGTTCTTCTCCCCCTCTTATTTTTCGGAGGTGGAGTCTTTGAAGAGAGGGTTGAGGGTCATTTCGTCCTCAGAATCGCTCTCGAAGTTAAGAGCTTGGGTTTTTTTTCTTTCCGGACTGGTATCAACCATATGACGGTTGCCGGCCTTTTTTTATGCGTACTTGTTGCACCTTTTTGCTGTCAACGAGCTTCGCGCATCATCATCTTGAAGTGTTTTTTATGGGCAACATATCCTTACCACCACTTCTTGAAGGTACTGCATTCTTCGGTGGGGTGGGTGACCCTCTGATGATATATACAGTAATTTGGATGTGAATCCTCTCCGTCGAGACGTATGACCCCAGGAGTGTTTCTTACAAGAGGTGGCAGCCTCATTCCCATTGACAAGGCTTTGGCGAACCGCTTCTCTGCCTTGATCCTTCTCTTATTTGTGACATGGGTGCTTCGGTTTGGTTGGAGTACTTTATGACTCTTCCTAGTCGCAATTTCTTCATCCTGACGCTGACGCTTAGCCTTTCCGTATATGGCTGTTTCGTGTTCTCGGCCAGCTTTGCTTTTTCGAAAGGCTTCGTTTAATAGCCTATCGATCGGGTCTTCTGGAAGTTCCGAGGATTTTAGCGCCGATTCTGCCCCAAGTTCCTCTGCGCTGTTTTCTGACGCCGAGGGAGCATCTTCGCCACTTAACGATGAATGGGAGATCATGTGGCAACTTGCTACATAGTCTTCGGTTTCTTCTGATGAGTCATTTTCCTCATCGTTGTCATTATATTCGTTCTCAAGAATATGCTTGAGGAACTCTTCGAGGGTGACCGGTATCCGCTCCTTCTGGTTGTACTCCTCCAACGCGTCGATGTACCTTTGTATGTTTGTGCGCTTTTCGTCATACTCGGCAGGCAGCACAGGATTCTTGGTCTTCTTCTTTTTCTTCGAAGACTTTGAAGGCTTGACTTTGGTATTTTGCCCTTTGTCAACAACTTTCGGTATAGAACGCGGTTTCAGCATCCCTTCGATGATTTTGAGTTCAAGCGGGCTTTTCCACCCGACTGCCGGACAAGCCTGTAGATCCTTCAGCATTCTTTTGGTCTTTGCTGATAGAACGATTTCCCACGGAGTTTCTTCTACGAGCGAGCATGATTCCCCCCGGTGCATCTACCTTTTTAGGAGTGTGCTTCTGTGGCGGTTTCACCCTCCAGTTCTCAGATAGTGCGAACTTCCCCTGTTGATACTGATCCTCGACCCAGTTCTTGAAGACGTAGCAATCTTGTCACGTCCCGCTTCCCAAAATACGGAATACGGGAGGCGACTAGGCCAGCCATACTCCTACGGTCAAGGATAATCCCGCCGTAGTCACACTTCGGCTTCTAGCATTACATGGTAATCAGTAATTACAACACAGAAGTAAAGGAAACACATCACAAGTTTATTACACCAACTTTTATTATTCACAGTTTACAATAGAATGAAAGAAAAGAAATTACTAACCAAGTGCGAATACAAGGTTGATTTATGGAAAGCGGTAAAAGTACTGAAGGCACGACCGTCTAGATCTTTGCGAGCTCGAAGGGTATGTCTGACTCCTGAATTCGGTCCTCTTCAAACTCTGAGCATGCATACTCAGGTCGTCAGAGCAACGTAATAACAATATTATAATAATCACAAAAGACAAGAAAATAAAAGTAATAACGGCGGAGATAATAAATGCAGGCAATCAATATGCACTAACTGATGCAATGTATGATCTGTGTCCCTATCGGTCTCTAAGTCACTTTGAAATCGAGTTGTGGAAAAGAGTGATCATGTTTAACGAGGGTCTCGTACGTACCCGAGATTACGTCCCACTGTTGCCCGGGACATAACCCTGTCAGCCGGACCGCTAGGTCCAAATCTAATATATAAGAGTCGATGTTCGAATGATCATCCTCTAAATCACTGAGCTCGCTAAATACAATTTCCTTTCCACTTCGATTTTCCCCTTTTCCCCCAGGTTTTACTATCTATGAGTATGGGCTAGTTGTGTGCAAGTACGCATCAATAACACAGTTTTATTCACTATTCAATGTATTACCACTATCATGAACCATTCACTTTTCACTGGCGTACTTGACACTCCTAAACCGATACCATTCACGCTCGACAATGCATTGTACACTGAAACTTAATAATGACGTGCACTATCACTAAGAGTATTACAGTCGGATAAAACTGTGAATCATGCCGCTAAACAATATATATGCAATACAAATCACTATGCGTCTCATGAACTTATAAAAATCGCATCAAATCCTACGTTCAGAATTAAGCAAGTCATGATCCTAAAATTTCTCAACACTAAAAGATACACAACTTTCATATTTTCCTTTTGCCTAATTCTCAAAAATAGAGTTCAAATATCAGTCACAAAAACTAGTCCCAGTCCCAGTCTTAAATCCTGCCAAGCATACCCCTTGTTCAAAAAAAATCCATAAGGGCCTGTTTGGTTGCAGGATTATGGATTTGGATTTGGATTTTGGATTGTGGAATCCTGAGATTCCATAATTTTATGTTTGGTTGATAGATTTGAATTTCTAGGATTCCTTTGTTTTTTATGGGGGGCCCACCACAAAACAAGGATTCTTGAATCCTAAAAAATTTCAAGGATTTTCAAGGATTTGGCACTATTCATTGTACTTTTAGATGGGACCCGTGTACTCTATTTATTTAATAATCATCTATCTATCTCTCTCTCTCTAAAATCCTCAAATCCAAATCCCATTTTTTTCCACCAACCAAACAGAGATTAGAAAGATCTACAAATCCAATACTAGGAATCCAAAACCAACCAAACAATAAATTCCCAAATCCAGAAATTTCAACCGTACTATTTTGTAATCTAAATTTCATAATCCTGCAACCAAACATGCCCTAACAAATCCATTTTTCCACCCCACCATCCACGAATTTTTTTTGGGTGCTAAAATCTAACTTAATCCTTTACAACTTTGTAATTATTCTCATGATCAAATTCTAATCATAATGGTTATCAAAAATTTCACAAACACACACAGACTCTGGCACTGAATTTCCAGAACAGGGTCTAGATTAAGAAATCATTTTGGCAAACTACAATTAAACTATAATTGTACATATGATCAATTATGCATAGATGGACAATTAAAACATGGGAATTATATATCAGAGACGTCTGTACTCTAGCAGCAGACGTCTCCACGGGAAATTTCTGAGATGTTCATAAATTAAACAGTTCAATGATTTCTAAAAACTTCGTTATTTTTTTTCCAACCAAATAAAAATCAAACGTTTCAGAAATTTCCCGCACAACGGTTAGAAGGCACATGCATTAATGAGTCAATCATCGCCGTTTGACAGCGGTTCCATGTCTAAAATTTTGGCTTGGATGATTAATCAAACACGCGGCCGCAACAACCGAAACTAAAGATTTTCCTTCATCTTTCATGATGGAATATGATCCCTACAATTTCTTTAGTCACTAAATTAAATCCGAAACCAAACAAACACATGCAATTCTACTTAGAAGCTACACGTTGCATTTTTACTTACCGTGTTCCATGAAAACATTATATTAACAATATAAATCCTAACCTATAGCATGAATAGCAAGCCAGCCAAACTTTCCTGACGACGTATTGATGACGGTACGGCAGCGATGCGGCAACAGCGGTGATCTACGGCTACGGTGGCGGGTGCAGCGGAAAGGAGCTTAGTGTCGACGTCTTGGGCTCGGCAGTGGCAGCTGCGGGCTCGAGTGGTCGTTGGTTGGTGAAGGGGAGGCGAGATCGTCGGAGGCGACAAAGTTGCAGCTGGCAGCAAGAGGGGTCGAGCTTGGGGCTGTGGGAACGAGGCGTCCGGAGTTGCAGAGGTGGTGGCCAGAGCTTGGAGGTTGGAGGAAAGAGTGGCGGTGGTTTGGAGGCGGCCGGTAGTGGCTTAGGTGGTCATCGGCGTGGAGGCGACCGGCGAGCAGAGGAGGAAGAGAGTGATTGTGAGAGAGAGAGGGAGAGTGCCGTGTTTTTTTTAAAGAGGAAGAGAGAATGAACGGGAGAGAGAGGGGAATTATTAGGATTAAGAGTAACTAATAGGATACAAAGAGGAGATTTATTATGATTAATAAGAAAGTAAAGGAGAGTAATGGGAATATATAATAATATAATTATAAGGTTTTTAATGAAATTAATTTGTGTAGGATTTGGGTTTAAATGAGAATTTTTTTTTTTGAATTTGAAAAGAAAAGAGAAGGTAAGTAATCTGTTGTTTAAAAGTAAGGCCTTGGGTTGTTGGGCTTGGGCTCAAGAAAATTTTGAAGGAAAAATGTGTGGTTTAAAAGTAAGGCCTTGGGTTTAGGGTTAGGTTCATAGTAAATAAAATAATTAGAATATAATAAATAATTTAAATGGGTAGAATATTTTATTTGAATACAGGTATTGGCGTAGATAAAGACCGGGTATTACATCATGCCATCCTTACAAAAATTTCGTCCTCGAAATTAAAGCGACGAAAATAAAATGGCGATACAAAACGGTTACTCGAAGAGATGTGGGAATCGTGAACGGATATCCTCCTCACGTTCCCAGGTAGATTCCCCCGGTGAACGGCCGCCCCAAGACACTCGGACTAACGGAATGACTTTACTCTTCAGCACCTTCTCTCTACGGTCGAGTATGGTAGTAGGCTGCTCCACATAAGTCAAATCCACACCCAAGGTCAATTCAGAATGATCGAGAACATGACTTTCGTCTGAACGTAGCGCCGCAACTGTGACACATGAAATGTGTTGTGTACGCCCGCTAACGAAGGGAGTAAGACAAGCCGGTAAGCCACTTCTCCGACCCGTTCCAAAACTTTGAATGGTCCGATGAATCGGGGACTGAGTTTCCCGTGACTTCCAAACCTGACAACACCGCGGGTAGGAGAAATCTTCAGAAACACATGATCTCCGACCTTAAATTCTAGTGCTCTCCTGCTAACATCCGCCCAACTCTTCTGTCAGTCCTGAGCCGTCTTAATACACTGTCTGATCATCTGAACCTTGTCTACCGTCTGAACAATAAGTTCGGGGCCAATAGTCTTCACTCACACACGTCATCCCAACAAACAGGAGATCGACATTTCCGTCCGTACAGTGCTTCGAATGGGGCCATCTGGATGCTAGCTTGGAAACTGTTGTTATAAGAAAACTCCACTAGATGTAGGTGATCCTCCTAAGAACCTTGAAAGTCAAGCATGCACGCCCTCAACATGTCCTCGAGTGTCTGAATAGTACGCTCGGACTGTCCGTCCGTCTGTGGATGTTAAGTCGTGCTGCATTTGAGATGTGTACCCAGACTCTCCTGTAAACTCTTCCAAAAGTACAAAATGAATCTAGTGTCCCGATCTGATACTATACTTACCGGAACTAGTCGCACTACCTCTTGCATGTATTTCTCCGCAAGCGACTCTATCGATTGTCCCACCCGGAAGGGTAAAAAGTGTGCTGCTTTCGTAAGACGGTCGACGATAACCTAAACGGCGTTGTTGCCTTGTGGACTCCACGGTAAAGCAGTCACAAAATCCATAGTGATGTGCTTCCATTTCCATTCTGGTATTGGAAGCGGTTGCAACAGTCCAGCCGTTTTCTGGTGTTCAGCCTTTACTTGCTTACATACTAAGCACTTGGATACAAACCGTGCAATCTCTCGCTTCATCCCGTTCCACCAATAATGTTGCCTCAGATCTCGATACATTTTCGTGCTTCCCGGATGTACAGAATAAGCTGAACTGTGAGCCTCAGCTAGTACTTCTTCTCTAACATCTCCCTTGGGAACGCAGAGTCTGCTACCGAATCTCAAAGAACCGTTTCGATGTATGATTAAGTCTGTCCTCAGCCTAGCTTTCACTTGCTCTCTGAACTTCTGCAGCCGGGGATCGTCATCTTGTGCAACCTTAATACGATCTACAAGAGAAGACTGCACCTGTAACTGCCAAAACTGCTTGATTTCACTCGGTGTAACAACCTCTAGTTCGAGCTTCTGAAAATCCTCAATGATGCTCCTTTGCCTGGTCAACATCATGACCGCTGGCTTGCGACTGAGGGCGTTGGGTACGAGATTTACTTTTCCCGGATGATACTGTAAGTCCAAGTCGTAGTCCGCCATTAGTTCTAGCCATCAACGTTGTCTCATATTCAGTTCTCTTTGAGTGAACACGTATTTCAGACTCTTGTGATCCGTGTACACCTCTACCTTTTCGCCCAGTAGGTAATGTCTCCAGATCTTCAATGTGAAAACCACTGCGGCTAACTCCAAGTCGTGTGTTGGGTAGTTCTTCTCGTGATTCTTCAGCTGTCGTGAGGCATAAGCAATTACCCGACCGTGCTGCAACAGAACGCAGCCTAAGCCTTTTCCTGAAGCATCGCTGTGTATCACCAAACCACCCGAATTGTCTGGCACTGTAAGAATAGGTGTCGTGGTCAATTTCTGTTTCAGTACTTCAAAAGCCCGAGTACATTCCTCCGTCCATACGTACGGTACTTCCTTCCGTGTCACTTTTGTCAGAGGTTCAGCGACTCGTGCAAAATCTTGAACGAACCGCCGATAATATCCCGCCAATTCCAAGAAGCTTCTGATTTCGGCTACTGACTTCGGTGTCGGCCAATCTCTAACAGATTCTATCTTTGCTGAGTCCACTGAGATGCCTTTACCCGAAACAATGTGTCCCAAAAATTGCACTTTGTCGAGCCAGAACTTACACTTGCTCAATTTCGCGTATAGCTTCTCTTCCCGAAGAATTTGTAGTACCGTTCGCAAGTGTTCGACGTGTTCCTCTCGAGTCTTAGAGTAGACTAGTATGTCGTCGATGAATACAACGACAAAAGTGTCTAAATATTTTGCAAATACTCTATTCATCAGATCCATAAATATAGCTGGGGCATTGGTGACGCCGAACGGCATCACCAGAAATTCATAATGCCCGTATCGGATCCTGAAGGCCGTCTTGCATACATCTTCGGCCGTTACTCTAATCTGGTGATAGCTCGAGTGAAGGTCCAGCTTCGAAAATACCTTGGCACCACCCAACTGATCAAATAAGTCGTCGATGCGTGGAATGGGGTATTTGTTCTTTATTGTTACTCTGTTCAGCTCCCGGTAATCTATGCACATTCGTAGCGATCCATCCTTTTTCTTCACCAACAAGACTGATGCACCCCACGGCGAAACGCTTGGGCGAATAAATCCTTTCTCCAGGAGTTCTCCAATTTGCTTCTTCAATTCAGCTAACTCCACTGGTGCCATTCTGTACGGTGCCTTGGAAACTGGAGATGTACCTGGGATCAAATCTATCGAGAATCCCAAAACGCGTGGAGGTGGTAGACCAGGTAAATCTTCAGAAAACACGTCAAGAAAATCCCGAACGATTTCTGGTGCATGGTCTTCATCAATCTCCATAGCTGTCAATACTTTCGGCTTGGCTCTATACTTGGTTGGCTCCAAAGACTCGCTTCCTCCTTCAAAGACAAATTATGGGTGATTGGGAATGCGGAAAGTCATATTCCTAGCTCGGCAATCAATAACCGCATGGAATGCACTCATCTAATCCATCCCGAGAATTGCGTCATAGCTGCCTGTTCCGATTAGAAGGAAATTCGCATAGAATTCCCCGCCACATACTACTACTGGACAAGATCTATATTCTCGACTAGATACTATAACACCATTACCCGTATGTATTTCCCATCCATTGGTCAATGGTTCGTGTGGTACAGAGTGTGTATCGACAAAATATGCAGATATGAAACAGTGTGATGCTCCGGAATCAAACAGTACTCTAGCTGGCATAGAATGTACGAGTAGAATACCTGTTACAACTTCTCCTGAGGCCTCTGCCTGCTCAGCGGTCAGGGTGAAAGCCCTTCCATGACCGCGGCCTGTGTTGGTTTGCCTCTGTTCTAGCGACCTCTGTTGTTGCGGTCCAGGCCCTCCTTGTAGCTCTGCTCGCTGAGGACACCCACTCACCCGGTGCTAGTTGGATCCGCAAATTAAACACTGTCCTTTGGAACGGAGACAGTCCTTCTGGGTATGTCCATCCCTGTGGCAGTAGCCGCAGACTAAGGCATTACTCTGTGGACGATGCTGGGGCACGAAGAGATGCTTCATCTGCGTCATCCCTGGCCTGTGAACTGGTATGACCCCTCGGGACGGTGTGTGAGTACGCGTCGGAACAACTGGGGGCCTCCTATCACTCAATCTGGGTCCTCTGAATTTATTGATTAGCTCCTCCTGAATTCGTGCAGCGTTGAGCACCTGCGCGAAAGTATGCAACTCGAGTGACGCAATCAGCTGTTGCAGCTCAAAGTCAAGTCCCTGTAAGAAATGCCTGGCCCTGATGGCCTCTGAAATGATCATATATGAAGCGAATCGGCTCAGCCGGTTGAAT
This sequence comes from Agapanthus africanus, assembly GCA_030015575.1. Lineage (NCBI taxonomy): Eukaryota > Viridiplantae > Streptophyta > Magnoliopsida > Asparagales > Amaryllidaceae > Agapanthus > Agapanthus africanus. Next base: position 7,015,251 of record CM057338.1, on the reverse strand, counting down.
TCTGCCACATACACGTCAACAGGATGGCCGTTCTGCTTCAGTAAGATAAATTTCTCTTCCAATTCTGCCTTAGCGGTGGGGGGAAAGTAGTGGTCCAAGAAGCACTCTTTGAACTTGCTCTACTCGATCGGCCCATCAAGTCTGCTCTTTTCGACGGACCACCAAGTACGGGCTTCGCCCTCCAGCTGAATCTTTATTACATTCACCTTCTCTTCATCGGATACCCGTGCGGCCGTCAGTAGGTTCTCCACATTGACCAGCCATTGTTCGGCCTCGAGTGGTTCGGCTAGTCCTGTGAACACAGCTGGGTGTAATCTCCGAAAATCCGACACCGTGCCAGTCCTGGCAGGCGTAGCTGGTGTAGCGGTGTCCTCGGGAGCGGTAATGAGAGCGGTGAATCCCTTTAATGCGGTAATCGCCCTGAGTCCTTCGGTAAGTAGGTCCGTCTTTCTCTCTTGGGCTTCCGCGAGGGTCGTTAGTGCATTCAGGATCCTCTCTGTGTGATCCTGAGAATCAGAGTCCGAGGAGCGATCGTTCGGAGAAGTCATGTCGCTGAAATAGATGAACTGATATGATTAGATTCAAGGATGAAAGTGAGAAATAGTGAAGTGAACATAATATAATAAAGCGTAGTTAATGTTATCCCTTAATATTAAGCATGGCTTTGATACCAACAAAACTATGTCACGTCCCGCTTCCCAAAATACGGAATACGGGAGGCGACTAGGCCAGCTATGCTCCTACAGTCAAGGATAATCCCGCCGTAGTCACACTTCGGTTTCTAACATTACATGGTAATCAGTAATTACAGCATAGAAGTAAAGGAAACACATCAATAGTTTATTACACCAACTTTTATTGTTCACAGTTTACAATAGAATGAAAGAAAAGAAACTACTAACCAAGTGCGAATACAAGGTTGATTTATGGAAAGCGGTAAAAGTACTGAAGGCACGACCGTCTAGATCTCTGCGAGCTCGAAGGGTAGGTCTGACTCCTGAATCCGGTACTCTTCAAACTCTGAGCATGCATACTCAGGTCGTCAGGGTGACGTAATAATAATATTATAATAATCACAAAAGATAAGAAAATAAAAGTAATAACGGTGAAGATAATAAATGCAGGCAATCAATATGTCACTAACTGATACAATGTATGATCTGTGTCCCTATCGGTCTCTAAGTTACTTTGAAATCGAGTTGTGGAAAAGAGTGATTATGTTTAACGAGGGTCTCGTATGTACCCGAGACTACGGCCCGCTGTTGCCCGGGACATAACCCTATCAGCCGGACCGTTAGGTCCAAACCTAATATATAAGAGTCGCTGTTCGAATGATCATCCTCTAAATCACTGATGTCGCTAAATACAATTTCCTTTCCACTTCGATTTCCCCCCAGGTTTCACTATCTATGAGTATGGGCTGGTTGTGTGCAAGTACGCATCAATAACACAGTTTTATTCACTATTCAATGTATTGCCACTATCATGAACCATTCACTTTTCACTGGCGTACTTGACACTCCTAAACCGATACCATTCACGCTCGACAATGTATTATACACTGAAACTTAATAATGACGCGCACTATCACTAGGGGTATTACAGTCGTATAAACCTGTGAATCATGCCGCTAAACAATATATACGCAATACAAATCACTATGCGTCTCATGAACTTATAAAAATCGCATTACATCCTACGTTCAGAATTAAGCAAGTCATTATCCTAAAATTTATCTACACGAAAAGATACACAACTTTCATATTTTCCTTTTGCCTAATTCTCAAAAATAGAGTTCAAATATCAGTCACAAAAACCAGTCACAGTCCCAGTCTAAAATCCAGCCAAGCATACCCCTTGTTCAAAAAAAATCCATAACAAATCCATTTTTCCACTCCACCATCCACGAATTTTTTTTGGTGCTAAAATCTAACTTAATCCTTTACAACTTTGTAATTATTCTCATGATCAAATTCTAATCATAATGGTCATCAAAAATTTCACATACAGACACAGACTCTGGCACTGAATTTCCATAACAGGGTCTAGATTAAGAAATCATTTTGGCAAACTACAATTAAACTATAATTGTACATATGATCAATTATGCATAGATGAACAATTAAAACATGGGAATTATATATCAGAGGCGTCTGTAATCTAGCGGCAGACGTCTCCACGGGAAATTTCTGAGATGTTCATAAATTAAACAGTTCAATGATTTCTAAAAACTTCGTTATTTTTTTTCCAACCAAATAAAAATCAAACGTTTCAGAAATTTCCCGCACAGCGGTAAGAAGGCACATGCATTAATGAGTCAAATCATCGACGTTTAACAGCGGTTCCATGTCTAAAATTTTGGCCTGGACGATTAATCAAACACGCGGCGGGCGTGTCCGCAACGACCGAAACTAAAGATTTTCCTTCATCTGTCATGATGGAATATGATCCCTACAATTTCTTTAGTCATTGAGTTAAATCCGAACCCAAACAAACACTCTACTTGGAAGCTACACGTTGCATTTTTACCATGTTCCATGAAAACATTATATTAACAATATAAATCCTAACCTATAGCATGAATAGCAAGCCAAACTTGCCTGATGACCTATCGATGACGGTACGGTAGCGATGCGGCAACAGCGGTGATCTACGGCTACGGTGGCGGGTGCAGCGGAAAGGATCTTAGTGTCGACGTCTTGGGCTCGGCAGTGGCAGCTGCAGGCTCGAGTGGTCGTTGGTTGGTGAAGGGGAGGCGAGATCGTCGGAGGCGACAAAGTTGCAGCTGGCAGCAAGAGGGGTCGAGCTTGGGGCTGTGGGAACGAGGTGTCCGGAGTTGCAGAGGTGGTGGCCAGAGCTTGGAGGTTGGAGGAAAGGGTGGCGGTGGTTTGGAGGCGGCCGGTGGTGGCTTAGGTGGTCGTCGGCGTGGAGGCGATCGGCGAGCAGAGGAGGAAGAGAGTGATTGTGAGAGAGAGAGGGAGAGTGTTGTGTTTTTTTTTTTGTTTTTTTTAAAGAGGAAGAGAGAATGAACGGGAAAGAGAGGGGAATTATTAGGATTAAGAGTAATAAATAGGATATAAAGAGGAGATTTATTATGATTAATAAGGAAGTAAAGGAGAGCAATGGGAATATATAATAATATAATTATAAGGTTTTTAATGAAATTAATTTGTGTAGGATTTGGGTTTAAATGAGGATTTTTTTTTTTGAATTTGAAAAGAAAAGAGAAGGTATGTAATATGTTGTTCAAAAGTAAGGCCTTGGGTTGTTGGGCTTGGGCTCAAGGAAATTTTAAAGGAAAAGTGTGTAATTTAAATATGGACTTAGGCTTAGGATTAGATTCATAGGAAACAAAATAATTAGAATATAATACAAAATTTAAAATGGCTAGAATATTTTATTTGAATACATGTATTAGCGTAGATAAAAACCGGGTATTACAAATTCTCAATTGGGTGGCTCACTATTCTGTGATAGGAGCAGTAGTTGGGGTTGTTGACGCAGCCGGGTTGCGGTGGACGTCGTGGGTCTAGCAATGTGATGAGTTTGTTACGCATTGCCAACTCAATGGTCTCCTTATTTTATCGCGGGAAAACGAGTAAGCATGTCCTAGCCTTTCTTCGAGGGATAGGCGTGGACGTGCATTGTTTTGGCAAGCAATTGGTTTTGGGTCACTCGGCTGTTGTTGAGTGTTAGAAGGCCGCTTTCCCTTTACCCTTGGCGTTTCGAGGGTCCATATTTGAGGAGAAAGCCCCATGGCCCATCTGGTCCATTTGGGCCAGTTTATCGATCAAAGCCTGGAAGGTCGTCGGCTTGAAGAACGTCACGAACTGGGACACAGTCGTTTGCGGATCTAGGGTCCCGATGAACATGCCCACGGCGGGGGATTCTTCGATGCGTTATTCGCACTTTGATCACAGGTTCCGCCACCGGATCGCGTATTGGACCCAGGTTTCTCCTGGTTTTACCCTAGCATTGATTAATGCCGTGATCGGGGTGCGCTCGCTTGCGCTGGCGAACCGCTGTGTGAACAGCACCCATTTCTGTGAATGTTCTCACGGAGTCATTTGGGAGCTCTGAGTACCTTTCAAAAGCCATTTCCGATAGGCTGCCAACGAATTGGCGAAGCAACGGTTGGTCGTCGCCTCCAGTGTTGCCGCACAAAGCTCTGAAATGAGTGACGTGCTGGTGTGGGTTGCATGTCCCCTTGTACACATGGAACTTGGGGATCGTATATCCCAGCGGGTATTTGATTTGGTCATATCAGCCTGGATACAGTCGCCCAGTTCTAACGATTTGGCGAGCCGCTTCATTTGCTTGATGAGTTCGTATTTGTTAAGCTATATAATCATCAAGAGCAGCCTTGCAGATCGTTTTCTCCTTGGCCACTGATAAAGCCGGAAGAGAGTTTGATATTTCCTCTCTGTCATCCTCAATGATTATCGGCAGATCCTCGGCTGGAGGTTCTGGCTGGATCATCATTCCAACCATATCCTGGAATAAAAGAGCCATCTGTTTTATGTTGGCAGCCTGCTCAACAGCTTCCTTATCCTTTCTTTCAAGCACCCTTCGCAAGAACTCTGTATCAGTCTCCTGCTCTTGGTGCTGTTCAGATGCTGGTTCCGGACTTTCTTTCTGTCCGGTGAGTGCTTCCATTTTGGTCAGCATTTCCAAGAGCTTTTGTTAACGACCGAGTTTGCGGTCGATGAGCCACGGAAGCACGGCTTTCTTCTTTTCCGGAAGCCATGTAAACCGTGTGTACGATCATGCCCCCAGACTTGGGGCGTTTGGGTTCATTGCCTTTGGAATTTGCCGCTGGCGGTGAGATTTTCTTCGGCCTCCTCCTTTTATGGGAGGTCGAAGTTGAAGGAGCCGTTGTATCAGGCACCCTTCGCCGTATAGGGATGGTCTTCCTCTTGCCGAGCCTTCGATTTCTTCGGTCGACGAGAGTAGTTTTGATCAATCATGAAGTCCTGAACTTTTCGCCAGACTCTATGAATTTGGGAGGAGGGCCGTAGACGGGGCTGCTCAAGTGTTGCCTGCACTGTGTTTATGCAGGTGGGGGCGATTTCTTTAGCTCCGCCGTTGGAGAGTTCGTTCGCACCCTCCTAAGCAAATCAAAGCTGTTCCCGGTTGGAACATCAGCATCAACTTTCACTATTGAAGCCGGCGGAGTAAGTCCAGAGTGGGAGTTGCCCCCGGCTTTTCTCATCCGGCGCCAGTGGCGACGTCGAGCGTGTCTTGCAGAGAGGACCACCTCTGTTTTGGAACCAGCTGTTGCTGGTGTCAGCCTATTGAAGACTGAACGACCAATCTTCCGAAGACCGATCTTCTGGTATGGGATGCACTTTTGACGAATTCACCTGCAGGAGGAGTTGGGAGGGCTATCCGTTTTGGGGCAGCCCCTTTAGGTATGACGAGCCTCTTTGTGAGCCCGTTTTGGTTCTGGCTCAGCCTGTTGAAGACTGAGACGTCTGAGCTTTGACTCAGCCTGTTGAAGACCGAGGCATCGGATTTGAACGGCCCGTTAAAAAGGGCCGTTGTGGTTGCAGGTCGATCGAAAACCGACCTCTTGGGAGCTTCTTCCTGCGGCGCCGGGGCGCTGAAACTCGTTGGTGGGATCATGGTCCCGAAGAATAATCCGGTAGTAGCTTGAGTTACTTTCCCTACCGGCATTGAAAAGATGGAGGCCGCGTTGGGCCCGTAAGTCACTCCTCCAGTTGAGGCGGAGCGAGAGTTGCTGTTGCAAGTTGTGCAGTTGAAAGCCATTGATTTTTCTTCTTCTGCACAGGAGCAAGACACCAAATCTTAGTACCTCGAATCCAAGAGCAACAATAGCGAACCGCGATTTTGTTTGCGAAACACAACACACGAAGTGTGAAGTGAAAAGAGGAAAAGGTCCCACCGGGCATGCCAGAATCTGTTCACTGCCGGAGACGAAGACTAACCGGGAGTGTGTCACGCCCCGCTTCCCATTCTACGGCGAAGGGGACGCGACTGGCCCGCTACGTATTTACTCAGAAGCAAATACGCTAAGCGTAACTAAGCAATATAAAAGAAAATACACAAGAGGCGAGGTATAATAAAAACAACAGCTTTTATTTATTAACATTCTTTTGTACAATGCATGAAAAGGAAATACAACTGAAATAAAAATGATGCCTAAACAATGGCATGATAGGAAATGAAAAGTTCCGAATGGAAAATGTACAATGAAACTAGAGCTCTGGTTCTTCAGCAAGCTGATCCAAGTCTTCTGCAGATGTCTCGATCTCTGTCAGATCCAAACCACCTGAAGACATTCAAAGAAGAAAGAAAAAGAATGTCGTCAGCGAACAGATCGCTCGGTAAGTCCCAAAGTAAGAGGAAAGTAGAATAGACAGAATAAGAAAATATCTTTTAAAGTTGTATAATATTGTTGAAATGTTGTGTTAACGCAGTTGTTTGTAGCTTGGTACAGAAGGATGCCAGTGTATACGAGAGGGGTCTCAGTGTGCTAGAGACCAAGGCAAATGGAAGTATAAGGCTCCGTTATACAACCCGGAACAACGATAATTGGATTCATGTTAGGTGTCTTAATCTTACCGTCTCGTGCCACCTTTAACACCTTCCGTACCAATCTACCCCTTAAACCCCATAGTGTTTTATTTGTATTGTTTTGCACTGTAAATTGTATTGAATGTATAATTGAAAGACTGACCGAAACCATGATATCAGTAAACGGATGTAACCGTAGAATCATGTAAATGGAATAACTTGAGAACCATGTAAATGGAATATATATCCATGGTTCGGTCTAGTCAAGTTGTATAGATTGATAATTGGATTCATTAATTCATGTGTTCATATCGAATTGGAATATTGTAGATTGTAGATTGTACTTGAATCATATTCAAGTCAGATATAATCAGACTCAAACCCGAGTCAGACAATTAGAAATGTAAATCGAAGTCTTGATTATTTCTTAAACCTATAATTGCTAGGGTCCTTAGGGTAATTTATAAAACTTGAGGAGCTTTTATGTTAAAAATACTTTTATATACTTCTCAAAATACACCTCAAGTATTCATTATTCGTCTTTAGAGTTATAATGAATGTGGATTTTATATTGTGATATTTCTAGTGAAAATATCCTAGATTCATAATTAAAGGTATTTATTTATAATATTGATTTATTTAGAATTCATGGTATTTTAGTGTAAAATTTGTTCTTGTGATTTTTAGAAAAAGGTGGAATATTTATATCATAACAAAATAAGTATTTTTAAGATAAATATACATATATTTATACAAAAATAATTTTAAAAAATATTTTATATTCTAAAAATCTCATTTTCTTAAGATGTCGTATTTTAAATCTTTCGATACCGAATGCTCCTTGCGAAGGTCTGAATCTCGCACTACTAAGCCCGAGGGTAAGCGATAAACCGCACCATCCTGAACGGGTTCCCCAAAATGGGTTGTAGCGGCGCTTTGCAAAGATTGTAAGATACTAAATCTTTTAGAAAACGGTTTTATGAAGTAAGTGGTATTTATTTGTAAAGATGTCAATTTTTCCGTATTCTATGTTCTATGGTTTCCTAAGTCAATTTAACTATTCCTAACTGGTCTAAACGATAAGTTGTGAGATACCTCAAATCGCCTCTTCACCGCCAATTGTGGCCAGGTAAGTACAAGTGAAGAAAGGAGGGATCCGCTCACGAATCATCATGAGACGGGCATTTTAAAATTACCTTTCTCACTTGCCTAACCTAGACACCACAAAGTCAGGTTTAGATAAACGACCAATGTCCACAACTTATCGTATTTTCATAATAATTTGTATTTATTTAAAAAGTGTATCAAAACTAATCTTTTAGAAATGGTTTTATTAAATATATGGTATTTAAATAAAATGTTTATTTTCTCGTATTCTAGGTTCTCGGGGGTGTTGCATATGAGTGTGTGAGGAGGTAGGTCGTTACCTCGTGATCTACTTTAAATATATAGCAAGTTTGATAGGGTTAAATGAAGGATTGAAACAATGTGGTATTTAAGTGAAAAATACGATAAATTGAAAAGGCTATCATTTCATGTGACGAAACTTGATCAAATTGTTTGATTAGTGTTTAATAATCAACATAAGGATGTTTAAGTATGATTGTATTAGTGAGAAGTGGAATTTTATAGAAAACCAAATCGAAAATCGGATTTGTTCCGATTCCGTCGGGTTTTGTAATTTCGTATTTTTTTTTGAATAGAAAAGAGGGAAGGAAGTGGGACTTACGGATTTTAGATTGAACAAGGGAGTGAAAGGGAACTAGAGTGATTGCCGATGTATTGCTTCGTCGCCGGTAGTTCCCAAAACGTTCGCCGGAAATTCCGCCGGAATTTCGTCGGAGCTTCGCTTCGAGCTTGTTTTCAAAGCACACGACTCTTGGAAAATTTTTGAGAGAGTGGGCTCAGGATTTTGGGGTGAGAGGGTAGAGGGTAGGGGGTGTATTTATAGGGTAGGCTAGGGTTAGGGTAGTTGAAACGTTAAAATGAAAAAATGTGATAAAATGTATAAAAAAATGTATTAAAAGTGGAGTAATTGGGGTTTTAAAAGAGCTCTGGAAGTGGTCCGAGGCTGAAATTTTACAGGTGCATAGGGAATATGAAAAGACACACCTTTCATGTTGGGGCCGTCGCCTGAATCGGCCGACTCGGCCGTGACTCGGTCTGAGGACGGAGTCAGACCGAGTCAAGGCCGATTTGGCCAATTCCCGGCCAAGTCAGGCGGCCGGGATCCCTCCCGAAGGTTCATCTAACTCCTGAAAATGTTACATCTTTGGGTGTAGTAGGGTTTTTGTGAGATATGCACGTGTAAACTCTTGGTATTCTAAAGGTTTTAAAAAAATCAATATTAAAAATAATGTGGGGTATGGGATTTGAACTCTGGTGGCTTGGTTCAGCAGTGCATGATATTACCAATGAGTTACAAGCTCCTTCTTGTAATTATGGAGCTAATTAATTACTTAAAGTAATAACAGTAAATGTAAATACCCCAAATATACATTAATTTTAAAGCAAATTTTTGTACACCAAAAATGGAGTTGTTACATTCTTTTAACTTGTAATTAAAAAGCAAAATAATTACTTATAACTTGTGCTCAGGCTAAAATACCCCTTTATGAATTTTGAAAAAAATTTGAAAAAATTTGTATTGGAAATTTGGGGTTGTTACATTCTACCCTCCTTATAAAAATTTCGTTCTGGAAATTTGTAAAAGAAAAGTGTAACAAATTCAAAAAAAGTTTGGTGACTGGAGTATAGATAGTGTATAACAAGATGGTGCAAGGGTTTTTAAAAAAAATGTGAAAAATGTGTGATGGAATGAAAGAATGCGAAGGTTTTGGTAAGATTGTAAAAGAGGTGAGGGAATTTTGGGTTAGGACAGATTCAAAGTATAATATTCAAAGAATATGATAAGATTCAAGGAATATGAAATTGTAAAATTCAAGAAACATGAATTGTAAAGAATATTTTAGTTGCTGGTTCTTGTGTTTTATGTTGCTTAGGGTTCCATACAGCTCTGAGCTGCATGGGCCACCAACAAAACCTGTCACGCCCCGCTTCCCATTCTACGGCGAAGGGGACGCGACTGGCCCGCTACGTATTTACTCAGAAGCAAATACGCTAAGCGTAACTAAGCAATATAAAAGAAAATACATAAGAGGCAAGGTATAATAAAAACAACTTTTATTTATTAACATTCTTTTGTACAATTCATGAAAAGGAAATACAACTGAAATAAAAATAACGCCTAAACAATGGCATGAAAGGAAATGAAAAGTACCGAATGGAAAATGTACAATGAAACTAGATCTCTGGTTCTTCAGCAAGCTGATCCAAGTCTTCTGCAGATATCTCGATCTCTATCGGGTCCAAACCACCTGACGACATTTAAAGAAGAAAGAAATAGAATGTCGTCAGCGAACAGATCGCTCGGTAAGTCCCAAAGGTAAGAGAAAAGTAGAATAGACAGAATAAGAAGATATCTTTTAAAGTTGTATAATATTGTTGAAATGTTGTGTTAACGCAGTTGTTTGTAGCTTGGTACAGAAGGATGCCAGTGTATACGAGAGGGGTCTCAGTATGCTAAAGACCAGGGCAAATGGAAGTACAAGGCTCCGTTATACAACCCGGAACAACGGCAATTAGATTCATGTTAGGTGTCTTAATCTTACCGTCTCGTGCCACCTTTAACACCTTCCGTACCAATTTACCCCTTAAACCCCGTAGTGTTTTATTTGTATTGTTTTGTACTGTAAATTGTATTGAATGTATAATTGAAAGACTGACCGAAACCATGATATCAGTAAACGGATGTAACCGTAGAATCATGTAAATGGAATAACTGGAGAACCATGTAAATGGAATATATATCCATGGTTCGGTCTAGTCAAGTTGTATAGATTGATAATTGGATTCATGAATTCATGTGTTCGTATCGAATTAGAATATTGTAGATTGTAGATTGTACTTGAATCATATTCAAGTCAGATATAATCAGACTCAAATCCGAATCAGACAATTAGAAATGTAAATCGAAGTCTTGATTATTTCTTAAACCTATAATTGCTATGGTCCTTAGGGTAATTTATAAAACTTGAGGGGGTTTTATGTTAAAAATACTTTTATATACTTCTCAAAATACACTTAAAGTATTCATTATTCTTCTTTAGAGTTATAATGAATGTGGATTTTATATTGTGATATTTCTAGTGAAAATATCCTAGATTCATAATTAAAGGTATTTATTTATAATATTGATTTATTTGGAATTCATGGTATTTTAGTGTAAAATTTGTTCTTGTGATTTTTAGAAAAAGGTGAAATATTTATATCATAACAAAATAAGTATTTTTAAGATAAATATACATATATTTATACAAAAATAATTTTAATAAATATTTTATATTCTAAAAATCTTATTTTCTTAAGATGTCGTATTTTAAATCTTTCGAGACCGAATGCTCCTTGCGGAGGTCTGAATCTCGCACTACTAAGTCCGAGGGTGCGCGATAAACCGCACCATCCCGAAAGGGTTCCCCAAAGTGGGTTGTAGCGGCGCTTTGCACAGATTGTAAACTACTAAATCCTTTAGAAAACGGTTTTATGAAGTAAGTGGTATTTATTTGTAAAGATGTCAATTTTTCCGTATTCTATGTTCTATGGTTTCTTAAGTCAATTTAACTATTCCTAACCGGTCTAAACAATAAGTTGTGAGATGCCTCAAATCGCCTCTTCACCGCCAATTGTGGCCAGATAAGTACAAGTGAAGAAAGGAGAGATCCGTTCATGAATCATCGTGAGACGGGCCTTTTAAAATTACCTTTCTCACTTGCCTAGCCTAGACACCACAAACTCAGGTTTAGATAAACGTCCTATGTCCACAACTTATCGTATTTTCATAATAATTTGTATTTATTTAAAAAGTGTATCAAAACTAATCTTTTAGAAATGGTTTTATTAAATATATGGTATTTAAATGAAAATGTTTATTTTCTCGTATTCTAGGTTCTCGGGGGTGTTGCATATGAGTGTGTGAGGAGGTAGGTCGTTACCTCGTGATCTACTTTAAATGTATAGCAAGTTTGATGGGGTTAAATGAAGGATTGAAACAATGTGGTATTTAAGTGAAAAATACGATAAATTGAAAAAGCTATCATTTCATGTGACGAAACTTGATCAAATTATTTGATTAGTGTTTAATAGTCAACATAAGGATGTTTAAGTATGATTGTATTATTGAGAAGTGGAATTTTATAGAAAATCGAATCGAAAATCGGATTTGTTACGATTCCGTCGGGTTTTGTAATTTCGTATTTTTTTTTGAATAGAAAAGAGGGAAGGAAGTGGGACTTACGGGTTTTAGATTGAACAAGGGAGTGAGAGGGAACTAGAGTGATTGCCGATGTATTGCTTCATCGCCGGTTGTTCCCAAAACGTTCGCCGGAAGTTCCGCCGGAATTTTGTCGGAGCTTCGCCTCGAGCTTGTTTTCAAAGTATACGACTCTTGGAAAATTTTTGAGAGAGTGGGCTCAGGATTTTGGGGTGAGAGGGTAGAGGGTAGGGGGTGTATTTATAGGGTAGGCTAGGGTTAGGGTAGATGAAAGGTTAAAATGAAAAAAATGTGATAAAATGTATAAAAAATGTATTAAAAGTGGACTAATTGGGGTTTTAAAAGAGCTCTGGAAGTGGTCTGAGGCTGAAATTTTACAGGTGCATAGGAAATATGAAAAAGACACAACTTTCATGTTGGGGCCGTCGCCGGAATCGGCCGACTCGGCCGTGACTCGGTCTGAGAACTGAGTCAGACCGAGTCAAGGCTGATTTGGCCGGCCGGGATCCCCCTCGACAGTTCATCTAACTCCTGGAAATGTTACTGTTCCCCTCCGAATCACGGAGACGCAACCGCGTAGGTCCGTCTTGCCGGAAATTCAGGGCAGATGCTAATTGGTGCTATCCGTCCACCTCTCCAACGATGCCAAGTTGATTTATGGCACCATGTATCGAAGGTTTAAAAGGATGCGGCCGATATAGCAGACTTCGTCAGATTCCCCCTCGTCTGAGGGGTTTTTTTATTGTGGGGACGCTCTTCCCTGCAGGCGCAAGCCCCTGCAGTTAATTATGCCACCGCATCGCGATAACAACTTTCTCCTTCTCCATATGGTCACTTCGTGTCGTGGGTGTTTGTTTTGTGTTTGGTTGCCCGTGGATTGTATACGGAGACTAAGTTATGTTGTCGCCCGTAGGGCGTGGACTAGTCCAAATCCGTATCTTTCTTAGATTTGGGTTTGGAGGGGGGGTTGAGTTTAAGGATACTTTAGCCTCATTTGAGACTAAGATCAACTTAAACGTTTATTAAGGATACGGTAGTCTAATTTTAGACTAAGATCAACTTAACGGGATCGTTTAGATCCGACAAGAGAGCAATTGGGCTCTGTTATTTAGTTTAGTGACATTGCGGTCGATAATTAGTTTAAGGACATCACGGTCCATTGTTAGTTTAAAGACATCGCGGTCGAGGTTAAGGACATCATAGTCCATGAGTTTAAGGACCCCACAGTCCAATGTTAGTTTTAAGACATCACAGTCGAGATTAAGGACATCATAGTCCATGAGTTTAAGGACCCCACAGTCCAATGTTAGTTTTAAGACATCACGGTCGAGGTTAAGGACATCATAGTCCATGAGTTTAAGGACCCCACAGTCCGTTGAATGTATGGTTATCGGGACCCGTCACCTCTTTGAAGACGTTGAGGAATTACAACGACAAATATCAAAGGAGTGAAGAGATGTACCCTTGAACCGAGGTGAGTTGGTTGAAAGAACAGATGTGCTCAATTCAAAATAAGTTGAGGACTTATGGCCAGAATTGGGCTAAGTCCAATTAAAATGTTTTAACATTTTATTTTTGTCCTGGCTATTAAGCCTTTATTTGGGCTCAGCCCTTTTTAATAATGCTAAGCATTGGGCTTTGTCATTTTTTTTTTATCAGAACAGAGCATGTTCTGACAATGCGCCACGTGGCGCATCAGGCGCTTTGCGCCAATTGAAGAGCGCATTGCGCTAGCGCACCTGAAGGTGACACGTGTCGCGCTTAGCGCTAAGCGCCGGTTCATTAGCGCATTTGCGCTTTCCATTTATGAGCGCTTTGCGCTAGTCTGTTGGCGCACCAGTTAGTGGCACGTGGCGCGATTAGCGCTGAGCGCCAGTCCATGAGCGCAGCGCTCAGTTCAAAAAGCGCAAGGCGCAAGTGGTGTCTATGGTTGACACGTGGCAAGTTATGGCGCTGTGCGCCGATCCAAAGAGCACAAAGGCGCAATTCATGAATGCAAGCCACTTTCCAATAGCGCAAAGCGCATATGATCAATTTTAAGATCACAGAACAACTTTTATGTTCTTCAAAGGAGGCTTTGCCTCAAGATCCAAGAACAACAGTTCTTGTTTTTATAAAAGACTCTGCCTTTATAGATCAAAAGATCTGTGAATGAAATAAAATACTTCTTTTTATATTTTCATGATTAGATCTTTTGATCTTTTCTTTTTAATCAAAGACCTTGGTCTTTGATATAGATCTAAGATCTTTTTAGAAGATGTTTCTTCTTTTTACGAGATGATTTCATCTCTGTTGTTCAAGAATTAATTCTTTACCTTTAAAGATGAAGAAATGATCTTCTTTCTTCTAAAGGCTTGGCTTTCTTTCTCTTTGAGTTTTTCTCAAAGTTTGCAGAGAGTTTTCTCTATATGAGACTTGAAGTCTTGAGGCCTTTATATAGGGCCAATTTATTTGTTAAATCAGTTTAAGAGATCTTTCTCTTATTGATTTGGGAATATTTCCCACCGTCGGACCTTTGATCCTAAGGCTTCTGTTTTACAGAAAATAATCTTCTTGTTTTAATAAAATTAAAAAATCTTTCCATAACAGAATTTTAATTCTGATTAATAATTTATTATTATTAGATCTTTTGATCTAACGGTGGGGAATTCTTTTAATTCCAGCGCTGGCGCACAACGGCGCTAGCGCACCTGCGTTTGACACGTGGCGCGCAGCGCAGAACGCTGGATCTGAAGACGTTTCAAACATAGGTGTGCTAGCATGGTTGCACTGCGCTCTACGCCACGTGTCAAACGCAGGTGCGCTAGCGCACCTGTGTTTGACACGTGGCGCGCAGCGCAGAACGCTGGATCTGAAACGTTGCTTCAACTTTTAAATTTTGAATTTTGAAACAGAGCTTTGCTCTGATTGGGTGTGCTCTGCCTAGGGCGCAGCGCTCCTGGCGCTGGCGTGTCTGCTTTTGACACGTGGCGCGCAGCGCGTAGCGCACGGGATCTGAAGCGTTACTTCAACTTTTGAATTTTGAAATTCAAAACAGAGTTTTGCTCTGATTGGGAGAAACAAATGCCCCCCCACCGTTGCGCTCACGTGGCGCACACGTGAGTGCAGCGGTGACAACATTTGAGCCTTTAGATCAACTCAGAAGTTGAGGAGGCGGTTCAGCGCCTATAAATAGGACCTTTTGGTCCTCAGATGATTTCTATCTCTTCTTAAGAATTTTATTCAGAGCCTTGCTCTTTTGTTCAAGAACTTTCAAGAGTTAAAACTCTACTAAATTTAGGTAAAATTAAATTAAATTAATTTTAATAAATTAGGGTTTTTTACCCATTAACAGAGCCTTGCTCTTCATAGATCTCTGATCTAAAGAAAACCCCTTTAGGGTTTCATAAACAGAGTCTTGCTCTCATGATCCCATAGATCTAAACAGATCTTATCTTAGGGTTTCTTAGCCCATGAGTCAGAGCTCTGCTCTTTTGATAACATGTAGATCTTTTGATCTTTTGATGTAGAACTCTTAAGAGTTTTTTCATGGATCTTTAAGATCCCAGAATTTTAATTATCAAGAATTAATTTTCATTAATCTTTGATGGATTTTCCATCATCATTACAGAGCTAGGCTCTTTAAGGAATTTTATTCTCTCGTGACCAGAGCTTGACAAGTGTCACTCTGTTATAGAGTTTTGCTCTGAAAGGGAGATTTTCTCCTTCTCCCGAGGGATTTCTCATTTAATGAGAATATTCTCTGAGGATTTCCTCATTAATTGACAGTCTCTTCCAATAATGAGGCTATTTTATTAATTGATGCATTGTCATCTGGATTTTGTGGGTCCACCTTTGGTCCCCTTTCCACTGCATTGCAGTGTGGTACGAATTTTAAAGTGTTGCTCAGAACTTTAAGATTAAATTATAGTACTGATAATTGAATTCTGTTCTTTTTTCGTAGGCGACATGTCTTCTGATCTTTCTTTCCCGTTTTTCCGTTCAGAGGGAGGATTCCCTGAGGCACCGGTGGACCGGGAGGTTCTTACGCTCATTAAAGACTACGACCCGGAATACAAAAACCTTCACCTGTGGGGTAGGTGGTACGGCCAAATTATCAAAGGTCGCCGAAGCTTCTCTTGTGCGACGCCGTCAGAGCCGATCTCATCGATCTCGTATGCAGATGTACCCCCGGTGGACTATGCCGTGGAGGTCATTAATTGGACTTCGGAGGGACTTCTTCAACCTTCGATTGCCGCCATACCCATGCAGTTGCCGGCAGCTTTGGATGCTTTGGGGCGGCGCATATGCTAGGGCGAGTCGCGCCTTTGGGGACAACCTTACAATATCGGGTTGACTCCCCGACATTCAGCCGGATATTTGCAGTGGGCCAGATACATCTTGTCGGCGAAGAAAACACACTTGCTGAAGCTCGGCCTGTATCCTGCAGTCTACGCGTCGTTGTTCCAATATTCTACTCCTCCGACATGGTGGATTAAGGCGTTCGTGGAGCAATGGAACATCCCAACCCATACCTTTCTTCTAATGGACAGAGAAGTTTCCATCACTTTAGA
Organism: Agapanthus africanus; assembly: GCA_030015575.1. Lineage (NCBI taxonomy): Eukaryota > Viridiplantae > Streptophyta > Magnoliopsida > Asparagales > Amaryllidaceae > Agapanthus > Agapanthus africanus. The sequence goes on along the minus strand of CM057338.1, from coordinate 6,998,832 downwards.
AGAATTTGCTGAGATTTCCGGTCTGCCGGTGAGGGGAGAGCACTATGAAGAGTTGCTTCCTCCGGATGAATACGTTTTTGCCACCAAGCCGTTGGTGATGGGCCTGACACCGGAGAACGCCATTCAGCACCAGTTTCCAAGTCTAATAAAGGTGTTGAATATGTACGAGAGTCTTTTCTTGGAATCCGGAGGCCGGGGGGTCAGCTTCGCAGACTTCATCACCCGGTTCCTTCGCCCGGAGATTCTATCGCAATGAGGCGAAAAATTCGCCAAGCTCGACGACCCCTTCGGCTTTGGCTTGGACCGTCGACCAGCACTGGAAGATGATCATAAGGGGTTTTATCTTCCCGATGCCGCGATCGTCCCTCTGTCGGAAATCGCTGCTCCGGGCATCGATGAGGAGACTTTCTTTCTCTGGTTTCTGGGGCTGTGGTTGTGCTGGTTCGCGCTCCCCATGCACCCTTGCTATATAAGGCCGTCCGTCTTCAACCCAGCACATCGAATAGTGGCTGGCATACAGGTGGCCATCGGGATCGCCGGGCTGGCCCACCTGTACTATGGTCTTAGAGTGGCGGTGGACACAACTGAACCGGGGGTGCAAGCTGCCAACTTCCCGATGCACTACTTTACTTCGTGGATGGAGATGCATGTGCTCGGAGTGTTTGGTGTTCATAAAAGACCCTCGTTTTACGAGAAGTGCAGATTCCCGAGAATTATGCAGCTGATCGACGCTTCTATCGTGAATTCGTCTCAGCGGGAGGCCAGGGGCTTGTTTCTTTGTCCGCGTACGGTCGGGGCCGGTATGTCTTTCACGGACAAAGTCCTGACAATCGGCCAAGAAACTTCCAAAACGGTGTTGGCGTTGCGCGACTCCTTTAAGGACGGGGCTTCTGTGTTGAAAGCCCGGGAGATTCTTCACCGGTACTCCATTAGGCCGGGCTTCCTCGTATTCAGGCAAAATGATGCGGCGCTTTTTATGAGATACAACCCCCATCATTATGCCCAGCAGCTGAGCTATAACCAGGGGGTTCCATTGGAAGCGTTTTTGTTAGAACCTGCTGCCACCAGAGTGGGAATACGGGGTGCACTACATCACTTTAAGCGCTTGAATACGGGATCCTACTTCTTCATTAGCGAGCCGAGTTGCATTCCAAGGGCTCTCAACGTATATGGGGCCTGGTATCAACATGAGATGGGCGCTGTCATCAGGGAAGAGAGGCGGCTGCTGCTCAATCGCAAGAGTGCGCCCCCGCCAGCGATCGCAACGTCCCTTTAAAGCGACAGACCGCTGTCCCTCCTCCACTAAGAGGAGATGCTGCAGTTGAGCCTCCACGTGTGCTAAGCCCCACACGTGGATTGCCCCGTGATCCTGTGGAGACGGTGGACGTGCCCTCAGTGCCTTGTGCTCCCGTGGAGACAGTAACCGTAGCTTCACCCGAATCTGGCGTGGGCTCGGATATCGGGACCCGCCGTCCCAAGGTGCCTATGAAACGGAAGCTGGTGCTGGCTGCGACCGGAGCTTGCTCACAGAAGAGGAAAAAGAACTCGCTCTTCTCCGCCGATGTCGTACTTGGTCAGGAGCCTCATGCTCCTTATAGTGAGGGCTTGAGTGAGTACGGGACCAATGACGACCTATTTATGCCGCCAGATGACACTGATCTGGCGTCTGCCATCGCAGCTTCCGAGCGACTGGCAAGACGCGAAGAGGGGTTGGCTAGACTTGCGCGATCAGGTAATCATTAGTTGTATTTTTCGCTATTACATCATACCTCTATCATTGTTTTTTGACTAGCGCTTTTCCTTCTTTAATAGGCATTTCTACCGAAGAAGCCCTCGCTGCTTCTCTCAAGACTTTTAAGGAGGAGGAACGACTTCGAGCCTCCTTAGGCCTTGGTACATTGTGGTTCGCTATGTTTCTGCTTCCGTTTCTCATGAGTAATCTGACCTTCTCTTTGTCTTATCGCAGGGACCACAAGGCCTACCCCGTAAGCTGATGCGGAAATCCTCCCCGGGCCAACTACCGAAGTCCCGGTCTCTTCGGCATTGCCACCAGAGGCCTTACTTAAAAAACCGATGATGGAAGCCTTGACGGCTCTAGAGGTAACCCTGAATGCGGACGACGACGCCTTGCTGAAGGAGGCTTCTAAAAGGTCTGTCGTGACGGCCCGGGAGGAAAGGAAGCGCCTGAGGCGCGCAGCAAGGGAGCGTAGTGCTGCCTTGGCTGCGGGAGCAGGTTCAAGCATCGTTACTCCCGCTGCTACTCCTTCAGAGGAGTTCCCGGTTGCCTTGTCCACTGCTCATAGACTGGCGGCACGTGCAGCTCGGGAAGCCAACGGTAAATCAAACCCCAGGTAATGTGTTTTGAGGCTTCGTTGTCAAAGCTTTAAACTATCAGTTCTTATATATCATGTCCTGCAGGGCCAAGCCTTACTGAAGGAGTGGCGGCGACCGTTGAGCCTGAGGGGGAGGTGGAGAAGGTAGCTGCTGAACCCGGGGCGACGGTAGGCGATGCAACCATAATTACCAAGCCTGAGACAGTGGCTGACGAGACAGTCATGACTGTTATGCCCGAGATAGCTACCACTGCCGAGCCCGAGGTGGCGGCGGGTGAGATGGCTACCACGGCCGAGCCCGAGGCAGCGGTGGACGAAGCGGCTACTACGGCCAAGCCTGAGGCAGCGGTGGACAAGATGGCTGCAACCACAGAGCCCAAGGTGGTAGCGGGCGAAACGGGTACGATCGCTGGGCCCGAGATGGTCGCTCTTTCTCAAGAGTCGGGCACCGCTCTAATCATCGGTCTCCCCGCCTACGGTTCCTTGTCGTCTCCTAGCGTCGCGAGTGTGACGACGGCTCTTGTGGAGTTAGGGGATGAGGTGACGGGAGGTGAAACCATCCCGATGGAGGAGGGAGACGCCACCGTTGTATCAAGTGACGCCCTCGTCACGGCTCCAGCTGGCGAATCATCCGGTAAATTTTAGGTTCCCGCCCTTCTTTTTATTCTGCAATCTCTTTTCAATTTTTCCTGACAGGGTTTATCTTGTTTCTAATGCAGGTGCGACTAGTGCTGATGTCGCGCTACTTGAGACAGCGCCGTCAGTTACCGTCGTAACGGTGACCACCTCTCTACCTTATCTCGCACCGTCGCAAATGCTGGAAGGTATGGATTTGTAACCCATTAGTCTTATCTCTCGGCCGTATAATTCATGTACTGATGTTGCGTTATCGCGTTTTTGCAGGAGTCCTTTTTGACCACCTGTACCAGGTGCTGCATCCCCACTTCTCCTTCCCGTCGGAGATTGCTTCATCCAGTGGCGCTGGTGAATACAGCTTTCAATTAATGCTCTTTCTTTTACTGATAATGAAATTATTTCTGATTCTTCTTTGCTTTGATTGCAGTGCTACAGATTGAAGGAAAAGATGAGAGATCAGTTGTGCCACCGGTCCTCCCGGCTTTGCCACCTGCTGCAGCTGGTATAGTAAATTCCATCATTCATGACCTTCCTATATTTCTTGAACCGTTATTTGATTGTGATTTGTTTTGCAGCGGTCGTTTCGACCCCGGCCTCTTTCGAGTCTCGCATCATGATGCCGACAGGCCCATTCTCCAGACGTCCATCCTCAAAGGGTGCTACGATGAGTCTGCGGATGCTGAGCGGATGCGTCGAGGAGCTTGACGCGGAGGCTCTTACGTCTGCTGTAGATTTCGCTGCCGAGGTCAATCCGATGCTGGCAACGCTTGTAAATTTCCATAATGAAGGCGTCGTCGAGTCTTGGGTTAATCACTGCAGGAAGATCGAGGCCTGTCTGCATCAGCTTGAACTTATGCGTCTTTCCCCTGAGACTCAGGCTTTGAACTCCCAGCGGGCTGCATGGGTCGAGAAGAGTGCATCCTTCCTCCGTCATTTTGAACAAGAAGCGACCTTGAGGTGGAAGGAATGCGAGTAGGCTTCCGCTGAGTCTGTCCAATTGCGTGCCCAGGTCGAAGCGAATGCCGCACAACTGAAAGCCGTCTTTGACACCTTGCAGCAATGTATCTCGGACGGGCTTGTATTGAGACAGAAGCTCGACTCTATCGAGCGGGTTAGGAAGAGTCGCGCAGCTGCCCAGCGGGAAATTGATGATAAGGTTTCATCATGTTTGCAACAAAGGACTCGAATCGAAGAGGAGCTGGCCGCGGTGGCTGCTCATGAGAAGGCACTGAAGGAAGTGCGAGGGCAGCTTACGGACTTGTTGAAAACGCTTCCTTCTCAGTAGCTACCTTTGTATCAATCATACTTGTAATCTTTGAATAATATGTATCCATTCTTTATTCTTTTATACGATTTGCATTGTACTTAATTGAATTCATGAATAAAGATACACATTTTTTGTTATACTGTTGCTTTCTTTTCCTTGCTGTGTTGTTGCCATGTGATTTTGGCAAGTGAGGTCTGTAGATAGTATATAGCTGTCAATCTTGTGCTTCTTTGTAGAGTGGTGACGGCTTAGAAAACACGGTTAGGATATGTCATCTAAGACTTTTCAACTTTATGAGCCGTGAGGGTCTCATAAAGAATTTCTCCCTACCGGTCGAGAGGATCCCGTAGGTGTAATTTCTCCCTAAGAATCGTGAGGATTCCTAAGTGTGTTCTCTCTTGAAAGTCGTAAGGATCTCACAAGAGAATTTACTCCCTTACGAGTCGTGAGGACCCGCAAGTGATGGATGAAGTTGTCCTTATCCGCATTTCACGGAGTCAGGGGTTGCTCTGGACGCTTCCTACAGGTCCACTGCCGTGTTCTATGAGGACCAGACTCCGCTCTGGACATTTTCCAGGATACCATAGTTTAAAGACCTCGTGGTCGAGGTTAAGGACATCATAGTCCATGGATTTAAGGACTCCATAGTCCGTTGTTAGTTTTAAGATATCACGGTCGAGGTTAAGGACATCATAGTCCATGAGTTTAAGGACCTCACAGTCCAATGTTAGTTTTAAGACATCACGGTCGAGGTTAAGGACATCATAGTCCGTGGATTTAAGGATTCCACAGTCCGTTGTTAGTTTAAAGACATCACGGTCGAGATTAAGGACATCATAGTCCATGAGTTTAAGGACCTCACAGTCCAATGTTAGTTTTAAGACATCACGGTCGAGGTTAAGGACATCATAGTCCGTGGATTTAAGAATTCCACAGTCTGTTGTTAGTTTTAAGACATCACGGTCGAGATTAAGGACATTATAGTCCGTGGATTTAAGGACTCCACAGTCCGTTGTTAGTTTTAAGACATTACGGTCGAAGTTAAGGACATCATAGTCCATGGGTGTGTGGTTGTCGGGACCCGTCACTTCTTTGAAGACGTTGAGGAATTACAACGACAAATATCAAAGGAGTGAAGAGATGTACCCTTGAACCAAGGTAAAATTAGTTTAAGGACATTAGGTCCATTGTTAGTTTTAAGACATCACGGTCGAGGTTAAGGACATCATAGTCCGTGAGTTTGAGGACCTCACAGTCCAATGTTAGTTTTAAGACATTACGGTCGAGGTTAAGGACATTATAGTCCATGGATTTAAGGACTCCACAGTCCGATGTTTGCTCTGGATGCTTCCCACAGGTTCACTGCCGTGATCAGCGAGGACCAGGCCCCGCTCTGGATGCTTCACACAGGGCCATTGCCATGCTCTGCGAGGACCAGGATCCGCTCTGGACGTTTTCCACGGGGTCAAAAGTGACATAATCCGCGTTCCACGTAGCCAGGAATTTTGCTCTAGATGCTTCCCACGGGTTCACTGCCGTGTTCGGCGAGGACTAGGCTCCGCTCTGGATGCTTCACACGGGTTCACTGCCGTGCTCTGCGAGGACCAGGATCCGCTCTGGACATTTTCCACGGGGTCAGAAGTGACATAATCCACGTTCCACGTGGCCAGGAATTTGGCTCTAGATGCTTCCCACGGGTTCACTACCGTGTTCGGCGAGGACTAGGCTCCGCTCTGGATGCTTCACACGGGTTTACTGCCGTACTCTGCGAGGACCAGGATCCGCTCTGGACGTTTTCCACGGGGTCAGAAGTGACATAATCCGCGTTCCACGTAGCCAGGAATTTTGCTCTGGATGCTTCCCACGGGTTCACTGCCGTGTTCGGCGAGGACCAGGCTCCGCTCTGGATGCTTCACACGGGATCATAGTTGACATTATCCGCGTTCCACGTAGCCAGGAATTTTGCTCTGGATGCTTCCCACGGGTTCACTGCCGTGTTCGGCGAGGACCAGGCTCCGCTCTAGATGCTTCACACAGGTTCACTGCCGTGCTTTACGAGGACCAGGATCCGCTTTGGACGTTTTCCACAGGGTCAGGAGTGACATAATCCGCGTTCCACGTAGCCAGGAATTTTGCTCTGGATGCTTCCCACGGGTTCACTGCCGTATTCGGTGAGGACCAGGCTCCGCTCTGGATGCTTCATACGGGGTCATAGTTGACATTATCCGCGTTCAACGTGACCAGGAAGGGTTGACTTTATCCGCATTTCACGGAGTCGGAGTTTCACTCTCGGTCGTCTGTACACCGCCGAGTCATGGAACTGGGAGTTGCCGCTGTTCCATTTTGCTTGACGTTGTGTCAGTTGTAATTAGATGAATGTTGAGATGATCTCTAGGCTGTCTATGAACCATTAAGATTTGGTCTCTCCTTCTGATGAAGCTTGGTGAGGAAGGGTGTGATTCCCTCTTTGTTTGCGCTCCTGGATTGTATACAGGGATTGACATGATATCACCTGTAGGGCATAAATTATATATATATATATATATATTTTATTTCTTTCCGCGATGCTCTATCATTTCAGCTTTTATATCGCGAAGGTCGCGATTGCCCAATCATTTCGGCTATCTTTCGTGGTGCCCAATTATTTCGGCTATTTGTTTTATTTGTACTCGCTGCTTTTTATTGCGAGTTGCCCAATCATTTCGGCTATTTTGCATGCATATATTTTTACTTGCTGATTTTGTTTGCAAGTTGCCCCATCATTTCGGCTATTTCATATGCATGTGTAGCTTGCTGGCTTTTCGCTGCAAGCTAGGTATTTCTCCCTACAAGTCGTGAGGATCTCGTAGGTGCGTTTTCTCCTTAGGAATCGTGAGGATTCCTAAGTGCATGTTCCCTTATAAGTCGTAAGGATCTTACAAGAGTGTTTTTTTCCTTATAAGTCGAGAGGACTCATAAGGGTTGCTCACCGTGCGAACATATCCCTAGTCACGGATGGGTCTGTGTTAGGGAAATGTTTATTCGCGCCCGTGGATTGTATACAAGGGTCAGCACTGAGCCTCTTGTAGGGCAGTATCGGAGGTTGTGGGGGCTGGTTAAGAACAGGTTCAGATCCCTGTAGCTTAAGACTTTCAAATCTTACGAGCCGTGAAGGTCCCATAAGAGGATTCTTCTTACGAGTCGTGAGGATCTCGCAAGTGTAATTTCTCCTTAGGAATCGTGGGGATCCCTAAGTGTGTTGCTCCCTTGTGAGTCGTAAGGATCTCACGCAGGTGGATTCTCCTTATAAAATCGAGAGGACCTTACAAGTGTCTTTTAACGAGATTGCGCCCTTTCGGGTTTTCACAAAACTCGCCGGTAGCCCTGCTGTTTTTACTTACGGTGCCCTTTCGGGTTTTCATCTGTGCCCGTTTTGCTTATGGACATACCGTTTTTTTTTATTTTCTCTTTTTTTTTATTTTAACGAGGCTGTGCCCTTTCAGGTTTTCACCAAACTCGCCGGTAGCCCTGCTGTTTTTACTCACGGAGCCCTTTCGGGTTTTCATTCGTGCACATTTTGCTTATGGACATACCGTTTTTTTATTCTCTTTTTTTGTATCAGTTTTGGGATGCTGCAATCCACCGTAGTTTATCGACATCTCGGTCAACAGCTAGTTTTAGGACATAGTGGTCCGTTGTTAGTTTAAGGACGTTCCGGTCCGTCGTTAGTTTAAGGACGTTTCGGTCCGTTGTTAGTTTAAGGACATTTCGGTCCATGGCCGGTTACTACTTATAGAGTTTGGGCTTAGGAAGACAGCGAGCGGACATAGGCGTCGTCATCTATCATTGACCTAGGCCATGACTCGTCAAGCATAGTATTTCTTCAGGAAGCGATCGTTTATTGGCCTGAAGGGTCTTTCACCATGTATGTCCATAAGTAGGTAGGCCCCACCTTGGTAGACCTTGTCTATGATATATGGGCCTTCATAGTTCGGCTTGAATTTCCCCCGCATAGCGCGATTAGGGATCATAGGTCTTCTAACCACTAGCACGAGTTCGCCTTGGCGGAATGTCCTCGGCCTAGTTAATCTTTCGTAGGAGCGCGTCATCTTTGCTTTATAGGCTTCCAGATTTTGTTGCGCTACGAGTCGGGTCTCATCAAGAGCATCGAGCTCCTCAAGCCGAAGGTGAGCGTTTTCCTCGTCCGTCAGCTCGTAATGAACTGCCACCCGTAGAGAGGGTAACTCTATCTTGAGGGGGAGTACCGATTCTGTACCGAATGCCAACGCGTAGGGCGTTGTGTTCGTGGCCGTCTTGAACGTAGTTCGATACGCCCAGAGAGCTTCTTGCAGTCTCTCATGCCAGTCTTTCTTGTTTCGGGACACCGTCTTCTTCACGATCTTCGTCAAGGTCTTGTTGAAACCCTCAGCTAGACCGTTAGCTTAGGGATTCTAAACTGAGGAGTATCTCCAGTCTATGTTGTGCTGTTGTGCGAAACGGCTGATCTTGTGGCTTCTGTAGGCTGGTCCGTTATCGGAGATAATCCGTCGCGGAGTGCCAAACCGATAAATGACGTGTGTCTTGAAGAAATGGAGGATATTCTCCATCTTCACTTCCCTCAGCGGTATTGCTTCTGCCCATTTGGAGAAGTAATCAGTTGTCGCCAAAATGAACCGATGTCCTTTGGACGATGCTGGCTCGATGGGGCCGATTATATCAGTTCCCCACATTTCGAATGGCCAGCTATCCATCGTTGGATGTAGTGGATTGGGATGCTGGTAGATGAAGTCCCCATGGATCTGGCATGAGTGGCATTGCTTCGCATATTCGAGGCAGTCCTGAATCATCGTGGGCCAGTAGTAGCCCATCCGTTTAATCTTCAACTTCATCTTCGGGCCTGCTTGGTGAGAACCACAGAGTCTGTCGTGAACTTCTTGGACGACTCTTTTTGCTTCTTCAGGTCCCAGACATCTCAACCACAGAGAATCAAATGACCTCTTATACAGAGTATCGTTGACGAAGGCAAAAGATAGGGCTCGCTTCATGAGCTGATGTTTTGAGGACGCATCTTCAGGCGTTCGACGGGATTTGAAGTAGTGTATAAAGACTTCTCTCCAGTCCTCAGCCGTTTCTTGGTCTTTTATTTGCAGGGCCGTCTGCTCAGTCGCTTCCTTTTCCTCGGATGATTCCGGAGATATTTCCGCCGGCGCAAGAACCCGACGGCTTTGCACAACGATTCTCACGTCATCGAGGTTCTCGTCGGCCAGTTCTTTAGCGAGCTTAGCTAGTGCATCCGCTTTGCTATTTTCTACACGTGGTATGCTTTCCAAGGTGTAGAAAGGAATTTGGGTCAGCAGTTGCTGCACTCTCTCGCCGTATCTTACCAACTCTGGCTTGCACGTTTGGTAGTCGCCATTTACTTGACTGACGACCAGTTGGGAGTCTCCGTATATGAGGAGGTTTGCAATTCCCATATCGATAGCGATCTCGAGACCCGCTATCAAGGCTTCATATTCGGCTTCATTGTTTGTCCTTGGCTCAGTTAAGGAGAAGGCAAAGCGCATTATCCCTCCTTATGGAGTTAAGAAGATGAGGCCTACCCCTGATTTGATTATGGGCGTGCTTTGTTTGTGCTTCTTCATCGAAGACGCTCTATTGAAGTAAAGTTCCCATCGGGTATCACCTCCATCGATCGTGTCAAACGCATGTTCGTCTGGCAGTTCGCAATTCAAGGGAGAGTCAGCAGGTATCGGATGATCAGCGAGGAAGTCGGCGATGGCCTGGCCTTTCATTGCCTTAAGAGGCTGATAAGTTATTGAGAACTCCATTAAAAGCAAGGCCCATTTAGCGAGTCGTCCTGTCAATATAGCCTTTGACATCAGATATTTGAGAGGATCCACCTTCGATATGAGACGGACTTCATGCGCCAACGCATAGTGTCTGAGTTTCGTTATCGCGAAGATTAAAGCCAGGCAGTGTTTTTCGATGGGAGAATAATTGCTTTCTGCCCCCAGCAGAACTCGACTCAAATAGTAGAGCGCTCTCTCCTTCCCTTGGTCGTTCTCTTGTGTCCATAATGCGCCTAAGGAACCTTCAAGGGCGGTTGTATACCGAATGAGGGGTTTTCCCTTGACCGGAGTGGCCAGTACTGGCGGATTCTGCAAGTATTGCTTGATTTTATCCAGTGCGTTTTGGCATTTGCAATCCCAGACGAAAGGGGTTCCCTTTTTCATCAAGTGACTGTAGGGGCGGCACTTGCCGGAGAGATTGGCTATAAATCGTCGAATATATGCGATCTTTCCTTGGAGAGACCGCAATTGCTTGAGAGTTCTTGGCGGGGGCATCTCTATAATTGCTTTGATCTTTAACGGATCTATTTCGATGCATCGGTGTCGGACAATGAATCCTAGGAATTTGCCCGAGGAAACTCCGAATGCGCACTTGAGAGGGTTCATCTTCAAGTTGTATTGCCGAAGGCGTTGAAATACGATCTTCAGATGCTCAAGATGTTCCTCGAATGATTTGCTTTTAACCACGAGGTCGTCGATATAGCATTCGACGATTTCATGTATGAGGCCAACGAAGATCTTCGTCATGGCCCTCTGATAGGTGGCACCGGCGTTCTTTAGACCGAAGGGCATTACCTTGTAGCAGAATATACCCAAAGGGGTCCGGAAAGCGGTATGTTTCTGGTCCTCGGGATGCATCCTTATCTGATTATATTCTGATGAGCCGTCCATGAAGGAGAAAACTTTATGAGTGGACGTGTTATCTATCATCAGCTCAGTGACTGGTACTGGGAAGTCGTCTTTCGGGCAAGCTTTATTGAGATCCCGAAAGTCTACACATACGCACACTGTCTTATTTTTCTTCATCACCGGGACAATGTTGGCGATCCATTCAGGATACTGAACCTCTTGGATGAAACCAGAGTCGATCAGCTTCTTGACCTCGGCGTTGATGCTCATCTCAAGCTCGAGCCGCATTCTTCTTGGTGCTTATTTGATTGGCTTGACATCCGGGGATATGGCTAGTTTGTGGACAGCAATCTTTAGATCTAGTCCTGGCATCTCGGAATAGTTCCATACGAAGCAATCCTTATGTTGCCTAAGCACGTCTTTTAGTGTAGCCACTCTTTCTTTAGACAGCAACTCACTGACGAATGTCGGCCATGGGTCGCTTGTCGTTCCCAAGTCAATTTTCTTGACCTCATCTGCAGTGGTATGTATTCCATCTTCCAGCTCTTTTGGCACCGGTGGAAACTCTGAGATAACCTCATCATCATTGTTTTCGAAGCACCATGGGAAGTCATCCATATCCTCGGGCTCTTGTTTTGATAGCGTTATCATATGGCAGGTACGAGCTCGCTTCCAAGATCGATATTGATCTGGTTCTATTCTTGCTGTATGCGCGACTTTTGGTTCGTGTTTCTGTGGTGGAGTTATCCTCCAACTGTCGGATAGAGCGAATTTGCCGAGCTGATATTCGTCTTCGACCCAGTTCTTGAAGGTGAAGCAGTCTTCAAGAGGATGTCCTATTGCTCGGTGATAAGAGCAATAGTCTGGATGAGAGACCTCGTTAGCTTGCTCGGGGTGCTTGGACTCCGGGAGTGTAAGCATTTGATATCTTATAGCAAGATCAAGTATCTTCTTTGTCTTGTCTTGAGGAAAAGAGTATGCTCGACTCATCTTCTTCATAAGGGACAAATCCGGACCGCTCGATTCCGGATCGCGTTGCTTTTTGGATCCTCTTTGTCGCTATCGAACACTTTTCCCGCTCTTTGATTTATTTTTGCCTCTGCGTCGGGCCTTTTGTATGACAGGTTGACAGGGAGGGGCACTTTCATCTTTTGCAGCCTGTTGAAGAAGGCGTTGCGTCCTGGCTTTCTCGTAGATGGCCATTTTGCGATTATGGTCGTCTCGAACTTTTTGACCAGCTTCCCTTATAAGCTTGTCTATTTGCTCTTCGAACGACGGACTGAGCATTTTCACGTCGGGGGATTTTTCTTGTTCTGGGTTAGCATTCTCCCATTGAGCATCCTCTTCTTCATCAAAGTCATGTACGACGTAGCAGTTGCGGAGTAGCTCCCGTTTCTTGGACCGAACATATCCAAGCCCTATCATTTCCATTCTCCCATTGGGCAACTTGCGCTGAGTTCCGGGAACGTTCCAGATCCTGTCATAGAGCTTAGCTTTTCGAGCAGTCTGTTTGAAGGGTATCCCTTGGCGTTTCAATAGCCTTTTCAAGCCTTCCGTGTAATATTTAGGCAGACGGATGGGCTGGAGCCTGTCGAGCGCAGAATCGGCGCCATGCCAAACTTCTTTCTCCACTTTTGTTTCCGTGGATCTGTAGAATAGGATTGCCCGTTCACCTTTTCTCCTGGGAGGGACGTAAAATGTTTGCAACTCTTGCACGCTATAAGCTTCAAGTGCATCGAGATCTTTGTAATGCTCTTGTGGAACCATGGTGATTTGCAAACTCTGATTATCGCTAGCGAAGGCTTGTATTGGTGGCCGAACGGAGAATATAGCATGGACCTCATCTTCCGAGTCGCTGCCAAAGATCAACATAGGAGCGGACGGTCCCGGCTTGTTGTACTGGGGTGGACCTGAACAAACTATCTCTTCCTCTTCTTCAGTATCACTCCCGAAGACCGGAATGGTGGTGATAGCTTTGTTTTTCGGTTGGTGACATCTCTCCGTGTCTTCGAAATCCGGCAAGAAGTATTTTTCATCTTCGTACTTGCGGACTTCGTTCATGGAGAATGGGTTCAGCTCTCCTGTTATGGTATACTCGAGACCATCCTTAAAGTATTTCATACACTGATGTTGTGTAGAAGGGATGATGTTGTACTCGTGTAACCAAGGCCGGCCGAGCAAAGCGTTATAGCATGTCTTGGCGTCAATGACGTGGAACTTAATGTCCGTGACGAGCAGACCGAAGCGCAGCGTCAATATCACAGATCCGAGAGTCCGTGATGACTGGGAGTCGAAACCGGAGATGGTAATTTTATCGCGAGCGAGGTGCTGAACGCTCATGCAGATTTCTTTCAACACTCGCACATTGAGGAGATTGACGGAAGACCCATTGTCGACCAAAATTTTGCCTATCTTTATATCGTGGCAGTATCCTGAGACATTGAGGGGACGGTTGTGCTCGCACGTCCCAAGGAGGAGGTCTTCGTCGCCGAAGGTGATATCGGCCGTGTGTACTTCTTCCAGCTCGTCCTTCATCTTTTCTTCGGCGAGAAAAGCTTGGAATTGCTCTAGTTCTTATAGCGCCTTGATCAATGAATCTCTCGCTTTTTTGGATAGTAAAAGGGCGTCGAGAATGCTGAGCTGCGAAGGTAACTTCCTTAAATGCGCCAGAACGTTATAGTCCACCTTACTTTTCTTTGGCGGGTTCTTAGCGGTCAGCTCTTTCATGACATGGGCATCCAGGGCGATATCCTCAGAGATCTTTTCTTTTCCCTTATCTTTTCTACTTGTGGGTCCGAGATTCTTTTCTGGAAGCGTGCGATTGCGCAGCTGAATGTTTTCGCAGGCCTTCGGTTCCTCATCCTTCCCCAAGGTGGATTCTTTAAAGAGAGGTCCAAGAGCCATCTCTTCGTCAGAGTCGCTTCTGAAGGTGAGAACCCGCGATCCCCCGGTGTTGACCATGCGACAACTACCGGTAGTTCTTTTGTGCTCCTCGGTCGCACTTCTCTGCTCTCGACGAGTTTTGCGTTTCATCCGCTTAAAATGTTGCCAGTGAGCAACGTATCCCTACCAGCATCTTTTAAAAGCATCGCACTCTTCAGTAGGGTGCGAAATCTTCCGATGATATAATCAGTAGCTAGGATGTGTTTTTGCTTCACCGGGAGTGTTTCCTTCAGAGGGTGGTAGCTTCATTCCCATTTATATGGCTTTAGCAAACCTTTTTCTCGTTTTGAACTTGATTTTATCCGCGACGGATGTTCCTTGATTCGGCGGGAGTGTCTCGACTCTTTTGTCTAGTTGTCGGTGTTGGGCTCTTTCAAATATGGCCATCTCACGCTCCCGATCGGTTTTACTTTTCAGATGAATCTCATTCAGGAAAGCGTCGATCATTTCGTCTGACGGCCATAGAAGTTCTGGCTCGGGACCTGCTCCCAGTCTCTCTGTGCAAGGAGCCTCTTCATTGTCTAGTGATGAATGAGAGATCATATGGCAACTTGCTACGTAATCCTCAGATTCGTTCGACGATTCTTCTCCATCCTTTCCGTCTTCAAGAACGTGGCTGAGGAACTCTTGGAGCGTGATTGGAGTCCGCGCCTTCTGGTTATACTCTTCCAGCGCGTCAATCTGCTTCTGCAAATCCGTGCGCTTGTCGCCAGGCTTCACGGGTTTCTTGGATTTCTTCTTCTTTTTCGAAGATTTCTATGGCTGTGTGTGAGCACTTTGGCTATTACCACCAATCCTTGGAGTTGGGCATGGCTTCAGCATTCCTTCGATAATCTGGGGTTCCAGCGGGTTCTTCCATCTGATTGCCGGGCATGTTTGGAGCTCATTCAACATCCTTTTGGTTTTGGCCGAAAGAGCTACTTCCCATGGAGCTTGTTCAACAAAAGAGCACGTTGCCCCCGGTGTGTCTGTCTTCTTAGGAGTGTGCGGTTGCGGTGGATTTACTTTCCACTTCTCAGACAGCGCGAACTTGCCTTGTAGGTACTGATCCTCGATCCATTCCTTAAAGACGAAGCAATCTTCGATCGGATGGCTTACCGTTTGGTGGTAAGGGCAATAATTCGGATTATTCACTTCGCTGGGTTGCGGTGGTCGCCTTGGATTCGGCAAATTGATAAGCCTGTTGCGCATCGCCAGCTCGAATAGCCTCTTCGTTTTATCCTGCGGGAATGAGTAAGGGCGCTTCATTTTCTCATTGTAATAGCGCCGTCTCTCCTCCAATTGATCTGTTAGTCTTGGAGTACTAGGCTGCTGTTGGGTGTTCGCAACGAAGGTCGCCTTCCCCTTGCCTTTTTCATTCCGCGGCTCCGGCTTCGGAGGAGACGGTCTATGACCCATTTGATCCATCTGAGCCAGCTTGTCGATTAAAGCCTTGAATGTGGTCAGTTTGAAGAACATCATGAACTGTGAAATAGTTGCATGAGGGTCTAGGGTGCCCACGAACATACCCACCGGTGGTGCTTCTTCGATGCGCTGTTCGCACTTTGACCACATATTTCGCCATCGGACTGCGTATTGAACTCAAGTTTCTTCCGGCTTTACCCTTGCATTGATCAATGCTGTTATCGAGGTGCGTTCACTTGCGCTCGCGAATCGCTGGGTGAACAACAACTCCATTTCCGTGAAAGTTTTGACAGAGTCATTTGGAAGTTCGGAGTACCACTCGATCGCCATCTCCGATAAGCTGCTGACGAATTGGCGAAGCAAGAGCTTATCATCGCCACCAGTATTTCCACAGAGAGCCCTAAACTGAGCGACATGTTGATGGGGATTGCCTGTCCCTTTGTACACATGGAATTTCGGGATCGTGTAGCCCGGCGGATACTTTATCTAATCATACCAGCCTGGATACGGTCGCCCAGTTCTAACAACTTAGCCGGCCGCTTCATTTGCCTGGTGAACTCGTATTTGTTGAGCAATATAATCATCCAGGGCGGCCTTAGAAATGGTTTCCTCCTTGGCTGCTGAAAGAGCCGGCAGGGGATTTGATGTTTCTCCTCTATCATTTTCAATTATTACTGGAGGATCTTCGACTGGGGGATCCGGCTGGATCATCATGCCCACCATATTTTGGAATAGAAGGGCCATTTGCTTTATATTGGTAGCTTGTTCTGCGGCCTCTTTGTCCTTCCTCTCCAGCATTCTCCGAAGGAACTCGGCATCAGTTTCCTGCTCATGGCGTTGTTCCGAGGATGTCTCTGGGCTTTCTTTTGGCCCGGTGAGTGTGGCCATCGCAGTCAGCATCTCCTGAAGTTTCTGCTGCTGCTGTTCCTGAGCTCTTGTGATGGATCGGGTGAGTGGTCGGTGGCCCGTAGAAGCGCGGCTATCCTCTTTCCTGGATGCCATGTAGACGGTATGCACCACTATGCCCCCAGACTTAGGGCGTTTGGGCTTAGTGCCTTTGACATTTATCGCAGGCATAGGGATTTTCTCCGGCTTTCTCCTTTTATGAGTGGTCAAAGTTGATGGGGCCGTTGCAGTGGGCACCCAAGAAGCCATCGTCTTTTGTGGCTTAACATGACGGTTTTCTTCCTGTCGGACCTTCAATTTCTTCTGCCGGCGGGGATAGTCTTGATCGACCACCGACTCTTGGACTTGTCGCCATATTTTATAAACTTTGGAGGCAGCCGCTGAGGGGGCTGTTCCGGTTTTGCTTCTGCGACAGTCTCTACCGGTGGAGGAGATATTTTTAATACGGCGGTAGGCGAATTCTTCTGCACCTTGTTCAGCAGCTCAAAGCTGTTCCCGGTTGGAACGGCAGCATTAATTTCCACCGTTGGAGCTGGTGGAGTTAGCCCAGAGGGGGAGTTGCCCCCAGCCTTCCTTACTCGGCGCCAGTGGCGACGTCGAGCATGTCGAGCTGTTGGGGTTGGTTTGACGATGGGGATGGCTTTGTCTTGCCCCCTGTCCAGGTGAGGCGCCGCTGGTGCTAGCCTCTTGAAGACTGAGGTCTTTTGAGTAGCGGTATCCAATCTGTCAAAGACAGACCTTCGAGCAGGAACGGGAGCCGTAATAGCCAGTCTTGTAAAGACCGACTCTTTGGCAGGAGAAGCCGCCTTAATGACTTCAGGAGCAGGGATGGCTATCTTCTTTGGAATGGCCACTTCAGGTATCATGGGCTTCTTGGCAGGCCCGTCGAAGATCAGGCTCAGTCTGGAGAAGACCGAGGAGTTGGAGCTGGACGACCCGTTGAGAGGGGCCGTGGTAGTAGTAAGCCGATCGAAGATCGACTTCTTGGGAGCTTCCGGTGTTGGCATGGAAGTGCTGAAGCTCATTGGGGGAAGCATAGTCCCAAAAAACAATCCAGTAGTAGCCTGGGTGACCTGTTCCACCGGCATCGTGAACAGGGAAGCCGCCTGGGGCCCGTAAGCTATGCCCCCAGTTGAGGTAGAACGTGGGTTGCAGTTGCATGTGGAACACTTCGAGAAGGTGAACGCCATTGATCTTTGCTTTCTGCACCAAGCAAAACGCCAAATCTTAGTACCTCGAAACCCAAGGGCAACCATTAGCAAACCGCGATTGGTTCGCGAACACGACACGTGAAGTGTGGAGTGGAAAGAGGAAAAGGTCCCACCGGGCGTGCCAGAATCTGTTCCTCTCCGAATCACGGAGACGCGACCGCGTAAGTCCGTCTTTCCTGAAATTCAGGGCAGATGCTAATTGGTGCTATCCGTCCACCTCTCCGAAGATGCCAAGTTGATTTATGGCACCATGTATCGAAGGTTTAAACGGATGCGGCCGATGTAGCAGACTTCGTCAGATTCCCCCTCGTCTGAGGGGTTTTTGATTGTGGGGACGCTCTTCCCTGCAGGCGCAAGCCCCTGCAGTTAATTACGCTATCGCATCGCGGTAACAACTTTCACCTTCTCCATATGGTCACTTCGTGTCGTAGGTGTTTGTTTTGTGTTTGGTTGCCCGTGAATTGTATACGGAGACTCAGTTATGTTGTCGCCCGTAGGGCGTGGACTAGTCCAAATCCGTATCTTTCTTAGATTTGGGTTTGGGGGGGTTGAGTTTAAGGATATGTTAGCCTCATTTGAGACTAAGATCAACTTAAACGTTTGTTAAGGATACGTTAGTCTAATTTTAGACTAAGATCAACTTAACGGGATCGTTTAGATCCGACAAGAGAGCAATTAGGATCTGTTATTTAGTTTAGTGACATTGCGGTCGATAATTAGTTTAAGAATATCACGGTCCATTGTTAGTTTAAAGACATCGCGGTCGAGGTTAAGGACATCATAGTCCATGAGTTTAAGGACCCCACAGTCCAATGTTAGTTTCAAGACATCACGGTCGAGGTTAAGGACATCATAGTCCATGAGTTTAAGGACCCCACAGTCCAATATTAGTTTTAAGACATCACGGTCGAGGTTAAGGACATCATAGTCCATAAGTTTAATGACCCCACAGTCCGTTGAATGTATGATTGTCGGGACCCGTCACCTCTTTGAAGACGTTGAGGAATTACAACGACAAATATCAAAGGAGTGAAGAGATGTACCCTTGAACCGAGGTGAGTTGGTTGAAAAAGCAGATGTGCTCAATTCAAAATAAGTTGAGAACTTATGGCCAGAATTGGGCTAAGTCCAATTAAAATGTTTTAATATTTTATTTTTGTCCTGGCTATTAAGCCTTTATTTGGGCTCAGCCCTTTTTAATAATGCTAAGTATTGGGCTCTATCATTTTTGTTTTTATCAGAACAGAGCATGTTCTGACAATGCGCCACGTGGCGCATCAGACGCTTTGCGCCAATTGAAGAGCGCATTGCGCTAGTGCACCTGAAGGTGACACGTGTCGCGCTTAGCACTAAGCGCCGGTTCATTAGCGCATTTGCGCTTTCCATTTATGAGCGCTTTGCGCTAGTCTGTTGGCGCACCAGTGAGTGACACGTGGCGCGCTTAACGCTGAGCGCCAATCCATGAGCGCAGCGCTCAGTTTCAAAAGTGCAAGGCGCAAGTGGTGTCTATGGTTGACACGTGGCAAGTTATGGCGCTGTGCGCCGATCCAAGGAGCGCAAAGGCGCAGTTCATGAGTGCAAAGGCACTTTCCAATAGCGCAAAGCGCATCTGATCAATTTTAAGATCACAGAACAACTTTTAGGTTCTTCAAAGGAGGCTTTGCCTCAAGATCCAAGAACAACCGTTCTTGTTTTTATAAAAGGCTATGCCTTTATAGATCAAAAGATCTGTGAATGAAGTAAAATACTTCTTTTTATATTTTTATGATTAGATCTTTTGATCTTTTCTTTTTAATCAAAGACCTTGGTCTTTGATATAGATCTAAGATCTTTTTAGAAGATGTTTCTTCTTTTTACGAGATGATTTCATCTCTGTTGTTCAAGAATTAATTCTTTACCTTTATAGATGAAGAAATAATCTTCTTTCTTCTAAAGGCTTGCCTTTCTTTCTCTTTGAGTTTTTCTCAAAATTTGCAGAGAGTTTTCTCTATATGAGAATTGAAGTGTTGGGGCCTTTATATAGGGCCAATTGATTTGTTAAATCAGTTTAAAAGATCTTTCTCTGATTGATTTGGGAATATTTCCCACCGTCGGATATTTGATCCTAAGGTTTCTGTTTTACAGAAGATAATCTTCTTATTTTAATAAGATTGAAAAATATTTCCATAACAGAATTTTAATTCTGATTAATAATTTATTATTATTAGATCTTTTGATCTAACGGTGGGGAATTCTTTTAATTCCAGCGCCAACGCACTTGGTCCCAGCGCACCTATGTTTGACACGTGGCGCGCTGCGCAACTGCGCTAGCGCACGCGTGTTTGACACGTGGCGCGCAGCGCAACTGCGCTAGCGCACCCGTGTTTGACACGTGGCGCACAGCGCAGAACGCTGGATCTGAAGCGTTGCTTCAACTTTTAAATTTTGAATTTTGAAACAGAGCTTTGCTCTGATTGGGGGTGCGCTGCCTAGGGGGCAGCGCTCCTGGCGCTGGCGTGTCTGCTTTTGACACGTGGCGCGTAGCGCACGGGATCTGAACCGTTGCTTCAACTTTTGAATTTTGAAATTCAAAACAGAGCTTTGCTTTGATTGGGGGAAACAGTTACATCTTTGGGTGTAGGGTTTTTTTTGTGAGATATGCACGTGTAAACTCTTGGTATTCTAAAGGTTTAAAAAAAATCAATATTAAAATAATGTGGGGTATGGGATTTAAACTCTGGTGGCTTTGTTCAGCAGTGCAAGGTATTACCAATGAGTTACAAGCTCCTTCTTGTAATTATGGAGCTAATTAATTACTTAAACTAATAACAGTAAATGTAAATACCCTAAGTATACATTAATTTTAAAGCAAATTTTTGTACACTAAAAATGGAGTTGTTACTTTCTTTTAACTTGTAATTAAAAAGCAAAATAATTACTTATAACTTGTGCTCAGGCTAAAATACTCCTTTATGGATTTTGAAAAAAATTTGAAAAAATTTGTATTGGAAATCTGGGGTTGTTACTGAGTGCGATCCGATTTAAGGTGTGCACGTCAATTTGGAAATGCATCAATGTGGGATATATCATTCCCTATCTTGACGAAATTTTATATCAAGTTGGGAAGAGAAAGGAGTTGTTGGTTTTCGGGGCCTGCCACCTCTCTGGAAACGTTGAGGAATTACAATGTCGGGACCCGGTTCTTGCTCACGGAGCAAAGTGCCACACGGAACAAAGTGCCACGCCAAGTGTCATGTTAAGTGGGCGAGGGCCACCTCTTGAATCTGTGGGGGCCACCTCTTGAGTCCGTGGGACCCACTGTAGAACAATGGGGAATCTTCGGAATACATTCCGAAAGAGGGCGGATCTGTACTATAAATGGAATGATACCACTCTTCAATACAGAGGCACCTTTTAAGTGAACCGGCACTACAGGAGCTTGAGAACTCCGTAGTTAAGCGTGCTCGAGCCAGGGAAGTTCTGGGATGGGTGACCTCTTGGGAAGTGGCCCCTGGCCGGGTCCGGTTCGCCCCGAAGGACAAAACTGTGCGGCTTCGGCTAGAGCGGACAATACTCTCTGTATTGCGGGTGGGGCGTGACAGAATGGTATCAGAGCCAGGTTCTTCAATAGTAGGAATGTGGTTCGAGGACGAACCATTGTTCAAAGGTGGGGAGAATGTCGGGACCCGGTTCTTGCTCACGGAGCAAAGTGCTACACGGAACAAAGTGCCACGCTAAGTGTCATGTTAAGTGGGCGTGGGCCACCTCTTGAATCCGTGGGGGACACCTCTAGAGTCCGTAGGACCTACTGTAGAATAATGGGGAATTTTCGGAAGTGGCCCCTGGCCGGGTCCGGTTCGCCCCGAAGGACAAAACCGTGCGGTTTCGCATATATCAGAGGTGTGGAAAGATGTACCCTCGAAGCAAATCCCGTATTTGAGGGAAAAAGGGGTTGTGGTGGACATAAGAATCGTTAGTCATATTTGAGACTAAAATTATCTTAGGAGATATGGGATGAATATCATTTTGTATATCATCAATGAAAGATCATCAGTCATGTTTGAGACTAAAATCAGTTTGGACATCATGAATATAAGTTTAGCCAATTTGGGCTAAGATTGGGTTTTTATAACACCCAGCAGTGCTAAGTACTCAGATATACAGCGCTCACGTGTGTTTCACGTGAGATGCTGGCATAGTGCTAAGCACTAATCTTTTCTGGCGCTCACGTGCTTTTCATGTGAGGCGCTGGGTTTTTAGCCTTGGGCACTCAAGTGCTTTTCACGTAAGGCTCTGAGTTTTTAGCCTTGGGCGCTCACGTGCTTTTCTCGTGAGGCGCTACAATAGTGCTAAGCACTTATTTTCTCTGGCGCTCACGTGTGTTTCACGTGAGGCGCTATGTTTTTGGAGATTTAATCTCTGTTGATATTTTTAAAGAACTTAAATCTCTGTTAATGGTATTTTGACCATTAACGATCACCAAGATCATTATTTTGAAGATCTGGGATCATGTTCTTTAAGAACTAAGTTCTTGATTTCCAGGAACTAAGTTCCTGGAGTATTATGAACTCCATGTTTTCCATGTTCTTGTTTGTAGAGAGGTTAAACCTCTTTTAATGGTGTTTTAACCATTAAGGATCACCAGGATCACTATTTTGAGGATATTAGATCGGGTTCTTTAAAGAACTAAGTTCTTGATTTGCAGGAACTAAGTTCCTGGAGTATTATGAACTCCATCTTTTTTTTCAATTTTGTTCTTCCCTGAATCTTTAATTATTAAGAACAAGATCTTCCCGATGAGAATTAAATTCTCAACTTGTGGAAGATTTTTCTTGCGGATGTCAGATCCATAGAAAGAACTAAATTCTTTGAGAAGTGTTAAACCCTTAGATATGTTAGATAAAGGAGATGTTTTGATCTCGATATTTTCTTTACCTAGGGTTTTAAGAATGGAGACGATCTTCTTTATTAAGAATTAAATTCTCTGTTGTTTTGTGGAACATTTGAGAGCCTTTTGTATTTTTACAGAAGCTTACGGGGGTTTCTCCTCATTATTTGGAAAGAGGGATCATTGGTCGTTAGGACCCACCACCTCTCCGATGACGCTGAGGGTTTACAGCGCCATGTATCGAAAGTGTGGATAGATGTACCCTTTGAACCATGTTTCATTCATCAGGCGGAAGAACGGGTTGGAGCTTAAACTTCTAACTGCTTGAAAAAGGTTTCTTTATGTTCGCGCACGTGCGTCGCACATGTTAGGTGCACGTGCATTGCACGTAGCGGACGCACGGTGTGGTCGCACGTGCATCTCACGTGTTGCGCACTTGGTGGGCGCACGTGCGTTGCACGTCATACGCACGTGGTGGGCGCTTCACATGGCGTGCACATGGCGGGCGCACGTAGCTTGCACATCATGGGGGGCAGCTAAGGCCTTAATTTGGAGAACTAAGCTCCTATGGAGAACTAAGCTCTTTTGAGGATTGAATCCTCGCACGTGGTTTGCACGTGGCGTGCGCACGTGCGCTAGCGCGTTATGGAGGCAGCTAAGGCCCTAACTTGGAGAACTAAGATCTTATAGAGAACTAAGTTTCTTTGAGAATTGAATTCTTGCACGTGGTGCGCACGTGGCGGGCGTACGTGCGTTGCACGTGGCGCACATGACGAGGCAGCTAAGGCCTTAATTTGGAGAACTAAGCTCTTATGGAGAACTAAGCTCCTTTGAGGATTGAATCCTCGCACGTGGTACGCACGTGGTGGGTGCACATGCGTTGCACGTAGCGCACATGGCGCTTACGCATATGTGCATTATGGGGGGCAGCTAAGGCCCTAACTTGGAGAACTAAGCTTCTATGGAGAACTAAACTCCTTTAAGGATTGAATCATATTTTTTCTAAGAGGTACCCTCTCTTATTTATATGGAAGTGGTAGAGAAGGGATCTCTCTTTTTCCCGATATTGGACTAAAAATATATCCCCCATGTGGTAGAGCATTATTTAGACTATATGTGCATAGCAAATTTGCTCTTAACTTTTGATTCCGGAAGAGTTATGAGGCCTGTAATATATCAAATCGAAGGATTTTTTAAGACGCTTTCGATGTCATCATAATTTACTTGATTCTCATTCAGGAGTTTGGCAAAATACAGCCCGTAAAATACTAGTTTGCATTTTCTTAAGCGTATCGCTGTCATTTGATACCTTGGGCTCTTTTGTACAAAATTTTTTGGCGGGAACAGGTACATTCAGTGTACTTGATGGGGTTGATCTAAAAGAAATGGAGAGATAATCTCGTCACCATCTTGCACCGCGTCTTTCAGCAGAAAGCAATAACATTAGCATATCAGAAGGTGAAGAACATCAGTGGTGACCCTGACGCTTGTATCCGAGAGAAGATGCACAAAAAGATGGTCGATGAAGCTGTAGGCGCACTGCTCAAACATGCATTTAAGTTTGAGAATCCGTGTCCAGAGTTTGGCGGCTTGCCGTTGTAGACCTCAGATGATGTAGTAGCCGTTTTTTTAGTCGTTCTTATCATCACTGTGTAGTCTTTTCTGAAGTATGAATGATTAGCCCTTTTTCCTTTCATATCTTCACTTTTCTTTTCTTAATCGTCTTGATTTTGCATGAAGTAGTTTATGTACTCATTTCGGAGTTTATAGTTTATTTACTCATTTCAAAGTTTGTAATTTATTCACTCGTTTCGGAGTCTCTAGTTTATTTACTCGTTTCAGAGTTTGTAGTTTATTCACTCATTTCTGAGTCTCTAGTTTATATACTCATTTTGGAGTTTGTAGTTTATTCACTTGTTTCGGAGTCTCTAGTTTATATACTCATTTCGGAGTTTGTAGTTTATTTACTCGTTTCGGAGTCTCTAGTTTATGTACTCATCTCGGAGTTTGTAGTTTATTCACTTGTTTCGGAGTCTTTTTAGTTTACCTCCCTTGGGTTTAAAGGAAAACTTATCCTAACGTTGTATGTAGATAACCTCCATTTCTTTCTGTTTGCCAGTGGGACTTTAGGGTGACTTCACCGCTGGAGTAGCTATGTAGCCAGTGGGACTTGAGTTGTATTGTTCGTCGTTGGGGCTTCGATTGCAATATAGATCTCAAGGGAGCATATCACCGTTTTGGAGGCGATGTGCTAGTTTAGAGATATCTCTGTCCGTTATCGCCATTTTTGAGACGAAGTCTTAGTTTAAGGACATCTCGGTCCGATGTTGCCATATTTGAGACGATGTTTTAGTTTAAGGACATCTCGGTCCGTAATCGCCATGTTTGAGGTGAAATTTCAGGAAGATAGCGAGCGGACACAAGCGTTGTCATCTATCATTGACCTAAGTCGTGACTCGTCAAGCTTTGTATTTTTTGAGGAATCGGCCGTTTATTGTCCTGAAGGGCCTTTCGCCATGCATATCCATGAATAGATAGGCCCCGCCTTGGTAGACTTTGTCTACGATGCACGGGCCTTCATAGTTCGGTTCGAATTTCCTCCATTTTGCATGATTGGGGACCATTGGTCTTTTGACGACAAGCACGAGCTCGCCTTGGCGGAATGTCCTCGGCCTGGTCAGTTTTTCGTATGATCGTGTCATCCTTGCCTTATAAGCCTTCAGGTTTTGCTGTGCTATAAGGCAGGTTTCGTCGAGGGCATCGAGCTCCTCGAGCCTAAGATGAGCATTTTCTTCCTCAGTCAACTCGTATCGAACTGCTACTCGTAGAAGGGGGAGCTCTATTTCCAGTGGAAGCACTGCTTCCATGCCGAATACCAACGCGTACGGTATTGTATTCGTAGCCGTCTTGAACGTTGTTCGGTATGTCCAAAGAGCTTCGTGCAACCTTTTATACCTGCCTTTTTTTGCTTCTGGACACTGTTTTCTTTATAATCTTTGTCAAGGTCTTGTTGAAGGCTTCATCTAGACCGTTGGCCCGAGGATTATAGACCAAAGAGTATCTCCAATCTATTTTATACTGTTGTGCAAAGCGACCGATTTTATGGCTTCTGTAGGCTGGCCCATTATCCGAGACAATTCATCGCGGAGTGATGAACCGATAGATGACATGTGTCCTGAAGAAATGGAGGATATTCTCCGTCTTCACCTCCCTTAGTGGTGCTGCTTCTGCCCACTTGGAGAAGCAGTCGGTCGTTACCAATATGAACCGGTGTCCTTTGGATGATGTTGGTTCAATGGGGCCGATTATATCGGTTCCCCACATTTCGAACGGACAACTAGCTACTGTTGGGTGTAGCGGGTTTGGATGCTAGTGGATGAAGTCCCCATGAATTTGGCACGAGTAACACTGCTTCGCATATTCGAGGCAATCTTGAATCATTGTAGGCTAATAATAACCCATTCTTTTGATCTTCAGCTTCATTCTTGGCCCAGCTTGATGAGAACCGCAGAGTCCGTCATGAGTTTCTTGGACGACTCTCTTCGCTTCTTTTAGTCCCAGGCATCTTAGCCACAGATAATCGAACGATCTCTTATATAGAGTATCATTGACGAAGGCGAAGGACATAGCTCGTTTCATGAGCTGATGTCGAGACGACGCATTTTTGGACGTTCGTCGAAATTTGAAGTAGTCTATGAAGACCTTTCTCCAATCCTTGACCTTTTCTTCGTCCTCTATTTGAAGGGCTATTTGTTCGGTAGTTTCTTCTCCTTCGAATGGCTCTATAAGGTCTTCCGAAGATATCTCTGTTGGCGCGAGGATCCTGCGACTTTGCACGATGATCTTTACGTCATCGAGGTCTTCGTCAGCTAATTCCTTAGCCAGTTTAGCCAACGCATCCGCCTTGCTATTTTCTGCACGTGGTATGCTCTCCAGGATGTAGGAGGGGATTTGCATCAATAGTTGTTGCACTCTTTCGCCGTACTTTATCAGCACTGGTTTGCACGTCTGATAGTCGCCATTTACTTGGCTAACGATCAGTTGGGAGTCTCTATATATGATGAGGACTTTAATTCCCATGTCGACAGCGATCTCGAGACCTGCTATCAAAGTTTCATATTCAGCTTCGTTATTAGTCCTCGGCTCTGTTAAGGAGATGGCATAACGCGATATCCCTCCTTGTGGAGTCATGAAGATAAGGCCCACCCCGGCATTGATTATGGGGGTGTTTTACTTTCGCCTCTTCATGGAAGATGCTCCATCGAAGTAAAGTTCCTATCGGGAATCATTTTCTTCCTTCTCTCCTTCGATTGTGTCGAACGTATGTTCATCCGGCAACTCGCAATTTAAGAGAGAATCAGCTGATATTGGATGCTCGACAAGAAAGTTGGTGATGGCCTGGCTTTTCACTGCTTTGAGAGGTCGATATGCTATCGAGAACTCCATCAGGAGAAGGGTCCATTTGGCAAGCCTTCCTGTTAATATGGCCCTTGACATCAGATATTTGAGAGGATCCACCTTTGATATGAGATGGACCTCATGTGCCAAGACATTTTTGGGTTACGGCAGTGCCCTGGCCATCAAACCGTGGCCAAATGCAGAACAAATTTTTTCTAAACTAGCACTACCACAACCCGATGCCCAGATCTACCTTAAACCCTATGCTAGCAAGAAATATAAAGGAAGTTAGGAATGGTTATACCGAGTTGATCCGTATCCTTCGGTCTTCAACCTTCATCCCAAGCTCCTAGAGGTTGCGGATCTAGTTTGGTTGCCGGTCTTCCTCCATCTACGATGATCCAACTAAGGGAAATGACGCAAGCTTCAGTCTCGCCAAGCGAGGCAACCGACGCTCCAAGGTTGCTAGCAATGGAGAGTGGAGGTGTAGGAATGTGTCACTTTAATTTTTCTCTCATCACAAATGCTCCATGAACAACCATACAAGATCAAGAGGAGGTGAGGAAACATGTGGCATGAGCAACTAAAGAAAAAAATGGCTAAGTGCTTTCTCCAAGTGAGAATAGAATGAATCAAGTGAAGAGAAGAAAATTGAGCAAGGCCCATCCAAAACAAGTAGCCGCCCCCTCTATCTCAATCATGCACACACAAAAATATCTTCTCCAATTTTTCAATAAACAAATGTATACCATGCCTCTCTACATGCCAAGCCCATGCTCATGCCAACTCACCCTCTACCTCATTTCCCAAATGATTTTCTAAAAAGAAAATCAATTAATAAGGTGGCCATCTTCTAGAAACTATTCCGTATAAATATGGAATACAAGCTGGTATACGTATCGAAATACATATACGCGTATTCGTACAAAAATACGAATAGCAAAGAGAGAAAATGAATAGTGAACAATAATACTAGAATACATATATATAGATACATACATAAATTATTAAATCAAAACCTGATTTAATAATTCGGCTTAATCCTAAGCCGCTAGTATTATCAACCGTCCGATTACAGTCTGTGCAGCCTGTACACATATTTAATCAGACACCTGTATGTACCAACATACGTCATCTACACCATATCGCATGAACCGTGAAAACCCTCTGTGTGGGACTCTAAAGACTCGTCAATACGCTGGCAGTGGGTTTAACCACAAGCACGTCAGCAGCACTAGCTGTACGTAACGGTTACCCAGGTATTAAGCGAAAGGAAGGCCGACGAGCAAACTCATCCAAACCCTTACTGAGCATGACAGTGACAATATCCGTACAGTCTGGTCTGTTCGTCTAAGAGTATCGCATACAAGTCTAGGGGGTGGATAAAGTCAGACCCCTAATAACGCGATAATTTGTGTCGGTATAAAACCCATCACCACATGAGAAACTATCGATCCTAGATCGGTATTTCTCGTCCACCCCGGCCGAGGATTTATGTTGATGGCCATCCGTTCACAACAGGAAATCAACCCCAATACCGGGAGAGACGAATCCCCGACGATCCGCTCATTGCCTTCATGTGACTCGGGACTGTACCCAACTAAAACCTGTTTGCACGACTCCTTTGAGCCGTGGTAGGGTAGTAATCAAAGCACAGTGGGAACTCACACGAGACAAATGACGATCTCAGGTCGACAGACTAACCTGTACGCATGTCACCAGGGCACTGCTATCTAAGAATAGGTATAATACCAACTAGCAGGTTCCCGGCAAGTCTGTCCAGTATACTTATAACCCAATGAGCACCTGCATACTATCTTAGGTGAACAAACTAACACCAATGGCTTGTGAGACCTGCCACCTCCCCTCGTCAGGGTCTGGATAAGTATACACTAGTCTATTCCGGAGTATCGATGCCCAGTCTCGATACTCCTATGACTAGGGACATTTAAGGATGTGCTTATAGACCACTCAGCTCTCACTTATATGATCGCCATCATAATGCTGGTAGTCAAGCAAGAATCCTATGGGCTCTATCAACATGTAATAGTAATCTGTAATACCACATAAAGTATGTACATGATGATAAAGATAAACCAGATAGCATACTATCATCTCGAGTAAGACTTTTCTACCGGTATAGGTCATCCCTCAATCGTCACAATCGCGTGTCTGCGATTCAATAATTGACTTGAGGGCACTATAGAAATTAATCTCCCACTTGCACTTAAAGCTAATTATTGCGATATCGCATACTCACAGCCCGTGTGATACCGAACACCCTCTACTAATCAGTCTCGCAAAGCTCGTTTATGAAACTATTGTGTTCGAGAAATAGCCTCAATGAGTGGATCCGCTTTAGTGTTTCTATTTGTATCTCTCTATATCTCAACTTCGCGGAGAAAGCTATCTCTTGAAATGAGCAATACATGTCTTAGAATTTGTTTGGATATCTGATGGGACCCAGTTCACAAATGAACTCTAAATCCAACAAACTTCTTAGACTGTATCATCTACTGAATTTAATCAGTATACTGCGCCATGCCTTCCTCAATATCCGCTTGGACCACCTGTCCAACATACTGTCCCTCAAAAGAGGGAAAAATAAAACTCTGACAGTCACTTTGTCATCCAAGTCACCTCGGAAGCCTGAAATGATAACTGTCTCCTGAAGGTTGCTGCCATTACCATATCCCAAGAACATCCACTTATGTTCATAACTGCTTCCCAATGTTTCTTCAGGATTGGATTAATATATGCTTATTGCAGCGAGTGCAAAAGCAATATCTAGTGTGGTACTTGACATCACATGATTGACTCAATTGCCTAAGCCAGTGATATGCCAATCATGCAAATCCCTCTCCCCTTTAATCTGTAAGACATCCTTTAGAGAGGGTGACTCCATCACCTGCAGGTACACCACCATACCAGGAGTCGTCCATTCTAAAACACCTTTAGAATAGTGTCAAAGCACCCAAATTTGGAAATTTCCCAAATCTAGATCTAAAATCATAGATCTAGTGACCAGAAAACCTAATATTTTATCCATATCCTATATGGAGTAACAACTTTGTGACAACCACAGTATAACCGATCGTAGTATCGGAAGATCTCTTTTTATCAAGAGTATGTCACCCAAATACCAGGACATCACTCCCTATTGCTTTCTTTCCAGATCCGTCTGTTATTCTGATGAAGTCAAGCTCTATGACTGTCACATCAAAAATAGGCGATCTATCTCCGCTCTACCTGCTTTAGTCTATAAATAGACATAAGCTACTTGCCCACTGTGCTTCCGCTGCTCCCACTGACTACAACAACCCTCTGGCAGAGTCATATACACATGCACTTCTAAAGCTAGCTCAGAACAACGTTATACTCATCCTCCTGCCGGGTCTCATAGTCTAGAACAGCAGCAATGGCAAGTCTGGATAAACAAGAACCTCCCTGTCACCGTCTGAGAAGACTGAAGTACCTCTCGGGTGCCTGAGGTTACCCACCAAATCTGCGGAGTAGCTAATGGAATGTCAAACCCGATTGAATCTTTAGGTTCTATTAAATTTTCAGTAATCGTTTGTGGTTCTGGAATCACTTCCAGTTCTACCATACTCCCGCTACTGTTTTCTGAAAAAATCCATTTTACTAAAACTGTGGTGAGTCAAGAATAATATCACTATTGATCTTCTTGATGGAAGAAAGTTAACCCTCGTCAAAGCCCGGGATAACCCACAAACTGCCATTACTGAAATGTGCCTTGAGTTTATCCGGATTCTGGTTTTAAGCATCGGCCGGACAACTCCCTATACCTTAACATCGTTAAGATATAAATTGATTCTATATATATCCAATATAGTAACAAAAGCACTAATTTAATTGGAACCAGATTCAAAATCATGCAGCTGTCTCCAGTGCATATCAATCAAATGGAAAGAGACCAATAAACATTACTTATCTAGGAGTGCATCCATATATGAGTAATCTGAAAGAGAAGCAAGTTCTCAAAACCATTACTATCAACGGAATACCAAACTCAAGTATCCACATCTTCGACTACCTCGAAGGATCTTGATACTTCCAACAAATGGTTGTCTAGAACCTTGTATTTCAATGAACCTTGTATTTCAATGAAATGCTTCTCAAAATCTGGACCTTGTATTTCAATGAAATGCTTGTCTAGAACTGGAGAGATCATGAGTAAACAGAATATAGTACGAGTACCAACCCCATTGTCCTAATGGACACTGGACAACATACAATACTTTGTATAAGTCCACTGAGTTCAATAACTCAAACCTTGTGCGTCGTAGGTTGAAAACTGTACTATGGTTAAGAAGAATTACACAGCTGTTGAATGCACCTTACCTAACCATCAACTGATATAGGTAAATGTCATAGACATAATTTCAAAAGGTTATATCTCACTTTATAAAATAAACGTACACATATATCAGTTTGAAACTGGTGCATAACTACGGATATTCAAAACCAAAAAAATTTGCCGTCAGACAAAACCCAGGTGATTTTCTCAAATATCACCAATTACAACAAATTCTGATATAATGAGGATATAATCACCTAATTCCCAATATTCTACTCCTACTCATCATCTGTAACACTATACAGATGTGAGAATCAAAGCTGGTAAATATATACCCTGGAGTCAGAATTTAATTGGGAAATCATTTTTCAATTAACACTGCACAGTGAAACTGAAACATGAAAATGTTTCGAAGAGGTATCCGGGTATTCCTAGTAATGCCTCTTCTACTATCCAGATTCATGACAGTAACCGTATATTTCCTTTCCATATCTCCAATCTTTTTATTTGTCTTTACTTATTACCTTCTGTACACCACCCTTGGGCTAAATGGTTTTCTTCCTTCCCTACCTTCGGCACCAGCCTAAGGTTTGGAAGAAGACTATCCAATAAGCGTAACAGGTGTACACTCCTTATGCCAGGAGCCCTCACAACCTAAGAGAAAGTAATGGGAAAAGACATCTGAATAATCTTATTCTATTTCTCCTGAACCGGAAACCATCCTCGAATCTGGAACGAATTCCTTCGAGTTCGTATGTAACTATACGATGGCATGTCCAAGCATTATGGATGTTCGTAGTGATACGAAGTGTTCTGGAGAAATCCAAAGTGGATGTGGGAGTGGCAGGAGTATACACGGTTTTGTCGTGAATGATAGCAGTCGCAATTTTCTTTGCCGTTATTCTAATCCCTTTATATGTCTTTACTTATTACCTTCTGTACACCACCTTTAGGCTAATTGGTTTTCTTCCTTCCCCACTTTTCGGCACCTGCCTATAGTTTGGAAGAAGACTATCCAATAAGCGCAATAGGTGTACCCTCTTCTAATTCTAGGAGCCCTCACAATCTGAGAGAAGGTAAAGGGAAAAGACAACCGAATAATCCTATTCAATTTCTCCAGAACCAAAATCCATCCTCGAATCTGAAACAAGTTCCTTCAAGTTCATATGTAACTATACGATGGATTATCCAATAGATGTGGATCTTCATAGTGATACGGGGTGTTCTGGAGAAATGCAAAGGGATATAGAACTGGCAATGATGTATGCGACACCGTGACATTCCAAAAGCCAAAGTGTTTTAAGAAGGTTCGGTTAACTTGGTTCATGAGTTTTAGTTTAGGGTCGGGCCATGGTCGCTGCCAAAGAGAGAGAGAAAAGGAACACTCAGCTTGCACTCTAACTTAGATCAGAATGGTTAATCAATTTATCTAATCAGGATGTCTCCCACTGTTTCCTCGAATTCTCCTCCAAACCCAAAAGAAGAATTAGTCGGGATCATAAAAAATCACCCGAGGAGTAAACCAACTCATCAGTGGGAATCGGGATCTAACTATCATCGCATGATAACTAGATGGAAGCCACTCAAGTCGCCACACTCCAGAAGGTATGCGCATGCCTAGTAAGTTTCCTGTATGTTTGAAACTCCCGATGTGATTTTTACCCCTATGACCTAAGTGACCTTGACACCATCAACATATCAAAGGGTCTTAGTTAAGTTCAACCCGTCATTATCTTGATTGTATTAAATCCACCCGTACGAGTTCTTGACACAGTCAACATGACCGTACGACTGTCCTAACCAATCCACATATCCATGCGACAGAAAAGCATTACAGAGCTACCGCACACTACGCCTTGACACGGTCAACATACGTAGCACGAATACTAAGCAATACTAATCTGAAATAAAGGAGAGATGCGGCTGGTTTTTGGCGAAAAGCCTTTAATGTAATGAACTTGATATCGTTGAAGGAATCCAAGTGGTTTTACAAATATATAGTGGCGCAAACTTTTGCTAAAGTGGTCACTCCCGGTGAAGGGATCTCAGCTCTTTCCTCATCGAATGAGGTGCAGAATATTCCAAACTGAATACCACGATGCAAAGTAAAAGAATCGACTATAGTAAAGTTATTACACCGGCGCAAACTTCTGCCCAAGGGGTCACTCCCGATGAAGGGATCTCGGCCCTTGCCTCGTCGAATGAGGTGCAGGATATTCCCAAACGAATACCACGATGCAAAGCAAAAGAGAACGTCTGTAATGTTAGTTTTTAAAAACCTTAGTTCCAACAACATCATATATAGGTTTATTTTCCTTGCATTGATCAAAATCAACACAGTCCTATCAATTAAACATATTACACCAGAAAAGAACAAAAATATGATGTACGTATATGCCATCTGCAATCACCACTGGGCCCCGTCATCACCCGTTATGTTACTTAACTAATGACAGAGCAGGGTCTGGACTAGCGCGGGTGCAAAACAAATACAACATCTACTAGTATATATATAAATATATATAACAATCGTCTCAAGCATGATATAAAGCAACATCACCGAATCTCAGCCAAGCAACACAGAGTGGTGGATAATCCTGGAGCCCCAGGTTTCACTTGAGCCGCAAATGAGACCCAACGTTCCATGTCGTGTCGATAGCCTGTGCAATGAAAACTTAGACTCCTACGAGTACGGCAAGTTACCCGCCAATCCCAGAAGTGAGCCAACCTCAATCAACAACGTGAATGGGCCACCCAGCACTTCATGGAATCCGGTAACTTGAGCACCCCTCCGTGGGTCAACCTATACCCCCTACGAGTGCGGAGAATAGCCCGCCAATTCTAGAGTAAAGTCCCCTCCGTCTCAACACCATGAGATGCGAACCCGTTTCCCTCTAGAACCCGGCTATTCGTGCACTCCACCACGGGGTAATCCTAGTACAGAAAAGAAAATAATATGTACAAGGGTGACATCGACCTCAACCCGGTCGTGCCCCAAATAAATAATATACAAACTGGAAGTGACGGCAGTCCACATATCGGACGCTTGCCCCGCAATATCAAATGTACAAATAAAACTAAACTGTACTAATATTGCACCCAAGCTATCCACTACGACGATCCAACCACAATCATAGCACAACACGGAACATCAACGTGAATGTCACGTTCGCAAACCCGTCTAAAAGAGCATATAGCAACTAAAGAAAAAAATGGCTAAGTGTTTTCTCCAAGTGAGAATAGAATGAATCAAGTGAAGAAAAGAAAAATGAGTAAGGCCCATCCAAAACAAATGGCTGCCCACCTCTATCTCAATCATGCACACACACAAAAATATCTTCTCCAATTTTCCAATAAACAAATGTGTGCCATGCCTCTCTACATGCCAAGCCCATGTTCATGCCAACTCACCATCCACCTCATTTCGCAAATGATTTTCTAAAAAGAAAATCAATTAATGAGGAGGCCATCTTCTAGAAACTATTCCGTATAAATATGGAATACAACTTGATATACGTATCGAAATACATATACGCGTATTCGTACAAAAATACGAATAGCCAAGAGAGAAAATAAATAATGAACAATAATACTAGAATGCATATATATATATATATATATACATATATAAATTATTAAACCAAAACCTGATTTAATAATCCGGCTTAATCCTAATCCGCTAGTATTATCAACCGTCCGATTAAAGTCTGTGCAGCCTGTACACATATTTAATCGGACACCTGTATGTACCAACATACGCCATCTACACCATATCGCATGAACCGTGAAAACCTTATGTGTGGGACTCTAAAGACTCGTCAATACGCTGACAATGGGTTTAACTACAAGCACGTCAGCGGCACTAGCTGTACGTAACAGCTACCCAGGTATTGAGCGAAAGGAAGGCCGACGAGCAAACTCATCCAAACCCCTACTGAGCCTGACAGTGACAATATCCGTATAGTCCGGTCTGTTCGTCTAAGAGTATCGCATATCGAGTCTACGGGGGTGGATAAAATCAGACCCCTAATAACGCGATAATTCGTGTCGGTATAAAACTCATCACCACATGAGAAACTATCGATCCTAGATCGGTAATTCTCGTCCATCCCGATCGAGGATTTCTGGTGATGGCCACCCGTGCAAAACGCGACATCAACCCCCAATACTGTGAGAGACGAATCCCCGACGATCTGCTCAATGCCTCCATGTGGCTCGAGACTGTACCCAACTAAAACCTGTTTGCACCACTTCTTGAGACGTGATAGGGTAGTAATTAAAGCATAGTGGGAACTCACATGAAACAAATGACGATCTCAGGTCAACAGACTAACCTGTAAACATGTCACCAGGAAACCGCTATCTGAGAATAGGTATAATACCAACTAGCAGATTCCCGGCGAGTCCGTCCAGTGTACTTATAACCCAATGAGCACCTGCATACTATCTTAGGTGAACAAACTAACACCAATGGCTTGTGAGACCTGCCACCGCCCTTCATCAGGGTCTGGATAAGTATAGACTAGTCTACTCTATCGATGCCACGTCTCGATACTCCTACGACTAGGGACATTTAAGGATGTGCTTATAGACCACCCAGCTCCCACTTATATGATCGTCATCATAATGCTGGTAGTTAAGCAAGAATCCTATGGGCTCTATCAACATGTAATAGTGATCTATAATACCACTTGAAACATGTACATGATGATAAAGACAAACGAGATAGTATACTATCATCTCGAGTAAGACTGTTCTACCGGTATAGGTCCTCCCTCAATCATCACAATCGCGTGTCTGTGATTCAATAATTGACTTGAGTGCACTATAGCCAACAGATGTAATGTCTGAGCTTCGTTATTGTGAAGATCAGTGCCAGGCAATACTTTTCGATGGAGGAGTATTTGTTTTCTTCCCCCAGGAGAACTCAGCTTAAACAAAGCACTCTCCTTTCCTTGATCATTCTCTTGTGCCCAAAGCACGTCTAGAGAACCCTCAAGGGCTGTTGTATATAGGATAAGGGGTTTTCCCTTAACTGAAGTGGTCAATACCGGTGGATTTTGGAGGTATTGCTTGATTTCGTCCATTGTATTTTGGCACTTTTGTTCCCAGACGAACGGGGTACCCTTCTTCATTAGATGACTGTAGGAACGGCATTTTCCAGAGAGGTTGGCTATGAACCGCAGGATATACGCGAGCTTTCCTTGAAGAGATCACAACTGTTTGAAAGTTCTTGGCGTGGGCATTTCCGTAATTGCCTTGATCTTTGAGAGATCGATTTAGATACCCTGGTGCCGTATGATGAATCCTAGGAATTTTCCTGAGGAGACTCCAAACGCGCATTTCAGAGGATTCATCTCAAGATTATACTTCCGAAGACGTTGGAACACTACGTCTAGATGTTCCCAATCTTCCTCGTAAGACTTACTCTTCACCACCAGGTCGTCAATGTAGCATTCGACAATCTCATGCATGAGGTCATCGAAAATCTTCATCATGGCCATCTAGTAGGTTGCGCCAGCGTTCTTTAAACTGAAAGGCATCACCTTGTAGTAGAATATGCCTAGCGGAGTCTGGAAGGCGGTATGCTTTTGATCTTCAGGATGCATTTTTATTTGATTGTATCCTGAAAATCCATCCATGAAGGAGAAGACCTCATGGCTAGACGTGTTATCTATCATCATTTCGGTAACAGGTACTGGAAAGTCATCCTTCGGGCAAACTTTGTTGAGATCCCGAAAATCCACTTAGATGTGCACCGTTCTATTTTTCTTCATCACCGGAACGATATTAGCGATTCATTCGGGATATTGAACTTCTTGGATTAAACCGGAGTCGATTAGTTTATTGACCTCATCATTTATACTCATTTCAAGTTCGAGCCGCATTCTTCTTGGCGCCTATTTGACTGTCTTTATGTCCGGCGATATGGCCAGTTTATGTACCGCTACCTTTGGATCTAGACCCGGCATTTCGGAATAGTTCCATGTGAAACAGTCTTTATACTGCATGAGTATGTCCTTTAACGTGGCTATCTGTTTTTCAGATAGTAGCTCACCGACGAACGTTGGCCTCGGGTCGTTTTCCGTCCCTAAGTCAATTTTCCTTAGGTTGTCCGCCGTAGTGTGTATCCCGTCTTCTAGCTCTTTTGGTGCTGGTGGAAACTCTGAGATCACCTCATCCTCGTCTTCATTTGTGAAGCACTTGAAGAGGTCATCTATAGTCTCATGCCTTCCCTCCTTTTAGAGTATTACCACATGGCGGGTATAGGTTTGCTTCCATTCTTGACGTTGAGCTGGTTCTGCCCTCACGGTATAGGTCCTCTTTGGCCCATTCTTTTGCGGCGGGGTTACCCTCCAGCCGTCGGACAAAGTAAACCTACCTTGTTGATACTGGTCTTCGACCCAGGCTTTGAAGGTGAAGCAGACTTCAAGGGGATGACCTATTGTTTGGTGATAGGAGCAATAATCCAGATGATGGATCTCATTTATTTGTTCGGGGTGCCGAGACTCCGGAAGTGTCATCATTTGGTGCTTCATGACAAAGTTGAATATTTTCCTTGTCTTGTCTTGAGGAAAAGAGTATTCCCGGCCCATCTTCTTTATAAAGGACGAGTTCCAGCTGGCTTTTCCTCGATTGTACGGCTTCTTGGATCCGTTTTGCTGTTTTTGAGCGTTGTTTGCTTTCTTCGCCTTGTTTTTGCCTCTATTTTGGGATTTTTCCTTTTTGCGAGGATGTACAGCTGGCTGAGGATGAAGCGCATTGTAGTCTTCTTTCTCCGCGGACTGCTGGTTGAGGCGTTGCGTCCTGGCCTTTTCATAAATAGCCATTTCGCGACTGTGGTTTTCCCGAATCTTTTGACAGGCTTCTTTTATTAGCTTGTCAATTTGTTCTTCGAACGATGGGCTTAACGTTCTTGGGATCTCGTTCTGTTTCAACATCACAGCTATTTGGAAGAGCGTTCTCTTCTTCACCAAAGTTTTTTATGACATAGCAGCTGTAGAATCATTTCCGTTTCTTGGATCGAACGTATCCGAGCCCGGTTGTTTTCATCTTCCCGTTGGGCACCTTTCGCTGGGTCCCAGGGATATCCCAAATCTTTTTGTAGAAGTAGGTTTGTCGAACAGTTTATTCGAAGGGTACGCCTTAGCATCTTAATATCCTTTTCAATCCATCCGCATAGTATCTTGGCAGACGAATTGGTTGAATCCTATCAAGTGTAAAATCGGCACCATGCCAAACTTCTTTCTCTACTCTGGTCTCCGTAGATTGGTAGAAGAGGATCGCCTTTTCACCTCTTCGTCTGGGAGGCATGTAGAAAGTCTGTAGTTCCTGTACGCTATATGTATCGAGCGCATCAAGTTCTTTATAATGCCGAGACAGAACCATTGTGATTTGCAGGCTCTGATCTGCTTCGTCAAGGGTTTGCACTGACGGGCGGATGGCGAACACTGCGTTGGCCTCGTCCTCAGAGTCGATGCCAAAGACCAGAATAGGGGTTGATGGTCCGGGCCTGTTGTTTTCTTTCTAGGGTTGCCCCGAGTAGACTATTTCTTCATCTTCCTCGGTGTCGCTCCCAAAGATCAGGATGGTGGCAACGGACTTCTATTTATCCTCTGGCTTATGACACCTTTCCGTATCTTCGAAGTTTGGTAAGAAGTACTTTGCGTCTTCATATTTTCGGACCTCGTTTACGGAGAACGGGTTTAGCTCTCCCGTAATGGTGTATTCCACGCCGTCTTTGAAATACTTCATACACTGATGTTGTGTAGAAGGGACGACGTTGTACTCATATAACCAAGGCCTGCCGAGCAGAGCATTATAGCAAGTCTTGGCATCAATAACATGAAATTTGATGTCAGTGACAAGCAGCATGAAGCGTAACGTCAGTATTACGGACCCAAGCTTCCATGACGACTGTGAGTCGAACCCGGAGATGGTAATTTTGTCTCGGGCCAAGTGCTAAACGTTCATGCAAATCTCCTTCAACACTTTCACGTTGAGAAGATTAACGGAGGATCCGTTGTTGACAAGGATTTTTCTTATGAAGTCGTGGCAGTACCCGGTAACGTATAACGGGAGGTTATGCTCGCACGTACCAAGGAGAAGATCATCATCGCTGAATGTAATGTCAGCTGTGTGAACCTCGGCTAGCTCGTCCTTCATCTTCTCTTGCACGAGGAAAGCTTGGAACTAATCGGGCTCTTGTAATGCCCTGATCAGAGAATATCGTGTCTCTTTGGACAGGAGGAGAGCATCCAATATGCTTAGTTATGAAGGTATTTTCGTCGGATGTACTAGGACATTGTAATCCACCTTATTTTTCCTAGGCGGGTCCCTCACTACGAGCTCTTTGACAACTCCCTCATCAAGAGTGATTTCCTCAGGGATTTTTTTTCCCTTCGTCTTTTTTGCTCAAACCCTTGCTTTTAGGTCCGAGGTTCTTTTCAGGCAGCATGCGGCTACGCAGCTGAATGTTCTCACAGTTCTTCTCCCCCTCTTTTTTTTCGGAGGTGGAGTCCTTGAAGAGAGGGCTGAGGGTTATTTCTTCCTCAGAATCGCTCCCGAAGGTAAGAACTTGGGGTTTTTTCTTTCCAGACTGGTATCAACCATATGACAGTTGCCAGCCATTTTTTCACGCGCATCTGTCGCACCCTTTTGCTGTTGACGAGCTTCGCGTTTTATCCTCTTGAAGTGTTTTTGATGGGCAATGTATCCTTGCCACCACTTCTTGAAGGCACTGCAATCTTCGGTGGGGTGGGTAACTCTCCGATGATATAAGCAGTAGTTTAGATATGAATCCTCTTTGTCGAGGCATATGACCCCGGAAGCATTTCTTACGAGAAGTGGCTGCTTCATTCCCATTGACAGGGCTTTGGTGAACCGCTTCTCTGCCTTGATCCTGCTCTTATTTGTGGCAGGTATTCCTTGATTTGGTTGGAGTGCTTTACGACTCATTCTCTCCACAGCTTCTTTATCTTGACGTTGACGCTTAGCCTTTTCGTATATGGATGTTTCGCGTTCTCGGTCGGCTATGCTTTTCCGAAAGGCTTCGTTTAACTGCCTATCGTTCGGGTCTTCTTCTGGCAGTTCTGGGGACTTTAGCGCCATATCTGCCCCCCAGTTCCTCTGCGTTTTTTTTTTGACGCTAAGGGAGATTCTTCGCTATTTAACGACGAATGGGAGACCATGTGGCAACTTGCTACGTAGTCTTCGGTTTCTTCTGATGAGTCATTTTCTTTATCGTTGTCACTATCTTCTTTCTCAAGAATATACTTGAGAAACTCTTCGAGCGTGACCGGTGTCCGTGCCTTCTGGTTGTACTCCTCCAGCGCGTCAATGTACCTTTGTAGGTCTGTGCGCTTGTCGTCATACTCGGCAGGCTGCTCACGCTTCTCGGTCTTTTTCTTTCTCTTCGAAAACTTTGAAGGCTTGACTTTGGGATTTTTCCCGTCGTCAACAACTTTCAGTATGGGACACGATTTCAGCATTCCTTCGATGATTTCGGGTTCAAGTGGGCTTTTTCACCTGACTGCCGGACATGCCTGTAGATCCTTCAACATTCTTTTGGTCTTTGCTGAAAGAACGACTTCCTATGGAGTTTCTTCCACGAGCGAGCATGATTCCCCGGTGCATCCGCCTTTTTGGGAGTGTGCTTCTGTGGCAGGTTCATCCTCCAGTTCTCAGAAAGCGTGAACTTCCCCTGTTAATATTGATCCTCGAACCAGTTCTTAAAGACGTAGCGATCCTCAATTGGGTAGCTCACCATTCTGTGATAGGAGCAGTAGTTAGGGTTGTTGATTTCACCGGGTTGCGGTGGATGCCGTGGGCCTGGCAATGTGATGAGTTTGTTACATTTCCAACTCAAATAGTCTCCTCGTCTTATCACGGGGAAACGAATAAGTGCGTCCTAGCCTTTCATCCAGGGATAGGCGTGGACGTGCATTGTTTTGATGGGCCGCCAGTTTTGGGTCGCTCAATTGTTGTTGAGTGTTGGTGATTGATACGAAAAAGTGTGTTTGTAGTTAACCGCAATCAATAACGGTGTCGCGTATAGCTAGACCGAGATGAGTACGGGTCGTCCTCTGGGAAACGTGGAACCTTTTACTTTTACTTTAGATATGTTGAGAAAGAGAGGAAGGATAAAGAATTTTATAGAATGGTTTCTAGATCTACGTTAAACAAGAATATAAAATATAGATCTAGATTATTTTAAAGATGTAATTAATATAATAAGGGGGCTTGTAGGGTTCGTTAGGATTTAGTAGTTATGGACGATTAATTAAAAGTTACCCTTTTATCCATTAATAGATTTAGAACTAGAGCGACGGTGATGCGTGTAGATTAGGGTTTCTGGAGGGAAAAAGAATCCCACTCTTAACCCTTATCTCGACACGGAACTCCGTTCATATCTAGCCTTTACCAAAACAATCATTAATCTAATCTCTAATCGCGGTCGGAACTAGCAAAGAATTGCTAGAGCGCCCGATTAGGATGTTAATAATTCTTTTGATAAAGTTCCTAAACTTTATAGGACTTAAAAAGGGTTTTAGTTATTTTCATCGTCTATTAGCCTACCCTAATCCTATGAACCCTAACAAGCGGAGAATTACTCGCGCATATTGGGAAAAGAAGATGAAAAGACAGAGAGGGAAAACATAATGTAAAATGCAAAAGAATTAAATAAAACAACTACCTTTATTAATCAACTTGAACAATCTATACTTTATTCCTTAGAAAATGATTACAAAAACTTGGTTTACTTCTCGAACTCTTCCGAAGGAGGTAGATGAACAGTTGATGATCAGCCTGGATGCGTGAGCCGTCTTGGACTTCGTGATCTCTTCGGCTTGATAAATTTTCCAAGAGGCTCTCGGTGCCTTTTTATAATGCAAAGCCAGAATCTTTTGGTTGAAAACTTGGTAAAATTCAGCAGAGATTCATGCCCCAAAATATATTCCTCTAACTCCCATATCTTGCCGCGTATCCGCGGTCAAAGGGGGGTATGGCCGCGGATCCGCGGCCATTTGATCTCTTCCCTCCATCAAACTTCAGGGCATCTGTCTTTGTGACATTTAGACTCCTCTGGAACCTTTGTATATTTGAAATCTTCTCGTGGTTGCTGCCAGACTTGGTCTCCAAGTTTTGCTTCTTAATTAGGCAAGTCTTCTTCAACAACTTGATTTCCTTGATTCTAGTCTTGAAAGATTCTGCACAACAACTCAAATAATATTTAGTAGACTTAGTTCTACTAGGATTAGGTCAATGATATTATTTGCATACATTTTCCTACCAAATGCTAACTATAATATATCAACACATGGAAAATAGTATTTTTACAGATAAACCCTCATATGTATGATATATTATAATAAAGACCTTTTTAATATAGAAATGGTAGGAAAAATGTAATAACAAATGTGCAGTTTTATCAACTGGACAGTTGGTGACGAAGGCCGCTTTCCCTTTACCCTTGGCATTTCAAGTGTCCTTATTTAAGGAGGAAGGCTTGTGGCCCATCTGGTCCATTTTGGCCAGTTTATTAATCAGAGCCTGGAAAGTTGTCGGCTTGAAGAACGTCATAAACTGGGACACAGTCGTTTGCGGATCTAGAGTCCCAATGAACATGCCCACGGCGGGGGATTCTTCGATGCGTTGTTCGCACTTTGACAACAGGTTCCGCCACCGGATCACGTATTGGACCCATGTTTCTCCTGGCCTTACCCTGGCATTGATTAATGTCATGATCGGGGTGCTCTCGCTTGCACTAGCGAAACGCTGTGTGAACAACAGTTCTATTTCTGTGAATATTTTCATGGAGTCATTTGGAAG
This sequence comes from Agapanthus africanus, assembly GCA_030015575.1. Lineage (NCBI taxonomy): Eukaryota > Viridiplantae > Streptophyta > Magnoliopsida > Asparagales > Amaryllidaceae > Agapanthus > Agapanthus africanus. Next base: position 6,956,040 of record CM057338.1, on the reverse strand, counting down.
CTCCGAGTACCATTCAAAAGCCATTTCTGACAAGCTGCCAACAAACTGGCGAAGCAACAGTTTGTCGTCGGCTCCAGCTCTGCCGCACTGAGCTTTGAACCGCGCTACGTGCTGATGTGGGTTGCATGTCCCCTTATACACATGGAACTTGGGGATCATATATCCCGATGGATACTTGATTTGGTCATACCAGCCTGGATACGGTCGCCCAATTCTGACGATTTGGCCAGCTGCTTCACTAGCTTGATGAGCTCGTTTTTGTTGAGCGATATAATCATCAAGAGCAGCCTTGGAGATCGTTTCCTCCCTGGCCACTGATAGAGCCGGAAAAGGGTTTGATGTTTTCCCTCTGTCATCCTCGATGATTATCGGCGGATCTTCGGCTGGGGGTTCTAGCTTGATCATCATTCCAACCATGTCCTGGAACAAGAGAGCTATCTGCTTTATGTTAGCAGTCTGCTGAACAGCCTCATCATTTCTTTCAAGCACCCTTCGCAGGAACTCTGTATCGGTCTCCTGCTCTTGACGCTGTTCAGATGCTGGTTCTGGACTTTCTTTCTGTTCGGTGAGTGCTGCCATTTTGGTCAGCATTTCCTGGAGCTTTTGTTATTGCTCCTGAGCTTTTGTTAACGACCGAGTTTGCGGTCGATGAGCCATGGAAGCACGACTTTCTTCTTTTTCGGAAGCCATGTAAACCATGTGTACAATCATGCCCCCAGACTTGGGGCGTTTGGGTCCGTCGTCTTTAGAATTTGCCGCCGGCGGTGGAATTTTCTCCGGCCTCGTCCTTTTGTGGGAGGTCGAAGTCGAAGGAGCCGTTATAACAGGCACCCGTGTGGAAGAAGTCCATCGCTGTATGACGGAGGAATGATCTTTCTTTTGCCAAGCCTTCGATTTCTTCGGTCGGCGGAAGTATTTTTCGTCGATCACAGAGTCCTGGACTTTTCGCCAGACTCTGTGAATTTGGGAGGAGAGCCGCTGATGGGGCCGCTCCTACTTTTCCTGCACAAGGATCTCAACAGGAGGAAAAGATTTCTTCAATACCGTTGTGGGAGTGTTTTTGCACACCTTCTTCAGCGGTTCAAAACTTTTCTCGGTTGGAACAACGGTATCAACTTCCACCATTGGAGCTGGTGGAGTAAGTTCAGAGGGGGAGTTGCCCTAGCTTTCCTCACCCGGCGTCAGTTGCGACGTCGAGCGTGTCTTGCAGACGGGACCGCCTCAGTTTGGGAAGCGTCTTCTTCATGTCCCTGGATTTGGTGAGGGACTATTGCCGGTGTCAGCCTATTGAAGACTGACGTCCTTGGTGGGGTTTGATTGGAGACGATCGGCCCTCTCGAAGACCGATCGCCTGACTGGTGAAGAACTTTTGACGGCTTCATTTGCAGCAGGAATTGGGAGCGCTATACTTTTTGGGGTATCCCCTTCGGGAATCACGGGCTTCTTTGCAGGCCGCTTGAGTTTTGGCTCAGCCTATTAAAGACTGAGACCCCCTTTTTGGACAGCTCGTTGAGAGGAGCCATTGCGGTCGTCAGTCGGTGAAAGACCGACTTCTTGGGAACATCGGGTTGCGGCGTTGAGGCGCCAACGCTCATTGGTTGGAGCATGGTCCCGAAGAACAATCCAGTAGTGGTTTCTGTTACTTGCCCCACAGGCATTGAAAAAATGGAGGCCGTGTTGGGCCCATAAGTCACTCCTCCAGTTGGGACAGAGCGGGAGTTGCTGTTGCATGTTGTGCCACTGGAAGCCATTGATTTTTCTTCTTCTTCTGCACAGGAGCAAAACACCAAATTTTAGTACCTCGAATCCAAGGACGACCATAACGAACCACGATTTTGTTCACGAAACACGACACACGAAGTGTGGAGTGGAAAGAGAAAAATGTCCCACCGGGCGTGCCAGAATCTATTCACCACCGAAAGACGGACCGGGACGTCGGGACATCTGGCCTGAATTCTGGGGGCAGATGCTATTTGGATTTATCCGTCCACCTCTCCGAAGATGCCAAGTTGATTTATGGCATCGTATATCGGAGATTTGGACGGACGCGACCATTGTAGCAGATTTTATCAGATTCCCCCTCATTTTGCGAGGGATTTTTTGAATGTGGGGACGCTCTTCTCTGTAGGCACAAGCCTCTGCAATTAACTACGTTACCGCTTTTCGATAACCACTTTCTCCTGCTCCGGAAGTTCATTTCGTGTCGTGTGTGTGTGTTTGTTTTATTTTGGTTGCCCGTGGATTGTATACAGAGACTGATTTATGTCGTCGCCCGTAGGGCGTGGATCAGTCCAAATCCGTATATTTTAGATTTGGGTTTGGGTTGATTTAAGGATCGTTAATTTGGTTTGAGATTAAGATCAACTTAAACATATGAGCATTAGGGCTCGATTATTTTAGTTTAAGGACATCGCGGTCCATTATCACCATATTTGAGGCGAAATGTTAATTTAAGAACGTTTCGGTCCTTTACCGTCATTTTGGAGGCGAATATTAGTTTAAAAACATTTCAGTTCAATATCACCCATGTTTGAAGCGAAATGTTAATTTAGGGACGTTTCGGTACGTTATTGCCGTTTTGGAGACGAATATTAGTTTAAAGATATTTCGGTCCATTATCGCCATGTTTGAGGCGAAATATTAATTTAGGGACGTTTCGGTCCTTTATCGTCATTTTGGAGGCGAATATTAGTTTAAGAACATTTCGTTCCATTATCGCCATGTTTGAGGCGAAATGTTAATTTAAAAACGTTTCGGTCTTTTATCGCCATTTTGGAAACGGATATTAGTTTAAGGACATTTCGGTTCATTATCACCATGTTTGAGGCGAAATGTTAATTTAAGAACGTTTCGGTCCTTTATCGCTATTTTGGAGGCGAAATGTTAATTTAAGAACGTTTCGGTCTATTATCGCCATGTTTGAGGCGAAATGTTAATTTAAGAACGTTTCTTTATTGCCATTTTGGAAGCGAATATTAGTTTAAAGACAATTCGGTTCAATATCGCCCATGTTTGAAGCAAAATGTTAATTTAAGGACGTTTCGGTCCTTTATCGCCATTTTGGTGGCGAATATTAGCTTAAGAACATTTCGGCCCATTATCGTCATGTTTGAGGCGAAATGTTAATTTAAGGACGTTTCGGTCTTTTATCGCCATTTTGGAGGCGAATATTAGTTTAAGAACATTTCGGTCCAATATCGTCCATGCTTGAAGCGAAATGTTAATTTAAGGACGTTTCGGTCCTTTATCGCCATTTTGGAGACGAATATTAGTTTAAGAATATTTCGGTCCATTATTGTCATGTTTAAGGAGAAATGTTAATTTAAGAACGTTTCGGTCCTTTATCGCCATTTTAGAGGCGAATATTAGTTTAAGGACATTTCAGTCCAATATCATCCATGTTTGAAGAGAAATGTTAATTTAAGGACGTTTCGGTCCTTTATCACCATTTTGGAGGCGAATATTAGTGTAAAGACATTTCGGTCCATTATTCATCTTGCACGCACGTGTATTTATTATGTGACGAAGTGAACAATGGAGATATGAAATGTGCCCAATTTGGGGCACAATCTGATTTGAGGCGTGCATATCAGTTTGGAAGTGCATTAGCGAAAGAAGTTGTTGGTCGTCGGGCCCCGCTACCTCTCTGAAGATATTGAGGAATTACAACGATATGTATCAAAGGTGTGAAGAGATGTACCCTTAAACCAAATCCCGTATTTGAAGGAAAAGGGTTGTAGTGGACTTAAGAATCATTAGTCGTATTTGAGAATAAGATTACTTTAGGAGATATGAGATGAATATCATTTTGGATATCATCGATGGGAGACCATTATTCATTTTTGAGACTAAGATCAGTTTGGGAAACCATGAACAATATGATCTCGGTTGATTTAAAATCAAAGAGTTTTAACCATAGAAAACTTAGCCGATTTGGACTGAGATGAGTTTCCACAATTACCCAAAAGTGCTAAGTACTGGGACATACAGCGCTCACGTGTGAAACACGTGACGCGCTGGATTAGTGCTAAACACTAGAGCCTATTGGTGCTCACGTGTGAAACACGTGAGGCACTCAGATGTGAGCGTTTTTTAGTCATTTTTGACTAATCATGGAGTGCTGAGCACTCTGCATGATGCTCACGTGGGAAGCACGTGATTGCTGGGCTTTATTTGTTCGTTTCCCTCTTTTTACAGAAGTGCTAAGCACTTGGATAAAGCTCATGTGCATTTCACATGACTGCATCCTTTTGGGGTGGCTGCCTAATTGAAAAAAAAAGTTTTTCTTGGCTTTTTAGGCGCCCACGTGAGAATCACGTGAGGCAGGTTTGGCTTTTCTTTTTCTTGTTTCTCTTTTTTTTTTAAGCAATAACATGGGGAAACACGTGAGGTAGTTTTGGTTATTCTTTTTGTTCGTTAGAAGCACTCACGTGAAAAACACATGAATCTTCAAAATAGTGCTAAGCACTAACGAGTCACCAAGATGTTCTTGTGTTTATTTAGAGATATTGATTTCCTGTTAATGCCATTTTTAGTCATTGATGATCACCAAGATTTCGGTTTTGAGGATCTTAGATCATCATCATTTTTTTGAAGAGCTAAGTTCTTTATATAGGGTTAAACCCTAATTTTTGGAGAAATTAAATTCTCATATGTTACTTTTCTTTCTTTTTAACTTAGTTCTGTAGGGTGTTTTTCGTCACCCCATTGAGATGGGAATACTCGCGCGCTTATCAGGCGCATTACAGATTCTCCCTGTTTAGGGTAGGTTGGAGTTTATTGATTGTGGGGATCCGAATTTCCGGTAGCCGCGAACTAAGCTGTCGTTAATTATCCCTCGCCTTTGGAGCGAGAGAACCTCCGATTGACAGTCAAATAGGTCATGCGAACTCAATGTGCAGTGTTGTGTTTTGAAGAGGTTTTGGATATATCGGGGGCTCCGCAGAGTTTTTACGGGGGTCCCGCTATCCGGATAGCAGGCTGGGGGTCAAGGGGGCTAGCATCCCCCTTGCAGGGTGCTGGGCAGCGTCCTATTAAAAATTTTTTCTAACGGGGACAGTGTTGTGGAGTGTGTGTGTATAAAAAAAAGGGAAGAATAGTGTCCAAAGAATGCGTGGGTGCCAGCGCCTCATGTGCCTAGCATACGGGCGCTGGGCACTGGCGCATCACATGCTTGGCACGTGGGCGCTTAGGCGCTGGGCGCTGGGCGCCGGCGCCCCACGTGCTTGACACGCGGGCACTGTCAGCAAGAAAAGGGACTTTGTCTCTACACTGGGAGCTGTGCTCCCGATTTGACTTATGAAGTTGCACTCCTGACATAGAGGACAGGTGGGCTTAGCCCCTGCACTATGAGTTATACTCCCAAAAAGAAAAATTTATTATTTTGTGTGTGTGTGTGTGTATATATTTGAGGAGTTAAACTCCTAAGATATTTTTGGAGCTGATGAATGGGGATTTTCCCTTGAGTCCTGGATCTTCCCAAGATGGGATTTTTGGAGATAGGTCTCCTTCTTCTTCCCCTCTGTTGGCCGGATCATGGACGAAAGGGGGTGAGAGTTAAAAATCTCCCCCTTTTGAAATCTGATGGAAGATCTGAGCTCCCCTTTGTGGGTTTTGTGGTGAAAAACTATTTATTTTTGGAAAAGGAAAAGTAAAACTCTAGATTTAATTGAAAAATGGGAAGAAGGTTTAGAACCTTGAGGATGGAGATAGAGGCACAAAAACCCCAGAGTGTGAGAGAATGAAAAAGTTTCTTTTGATTTCATTATCATGTTGCCTTATATAGGCTTACAAATTTACAAATAGCCCCTGGGCTTTACAAAATTGCATTTTGCCCATCACATGCCTCATGTGCTCATTTCTTTTTGCACATGAGCCATGGGCTTTACAAAAAATTTGGCTTTATGCCCATTTTTCTTACATTCATGCATAAAAAATTACATCAAAATTATTTATTACATAATTTCATTTTAGCATCGGGGAGGCCGGCCGCGGGGCTCGACTTGGGCATAGGCCCACTTGATCTGGGCTTGGGCCCGCTTATTTGGGATTGACTTTGACATTGACTTGGTCAACCGTGGTGTAATTTTCGACCCCAACAAGTTCTTTTTCCCTAAGTTTTGGATCTGCAGTACAAAATCTCCCCGATGAGAATTAAATTCTCAACTTTTGGGAAAATTTGCTTCTGCGAAGTTCAACCAGAGGAAGAACTAAGTTCTTAAGGGTTAAAGCCTTAGATAGGCAAAGAAGAGACACTATGATCTCTTTGTGTTTTTATTTACCTAGGGTTTCAATGAAGCAAGTCTTCTTCTTCTTTGAGAATTAAATTCTCTTTGTTTTCAAGAGCTCACTGCATATTTTCTTTTGCAGAAGCTTGTTGGGAGTTTTTTTTATAGATTCAATCTCCTTTCTCCTATTTATAGGAGAAGGGAAAAAATCATGATGTTAAGAAAATCTCTCATTGAGAGATCATGAAGATTAATTGGTGAATTTTATTCATTATTGGATTTTCAATCCAAGTGCTCTCTGTTTAACAGAGAAGATTTCTTATTTGTTTAACAAGATTAAAAAATATTTTCTTATGATAGAATTTTATTCTACCAGATGATCGGGGGGTGATTTTATAATCACCGTTGGATTTTTGATCCAAGGGTCCTCTGTTTAACAGAGAAAATCATTCTAGTTTGAGAAAGATCAAGGAAATATTTTCCATATAGAATTTAATTCTATCAGGTGGTTTGATTGGTGATATTTTATCATAATTGGATTTTAAATTCAAAATTCTCTGTCAGAGAAGAATCTTTCTGTATCATAAAGATCAGGGAAAATATTTCCCAAATAGAATTTAATTCTATCACATAGAATTTAATTCTATCTCGCCAAAGAGTACAGCAAGAGAACTCACATGTTTAACATGTGACCCCTAGCATAGATTTTAGCACACTTTATTTTCAACGCTCATATGGTTTGCATATGAGCGCTCACGTGTTTAACACGTGTGGCTTATTTGGCCTTTAGTTTATTTTATTCAACGCCCATAGGCTTTGCATATGGGCGCTCACATGTTCAACACGTGAGGCATGTTTGGCCTTTAGTTTATTTTATTCAGCGCCCATATGCTTTACATATAGGTGCTCACGTGTTTAACACGTGAGGCTTATTTAGCCTATCAATTGTTTGATTGTAGCGCCTATAGGCGCTCACGTGTTTAACACGTGAGGCTTATTTAGTCCATTAGGTGTTTTGATTGCAGCGTCTAGATACTTTGCATATAGGCGCTCACGTGTTTAACACGTGAGGTTTATTTAGCCCATTTGTTTTTAACTGCAGTGCCTATATGCTTTTGCATATAGGTGCTCACGTGTTTAACACGTGAGACTCTTTTAGCCCATTTGTTTTTAACTACAACGCCTATATGTTTTTGCATATAGGTGCTCACGTGTTTAACACGTGAAACTCTTTTAGCCCATTTGTTTTTAACAGCAGCGCCTATATACTTTTGCATATAGGTGCTCATGTGTTTAACACGTGAGACTTTAATAATGGGGAATTTCCCCCTTTTCCCTTTTTAATGAAGGAACAGTTACTGTTGGGTGTAGCGGATTTGGATGTTGGTGGATGAAGTCCCCGTGAATTTGGCACGAGTGACACTACTTCGCATATTCGAGGCAGTCCTGAATCATTGTGGGTCAATAATAACCCATTCCTTTTAACTTCAGCTTCATCTTTGGCCCAGCTTGATGAGAACCGCATAGTCCGTCGTGAGTTTCTTGGATGACTCTCTTCGCTTCTTCTGGTCCCAGGCATCTTAGCCACAGACAGTCGAACGATCTCTTATATAGAGTATCATTGATGAAGGCGAAAGACAAAACTCGTTTCATGAGCTGATGTCTAAACGACGCATTTTTAGGCGTTCGTTGGGATTTGAAGTAGTCTATGAAGGCTTCCCTCCAATCCTTGACCTTTTCTTCGTCCTCTATTTGACGGTCTACTTGTTCGGTCGCTTCTTTTACTTCGGATGGATCTATTAAGTCTTCCAAAGATATATCTGTTGGCGCGAGAACCCTGTGGCTTTGCACAATGATCTTTACGTCATCGAGGTATTCATTTTCCAGTTCCTTAGCCAGTTTAGCCAATGCATCTGCCTTGCTATTTTCTGTACGTGGTATACTCTCCAGGGTGTAAGAGGGGATTTGTGTCAGCAATTGCTGCACTCTTTCGCCATACTTTATTAGCTCTGTCTTGCATGTTGATAGTCCCGCCATTTACCTGGCTAACGAACAGTTCGGAGTCTCCAAATATGAGAATGTTTTTGATTCCCATGTCGATAGTGATCTTGAGACATTCTATCAAAACTTCATATTCAGCCTCGTTATTAGTCCTCGGCTTTGTTAAGGAGAGGCATAACGCAATATCCCTCCTTGCGGAGTCACGAAGATAAGGCCCACACCAGCTATGTGTAAGCCGATGTCGCGCACCCCAGGGTTTCGCGGGGAGGCGGAATTTTCAAAAAACGATTTTAACATGCTACGCAACACCGCCTAACTCTAGGATCTATACTAAAACCTTAACTAACTAAACTATCTAGGAGTTTTAGCTACTCGGTAAGAGTGTTATACCTCCTAGAACCGGTCCTTCGGGTCCTCTTGTCCTCCTCTCCTTGGCTCCTCGGTGAACAGATGAAGGTTGCATGATCGGCCTCCTCGCATCAAAGATGATCCACCCGAGAGTTTGTGCTTCAAGATCCAACCTCTAAACCGAGATAACTATGGTAAATGGTTCGCTAATCCAAGTAGCTTAGGTGATGTAGAGAAGCTATTAGATTGTTTTGTCTCACTAAACTCTATGGCTCACAACACATGTGAATGTTAGGGTTTTTGAGGAGGAGGAAGGAGGAGATGAAACTTAGGAGAGAGAATGAAAGAAAGCAAAATGAACTAAGGTCTTGAAAGTGTGGAGAATGGCTCAAGTCTTCACTCATTGAAGCATGTATTATTTTCTCATAGAAAATAGCCACCATACTTCAATAGTGATCACAACCCAATAAACAAATCAAAGAGCCATGTTTCACCCCATGCCAAGTATGTCTCTCTAATTTCCACCTCATTAATCCATTTACCAAAAATAGATAATACCAAATAATGAGGTGTCTCCTTCTAGAAACATTCTTGAGAAAATTACAAGAATACCCTTCACCGTATATACATACCCGTATCCGAATTCCGAAAAATACGAATACATTGAGACGATAACAATCCAATAATACAATACTAGGATCCGGCTTAAACTAAAGCCCACTATTATTGTCCGCCCGAACATCATCCATGTACAAGTACACGTATGTGATCGTAGCCCTGCCGTAAAACCATACGGCCTCTACATCTATTGCCCGAAGCAGGGAAACCCATTGTGTGGGACTCTAAAGACTCGACAGTACAATGGCAGTGGATTTAACCACAAGCACGTCAGCGGTACTAGCTGCACGTAACGGCTACCCAGGTATCTGTCGATAAGAAGGTCGATGAGCAAACTCACCCGAACTCCTACTGAGCCTGTCTGTGACAATCTCCGTACAGTCCGGTCTGTTCGTCTGAGATACTCGCATATCGGGCCTATGGGGATGGTAAACGTCAGACCCCTAACAGCCCAATAAGTCGTGCCGGAGGAGAGCCCAATACACCCTGAGAAACTACTGGAGTGCCTACCAGTATTCCTTGACTGCCCTGGCCAGGGACTTTGTGTAATGGCTTTCCGAACACTGCGCGATATCAACCTACAACACTGGGAGAGACGAATCTTATTTGATTGCTACTGTCTCCAAGTGCTTCCGGATTACACCCAACTACTATCTTTTTGCATGACTCCTTTGAGCCATGGTAGGGTAGTAATCTAAGTGCAGTGGGAACACACTCGAGACGAAGTAGCAATGGCAAGTCAACGGGCTAACCTATACTCACGTCACCTATGAACTGTTTCCTGACGATAGGTATAATACCAACCAGCAGTTCCCGACGAGTCATGTCCAGTGTAACTCATAACCTAATGATCACCTGCATACTATCTCCAGTACGACGTACTAATGGCTGTGGGACAGACCATCTCCCCTGCTGGGATGAGAAACGTATACACTAGTCTACTATGGAGTATCGATGCCCTGTCTTGATAATCCTATGACTAGGGACCTGTATAAGGATGTTCTTATAGACTACCCAGCCTCCACTAGTGTGACTGTCATCACAACGCTGGTAGTCAAGTAAAGATCCTAAGGGCCCTACCAATATGTACAAGCGATATGCTAAAAGAAACACATTCACATATTGAGGTAGAATCAAATCAGGTAGCATACTGCCAATTTGAGCAAGACTGTTATTATAACTATGAATATCCTAAGCTTCCAATATATAGTATACAATCCAGTATGATACAATAATGGCCTATAGGGCGTATATCACTAACACTTTGATTATGGGGGTGTTTTGCTTTCGCCGCTTCATGAAAGATGCTCCATCGAAGTAGAGTTTCCATTGGGAATCATTTTCTTCTTCGGATGTATCGAATGCATGTTCGTCCGGCAATTCGCAATTTAATGGGGAGTCAGCTGGTATCGGATGCTCCGCAAGAAAGTCGGCAATGGCCTACCCTTTCACTGCTTTGAGGGGACAATACGTTATCGAGAACTCCATCAGGAAGGCCCATTTGGCAAGTCTTCCTATTAGTATGGCCCTTGATATTAGATATTTGAGAGGATCCACCTTTGATATGAGATGGACCTCATGTGCCAAGGCGTAATGTATGAGCTTCGTTATCGCGAAGATCGATGTCAGGCAATGCTTTTCGATGGAGGAGTAGTTGTTTTTTGCTCCCAGGAGAACTCGACTCAAATAGTACAGAGCTTTCTCCTTTCCCTGGTCTTTCTCTTGTGCCCATAGCGCGCCTAAAGAACCCTCAAGAGCTGTTGTATATAGGATAAGGGGTTTTCCCTTAACCATAGCGGTCAATACCGGCGGATTTTGCAGGTATTGCTTGATTTCGTCTAGTGTATTTTGGCACTTTTGATCCCAGACGAATGGGGTCCCCTTCTTCATTAGATGACTGTAGGGACGGCATTTTCCGGAGAGGTTGGCTATGAACCGCCGGATATATACAAGCTTTCCTTGAAGAGATCGCAATTGTTTGAGAGTTCTTGGCATGGGCATTTCCATAATCGCCTTGATCTTTGAAGGGTCGATTTCGATACCCCGGTGCCGTATAATGAATCCTAGGAATTTCCAAACACTATTTTTAGATGTTCCCAATGTTCCACGTAAGACGTGCTCTTCACCACAAGTTCATCGATGTAGCATTCAACAATCTCATGGATGAAGTCATCGAAGATCTTTGTTATGGCCCTCTGTTAGGTAGCGCCAGCGTTCTTCAGACCGAAAGGCATCACCTTATAGCAGAATATGCCCAGCGGAGTCCGGAAGGCGGTATGCTTTTGGTCTTTAGGATGCATTTTTATTTGATTGTATCATGAAGATCTATTCATGAAGGAGAAGACCTCATGGGCAGACATATTATTGATCATCAGCTCAGTAACAGGTACTGGGAAGTCATCCTTCGGGCAAGCTTTGTTGAGATCCCAAAAGTCCACGTAGATGCGCACCGTCTCATTTTTCTTCATCACTGGAACAATGTTGGCGATCCAGTCAGGATATTGAACTTCCTGGATGAAACCAGAGTCGATTAGTTCCTTGAACTCAGCATTTATACTCATCTCAAGTTCGAGTCACATCTTTCTCGGCGCATATTTGATTGGCTTGATGTCTGGCGATATGGTCAGTTTATGTACCGCTACTTTTAGATTTAGACCTGGCATCTCGAAATAGTTCCATGTGAAGCAATCTTTATATTGCATGAGCACGTCTTTTAACGTGGCTACCTGTTTTTCAGATAGCAGCTCACTGACGAACATTGGCCTCGGATCATTTTTCGTTCCTAAGTCAATTTTCCTCAAGTTATCCGCCGTAGTGTGTATCCCATCTTCAAGCTCTTTTGGTGTTGGTGGAAACTCTAAGATCACCTCGTCCTCGTCTTCATTTGCAAAACACCTATAGAGGCCATTCATAATCTCGTGCCCTCCCTCGTTTGAGAGTGTTATCATATGGCAGGTACGAGTTCGCTTCCATTTTAGATGTTGAGCCTGTCCTATCCTCATGGTATAGGTCCTCTTTGGCTCATGCTTTTGCGGTGGGGTTACCCTCAAGCTGTCGGATAAAGCGAACCTGCCTTGTTGATACTGGTCTTCTACCCAGTCTTTGAAGGTGAAACAGTCTTCGAGGGGATGACCTATTACTTGGTGATAGGAGCAATAATCTGGATGATGGACCTCGTTTATTTGTTTGGGGTTCCGAGACTCCGGAAGTGTCATCATTTGGTGCTTCATGACAAGGTTGAATATTTTCCCCGTCTTGTTTTGGGGGAAAGAGTATTCCGGACCCATCTTCTTTATAAAGGATGGGTTCCAATCGACCTTTTCTCGATTGCACGACTTCTTGGATCCGCTTTGTTATTTTCGAACGTTGTTTGTGTTCTTTGCCTTGTTTTTTCCTCTATTTCGGGATTTTCCCCTTTCGCGAGGATATACGGCGGGCCGGGGATGAAGAGCATTATAGTCTTCCTTCTCTGCAGATTGCTGATTGAGGCGATGCGTCCTGGTTTTTTAATAAATGGTCATTTCGCGGCTGTGATTGTCTTGGCTCTTTTGACAAGTTTCTTTTATTAGCTTGTCTATTTGTTTTTCGAGTGACGGACTTAACGTTCTTAGAGCGGGATTTCGCTCTGTTTCAACGTCACAGCTATTTGGAAGAGCGTTTTCCCCTTCACTGGAGCTGTTTATGACGTGGCAACTGTGGAACCGCACCTGTTTCTTGGAACGAACTATCCGAGCCTGGTTGTCTCCATCTTCCCATTGGGCATCTTTCGCTGAGTCCCGGGAATATCCCAAATCTTTTTATAGAATTGGGTTTGTCGAACAGTTTGTTCGGGGGGTACACCTTGGCATCTTAACAGTCTTTTCAATCCCTCCGCATAGTATCTTGGTATACGGATTGGTGGAAGCCTGTCGAGTGCAAAATCGGCACCATGCCAGACCTCTTTTTCTACTTTATTTTTCGTAGATTGGTAGATGAGATCTCTTTTTCACATCTTCATCTGGGAGGTACGTAGAAAGTTTGCAGTTCTTGTATGCTGTATGTATGGAGCGCATCAAGTTCCTTGTAATGCCGAGGCGGAGCCATTATAATTTGTAGACTCTGATCTGTTCCGGCAAAGGTTTGCACTGACTCTGTATGTATTGGACCCAGGTTTCTCTTAGCTTTATCCTGGTATTGATTAATGCCGTGATTGGAAAGTGCTCGCTCGCGCTGGAGAACCGCTGTGTGAACAGCTGTTCCATCTCTGTGAATGTTTTCATGGAGTCGTTTGGGAGCTCCGAGTACCATTCGAAGGCCATTTCTGACAGGCTACCAACGAACTGGCGAAACAACAGTTCTTCGTCGCCTCTATTGTTGCCGCACAGAGCTCTGAACCGCGCGACGTGCTGGTGTGGGTTTCCTGTCCCTTTGTACACTTGGAACTTGGGGATCGTATATTCTGGCGGGTATTTGATTTAATCATACCAGCCTGGATACGGTCGTCCGGTTCTGACGATTTGGCCAGCGGCTTCACTAGCTTGATGAGCTCTTATTTGTTGAGAAATATAATCATCAAGAGCGGCCTTAGAGACAGTTTCCTCCTTGGCCACTGATAAGACTGGAAGAGGGTTTGATATTTTCCCTCTGTCATCCTCGATGATTATCGGTGGATTTTCGGCTGGGAGTTCTGGTTGGATCATCATTCCAGCCATGTCCTGGAACAAGAGCGCCATCTGCTTCATGTTAGCGGCTTGTTCAGCAGATTTTTTATCTTTTCTTTCAAGCACCCTTCGCAGGAAAACTATATCGGTCTCCTGCTCTTGGCGCTGTTCGGCTGCTGGATCCGAACTTTCTTTCTGCCCAGTAAGTGCTGCCATTTTGGCCAGCATTTCTTGGAGCTTTTATTGTTGCTCCTGAGCCTTAGTCAGCGACCGAGTTTGCGGTCGATGACCTACGGAGGCACAGCTTTCCTCTTTTCCTGAAGCCATGTAGACCTTATGTACGATCATGCCCCTAGACTTGGGGCGTTTGGGTCCATCGCCTTTGGAATTTGCCGCAGGCGGTGGGATTTTCTCCAGCCTCGTCCTTTTGTGGGAGGTTGAAGTTGAAGAAGCCGTTGTAACAGGCGCCTGTGTAGAAGAAGTCCCTCGCTGTATGACGGAGGAGTGGTCTTTTCTTGCCGAACCTTCAATTTCTTCGGTCGACGAGAGTAGTTCTGGTCAATCACGGAGTCCTGGACTTTTCGCCAGACCCTATGAATTTAGGAGGAGAGCCGCTGATGGGGCTGCTCCGGCTTTTCCTGCGCAGTAACCTCTACAGGTGGGGGCGATTTCTTTAGCATCGCTGTTGGAGAGTTCTTGCGCACCCTCCTGAGCAGATCAAAGTTGTTTCCGGTTGGAACAGCAGCGTCAACTTCCACCATTGGAGCTGGCGGAGTAAGTCCTGAGGGGGGGTTGCCTCCAACTATTCTCACTCGGCGCTAGTGAAGACGTCGAGCGTGTCTTGCAGAAGGGACCGCCTCGGTTTTGGAAGCGACTTCTTCATGCCCTCGGCTTTGCTGAGGAGCTGCTGTTGGCGTCAGTTTGTTGAAGACCAACGTTCTTGTTGAAGTTTGGGTAGGGCCGGCCAATCTTTCAAAGACCGACTTTCTGATGGGGGAAGCGCTTTTGACGGCTTCGCCCATAACAGAAGTTGGGAGGGCTATCCGTTTTAGGGTAGCCCCTTCAGGTATCACAAGACTCTTTGAGAGCCTGTTCGAGCTTTTGCTCAACCTGTTGAAGACTGATTGGGCAATGCCCAGCGTCGCACGTGCACCTCACGTGGACGCCATAAAAAGTGCTTATCACATCATGATTAGTCAAAACAACTAAAGTGTTCGAGACTCATTAGGCAGCGCCCATAACTGAATGCTTCACCTGATACCCATGTGAGCCCCAGAACTTCAAACAAGTGCTTAGCACTTTTTCATAAAAACAAACGAGCCTGTTCTTACCCACTATTGGATCTTTGATCCAATGACTTCTGTTTTACAGAATACATTTTCTTGTTTTTAACAAGATTGGGGAAATATTTTCCCATATACAGAATTTATTCTGTCAAGTGGTGATTTTTTTTATCACCATTGGTTTTTTGATCCAAGGGTCTCTGTGTTACAAAGCACATATTTCTTTTGTTTAGAAAAATATAGGGAAACATTTTCCTATTTTATTGGAACTTTGATCCAACAATTTTCTGTTCATTTAGAAAGATTAGGGGAAAATTTTCCCTAAATAGAATTTTATAAAATTATCTGATGATTTATCATCACCGTTGGATCTTTGATCCAACGGCTCTGTTTAACAGAGAGTATCCCAGTTTTTAATGAAATATCCACTGCAGAATTTAATTCTACTTGAATTTAATTTGGACGCTGGCGCTCACGTGTTATGCACGTGGGCGCCGCGTAAGAATTTGATTCTAGGCGCTCATGTGCTTTGCACATTGGCGCCCACGTGAGGAGCACGTGCGGCGCCATATAAGAATTTAATTCTTATATAATAAGCGCTCATGTGCTTTGCACATTGGCGCCCACGTGAGCTTCACATGTGGCGCTGCCATAGGTTTTAATCCTAAAGGATTGGCGCTGGCACTGGCGCCCTCTCTAGGGGTACATGAGGCGCCGCCTCAACAAAATTTAACAGAGCTTTGCTCTTTCTTTATTATTTTTTATTTTTTATTTTTGGGGGGAACAAGCCTATCCTCGTATATACAGATTTCATGACGTTGTAAGGGATGCACCTCTTAATTTCATCGATTGATTGCAATCCTGCAGATGAAGATCTCGACATTGAAAGAGAGCGAGAATAAGACCTGAGAGGGAGAAAGATAGCGATGGCGATGGCGATGAGATCTGAAAGAGTGAGAGAGAGCTCGGCTTAGAGAGTGAGATTTGAGATAGAAAGGAAGAGATCGAACTCTTCATATAGGGAACACAATCATTCACGGGTATGTATTTTTTTAATGCGCAGATAACAACTGCGCCCCATAAAAACACATACCCGTGAATAATTGTGTAACACCCTAGTACGGTTATATGACATTAATTGGTATTCTAACACTTAGTTTATATTTCTTCTATTCTATCTATTGGGTCGCGAATGATTCGAATAGTATTAGTCATTATCCGACCCGACCCGCAAGTTTAGAACCCAATATGGTGTAAGATTGTATCTGAAATTTACCAGTAAAGTGTATCTATGTGAATCTAGTATAATACCTATATTATATTTTTAGATATTTATATATCATATATCTAAATCATCATATATCTTTTAATAGCCACAACTTAAGAATAGGTTATATTTTGTTAACTGTCATCATATGCTTGCCATCCTATATCTTATTTTCTTTTTATCTTTTACGTTTAAATTTCAAGATATCTAATATCAAATATTTACTAAATCTAGATATATTTTTAGAATCCTTTTAAATCTTAAATTAGGGGTATGAGTTATTTAAATATATTCTTGTATTATGATTGAGAAGTTTACATATGTGAATTATTTTCCAAAATATATTTTTGATGAGATTTTGGTGGAGATTGGTTGTAATTTAATATTATCTATATACATTAAAACTAATATATATTTATACCCTAATTTAAACTATACTATATATATTTATATTAAACATAAAACCCCTCTCTCTTTTCATATAACATTTCTCTCCCTTGTCAATTTATATATTCTCCTTTTTTGTTCTTCAAGCCTGTCACGCCCCGCTTCCCATTATACGGCGAAGGGGACGCGACTGGTCCGCTACGTATTTACTCTGAAGTAAATACGTTAAGCGTATCTAAGCAATATAAAATTAATCACAAGAGATAAGAGATATAAACTGAACAATAATTTTATTTATTAACATTCTTTTGTACAATGCATGAAAAGTAAATACAACTGAAACAAAAGCGATGCCTAAACAATAACATAACAGGAAATGAACAGTACTGAATAGAAAATGTACAATGTCTAGAGCTCGAGGTCTTCACAGAACTGGTCCAAGTCTCCAGCAGTAGGCTCGATCTCTGACGTGTCCAGATCACCTGACGACATTCAAAGAAGAAAAAAGGAGAATGTCGTCAGCGAACAGATCACTCGGTAAGTCCCAAGGATAAAGAAGAATAGAATAGACAGAATGATAAGGTAGCTTTTAAAGTTGTATTATATTGTTGTAATATTGTGTTAACGTTGTTGTTTGTAGCTTGGTACAGAAGAATGCCAGTGTATACGAGAGGGGTCTCTATATGCTAGAGACCAGGGCAAACGGAATATAGAGTACAAGGCTCCGTTAGAAGGCCCGGAACAACGGCAATTGGATTCATGTTACGTGTCTTAAATCTTACCGTCTCGTGCCACTTTTAACACCTTCCGTACCAGTCTACCCCTTAAACCCCGTAGTGTTTTGATTGTATTGTTGTATTGTATTGTAAACTGTATAGATTGTATAATTGGATGACTGACCGAAACCATGATATCAGTAAACGGAAGTAACCGTAGAATCATGTAAATGGAATAACTGGAGAACCATATAAATGGAATGTATATCGATGGTTCGGTTCAGTCAAGTTGTATAGATTGATAATTGGATTCATGGATTCATGTTGAATTGTAATATTGAAGATTGTAGATTATAAATTGTAGATTGTACTTGAATCATATTCAAGTCAGATATAATCAGACTCAAACCCGAGTCAGACAATTAAAAATGTAAATCGAAGTCTTGATTATTTCTTAAACCTATATTTACTAGGGTCCTTAGGGTAATTTATAAATCTTGAGGGGGTTTTATGTAAAAAATACTTTTATATACCTTTCAGAATACTCCTCAAGTATTTATTATTCGTCTTTAGAGTTGTAATGAATGTGGATTTTATATTATGATATTTCTAGTGAAAATATCCTAGTTTCAGAAATAAGAGTATTTATTTGTAATATTGATTTATTTGGAATTCATGGTATTTTAGTGTAAAATTTGTTCTTGTGATTTTTAGAAAAAGGTGGAATATTTATATCATAACAAGATAGTTATTTTAATGATAAATATACATATATTTATACAAAAATAATTTTAATATATTTTTTTATATTCTAAAAATCTCATTTTCTTAAGATGTCGTATTTTAAATCTTTCGAGACCGAATGCTTCTTGCGGAGGTCTGAATCTCGCACTACTAAGCCCGAGGATATGCGATAATCCGCTCCATCTCGAACGAGTTCCCCAAGGTGGGTTGTAGCGGCGCTTTGCAATGATTGTAAAACACTAAATCCTTTAGAAAACGGTTTTATGAAGTAAATGGTATTTATTTGTAAAAATGTCAATTTTCCGTATTCTATGTTTTAGGGTCTCTTAAGTCAACTAGACTATTCCTAACTGGTCCAAACGACAAGTTGTGAGATGCCTCAAATCGCCTCTTCACCGCCAATTGTGGCCAGATAAGTATAAGTGAAAAAAGGAGGGATCCGCTCACGAATTACCGTGAGACGGGCCTTTTAAAGTTAGCTTTCTCACTTGCCTAGCCTAGACACCACAAAGTAAGGTTTAGATAAACGACCGATGTCCACAACTTATCGTATTTTCATAATAAGGGGTATTTATTTAAAAAGTGTATCAATACTAAATCTTTTAGAAATGGTTTTATTAAGTCAATGGTATTTAAATGAAAATATTGTATTCTCCTATTCTAAGTTTTGGATGGTATCGCGTTATGTTGTATATGAGTGTGTGAGGAGGTAGGTCGTTACCTCGTGCTCTAATTTAAAGGTATAGCAAGTTTAATGGAGTTAAATGTAGAATTGAAACAATGTGGTATTTAAGTGAAAATACGATAAATTGAAATAGTCATCATTTCATGTGATGAAACTTGATCAATTTAGTTGATTAGTGTTTAATAGTCAACATGAGGAACTTTAAGTATGATTTTATTAGTGATAAGTGGAATTTTATAAGAAACCGAATCGGAAATCGGATTTGTTCCGATTCCGTCGGGTTTTGTAAATTCGTATTTTTAGAATAGAAAAGAGAGATAGAAAAGGGACTTATGGTTTTAGGACACACCAAAGGGTGAGAGGGAAGTAGTGGAATCGCCGATGTGTTGCGTCATCGCCGGTGGTTCCTAAAACGATCGCCGGAAGTTCCCCCGGGAATTCATCGGAGTTTCGCTTCGAGCTTGTTTTTAAAGTACACGATTCTTGGAATTTTTTTTAGAGAGTGGGCTCAGGATTTTGGGGTGAGATGGTAGAGGGTAGGAGTGTATTTATAGGGCTAGGCTAGGGTTAGGGTAGGTGTAGGGTTTTTAATAAAAAAATTATAAAAAATATAGGAAATTCATTAAAAATTGTAGTAAATGGGGTATATTTAACTCTCTGGAACCGATCCATTTAATTAGAGTGTACAGGGGGTAGGGGAGGCCAAGAGCCCCAAATTTTCAGTTGGGGACTCGGCCGTCCGGCCGAGTCGGGCCGGTCCGCCGGCCGACTCGGCCGAGTCGGGCCGAGTAAGGGGGGCAGGAGGTGAGGGGTCGTCAGGTGGGGCCTCTGGTGTATTTAACTTTTCATGGATAGTGGGGGTTTTGGGAGAAAACACGAGTTGACTGTTGGTATTCTAAAAAACTCAAAACAAAATAATATTAAAAAATAATGTGGGGCAGGAGATTTGAACTCTGGTGGCTTGGTTCAGCAGTGCAAGGTATTACCAATGATCTACAAGCTCTTTCTTGTAATCATGGAGCTATTTAATTACTTAAACTAATAACAGCGAATGTAAATACCCCAAGTATATATCAATTTTAAAGCAAATTTTTGTGCACTAAAAATGGAGTTGTTACATTCTTTTAACTTGTAATTAAGAAGCAAAATAATTACTTATATCTTGTGCTCAGGCTAAAATACCCTTTTAAGGATTTTGAAAAAAAAAATTGTATAGGAAATTTAGGGTTGTTACATTCTACCCTCCTTATAAAAATTTCGTTCTCGAAATTTGTAAAAGGAAAGTGTAACAAATTCAAGGAAAGTTTGGTGTCTGGAGTACTTCATAGTGTATAAAAATAACAAAGTGATACGATGGTGAAAAAAGCTTACCGGTGTTATCTTGACCTATAGTCTCGGCTTCTACGGCTTCTGATGTGAATGTCTGTCGCCGTGGTACATTCATTCTAGCTGGAGGCACATTCTGTCTATGGGGCCTGTTTCTCTACCCTCTAGGCATGTCCCTCATTGCTTGTTGTAATTGGCGAGTAGGCTGTGCAGGTGGTGGAGCAGGTAGTGCATAACGAGGTGCAGGAGCCTGGATAGCTGGCCGTTGCGGGTAGTTGGTGTGTATGTAAGCTGAGTTGCTATTATAAGGACAGTTCCTAATTCCGTGGTTGAATGCGCCACAAATTAAACGCAGGCCCTTTGCGCATCTACAGTCCTTCCACAAGTGTCCCTTTCTTCTGCAGTAGTAGCAGAAATCTGGACTCGACTGGTTATTAGTTTCTTCTGGTCTCTTGGGTTCAAACGATGGCCTGGAAGAGGCTCCTCCTGCTATTTGAGTGGTAGAGCGTTTCAAACCGGCAGATTGGAGTCTGCTGATTGGTGTGAAGAATTGTTTTTGTAGTTTAACCGCAATCAATAACGGTGTCGCGTGTAGCTAGACCGAGATTAGTACGGGTCGTCCTCTGGGAAACGTTGAACCTTTTATTTTTACTTTAGATGTGTTGAGAAAGAGAGGAGGGATTAAGAATTTTATAGAATGGTTTCTAGATCTACGTTAAACAAGAATGTAAAATATAGATCTAGATTATTTTAAGGATGTAGTTAATATAATAAGGGGGCTTGTAGGGTTCGTTAGGATTTAGTAGTTATGGACAATTAATTAAAAGTTATCCTTTTTATCCTTTAATAGATTTAAAACTAGAACGACGGTGATGTGTGTAGATTAGGGTTTCTGGAGGGAAAAGGAATCCCACTCTTAACCCTTATCTCGACACGGAACTCCGTTCATATCTAGGCTTTACCAAAACAATCATTAATCTAATCTCTAATCGCGGTCGGAACTAGCAAAGAATTGCTAGCGCGCCCGATTAGGATGTTAATGATTATTTTGATAAAGTTCATAAACTTTATAAGACTTAAAAAGGGTTTAGGGATTTTCATCATCCATTAGCCTACCCTAATCCTACGAACCCTGACAAGTGGAGAATTACTCGCGCATGTTGGGAGAAAAAGAGATGGAAAGAAATTGCATAATTAAACTACGAAGAAATAGAATAAGAAAAAGAGCTACCTTTATTAATCAACAGAATCAATTACACTTTGTTCCCTTAGAAAATGATTACAAATACTAGTTTGCTTCTCGATCTCTTCTAAGGAGGTAGATGAACCGTTGATGATCAGCCTGGATGCGTGAGCCGTCTTGGACTTCTTGATCTCTTCGGCTTGATAACTTTTCCAAGAGGCTCTCGGTGCCCTTTTATAGTGCAAAGCCAGAATCTTCTTGTTGAAAACTTGGTAAAATATAGCTTTGATTCACCCCACAAAATCTTGTCTTCCAACTCCTTAAGATTGCGGCGGATCCGCGGCCCAAGGGGGGTTTGGCCGCGGATCCGCGCTCAATGGTGAGGATCTCTTCATCAAAATTCTTAGGCTTGCTTCTTGTGACATGTGGCAATCCCAGGCACCTTTAGAATTCAGAAATCTTTTCTCGGTTGCTTCCAGACTTGGTCTCCAAGTTTTGCTTCTTAATTTGGCAAGTTTTCTTCAACAAATTGATTTGTTTGATAAATTCTGCATAACAACTTGGAAAATTCTGCACAATAATCTCAAATAATATTTAGTAGGCTTATTTCTACTAGGATTTGGTCAATAGATTTATTTGCATACATTTTCCTACCAAATGATAATTAAAATATACTAACACATGGAAAATAATTTTTTTACACATAAACCCTCATATGTATAATATATTATAATAAAGTCTTTTTTTTATTATGAAAATGGTAGGAAAAATGTAATACAAATGTGCAGTTTTATCAACTGAACAAATACCCCCAAACTTATCTTTGATCGTCCCGAGCAAACTAGTTTATTTAAGAGGAGAAAAAAGAAAGGAGAAAACTAAGCACACTTTCATAGGCAGACACGATTGCACTGAGCACGTGCAACAAGCCGTTAAACCTCTAGGTGTCCCTAGTAGGAGGAGTGTTGTCTCCTGAGGGTTTTCAGCGGATTACACCCAAAAAATCCAATAACAAAAGAAAGATGGTGAAATTTACATATAAAGATAAGAACCATAAAAGAAAGGCCTTGAAAAGAAGAGTTTCCAACTATACCAGCTTTTCAGTTGTCATGAGCCCTATCTTAATAGTCATGAAAAAATGTTAGAAATCACATTATCTCTCAATAAAACATCGTCTTTATTCTTCATTTCTACCTTTCATCCAAACATTGATCATATAACCCCACGTGTGTGAAATGGACATCCCTACACTCGGAGAATTCAATTCAAGCTATCATACTCTTGTCCATCTACCTTAGTACTTTTTAATTTGATGAATATTAAGATTTGCTCACACATTTTCATGCGACCGTTAATACTTCTTGAGGTACTAACAGACCGATTACTCGTGTGCTTGCTGATTAGGTGATAATATTTTCCTCGTCTTGCACCACCTAAGGCTTAGCAGTGATTCCCAGACCAGTTGGCCTTAGGGCACTAGGTGAAGAGGCACCCTCGCTATATTTTTTTATTGCTGCCTTGGCGATAACAAAACCAGTGTTCATTTTTTTCTTTTCACCATTTTTATATTTTCTTCATTTTTTTTCTTCATACTTTGGCTTTTAGACAAGAGCATTTCAAGGTATCGTCTACTATCCCGAATTTCAAGACGTGTGTAAGTGCATATAGTAGGGTATCAACATTCAAATGTTTGGCTTCCAGAATAGAAACTATTTTTCAGACTTATTTTTATCCTCAGATTAGTGACTTCCTTCATCTTACTAACCCTTGGGACAACAGCTCATAACTACTTATTACTAGTTCGTTTAAGAAAACTTCTAATTTTCTTGGTTTTCTTAAACTATTCCTATCTTTTGGATGTAATTTTTCACTTTCTACTCTTTTGTTATAAATTTTTTTTAAAAATTTTATGCAAAATATGATGCAAATTGATGTGTAAATAAGCACAAACCTCCCCCAAACCTGTTTACAGCAGTGTCCTCACTGATGTCATCCGTTAAGCTTAAAACCTGTAGACTTGGGAGGAAATTATTAATAGGGGCAAAAATATATGAAAGTGAAAATTCTCCCCCAAACTTATTTTAGGCTCACAAATTTGTAAAAATCATTTTCTTTTCAAGAGCCAAAATATACCACCCCCCCAAACTTGAGTTAAACAATTTTAATCTTTTAAAATCACACGAGGGGGTCAAGGTTATTGGTCAATACCAAGTTTTGCAAAGACCGAAGGTCAACACCAACCATTCAAAAATTTTATCGATGAAGTACCAAGGTTGGTGGAAGAACATGTCACTTTTTGACGTGAAGAAGTGGGGAGGTGACAAGAGGTGTAATGGAAAAGGATTGCGTCTCAATTTGGAGAGACGACACAGTGATAGTAATGATGGATTACTCGCATTATCATGATTGTCCAAAAGAGGGGGTGGAGGTACAATTTCTTCATCTTGGAGTTGATTCATCTCAACACCCGTGTCGTGTAAAAATGCGAGTTCATCAGCGAAAATTTCCTCAAAACTTTCATCGATACCCCGAAGAATAATGTCATCAGAAAAAATGGGGTGATCGTCAGACTCTATAAAAAGTTCCTCATCAGTGTTAGATGTTGACCCGGACAACTCGGTGGAAGAGTACATGGTTGGGTCAAACAACAACATATGAAAAGAGTCAGTATCATGAGGTTGATCAAATTCGCTGCTGTCGACATTCATTAATTCGACAGAACACACATGAGCATAGGGTTCGGAGGGTTCACTTCCCAACTTGTAAATGTTAAGCTCAATTGACTTCTTTCCAAAGGATAGGGTCATAGAGCCGTTTCTACAATTGATTACAGCGTTGGAAGCGGCCAAAAATGGTCGACCGAGTATCACCGGAATTTGATTGCGTGGGTTTGCCACAGGTTGTGTATCTATAACGATAAAGTCCACAGGGAATATGAATTCCCCGACTTTGATTAACACATCCTCTAGTTTACCCCTTGGTTGGGTGATAGATCGATCGGCCATCTGAAGAGTGCAATGCGCAGGTTTTAACTCTCCGATCCCTAATTGCTCATAAACAGAATACGGAAGCAAGTTAACACTAGCACCTAAATCGAGTAGAGCACGATTGATATTTTTACCCCCAATGGAAATAGAAATTGTAGGACTTCCGGGGTCCTTTCGTTTCTTGGGTAGTTGTTGTGTAAAAGCAGTGCTCACATTACTCGCAAGGAAAACTTTTTTAGGTACTTGAACTTTTCTCTTCCTAGTGTACAAGTCCTTTAGGATTTTCGCATATGACGGAACTTGTTGAATAGCATCTAGGAGTGGAAAGTTTATGTTAACTTGCTTAAAAATTTCCACAATCTTCTCCATTTGTGGACTTGGTCTGTTGCCCCTTAACCTGTTTGGATAAGGTGCTTTATCAATAAGGGATTGGTCCAAGGTTTGTGGAGAAGACTGTGGGGACGTATTCGATCCCAAAATTGGAGTGGGCATCGACTTAGATAGATTTGGCGAAATGTTCGAGCCTTGGGGAAAACAGAGAATAGGCTCGGATGAAGGTGGGGGACTAGACGAATTAGGGGAAGAAGAAGAAGAAGCCGGGGTATCAAATGTGTCACTATCATCAAATTGCTCACCCACTCGATTATTCAGCACTCTCCCTGATCTCAACGTAGTAATGGCATTCACATTATGACTTTGTGAATGGCCAGGATTCGGTAGGGGTTGAGATGGGAGTTTCCCTTTCTCTCTCGCACTCATTGCGGCGTTTAACTGTGCGATTTGGTTTTCTATTGATTTGATACTCTCACTATGGGAGGCGGAGTTTTTCGTTATGGTATCAATAGAAGACCTCATCTCAGCCGAAATTTGCATGGATTGTTTCATGAACATATCCAAAGTTTTTGCAAGTGAGTTGTCAGTACCAGCCACTTGTGGTGTAGAAATGTTGGCCGGATTTTAGAAATTCTGTGACTGAAAGGGGGGCTGATTCTGTGGTTGTGGTTGCTGTGGAGGAGGTCTTTGATAATTGCTTTGTTGGTTTTGGTTCCAAGCAAAGTTAGGATGATTCCTCCATCCTTGATTGTACGTGGAAGAATAAGGGTCGTTTCTAGGTCGCTGCTGAAAAGCAGCATTAGCTTGAAACGAAGCATTCATAGGACATTCTTCCGTTAAGTGTGAAGGATCCGAACAATAACCACAGACAGTCTTGGGAAGCGTGACCTGATTTAGGGAGACTGATGAAAGTTTGTTCTCAATAGAATCGAGTTTCTTCTGCATCGCTGCCATTTCGGCTTTTACTGCGATGGAAATATCGAGCTGATGAATACCTCCCTTAGTTGTAGGTGGTCTTACGCTTTCCCACTGCAACGTGTGTTCAGCGAGATCTTCCAGATATTTCCATGCTTCACCATCATCTTTAGACATGAAATTGCATTGACACATTGTTTCAAGCATCTGCTTTGTCGCTGGATTAATGCCCTCATATATAATCCGACATAAATCCCATCTTTGTATTCCGTGATGGGGGCATTGGACAAGCAGATCTTTGAAACGTTCAAAGCACTTCCAAAATGGTTTATTGGGAAGCTGGGTGAACTGGTTGATCTCGCTCCTAATATGGGCAGTCTTATGGTTTGGGTAAAACTTCTTAAGAAATGCTATGACGAATTCATCCTAATTAGTGATAGAGTGTGCGGCAGTATTGTAAAGCCATTTTTCTGCCAAGTCGCACAGTGTGAATGGGAGAAGACGTAAGCGCATAGCATCTAAAGTCAATTGTGAAGTACCCATCATTGCGCATACGTTTTCGAATTTGGTGATGAAAACGTACGCGTCTTCCGACTCAAGCCCGTGAAATTCAGGCAGCAGATTGATGTAGTGGGGTTTAATTTCGAAATTATCCCCGTTAGTTGGTGGAAGAGATAGACAAGTAGGAAGGGGACCACGAATAGGATTGCATCTCTCTTGGAGAGAGATGCGCGGTGGATTCTGTGCACCTTCGGGCGGTGGCAGCGTGGTGTTATAATTAGATGGAGTGCCGTCCATCACGGTCGATGTGGTGTGTGGTGTGGGAAAAGAAGATGAAGAAGTACCGACTTCGGTGTCGATAGAAGGAACGCGAACAAGACGGGCACTAGGATCCCGTGTCCAGCCGAGCATGCACTAAGCGGGTTTAGTGCAAGTAGCAGCGTGTGTGTGATTTAAAATTGGCTTGTTTTGAAAAAGTGGGACTCAAGACAAATCACCCTAAGATGCACAAGCAACCCTAGAACTAAGGTCACCTAGGTCCAGTCTCTAGACCGCTCCTAGACTTCCAAAGGACAAGCTGCAGGATAAATCCTCTACCGCCTCCGTACTACCCTTGTAGCCAGGTAAGTGGGAAGGAACCACGTCGTGGGCCTAATTAAAAACCACTAGCCTTTGTCACACTTGCCTAGGCACTACAAAAGTAATGCGGATAAACGATAGATTACCCACGACCTTCCTCTGTCCTTATTGAGCGCGACAGTCCTTAGAGTCTGGTCTAGATATTTTTTAAATTAATGAAAGGTTGATCTATATGCTCGGTTGGTGATTTGTGGGGCTTAGGAAGGGTGATGAAATCCCCACCTAATCTTGATTTGGTCTTTGCCCCTTAAAGTCCGTATTAAAATATGCAAAACAAAACCAAACACAAAACTTTTGCAAAAAGATTTTTTTAACGGCGCGATTTTGCAAAGACTCCTGCAGAAAATAGATTTTATTGGAGTTGAGAGGAGAGAGAAGGAGTTAAGAAAGATACCAGAGAAGTGTGAAACCCTAGATCTCCTGTTTCCTCAAGTCCATGACTCCAGATTCCCTCGCAAAATTCACGCACAAATCGTTAAATATGCAATTTGCAGTTTTGTGTTAATAATGATATGAATCGTCTAAGAATTCAACACAAATAGTAAAAATAAAAAATTACGCACGTATCCCCGGCAACGGCGCCATTTGATTGGTTTGAAGAATTATTTTTGTAGTTTAACCGCAATCAATAACGGTGTCGCGTGTAGCTAGACCGAGATGAGTATGGGTTATCCTCTGGAAAATGTTGAACCTTTTATTTTTACTTTAGATGTGTTGAGAAAGAGAGGAGGGATTAAGAATTTTATAGAATGGTTTCTAGATCTACGTTAAACAAGAATGTAAAATATAGATCTAGATTATTTTAAGCATATAGTTAATATAATAAGGGGGCTTGTAGGGTTCGTTAGGATTTAGTAGTTATGGACAATTAATTAAAAGTTACCCTTTTTATCCTTTAATAGATTTAAAACTAGAACGACGGTGATGCGTGTAGATTAGGGTTTCTGGAGGGAAAAGGAATCCCACTCTTAACCCTTATCTCGACACGGAACTCCGTTCATATCTAGCCTTTACCAAAACAATCATTAATCTAATCTCTAATCGCGGTCGGAACTAGCAAAGAATTGCTAGCGCGCCCGATTAGGATGTTAATGATTATTTTGATAAAGTTCATAAACTTTATAGGACTTAAAAAGGGTTTAGGGATTTTCATCATCCATTAGCCTACCCTAATCCTACGAACCCTAACAAGCGGAGAATTACTAGCGCATGTTGGGAGAAAAAGAGATGGAAAGAAATTGCATAATTAAACTACGAAGAAATAGAATAAGAAAAAGAGCTACCTTTATTAATCAACAGAATCAATTACACTTTGTTCCCTTAGAAAATGATTACAAATACTAGTTTGCTTCTCGATCTCTTCTAAGGAGGTAGATGAACCGTTGATGATCAGCCTGGATGCGTGAGCTGTCTTGGACTTCTTGATCTCTTCGGCTTGATAACTTTTCCAAGAGGTTCTCGGTGCCCTTTTATAGTGCAAAGCCAGAATCTTCTTGTTGAAAACTTGGTAAAATATAGCTTTGATTCACCCCATAAAATCTTGTCTTCCAACTCCTTAAGATTGCGGCGGATCCGCGGCCCAAGGGGGGTTTGGCCGCAGATCCGCGCTCAATGGTGAGGATCTCTTCATCAAAATTCTTAGGCTTGCTTCTTGTGACATGTGGCAATCCCAGGCACCTTTAGAATTCAGAAATCTTTTCTCGGTTGCTTCCAGACTTGGTCTCCAAGTTTTGCTTCTTAATTTGGCAAGTTTTCTTCAACAAATTGATTTGTTTGATAAATTCTGCATAAAAACTTGGAAAATTCTGCACAATAATCTCAAATAATATTTAGTAGGCTTATTTCTACTAGGATTTGGTCCATAGATTTATTTGCATACATTTTCCTACCAAATGATAATTAAAATATATTAACACATGGAAAATAATTTTTTTACACATAAACACTCATATGTATAATATATTATAATAAAGTTCTTTTTTTATTATGAAAATGGTAGGAAAAATGTAATACAAATGTGCAGTTTTATCAACTGAACATCTGCCCCTCGTCTTTATCACTGCCTCATAACTGCGCGCAGCTTCCAAAGCATCTTCATGAGTCGGAAATTTCCCTGTGGCTGGTGCAGCCTGGATTTCCGTGTCCAAACCTTGTTGAAATCGACGGGCTCTGATCTCATCCGTCGGTATCAGGTGTGCCGCAAATCTGTCATGGTCTTGTGTTAGCTGTGTAGTATATGATATTAAAAATTTGAAATACTGTGACATATCTTACCGACTAAGTATGGTGAACTCAGCGTCATACTTATCTACTAACTTGTCCCACATCGAACCTTGTTGTTGATAAATGAACTGCTGTTTCATGGCAAACCTGGCAGTCACAGGGAAGTACTTCGCGTCGAACTTATCGCGAAAAGTCTTCCATTCAATAGGCTGATCAAGACGGCTTTCTTTTGCCTTCCACCAGTTCTGTGCATTGTCCGTGAGTTGCAGCTTTTCAACTCAGACCGAAGCTATTTCTGGCACTTGTGCTGCTGCCAGATCATCCTCGATACTTTGAGCCCATTCCTTAGCTTCCAGTTGGCTTCCCTTTCCTGAGAACTGTTTGGGATGCAAAGCTCTGAATTGCTTCACCCCAGGTGCTTCAGTCTTGGGACGGTTCAAGAGCTGTTGTTGTCCCTCTAAGAGGCTGCGGATTGCCTCAAGCAGAATCGTTTGTTCGGTGGGTGGAGCAGGAACAGCAGGTGTGAGAGGTAGTGGTGGAGGTGTGTTGTTGACATTAGTGCTGGTGTTGTTTGGGGAATCCATAAACTTGAAGAAAAATTTGGGTTAGGACAGATTCAAGCATATGAAATGATAAGATTCAAGGAATATGAAGTTGTAAGATTCAAGGAACATGAATTGTAATGAATGTTTTAGTTGCTGGTTTTTGTGTTATATTGATTAGGTTGTTCACGCAGAACAGAACTGCATAATATGGTTCTATACAGCTCTGACCTGCATGGGCCACCAACAAAACCTGTCACGCCCCGCTTCCCATTATACGGCGAATGGGACGCGACTGGTCCGCTACGTATTTACTCTGAAGTAAATACGCTAAGCGTATCTAAGCAATATAAAAGTAATCACAAGAGACAAGAGATATAAAATGAACATCAACTTTATTTATTAACATTCTTTTGTACAATACATGAAAAGTAAATACAACTGAAACAAAAGCGATGCCTAAACAATGGCATAACAGGAAATGAAAAGTACTGAATAGAAAATGTACAATGTCTAGAGTTCGGGGTCTTCACAGAACTGGTCCAAGTCTTCAGCAGTAGGCGCGATCTCTGACGTGTCCAGATCACCTGACGACATTCAAAGAAGAAAGTAGGAGAATGTCTTCAGCGAACAGATCGCTCGGTAAGTCCCAAGGATAAGGAAGAATAGAATAGACTGAATGATAAGGTAGATTTTAAAGTTGTATTATATTGTTGTAATATTGTGTTAACGCTGTTGTTTGTAGCTTGGTAGTGTATACGAGAGGGGTCTCTATATGCTAGAGACCAGGGCAAACGGAATATAGAGTACAAGACCCCGTTAGAAGGCCCGGAACAACGACAATTGGATTCATATTAGGTGTCTTAAATCTTACCGTCTCGTGCCACTTTTAACACCTTCCGTACCAGTCTACCCCTTAAATCCCGTAGTGTTTTGATTGTATTGTTGTATTGTATTGTAAACTGTATAGATTATATAATTGGATGACTGACCGAAACCATGATATCAGTAAACGGATGTAACCGTAGAATCATGTAAATGGCATAACTGGAGAACCATGTAAATGGAATGTATATCCATGGTTCGGTTCGGTCAAGTTGCATAGATTGATAATTGGATTCATGAATTCATGTTGAATTGTAATATTGAAGATTGTAGATTATAGATTGTAGATTGTACTTGAATCATATTCAAGTTAGATATAATCAGACTCAAACCCGAGTCAGAAAATTAGAAATGTAAATCGAAATCTTGATTATTTCTTAAACCTATATTTACTAGGGTCCTTAAGGTAATTTATAAACCTTGAGGGGGTTTTATGTAAAAATACTTTTATATACCTTTCAAAATACTCCTCAAGTATTTATTATTCGTTTTTAGAGTTGTAATGAATGTGGATTTTATATTGTGATATTTCTAGTGAAAATATCCTAGTTTCAGAAATAAGGGTATTTATTAGTAATATAGATTTATTTGGAATTCATGGTATTTTAGTGTAAAATTTGTTCTTATGATTTTTAGAAAAAGGTGGAATATTTATATCATAACAAGATAGTTATTTCAATGATAAATATACATAAATTTGTACAAAAATAATTTTAATATATTTTTTTATATTCTAAAAATCTCATTTTCTTAAGATGTCGTATTTTAAATCTTTCGAGACCGAATGCTCCTTGCGGAGGTCTGAATCTCGCACTACTAAGCCCGAGAATATGCGATAATCCGTGCCATCCCGAACGGGTTCCCCAAGGTGGGTTGTAGTGGCGCTTTGCAAAGATTGTAAAATACTAAATCATTTAGAAAACGGTTTTATGAAGTAAATGGTATTTATTTGTAAAAATGTCAATTTTCCGTATTGTATATTTTAGGGTCTCCTAAGTCAACTAGACTATTCATAACTGGTCCAAACGACAAGTTGTGAGATGCCTCAAATCGCCTCTTCACCGCCAATTGTGGCCAGGTAAGTACAAGTGAAAAAATGAGGGATCCGCTCACGAATCACCATGAGACGGGCCTTTTAAAATTACCTTTCTCACTTGCCTAGCCTAGACACCACAAAGTCAGGTTTAGATAAACAACTGATGTGTACAAATTATCTTATTTTCATAATAAGAGGTATTTATTTAAAAAGTGTATCAATACTAAATCTTTTAGAAATGGTTTTATTAAGTCAATGGTATTTAAATGAAAATATTGTTTTCTCGTATTCTAAGTTTTTGATGGTATCGTGTTATGTTGTATATGAGTGTGTGAGGAGGTAGGTCATTACCCCGTGCTCTACTTTAAAGATATAGCAAGTTTAATGGAGTTAAATTTTGAATTGAAACAATGTGGTATTTAAGTGAAAAATACGATAAATTGAAATAGTCATCATTTCATGTGATGAAACTTGATCAATTTAGTTGATTAGTGTTTAATAGTCAACATGAGAAAGTTTAAGTATGATTTTATTAGTGAGAAGTGGAATTTTATAAGAAACCGAATCGGAAATCGAATTTGTTCCGATTCCGTCGGGTTTTGTAAATTCGTATTTTTAGAATAGAAAAGAGAGATAGAAAAGGGACTTACGGTTTTAGGACACACAAAAGGGTGAGAGGGAAGTAGTGGAATCGCCGATGTGTTGCGTCGTCGCTGGTGGTTCCTAAAACGATCGCCGGAAGTTCCGCCGGGAATTCATCGGAACTTCGCCTCGAGCTTGTTTTCAAAGTACACGATTCTTTGGAAATTTTTTGAGAGAGTGGGCTCAGGATTTTGAGGTGTGATGATAGAGGGTAGGGGTGTATTTATAGGGCTAGGCTAGGGTTAGGGTAAGTGTAGGGTTTTTAATAAAAAAATTGTAAAAAATGTAGGAAATTCATTAAAAATTGTAGTAAATGGGGTATATTTAACTCTCTGGAACTGATCCATTTAATTAGAGTGTACAGGGGGTAGGGAAGGTCAAGAGCCCCAACTTTTCAATTGGGGACTCGGCCGTCCGGCCGAGTCCGGCCGGCGGCGCCAGCCCGAGTCAGGGTGGCAGGAGGTGAGGGGTCGTCAGGTGGGGCCTCTGGTGTATTTAACTTTTCATGGGTAGTAGGGTTTTTGGGAGAAAACACGTGTTGACTGTTGGTATTCTAGAAAACTCAAAACAAAATAATATTAAAATATAATGTGGGGTAGGGGATTTGAACTCTGGTGGCTTGGTTCAGCAGTGCAAGCTATTACCAATGATATACAAGCTCCTTCTTGTAATTATGGAGCTATTTAATTACTTAAAGTAATAACAGCAAATGTAAATACCCCAAGTATACATCAATTTTAAAGCAAATTTTTGTACACTAAAAATGGAGTTGTTACATTCTTTTAACTTGTAATTAAAAAGCAAAATAATTACTTATATCTTGTGCTCAGGCTAAAATACCCTTTTAAGGATTTTGAAAAAAATATTTTGAAAAAAAATTGTATAGGAAATTTAGGGTTGTTACATTCTACCCTCCTTATAAAAATTTCGTTCTCGAAATTTGTAAAAGGAAAGTGTAACAAATTCAAGGAAAGTTTGGTGTCTGGAGTACTTCATAGTATATAAAAATAACAAAGTGATACGATGGTGAAAAAAGCTTACCAGTGTTAGCTTGACCTACAGTCACGACTTCTACGGCTTCTAATGTGAATGTCTGTCGCCGTGGTATATTCCTTCTGGCTGGAGGCACATTCTGTCTTTGGGGCCTGTTTCTCTGCCCTCTAGGTATGTCCCTCATTGCTTGATAGAATTGGCGAGTAGGCTGTGCAGGTGGTGGAGCAGGTAGTGCATAACGAGATGCAAAAGCCTGGATAGCTGGCCGTTGCGGGTAGTTGGTGTGTGTGTAAGCTGAGTTGCTATTATAAGGACAGCTCCCAATTCCGTGGTTGAATGCGCCACAAATTAAACACAGGCCTTTTGCGCGCCTACAGTCCTTCCACAAGTGTCCCTTTCTTCTGCAGTAGTAGCAGAAATCTGGACTCGACTGGTTATTGGTTTCTTCTGGTCTCTTAGGTTCAAACGATGGCCTGGAAGAGGCTCCTCCAGCTATTTGAGTGGCAGCATGTTTCAAACCGGCAGATTGGGGTCTGCCCCTTGTCTTTATCACTGCCTCATAACTGCGGGCAGCTTCCAAAGCATCTTCATGAGTCGGAAATTTCCCTTTGGCTAGTGCAGCCTGGATTTCCGTGTCCAAACCTTGTTGAAATCGACGGGCTCTGATCTCATCCGTCGGTATCAGGTGTGCCGCAAATCTGTCACGGTCTTGTGTTAGCTGTGTAGTATGTGATATTAAAAATTTGAAATACTGTGACTTATCTTACCGACTGAGCATGGTGAATTCAGCGTCATACTCATCTACTAACTTGTCCCATATCGAACCTTGTTGTAGATGAATGAACTGCTGTTCCTTGGCAA
Source organism: Agapanthus africanus (assembly GCA_030015575.1). Classification (NCBI taxonomy): domain Eukaryota; kingdom Viridiplantae; phylum Streptophyta; class Magnoliopsida; order Asparagales; family Amaryllidaceae; genus Agapanthus; species Agapanthus africanus. Next base: position 6,922,058 of record CM057338.1, on the reverse strand, counting down.
ACCTGGCAGTCACAGGAAAGTACTTCGCGTCGAACTTATCGCGAAAAGTCTTCCATTCAATGGGCTGATCAAGACGGCTTTCTTCCGCCTTCCACCAGTTCCGTGCATTGTCCGTGAGTTGCAGCTTTGCAACTCAGACCCAAGCTATTTCTGGCACTTGTGCTGCTGCCAGATCATCCTCGATACTTTGAGCCCATTCCTTAGCTTCCAGTAGGCTTCCCTTTCCTGAGAACTGTTTGGGATGCAAAGCTCTGAATTGCTTCACCCCAGGTGCTTCAGTCTTGGGACGGTTCAAGAGCTATTTTTTTCCCTCTAAGAGGCTGTGGATTGCCTCAAGCAGAACCGTTTGTTCGGTGGGTGGAGCAGGAACAGCAGGTGTGAGAGGTAGTGGTGGAGGTGTGTTGTTGACATTGGTGCTGGTGTTGTTCGGAGAATCCATAAACTTGAAGAAAAATTTGGGTTAGGACAGATTCAAGTATATGAAATAATAAGATTCAAGGAATATGAAATTGTAAGATTCAAGAAATATGAATTGTAAATAATGTTTTAGTTGTTGGTTCTTGTGTTACATTGCTTAGGTTGTTTACGCAGAACAGAACTGCATAGTATAGTTCTATACAGTTCTGACCTGCATGGGCCATCAACAAAACCTGTCATGCCCCGCTTCCCATTATACGGTGAAGGGGACGCGACTGGTCCGCTACGTATTTACTCTGAAGTAAATACGCTAAGCGTATCTAAGAAATATAAAAGTAATCACAAGAGACAAGAGATATAAACTGAACATCAACTTTATTTATTAACATTCTTTTGTACAATACATGAAAAGTAAATACAACTGAAACAAAAGCGATGCCTAAACAATGGCATAACAGGAAATGAAAAGAACTGAAGAAAAAATGTACAATGTCTAGAGCTCGGGGTCTTCACAGAACTGGTCCAAGTCTTCAGCAGTAGGCGCGGTCTCTGACGTGTCCAGATCACCTGACGACATTCAAAGAAGAAAGAAGGAGAATGTCGTCAGCGAACAGATCGCTCGGTAAGTCCCAAGAATAAGGAAGAATAGAATAGAAAGAATGATAAGGTAGCTTTTAAAATTGTATTATATTGTTATAATATTGTGTTAACGCTGTTGTTTGTAGCTTGGTAGTGTATACGAGAGGGGTCTCTATATGCTAGAGACCAGGGCAAACGGAATATAGAGTATAAAGCTCCGTTAGAAGGCCCGGAACAACGGCAATTGGATTCATGTTAGGTGTCTTAAATCTTACCGTCTCGTGCCACTTTTAACATCTTCCATACCAGTCTACCTCTTAAACCCCGTAGTGTTTTGATTGTATTGTTGTATTGTATTGTAAACTGTATAGATTGTATAATTGGATGACTGACCGAAACCATGATATCAGTAAACGGATGTAACCGTAGAATCATGTAAATGGAATAACTGGAGAACCATGTAAATGGAATGTATATCCATGGTTCAGTTCAGTCAAGTTGCATAAATTGATAATTGGATTCATGGATTCATGTTGAATTGTAATATTGAAGATTGTAGATTATAAATTGTAGATTGTACTTGAATCATATTCAAGTCAGATATAATCAGACTCAAACCCGAGTCGGACAATTAAAAATGTAAATCGAAGTCTTGATTATTTCTTAAACCTATATTTACTAGGGTCCTTAGGGTAATTTATAAACCTTGAGGGGGGTTTTATGTAAAAATACTTTTATATACCTTTCAAAATACTCCTCAAGTATTTATTATTCGTCTTTAGAGTTGTAATGAATGTGGATTTTATATTGTGATATTTCTAGTGAAAATATCCTAGTTTCAGAAATAAGGGTATTTATTTGTAATATTGATTTATTTGGAATTCATGGTATTTTAGTGTACAATTTGTTCTTGTGATTTTTTGAAAAAGGTGGAATATTTATATCATAACAAGATAGTTATTTGAATGATAAATATACATATATTTATACAAAAATAATTTTAATATATTTTTTTATATTCTAAGAATCTCATTTTCTTAAGATGTCGTATTTTAAATCTTTCGAGACCGAATGCTCCTTGCGGAGGTCTGAATCTCGTACTACTATGCTCGAGGATATGCGATAATCCGTGCCATCCCGAACGGGTTCCCTAATGTGGGTTGTAGCGGCGCTTTGCAAAGATTGTAAAATACTAAATCCTTTAGAAAACTGTTTTATGAAGTAAATGGTATTTATTTGTAAAAATATCAATTTTCCGTATTCTATGTTTTAGGGTCTCCTAAGTCAACTAGACTATTCCTAACTGGTCCAAACGAAAAGTTGTGAGATGCCTCAAATCGTCTCTTCACCGTCAATTGTGAGCAGATAAGTACAAGTGAAAAAAGGAGGGATCCGCTCACGAATCACCGTGAGACGGGCCTTTTAAAATTACCTTTCTCACTTGCCTAGCCTAGACACCACAAAATCAGGTTTAGATAAACGACTGATGTGCACAAATTATCTTATTTTCATAATAAGAGGTATTTATTTAAAAAGTGTATCAATACTAAATCTTTTAGAAATGGTTTTATTAAGTCAATGGTATTTAAATGAAAATATTGTTTTCTCGTATTCTAAGTTTTTGATGGTATCGTGTTATGTTATATATGAGTGTGTGAGGAGGTAGGTCATTACCCCGTGCTCTACTTTAAAGATATAGCAAGTTTAATGGAGTTAAATGTTGAATTGAAACAATGTGGTATTTAAGTGAAAAGTACGATAAATTGAAATAGTCATCATTTCATGTGATGAAACTTGATCAATTTAGTTGATTAGTGTTTAATAGTCAACATGAGGAAGTTTAAGTATGATTTTATTAGTGAGAAGTGGAATTTTATAAAAAACCGAATCAGAAATCGGATTTGTTCCGATTCCGTCGGGTTTTGTTAATTCGTATTTTTAGAATAGAAAAGAGAGATAGAAAAGGGACTTAAGGTTTTAGGACACACAAAAGGGTGAGAGGGAAGTAGTGGAATCGCCGATGTGTTGCGTCGTCGCCGGTGGTTCCTAAAACGATCGCCGGAAGTTCCGCCGGGAATTCATCGGAACTTCGCCTCGAGCTTGTTTTCAATGTAGACGATTCTTGGAAATTTTTTGAGAGAGTGGGCTCAGGATTTTGGGGTGAGATGGTAGAGGGTAGGGGTGTATTTATAGGGCTAGGCTAGGGTTAGGGTAGGTGTAGGGTTTTTAATAAATTTTTTTTTAAAAATGTAGGAAATTCATTAAAAATTGTAGTAAATGGGGTATATTTAACTCTCTGGAACGTATCCATTTAATTAGAGTGTATAGAGGGGTAGGGGAGGCCAAGAGCCCCAACTTTTCAGTTGGGGACTCGGCCGTCCGGCCGAGTCCGGCCGGCGGCGCTGGCCCGAGTCGGCCGGTCCGCCGGCCAACTCGGCCGAGTCGGGCCTAGTCAGGGTGGCAGGAGGTGAGGGGTCGTCAGGTGGGGCCTCTGGTGTATTTAACTTTTCATGGGCAGTGGCTCGGTTCAGCAGTGCAAGGTATTACCAATGAGCTACAAGCTCCTTCTTGTAATTATGGAGTTATTTAATTACTTAAAGTAATAACAGCAAATGCAAATACGCCAAGTATACATCTATTTTAAAGCAAATTTTTGTATACTAAAAATGGAGTTGTTACATTCTTTTAACTTGTAATTAAAAAGCAAAATAATTACTTATATCTTGTGCTCAGGCTAAAATACCCTTTTAAGGATTTTGAAAAAAAATATTTTGAAAAAAATTTGTATAGGAAATTTAGGATTGTTACAAAGCCCACACCCATTCTTACCGACGCAACTCCTGCCACATGCTAGAAGCTTAACCGAGCCATCAAAAATTGGTGTTGATTTGAATAGCGTCATCGCTCTTTCGTTCATCGCGTTTGTTTCGAGATAAGTTTACAACTTGCTACATGCTATGCTTTATGTAATTTACTTATATATTGTCGTACTATTATTATCATCATCATCATCATACAGCTATATCTATATAATTTATCCACCGTAGTTATTTAACGTTAATCAGTTTTATAATATACAATGTATGCAAGTTTACAACTTGCGACATGCTATAATTATATTTATAAATATATATATCATCGTAATATTTCTTATTATTATCATTAATTAGTTTATAATCTGTATTTTATAACGTTATACAAAATATAGTTTGAAAATATTATAGTTTACACATGTCGTCGCAAAGCGGATACGGTAAATCTTAAATTTACTGTACATCTTACCTTATAAAATTCATTTTAAATCATAGAAAAATCATTAGCATACATTCTTTAGTTTGTTATGAAGCTAACTCAGAATAATTTAACCTTGTGAAATATTTACTTGCAAAATAAATTGTTTAAATAACATAAATTGTAAATGAAAGTACCTCTGAACTGCTGTCCAGGGAAATTCCAACAGCAACTTTCATTTTTGAACGTTCATAACTTTTTGTAGGAACAATCTGAGATATTTTAACTTATAAAAATGAAAATCTTATTGAATTAGATTTGTTTTAGTATATGACACGTCCCTTTTGGAGGACGTTTGTTATTTTTAAACTATTTTACAAATTAGGGTGACGCTGAATTTCTGAACAGAACTTTCTTATGCATTGTTAATCAATACCACTTTTATAGTTATTAATCGGATTGAATATGTTATCCCTGTTAATGTTATTATATCAATATCTATTTAATAAATAATAGTGCATATGTTTTAATATTCAGCAAATATTACCGATTTACAGTTTTATAGTATCCGTACTGATAATAGCTTATCTAGTTGTATGCCGGAACGTCACAACGTTATCATACCACTATATTAGTTCAATATATTATCTACATTGTATCATACATGGTAATGGACGTATAATGGTTATTACACATAGATACATATGCATCCTGGCATTAGTCGTGTTCCGATATTGATTACAGTTTAACATTTGGTATCTATTTTGGATAATATACATTACATGAAATGTCCACAACACATTACCGGACTTGTTACTTGGATATTATTACTAATGCCGACAATCCTGACTTGTTGTTCTAATGGACGTAACTTGTTGTCTGCATAGACAAAACCTGTACCTGCTTAATCCTGTGTTGGCATTAGATTTACATTTTCGATACTTGAATTGAACGCAAAACCTTGGGGGTAAGAGCAAATCAATAATGAAACCCGACTTATAACTCAACAGGTCAATACTTATACAGATCAGTCTCTACGGGCTCAGCCAGCCCCGGAATGATGCTGCTGACATCATTCGTCTGAACATGTTACCTGTCTACTGCTTAGCGGTACGTCTCGAATTTAGCCCGAGAGTCTTAACCGTGGTCCCGGGCACGCACGGGATACTATTGAGTTATATCGATGATTCCATTAAATTGATTTCAAATAATTCTAGAATAGATAAGCTAGAGGCACAGATTTTAGGATACACATCACATACCTATATCTCACTGTTTTACACCTGTGTTATTTATTTACACTCGTGTTTAATCATAGTTTCCTATCCTGGTTATTACTATTATTTTGATATTTATGACGCACTGACGTCTAGGTTACTTGACATAGCATGTGAGTATTTGTGTAACACCCTAATTCATTTATACCAGTTCTATTTTTTGTATTGCTTTATTTATGGCTATTTCTTGATTTATTGTGTTTTGGGCGCGAATAGTGTTTTTGGTATCTGTGTTTGCATCCGACCCGACCCGCATGCTGGAAACCCATCTTGATTACTGTTTTGGATCTATCCCTACAAGTGCGAAGAATCCATGCACTTTCATATTGTATGTCATGTATACCTGCATTATATCTGGCATCTACATTTTTTTTAATAATACAATTATAATCAAATAATATATTTTAAAAATATCTAGCATGGCCTACATCATACCCCTAACCCTGTCGTAGCATCCATACATCGTGTTCTCGCTCCGTTTAGTGAAACGGACTCGTTTAGATAGACACGTGCACACTGCGTGTATCCGTTTTTGGGGGTATGCATTTTCGTTACCCGAGTATTGTATTTTGGTTTTGGTTGATACGTATATTATCCGTATTTTCAAATCGTAATTTTAGACTCGACCCAGACGTGTTTTGGACTATTTTTGTATTAGCCAGAAAACTCAAATTTTCCTATTATTTTATTCATTTAGTTTTAACTGTTTATATATATTTTTGACTGTTGAATATATTATATGTGTTTACAAATTTTTTATTTTATAAAGATTTTTCACATATAATATCCTAACACTCAATCCCTCACACGTCCTCTCTCTCTCTCTCTCATAAATGTACATATATATATTATTTTCCTAACCTATTTATTTAACCCCTACGTCTCTTCTCTCACTCCCTCCTCTTCTTTATTTTTTTCTCGCCTCGTCACGAACCTTGAACCTACGCCGCGCCACTCGCCGCCTTGCCTCGCCACCGTCGCCACCACCGCCTACCTCACCCTCGTCTCTACGCCCTCTCCTCCCTCGACCACCTCATCTCTCTCCTCTCCCCTACAACCCTCATCCCCGACGAACCCGAACACCCATGCACCCATCTCCGCCACATTCACTTCCCATCGCCGCCGACCATCTTGTCGGCCTCCCCTAGTCACCATCCCCATCTTCTCCCTCTCTCTTCTTCTCTAACCCTACAAACCCCCGAACCCTACCACTTCACCCAAGAACCCAAGCACTCATCCCTGCACACACCTGACCTTGCCTGCACCCTCATCGATAGAGACCTCGCTGTTCTCCCTTGCCCCATCGTCTCTGACCCTAAAACCCAGAACACCAAACACCAATGCAACCCTTCTTCTTGCTCTTCTTCTTCTTTCTTCTTCTTCTTTTCATTTATTTTCTTGATCCGTATTTTCCGGTCATCGCCGGAGCCTTGACCGTCGCCGACGATCTGGGCGACCCAGTGGATGCTCTCTTCCATCGTGGTCGCATTCTTGCTTTGCTTGGTCCTGTTCTGAACGTGCGCGGGTGCATCACGACATCTACCGACTTCGCACGTGGCGTACACACCCCGTATTGAGATCCGATCATGCAAGTTTATCTTTTTACATGCTATGATATATATTTTTGCATCCATATGAATAAAAGCATTACAGGTCGTTTAATTATGTATCATATGTTACAGTCTTACAGTTTTACAATATCCGTTCACATCTGTATAATTTATTACATATCTAGTCGCATGCAATTTTATCTCGCTACAGGCTATACAACATATTTTACATCTCTAGGTATAGAATTATTACATGTTTATGGCATTTCACATCCATGTTACAGTTTTACCGTTTTTCCGATATCCGTTCGTATCCATGTTATTTATTATATATCTAGTTGCATGCCATGTCATATTATATCATGCTACCGGAATATTAGCACCCCATGCTTGATAATGTGCATCATGTGTAGTCATGGAGTTGTAGATGTAATCCCTGATAGATATTTGTGCATCCGTGTTTTATCGTGCATCCGTACTTGCTACAGTTTTATTACGAGCATCCATTTGATACCTGTGCACTACCTGTCATGACCTGATACACCACTACTTGACCTGTTACCTGATCCCATTTCTAATGTCGACAATCCTGACATGTTGTCCCGATGGACATATCCTGTTGTTTATTTAGACAAACCTATACCTGCTTGATCCTGTGTTGGCATTAGCTCCAGTTTATCAATACCCGACTCGAACACATAACCTTGAGGGTATGGGGAAATCAAAGGTGTAACCGAGTGTAACTTTAAAGGATATTACTTGATCCGTGGTCCCGGGGGGTAACGGGACAGAATCATTCGTGATTCTTCTTGATCCGTGGTCCCGGGGGGTAACGGGACAGAGTCATTCGTGACTCTTACAACTTGGTCCGTGGTCCCGGGGGGTAACAGGACAGAACCATTCTTGGTTCACATATTCTGATCCATGGTCCCGGGGGGTAACGGGACATATTCTTTGAGTTACATTAGGAGTACATCAATTGATTTCGAATAACTTAGAATAAACAACCCGGTAGCACAGTTTAGATTACTCACTGCACTTCACCTGCACGTATACACCTCACTGTTCCATTTCCATGTTTACTCTTTATATTCATGTTATCATTTATATTTCACGCCTGCATATCTTGTTGTATCCTGGCTATATTGTTATTGTTTGATATTATGACGCACTAACGTCTGGGTTTTGCATGGCCCAGTTCCATTATCTCTTTTGCAGGCCGATTAGAAGTATTTCAGCCGACAGGCCGAGCAGTGAGGATCATGTTAGTGTTTAGTTTAGTTTAGTTTTCTTTCAGCACTTTTATTTCTTGAAGTGAGCCCGTATTTGGGACGTACTTTCTAGATGTTATTGTTTATTGGATTTATTGCTTCCGCATATTATTTCTTGACTCGTTTATTCTGGCATATGGGCATGTACTAGATAGTTTACTTTATTTTACTGTTCTTGATATCTTATAGACAGCCGAAATATGACTGTGGAGCGATATTTCCTAACCACGGGTAGCATGGTTGGCTCTGTCACGTGCCGATCTTAGCACACTCTGGGAAGCAGGGCATGATAATTCAACAGGATCGCCGATCAGTGAGGACCACCTCATTGATATAGCTCTTATGCGGGTTAGTTATTCCTTGGATCTTTATTACTTCCGCTATCTTTTCCATTTATTGTTCTTGTGGCTATTGGATATGTGATAGATAGATTTAGTAGTTTACTATTCTTGATATCTGATTGACAGCCGTAATGTGACTATGGAAGGATCTTTTCTCGCCATAGGTAGTATGGTTGGCTCTGTCACTTGCCGTGTTTACGTATTTTGGGAAGCGGAGCATGACAGGGTTTGTTTGGTATCAGAGCATAGGTTTTAGGTTATCTTGGTTTGGTTTCTTTTTTAGTTGGGTATTGGACCCAATACACTAATCAGGAAACCCAGAATTTTAGGAACATGTCCTGCCACATTATTGTCTTATCATTCGAATTCTTAAATATTATCCTTCTCTTAAACACTTTTATCTTAACGATTTGGAAATGAATTTGCATCTCGGCTTGGAATCCTTTTGGTTCCTATTGTTTCTCCCATCTTATTCTCTCGATTCTGTTAGTAGGATTTGGGCGACTTGAATGGAGTTATGTAGTTGTAACTATGTACCGCGGTATGATTACAATGCGGTACTCTATTTAGGTAACCTGGAGTCCTATTTCGATTCATTTTCTTGACTTATGGTCGTTGTATTACCTTGTTTCCTCTCGGCGTCATTGCTTACAAGTTTATGTCTTATCGCGAGCTTGAATCTAGCAACCACGATATATCTTTGCTCTCGTCCCATAAAAACCAATCCGTTTGCGTTTCGAAGGAGAAACACGGGAGAAGTTTTTGATGATTGTATTAGTTCGAGATTAACCCCAGCGGGAGCTGGTACAAACCGCTTCAAAGACGATTAGATATAAGATATTCGATTGAAGAAGTTTTGATAGACCCGCCTCAAATTATCAGAGTGGTGCAGCGGAAGAGTGGTGGGCTAATAACCCACAAGTCTTAAAACAAACCTGCAAATTCATGATGAAGGGAACCGTTTACTGAAGGGTGAATTTCGTAAACAAGTTGCGGATGAAGCGCTGATAGCAGTTCGAGATTTCATGAATGTGTTCAAAGACATCTTGAGTTTACCGTCTAAACGAGATGTGGAATTTGCGATTGATCTTATTCCTGTAGCAGCGCCTATTTCGAAGGCTTATTAGTTGATGGCACCGGTGGAACTGGAAGAGGTAAAGAGACAAGTTTCCGAATTACTAATGATGGTTTGGATTCACTGCAATGGTTCACCGTGGGAAGCTCCGGTTCTTATAGTAAAAAAGAAAGATGGCACGCGAAGGATGTGCATCGACTATCAAGAGTTAAATTGGGTGACTATTAAGAACAAGTACACAATCTCTCGCATAGGCGAATTATTCGATCAACTCAGTGACGCGAGAGTACTCTCAAAATTGGATTTATGATCAGGGTATCATCAAGTTCGGGTGAAAGAAGAAGACATTTGCAAGACAGCATTCCGAACTCGATATGGGCATTACGAGTATTTAGTGATGCCATTTGGAGTTACTAACGCACCGGCAATATTTATAGACTTAATGAACCTAATCTTCTTACCATATCTGGATCATTTCGTAGTGGTGTTTATTGACGGTATTTTGGTTTATTCGAGGAGCAAAGAAGAGAATGAAGAACACTTGAGGATCGCACGGCAAATGTTGAGACGAGAAAAGTTATATACTAAGATGAGCAAGTGCGAGTTTTGGCTCGAAGAATCTTGGGTCATGTTGTATCTGGAGATGGAATTGCCGTTGACCCTAAAAAGATTGCAATTGTTCATGATTGGCAACTCCAAAGAACGTATGGGAGATCAGAAGTTTTCTTGGGCTCGCCGGATACTATAGAAGGTTCGTGAAGAACTTTGCTTGAATCGCAGAACCATTGACCAAGCTAACACGAAATGAGGTACCGTTCGCATGGACCGAGAAGTGTGCGTCGGATTTTGAAGCGTTGAAGCAAAGATTGACCACCGCTCCTATTCTGACCGTGCCAGACAGTTCCGGAGGGTTGGTTATTCACAACAGATGTGATTTTTGCTCTGAAGATTTGAAGACACTACTTATTGAGCGAAAGGGTAAAAGTATTTACCGATCACAAAAACCTAAATTATGTGTTCACACAGAAAAAGCTCAACATGAGGTAACGTAGATGGTTGGAGCTTATGGCTGACTATGATCTTGATCTAAAATACCATTCGAGGAAAGTTAATGTAGTGCCAGATGCACTAAGTCGGTTGCCAACGATACGGATGTTGACTGCACAAAAGGAGATTATAAATGATTTTCAGATATTCGAATTAGAGATTGTTCTACCGAATTCTTCGAGACAGTTGATACAGTTGCAAGTACAGTCATCCTTGATCGATAACATTAAAGCAGCGCAGTCGCACGATCTAAGATTGCAGAAGTTTCGAGAACAAGTAAAAGCGGCACTTCGAACGGACTTGTTAATTCATGAAGATGGTTCGTTACAGTATAGTAGTCGTTTATGTGTGCCCAAAGGAGATGTTCGAGAAGAAGTCATGAAGAAGGCTCATAGTTCCGCGTATTCAGTACACCCAGGAGGCATAAAGATGTACAGAGATCTGCGACATCATTGCTGGTGGGAAGGCATGAAAAGGGAGATTCTTTGCTACGTATCGAAGTGCTTGGTGTGTCAGCAAGTTAATGCTGAATATTAAAGGGTAGCTGGTTTGTTGCAACCACTTCCGATTCCTCAATGGAAGTGGGAACATATAACCATGGATTTCGTGACAGATTTACCACGGAGTCCAAGGGGCAATAATGCAGTTTGGGTTATTGTCGATCGATTGACCAAGGTAGCTCACTTTATACCGTTTCGAGTTGTTCAGTCGACGGAAGCTTTGGCAGAGCGGTACACACAGGAGATTGTGAGATTGCATGGAGTACCTGTGAGCATCGTTTCCGATCGTGATACTCAATTTCTATCACACTTTTGGAGGAGTCTACAGGAAAGTTTGGGAACTCGCTTGAAATTTAGCACGGCCTATCATCCTCAGACAGATGTCCAGTCTGAAAGAACGATCCAAACTCTTGAAAATATGTTGAGAGCATGCATGTTAGACTTCAAGGGTTCATGGGAGGATCATTTACATTTAGTGGAGATTTCATACAACAACAGTTTTCAGGTAACTATACAGATGGCTCCATTCGAAGTATTGTATGGTCGTAAGTGTCGCTCGCCTGTTTGTTGGGACTTTGTTGGAGAAAGAAGATTGTTGGGATCGGAACTCATTGTGCAAACTGTGGAGAAAGTTAACTTGATCTGTAATCATATAAAGGTGGTACAGGATCGACAGAAAAGTTAGGCTGATATTGGAAGAAGACCTTTGGAGTTCGTTGTTCATGATCTTGTGTTCTTGAAGATATCACAGACTAGAGGAGTAATCCAATTTGGTAGTCGAGGCAAGCTTAGTCCTCGATTCGTGGGGCCTTTCGATATCATCGAGTGTGTTGGAGAGGTAGCTTATCGATTGGCTTTACCACCATCCTTCGTAACAACCCTAAACTTTCTGTACTGAATTTTTCCAAAATATAGAAGGAGTACCTGAGCCTGAGCATAAGTTATAAGTTTAATTTGCTTTTGAACAGCAAGAAAGAGCTTGTATCTCATTGGTAAGACCTTGCACTGCTGAAACATAGCACCTGAGTTCAAATCTCATCAGCCACATATTATTTTTATTGTATTTTTTTAATCTTTTAGAAGCTCAAAGGTTTTCACGTGCACAATACGTAAAACGAAAGGACACAGAATAAACAAACATGTGGAAAATGTTGCACACACAGACAGGGACACGTGGCGTGAATCCAAGCTCCCCTTGCCGGGAATGGACCAGCGAGATTCCTTCTTGACCGGGGGACGCCGGCCCCCCTCCGTAGGGAATGCTTCATTTTCTAACACTGGTCCCTTGGCCTCCCCCCTTAACTCCTGTATTGTTTGTTTTTATTAAAAATAAATAGAGAATTTTAAAGTGGCATTAAACCAAAATTTTAATGCATTTTTAATTCATTCTTCATCACCCCTACATCTTAATTTTCCTTATAAATACCACACTCCATTCCTAAATCCTAATTTTCCTTATAAATACCACACTCCATTTCACACATCCTCACTCAAAATTTCCCCACAAAAACTCTCAAAAATTCTCAAGTCTCTAGTTGTGCAAGTGGAGTTAGCAAAGGGAGAAGTTCCGAGAAGATTCCGGTGACGAAACGACGCCCCGACGATCCCTAAACCTTCTCCTACCTCCCCCCTTTCCTTGTAGCCAGTAAGTCCCCTCTCCTGCTCTCTTCTCCTATTATAAAAACTTTCATTTCTAAAACCCGACGAAAGCGGAGTTAATCCGACTTCCGATTCGGTTTTTCCTTTAAAACTCTATTTTTTCTTAATCAAAAAAATATCATACTCTCACATAATGTTTAACAAATATTAACAAACACTTTAAAATAAGTTTCATCTCAAAATATTTTTTTATGCAATTTTTATTGTATTTTTACGGTAAAATACCACATACTTCATTTTCGACACAAAACAATATAAAACTTGCATTATCTATAGATAACTCACGAGGTAATAACCTGCCTTATCACGACACATATCTTTGACATAGCACGATGAAGTTTTAGGAATATATTCATGGGATAATACGACTTTACAAATAAATACTATCAACTTACAAAACCATTTCTTTAAAAAGATGTATTAATCAATTCCTTGCAATTGTACCTCTACAATTCATTTTGGGGACCCCGTTCAGGATGGTGCTGGTTATCGCAAATCCTTGGGCCTAATAGAGCGAGATGCAGACCTCCGAAAGGAGCATTCGATCTCGATGGAATTTTTAATGCATTTTTCTTTAGAAAATAAGATTTCTACAAGAATAAATAAAATTTATTTTTATTAAATATATAACTATTATCAAAATATCTATTTTAATTATATTATATAAATATTCTAAGTTTTCCAAATCAAAGGAATCGCCATTACATGAAAATACCATCCAAATACAGAACAATGCCGATATTTCAATAAAATACCATATACTATGGAAATTAGGTTCTACTCACTAGTAATTTCACATTTATAAAATATATATTTATGAAAACCCTAAAGAAGATAATTAAATACTTGAGGTGTATTTTGAAATTGTACCAAAACTATTTTTACATAAAACCCCCTCAAGTTATACTAATTTACAATAAGGACCCTAGTAAATATAAGTTTAAGCGGGACCAGTTCTCTTGAGCCTCAGGGAGACGGATAATATGGGTGTTTACCTATCTAAGGTAGACAATCTAATAACGGTGTTATCAACACGTTAATTGTTTTTGAAAAAGACACAAATCCTGTCGTCCATGTGCAGTAGTTACCGATAACTCCAAAACAATCAGGACTTCAATTCTGTTTAAAAGTCTGACTCAGTTCGAGTCGCAGGCAATATACAATCAATCTGACTTGAATATGATTCAAGTGTAAAACTACAATACAACATGAATCCATGAATCCGTCTATTCAATCTATATCAATCTATATTGACCGAACCGAACCATGGATATACTCCGTCTATATGACTTTTCATTTATATCCATTCCTTTTACTGATATCATGGTTTCGGCAAATCTTCCATTTACTACAAGACAATACAGGCAATACAATACAATCAATACGATAAGACACTACGGGGTTTATAAAGGGGTAGACTGGTACGGAACATGTTAAGGTGGCACGAGATAGTCACTTAAGACGTAATTACATCCATACCGTTGTTCCGTGGTATTTTCGACGGAGCCTTGTATTACGGGTTACCAAAGTCTATGGTGTAAGTTAGATTCCTCTCGTATACACTGGCATCTTCTGTACCAAATTACAAACACTACGTTAACCTAACAATCAAATATTATATTAGTTATACTCTCTTTTCTGTCTATTCTACTTCTCTCTTTCCTTGGGACTTACCGAGCGATCGTTCACTGACGACATTCATAATTCTCTTCTTCTTTGGAATGTTGTCAGGTAGATTAGATGCACTAGAGATCGATTCCAGACAGGAGCATTTAGAGCAGTACACTGAAGACCCTGAGCATTAGACTTTACTTGTAAAAGAATGATAATAAATAAAGTTGTTGTTCATTTACTCTTATGTACTTTACTTTATATTGCTTAGATACGCTTAGCGTGTTTACTTCTGAGTAAATACATAGCGGACCTTACCACGTCCTTTTCCCGTACACGGAAGCGGGGCGTGACATCCTTAGCGGGTGTTCATAACGTGTTTCATGTATCTCAACTCCGCAAATATGTTTGAGATGAGACACATGTCCTAAATCACTCTGAATTGACAATGAGAGAAGATTTGACTTATAAAGAGCAACCGATGACGATTGTGGATCGACGAGAAAAGGTTCTCAAGAATAGAGTGATCCCTCCAGTGCTTGTTTCGTGGGGAAATCTTTCGCATGGAGAATTTACTTAGGAACGTGAAGACGAGATTCGACAAAAGTTTCCTCATCTCATTTTTTAGATCCGTATCTTCTTATCTTTTCCTGTTTCGTGAATTTTGAGGACGAAATTCTTTTGTAGTTGGGTATAATGTAACACCCTAGTAAGGTTATACGACATTAATTTGTATTCTAACACTTACTTTATATTTCTTCTATTCTATCTATGGGGTCGCAAAAGATTCGATTAGTAGTGGTCGTTATCCGACCCGACCTGCAAGTTTAAAACCCAATATGGTGCAAGATTGTATCTGAAATTTACCAGTAAAGTGTATCTATGTGAATCTAGTATAATACCTACATTATATTTTTAGATCTTTATATATCATATATCTAGATCATCATATATCTTTTAATAGCCACAATTTAAGAATAAGTTATATATTGTTAACTGTTTTCATATGGTTGACATCTCATATCTTATTTTTCTTTTATCATTTACGTTTAAATTTCAAGATATCTGATATCAAATATTTACTAAATCTAGATATCTTTTTAGAATCCTTTTAAATCTTAAATTAGGGGTATGAGTTATTTAAAATATATTCTTGTATTATGGTTGAGAAGTTTACATATGTGAATTATTTTCCAAAATATATTTTTGATGAGATTTTGGTGGAGATTGGTTGTAGTTTAATATTATCTATATACATTAAAACAAATATATATTTATAATTTAATTTAAACTATACTATATATATTTATATTAAATATAAAACATCTCTCTCTCCACATAACATATCTCTCCATCATCAATTTATATATTCCCCTTCTTCGTTCTTCAAGCCCACACCCATTCTCGCCGACGCAACCCCAGCCGCATCCTTGAACCTTAACCGAGCCATCAAAACTTGGTGTTGATTTGTATAGAGTCATCTTGCTTCCGTTCATCGCGTTTGTTTCGAGGCAAGTTTACAACTTGCTACATGCTATGCTTTATATAATTTACTTATATATTATCGTACTATTACTATTATTATTATCATCATACAGCTATATCTATATAATTTATACACCGTAGTTATTTAACGTTAATCTGTTTTATAATATACAATGTATGCAAGTTTACAACTTACGACATGCTATAATTATATCTATAAATATATATATCATCGTAATATTTTTTATTATTATCATTAATTAGTTTATAGTCTGTATTTTATAACGTTATACAAAATATAGTTTGAAAATATTATAGTTTATACATGAAACATCGTCGCAAAGCGGATACAACAAATCTGAAATTTACTGTACACCATACTATATAAAATTCATTATAAATCATAGAAAAATCATTAGCGCACGTTCTTTAGTTTTTTACTAAGCTAACTTAGAATACTATAACCTTGTGAAATATTTACTTGCAAAATAAATTGTTTAAATAATGTAAACTGTAAATAAAAGTACCTCTGAACTGCTATCCAGGGAAATTCCAACAACAAACTTTCAATTTCGAATGTTCATAACTTTTTGTAGGAACAACTTGAGATATTTTAACTTATAAAAATGAAAACCTTATTGAATTATCTTTGTTTTGGTATATGACACGCCCGTTTTGGAGAACGTTTTTTTATTTTTAAGTTATTTTACAAATCAGGGTGACGCTGAATTTCTGAACGGAACTTTCTTGTGCATGGTTAATCAATGCCACTTTTATAGTTACTAATCGGATTGAATATGTTATCCCTATTAATGTTATTATATTAATATCTATTTAATAAATAATAGTGCATGCGTTTTAATATTCAGCAAATATTACCGATTTATAGTTTTATAGTATCCGTCTATATCCGTACTGATAATAGCTTATCTAGTTACATACCGGAACATCACAACATTATCATACCACTATATTAGTTCAATATGCTATCTACATTGCATCATACATGGTAATGGACGTATAATGGTTATTACAGATAGATACATATGCATCATGGCATTAGTCGTGTTCCGATATTGATTACAGTTTCACATTTGGTATCTATTTTGGGTAATATACATGACATGACATGTTCACGACATATTACCAGACTTGTTACTTAGATATTATTACTAATGCCGACAATCCTGACTTGTTGTCCTGACGGAAGTAATTTGTTGTCTGCATAGACAAAACATGTACCTGCTTGATCCTGTGTTGGCATTAGATTTACATTTTTGATACTTGACTTGAACACAAAATCTTGGGGGTAAGGGGAAATCAATAATGAAACCCGACTTGTAACTCAACAGTTCGATACTTATACTGATCAGTCTCTACGGGCTCGGCCAACCCCGGAATGATACTGCTGACATCATTCGTCTGAACATGTTACCTGTTTACTGCTTAGCGGCACGTCTCTGATTCAGCCTGAGAGTCTCGACCATGGTCCCAGGTACCCACGGGATACTATTGAGTTACATCGACGGTTCCATTAAATTGATTTCAAAGACTTCTAGAATAGATAAGCTAGAGGCACAGACTTTAGGATATACATCGCATACCAATATCTCACTGTTTTACACATGTGTTATTTATTTACACCTATGTTTAATCATAGTTTCATATCCTGGTTATTACTATTATTTTGATATTTATAACGCACTGACGTCTGGGTTTTGCATTGCCCAGATACTTGACATAGCATGTGAGTATTTGACAGGATCGCCGATCAGTGAGGACCACCTCATTGATATAGCTCTTATGCGGGTTAGTTATTCGTTGGATCTTTATTACTTCTGATATCTTTTCCAGTTATTATTCTTGTGGCTATTGGACGTGTGATAGATAGATTTAGTAGTTTATTATTCTTGATATCTGATTGACAGCCGTAATGTGACTATGGAAGGAACTTTTCTTGCCATAGGTAGCATGGTTGGCTTTGTCACGTGCTGTGTTTACGTATTTTGGGAAGCGGGGCGTGACAGATTGTGTTTCTTTTTTGGGCACACTTGCAAACCATGCCATAAAAAGACACAAACCCATGAATGAGTATATTTTTTTAGAGCACAGTTTTGCAACTGCATCATAAAAAGCCCCAACAATGAAAATGGTGTACTATGCGCACTTTAGAAGTGCACCCAAAGAAAATTAATATGGCACACTTTGAAAGTGCGCCCATTAATGATTCATATTTTTTTGCTTCATTTTTAATGGGCACAGTTTGAAACCGCGTCCCTTAAAAAGAATTTACACGCCGGCGCTGATGTGGCGCCCAGTGGCAGAAAATGGCCTATTTTTGTTATATCTTTTGAAAGTGGTTTATTTTTAATAATATTAATTTAAATTGGTTTATTCCAAAAAATTGTCCTTAAATGAAGTGTTTATTGCACACATAAACCCCTATAGTTTGCCTAACATAACATTTATAACCCTCAGCAGATTTATTTTATTAGCTCAAACGCCCTTTTAGGGCAGTATTTAATAAAAAAAATTAATTTTATAATCAAAACGAAAGTCAAGACCCCGTGTTTCATTAAACAAAAGATTTAACGACCGGATCAAAAAACAAAAAGAAAAGCATGAAAGACCAAAATGAAACGAATTTTATCATGGGGAACAAACCCTTCCATCGACCCACGCTTGCCTAACATGATTCGAAACACAATTATCCGCGACTAGGGTAACTCCAGTCTCGTGCTATACTTAGCCTCCTCCCTTATGTCTTATGTACCTTCCTCTCGACCTATCTAGTCTAACAGTCCTTCATGATCCTGTGTATGCAATCTCGATCTATTCTTGACTCTCTCTGAAGCAACACCCGTCCAAATTGCGACCATCAATCTACCCTAGAGGCATATAAAATGTTCTTTTACCATCCGATATTTTTATATTGCGTTTTTGGGCCAAAAAATGACTGGCAGTGTCTAGTGATATTGGATTATTTTCACGACGCCCAAAGATCATTGAAGGATAGCGGCAAATCATCGTAACTCCATTTATCATGGAGCATATCCTAACCCCAAACACAGGGCATACAACATAGAAAATATACGGTCTATCGACTCTGGCTCTATCTTACATAATCCACGCTCTGTCGGATACGACCATTTTCTCATGATTAAATTGTCCATAGTAAGTATTGAGTTTCTATTGGCTGACCAAATGAATACTATGACCTTAAACACTACATGTAAAGTCCAGATGACGTTAGCCCACGGTACTTCAACACTTCCATAGTCAAGAATTCTATGCAAGGACTTGACCGAAAACTTCCCATAACTCATCCATCATCATTTATGCTTTTTATCATCGCTGTATTCTTCCATCGGCTTCTAGCTCGAAGGCGCTTGATCAATCTGCTCTGCAGGTGATAATATTGTAGAGAACCTTAGCCACCACCTATTCTTTCTCCATAGCTGATCACCGATTTTTCTTATTTGCTGTCATGCCCACTTCCCAAAATACGTAAATTCGGAACGTGACAAAACCAGTCATGCAACCTATACTGAGGAAATATCCTCCCATAGTCACATTACGGCTGTCAATCACTAATCAAGAACAATGAAATAACTATCCAAATAACCACAAACGATAACAGGAAACAGTAGCGGAAGTAATAAAGATCCAAGGAAAAAGAAGAATACATAAACCACCAATAAGAACCAGATCATTGGGATGCCTCTCACTAATCCGAAATCCAGTCGAAGTAGTTACAGTCCTCCTGTGCTAAGGTCAAGTATTTGGGCCATGCAAAACCCAGACGTCAGTGCGTCGTAAATATCATAATAATAATAAACTGAACAGTATGCTATACAGGATGTCACATGCAAAATAAGGTATGCGTATAAACAAAACAATCACATGTGTTATAACAGCAGGCTATAGTTATGCCACGTGTATCCTAAACTCATTGTTTCTAGGTTTACTATTCTACAGATATTTGAAACCAATGAATGTACTCCTTCATATAACTCAAAAATATATATCTCGTTACCCCCCGAGACCACGGATCAAGATGTATGAATCAAGAATGATTATGTTATGTTACCTTCGGAACCACGGATCAAGTACTAAGAATCATGAATAATTCTGTTCCGTTACCCCCCGGAACTACGGATCAAGTAATATCCTTTTAAGTTACACTTTTGATTTCCCCAATTTCCCAGATTTCATTTTCCAAGTCAGGTATGAATAATATCTACCTAATACCAATACAGGAACGTATAGGTACAGCTTATGTCTATCTAGACAATAGGCCACGTCCATCAGGACAACAAGTCAGGGTTGTTCGCATCGGTAAATATCACAGGTAACAGGTATAAGCAATAGCAATAGCTATAAGTCGACGTTAGACACCCCACAAGATACGGGGAGGCGGAATAGGTAAAACAATCATTTTGTTTAAACTAACATCGACTAACTTACGGATCTTTGCCAAACCCTAACTAACAACAACATAAGAGGGATTAGCTACTATGAAAAAATATTAAACCTAATGAACCAAGTCCTTCTTGTTCTCGTTGACCACCTCCTCGTCGGCCTCCTCTTTGTGATAGAAGATCCACCCGAGAGCTGCTTCTCCAAGCTTAACCTCTAACTTGAAGTAACTAGGTAACTAAAAGTGCTAATCAAAGCAACCTAGAGTATATAGAATAGGATTAGGGATCAATTAGTCTTGCTAACCCTTGATCTCAACACATGAGAGGTTAGGGTTAGGGTTTGAACAGAGAGCTTGAGGAGAGAGAAGGTGAAAGTGAGAATCCTTTTGGAAAAATAACTCATTGTGAATATATGAAGCATAAGATATTTATTAAATGAATAACAAATAAAAAATATCTTCATGCTTCATTAACTCACCTTGTGTGATTCATCCCATGGGTCATTAAGCCATTAATACATCATTAACTCCTATGGATGAATCACACCATGAGTCATTAAACCAATTAATGCAAATTCCACCTAAGCCTCCAACTCATCAATCTTCTAGAAGGTTCTCGACAAATTACGAGCATGCCCCTCCCATCCATGAAAACACGGAAATACTGAGACTGTATAAATCCAATAATTCAATACTAGAATCTGGTTTAAACCAAAGCCCGCTAGTAAAAACTGTCCGAACATCGTACGTGCGTGAAAACACGTATGTGTCCGAACCCTGTCGTAAAACCATACGACCTCTATATCGTTTCGCCCGAAGCAAGGAAACTCTCTGTGTAGGACTATAAAGACTCGACTACTACGCTGGCAGTGGGTTTAACCACAGACCGCAAGCGGCACTAGCTGTACGTAACGGTCCCCAGGTAGATGTCGATAAGAAGGCCAATGAGGAAACCCATCCGAACTCCTACTGAGCCTGATGTGACAATCTCCGTACAGTCCGGTCTGTTCGTCTAGGACTATCGCATATCGGGCCTAGGGGGACGGCAAGCGTCAGTCCCCTAAAGGCGGTATAAGTCGTGTCTGAGCGAAGCCCATTACACCTTGAGAAACTACTGGAAAACCTACCAGTAAATCTCGCTTGCCCTGGCCAGGTACTTTGCGTAATGGCTCTCCAGACACAGCGCGGTATCAACTCCCAATACCGGGAGATACGAATCCTGTCTAACCGCCACTGCCTCCAAGTGCTTCGGGACTGCACCCAACTGCTACCTGTTTGCACGACTCCTTTGAGCCGTGGTAAGGTAGCAATCTAAGAACAGTGGAAACACACTCGAGGAGAAGTAGCAGTGTCAAGTCTGCAGACTATGCTGTACTCATGTCACCTGGGAACTGTTAACTGATGACGGGTATAATACCAACCAACAGTTCCCTGCGAGTCCTGTCCGGTGTACCCGTAACCCAACGAGCACCTGTATACTATCTCCAGTACGACGTACTGATAGCTGTGGGACAGACCATCTCCCCAACTGGGATGAGAAGCGTATACACTAGTCTACTCCGGAGTATCGATGCCCTGTCTCGATAATCCTATGACTAGGGACCAGAATAAGGATGTGCTTGTAGACTATCCAGCCCCCACTAGTGTGACTGCCATCACAACGCTGGTAGTCAAGCAAGATCCTAAGGGCTCTATCAATACGTACACACATATTAAGATAGATATTAACCAAGTAGCATACTACCATGTTTAGCAAGACTGTTAATATAACTATGAATATCCCAGGCTTCCATTAAGTAATATACAAGCTAGTATGATACAATAATAGCCCCTAGGGTATATACACTAACAATCTCCCACTTGCACTAGGGCCATGAACTGGCGTATCGAAGACCGATCATCTCGAGTAGCCTCTCGAACTGAATCTGAGGTAAGGCCTTTGTGAATGGATCGGCAGTGTTCTCCTCTGTAGCAACTTGATCAGTCGAAAATATTGCATATTTTAGCTGGTAATTTCCTCATCATTTGCATTCATATAGAAGTGTTCGGTATCCATATTTCACATATTAGCAAATCTATCACAGATTATAAGATTACATGTATTAGACCTTAAAACCGGCATTTCTAGGGAAATTGACTGCATTGCATGGCATCGCAATATTTCTATATGTCGCAACCCGTGTTTCGAAGTCTGTGCAGGAAAAGGAAAGCTTGCTCGAACATTACACCGCTCAAATATTGCGTCAACTCACTGAATTCAAATCTGGTATCAATCCAAAGGAGCAATCACAAATCAACATATCATACAAAGCCCCAAATAGCAGTACAAGACCACTCCAGAAAGCACAAGGCCTAAGCCTCCAACATGCCCGCGGATCCGTGGCATGGGCTTGCTAATGCCGCGGATCCGCGGTTGAACAAGGGAATTACCTCCTAAATTTTGGTGCAAAACTCCTGACTCAGTGGCTACAGTTCAGAAATGCACTCCAACTTCCAGAAGACTCCAGGGGTTTCTGCCAGATCAGCAAACAAGGGTTTCCAAGCTTAATTAATCCTAGCTTAAACCCTAAGCTAGCTCCTAACAAACTATCTTCTAGAAGACTCAACAAACTTTTGGAGGGAACTACCATTTCAAACCTAAACCTAGGGTTTGGGAGTTCTATAAATAGACCCTAAACTCAAGGATCAAACATCTTGGAAAAATAAGATCATCAATCCAAAATCTAGTATCAAACTAGACCCATTCCAATCTCCTTCTTCATCTCCTTCCTCCTCAAGTCTAGTGAGAGGGCTTGTAGGAAACCCTAACCCTAATTCCAATTAAAGATCAAGATCCCGAGTACCCATTAAGCAAGAAGCCTTACAACCTTTAGGAGCGGAGCCGATCTTCAACGGAGCAAGCGATCCGAACCGATCCACGACTCACGAAGCCGAGCGACGCCCGATCAACGATCTAGATTCTTCTTCTTGTAGTTCTTGAAGCAAATGTAATCAAAATTGTTGAGATAAATAAAGGTGATATTCTTTTATCTTGTTTTCTTTAAATTCTGCATCATGCTATCTTTACAATTCGTAAATCTTTTCTGTGTGGTGATGTGTGAATAAAACTCCGCTCGTCGAGGAGTCGAGACGATCAATAGAATGATGATGTAACATAGCTTTAATCGATTCTTGATTCCTACAAGTTTTGTAAACCCTAGCAAGTTCAAGAACCGACAACCCATTCGTTACAATGCTTTCTTGAATGATAACGCTCGAAATTGGGGAGTTAGGATCGTTTCTTGAATTTGGTAGAGGCTAGAAAAGGAATGATATCGACGAAAGAACAAGGGTTATAGGATGAAACCCTAGTTTCACGAGAAAGCCCCAACTCTCGTCGATCATCATCAATCTAGTATCAATCCTTCGAAGGACAAGAACACGATATCTTTAGATTACATCACGTCTATCGATCCTATCGATTCCTACGAGCCTCTTTTAGATTCTTGATTGTTGATTGGAAAAATATTATCAAAACCCAATTCTTGATTGTTTATCAGTTCTTGATTCTTGATTAAACATCGTGACACCTGAATCAATTGATAAATTCTTGAATCATGTTTTCTTTTATTGTTGCTTAACTTTTCATTTCAAACGTATCAAAATAAAAACGAATCGTGCAATCCCTGTGGACGATCCGCACTCACTACAAACTACAATCGACACCGTAGTTTGATTGCGGTCAAAATATTTTTTGGTTGTGAAGTTCTTTACAAATTTTCTACATACTACACAACGGGAAAATCGATCAATCACAACTCTCCGGACCTCGATCTCCTAGCGATCTATAATCTCCCTGATCAGGTGATACCGCCTTAAGATATGTCTGAACTTCTGATGGGACCTGGGTTCCTTTGCTAAAGCTATAGCTCCGTTGTTGTCGCAATACAGCGGTATTGGATCGACAATGGTAGGAACCACCTCAAGTTCTGTTAGGAACTTCTTCATCCAGACCGCTTCTTTTGCGGCATTGCAAGCAGCAATATACTCCTCTTCCATCGTCGAGTCAGCAACGGTGTTCTGCTTGGAACTCTTCCAGCACACCGCCCCTCCATTGAGGGTAAAGACATAACTTGACATGGACTTGGAGTCATCTTTGTCACTCTGGAAGCTGGAATCAGCAAAGGCCTCGATCTTGAGGTCTTTTCCGCCGTAAACCAAGAACATCTCCTTAGTCCTTCTCAGGTACTTGAGAATGTTCTTTACTGCTATCCAGTGCTTCTTCCATGGGTTTGACTGATACCTGCTTACCACGCTCAGTACGTAAGCTACATCTGGTCTGGTGCACAACATCTCATATCTCATACATTATAGAGCCTACCGCAAAAGCGTAGGGTATAATAGACATGCGGTCCCTATCCAAATCAGTCTTGGTAGACATCTCTTTGGAGAGGGTGATTCCGTGACAAGCCGGTAAACTACCGCGCTTAGAATCTTCCATACTGAATCTTTTCAGTATAGTGTTGATATACCTGAACTGCGAAAGTCCCAACATCCTCTTGGATCTATCACGATAGATCCGGATCCCCAGAATGTAAGAGGCATCACCCAGGTCTTTCATGGAGAACCTGTGTGACAAGAATCCTTTGATAGATTGTAGCATAGGAATGTCATTTCCTATCAGTAGAATGGCATCCACGTACAAGACGAGGAATACGACAGTTCTTGCTACAATTTTACTATATATACATGATTCATCTGGATTTTTGATAAAATCATATTCTTTGACCGTTTCATCAAAACAGATGTTCCAACTCCGCGATGCCTGCTTCAGTCCATAAATGGACTTAAGCAACTTGCACACTTTCCCGCTGCTCCCACTCTGATTGAAACCTTCTGGCTGATCCATATAGACACACTCTTCTAAATTACCGTTTAGAAAAGCCATCTTTACGTCCATCTGCCAAATCTTATAATCATGGAAGGCACCAATGCCAAGAAGGATCCGAATGGATTTGAGAATAGCCACTGGATAAAAAGTTTCGTCATAGTTTAAAGCAGGTCTTTGACGAAAACCCTTTGCAACAAGTCTAGCCTTATAGGTTTCCACCTGTCCATCTACACCAATCTTTTTCTTGAAGATCCATCTGCATCCTATGGGTTTTACCCCACTTGGAGCAAAATCCAAAGTCCATACTTTGTTGGTGTATATGGACTCCATTTCGATCCGCATTGCATCCAGCCATCGTACCGAGTCGCCACTCTGGATGGCCTGCTGGAAGCTAGTAGGTTCATCATCATCAATGACGCAATCCTCTCTATCCCCATCTATGAGAAAACCGTAGTATCTCTCAGGCGGATGAGACGGCCTACTACTCTTGCGGAGGGGTGCGGGAATGTCCTGTTCTTCTTGAACTACTGGTTCTACCAAACTTTCAGTAGTAGTTTGTGGTTCTGGAATTTCTTCCAGTTCTATTACGCTCCCACTTGTTTCCTTTTCTAAAAACTGCTGTTCTAGAAAATGGGCATGACGAGAAGCAAAAACCTTTTGTTCCTCTGCGTAATAGAAGAAATACCTTTTGGAGTTCTTTGGATATCCCACAAACTTACACTGTACTGATCGTGCCTCGAGTTTGTCCGCATGCTGCTTTTTAACAAAAGCTGGACATCCCCATATCTTCAGATACTGAAGATAGGGTTTCTTCCCACTCCACATCTGATATGGCGTGGTAGGCACAGTCTTGGTAGGAGCCCTGTTCAAAAGATATGCAGCTGATTCTAGCGCATAACCACAGAAAGATCGCGGTAACTCAGCATTACTCATCATGGAACGTACCATATCCAATAGGGTTCAATTCCGTCTCTCCGATACACCGTTATGCTGTGGAGTGTATGCAGGAGTAAGCTGAGAGAGAATTCCTTTCTTTTTTAGGTAACCTATGAACTCGGCACTTAAGTATTCACCACCTCGATCAGATCTCAGTGTCTTGATACTTTTGCCGGTTTGGTTTTCTACTTCATTCTTATATTCTTGGAATTTTTCGAAGACCTCGGATTTATGTTTCATCAAGAAAATGAATCCGTACCTAGAGTAATCATCCGTAAAAGTAATGAAATATGAAAAACCACCTCTTGCATGTGTAGACATTGGACCACATACATCGCTGTGTATGAGTCCTAAGAGCTCGCTCGCTCTTACTCCATGTCCAGTGAATGGAGTCTTTGTCATCTTTCCTTTGAGACATGATTGACAAGTGGCATAAGATTGATATTCGAACGGATCCAAATATCCTTCTCTATGTAACTTAGTTAACCTTGTCTCATTGATGTGACCTAGTCTACAATGCCATAAGAAAGTCTTATTTATATCTGGAGATTTTCTTTTTAGTGTGTTCTGGAGATTGAAAATCTGTAATTGGTTTAAGACATATATACCGTTATCTAGTGTATCGGACCCAATCAAACCATGATTAAGGTAGATGTTAACAACATCGCTTACAAACGTGAAATCATAACCTTCTTTTGATAACAACGAAACCGATATGATATTACACGTTAAACTGGGTACACAAAAACAGTTATGTAAAACCAAAATATGTCCACTCGTCAATCTAAGGTGATAATCTCCTACGGACACAGCACCCACGCTAGCTCCATTAGCAACCTGGAGGGTCATATCACCAACCTTCAGCACCCTACGGTTTCTCAGTGTCTGCAATGAATTGCATATATGAGATCCTGATCCGGTATCCAATACCCAGGAAGTAGAGTTGATTCACAGACAATTCTCAATTACAAACACACCTGAAGTCGAAGCCACAGCTTGCTTCGGTTCCTGGTTCTTGGCATTCCAAGCTTTGCAATCTTTCTTCCAATGGCCTTTCCTATGACAGTGGAAGTACTCATCCTTTGCCACTACTGGCACCGCAACCTTTGCCTTTCCCTTACCTCCCACCTTACCAACACCACCTCTTGGTTTGGTAGCGGCCTTCTTCTTCCTTCCTTTGGCCCTAGCCTTAGACCCGGAAAAAGAGGCACCGCGAACAAACATAGCGGATGTTTCTTTTGCCTTCTGCAAGGTGCCCTCTGCACTCCTCAACATGTTAAGGAGTTCTGGAAGTTCAACTTTTTTTCTTTGAATGTTGAAATTCAGAATAAACTGGGTATAGGTGGAAGGAAGGGACTGAAGAATCAAGTCTGTATAGAGCTCGTTCTCCAAAGTCGTCCCGTGGTCCGCGAGCTCTTCTATATAGCCAATCATCTTAAGGACATGTTCTCCTACAGATGATCCGACGGCCAGCCTTGACTGAAACAAGTTCTTCTAGGTCTCGTATCTAGCTATACGAGATTGCTCTCCATACAGATCCTTTGTATGGAGAAATATAGATTCAAGATCCATATCCTTGTGCCTCCTCTGATGTTCATTCTTCATAGAGGCAAGCACGATGCATTTGGCCTCCGCGCAATCTAACTCCCAGGTCTTGTAGATTTCCTTATCCGCAATACTGGATTTTGGACCAGGGACAGCAGGTACCTTAGCAGTAAGGATATACCCCAATTTGTCATAAGTCAAAGCCATCTTAACATTCCGCAGCCAATCTTTATAGTTTGGCCCTGTCAATATATTTTTTTCTAATAGTAACTTAAGGCCTGTCATGTTCTGGGTCGCTGCAAATAGGAGAGAGAGGGAACATTTTAGCATGATACTCTTGCAAGTTTAGAGTGGTTTTTAGTTTGTCTAAACTGGATGGCTCCCACTGTTTCTCGAATCCCTCCTCAAACCAAAAAGGAAGAACTAGCCAGGACTATTCTCACCATACAATACTTGCTTAACAGTTCAGCCAGGCCGACGTCGGTACTTCGAGGGAGGTTTTCCGACGCTTTCGCGAAGTTTCTTAATTAAATAACCTCTTTTCTCTGGGGGTGTAGCCCCACTGACACCTTTCTCGGCACCTACTTGGTTTATAGCATTGATCGTTAAGTGACGAATCTCCTGATGAGTAGCGGATACTCATAGTAGGATCGGGCTCCAAATATCATCGTGTGATAAAGCTGAAGGAATCCTACCAAAATTATCACACTCCAAATGGTATGCATCTCTTTGCAAATTTCAGTTTCTTTAGAAATTCCCGATATAAATTTCTGCCCTATGCTCTTATGACCTTGGCGTTGGTCAAAATGTCATAAGTCACATGTCAAGTTCTACCCATCATTATCTTGTTAATTTGAACCCATCCGTACATACCCCTGACGTTGGCCAAATGATACGACTGTCCCAAACTAACTCATCTATCTATGCAACAAATGAATACCCAGCAGCTACCAAACACTATGACTTGGCGTTGGTCAAAATACATAGCTTGAATACTACTGAATACCCAAATGAAATGACGGAGGGCTACAAATGGTTTTGGCGAAACCATGAACGTAGTGAATTTGATATGATCGAAGGAACCTGATAGTTTTTAAAAGGAGTGGTTAAAGCTCCGCAATTAAAAATATCTTCTGTTTTAAAAATAACCGAGTGGTTTCTTTTAAGCTGTTCCAACGATTCAACTTTGGTTTATTTTCTTTACATTAATATAATGCGTCCCATCATTAACCTATCATTGAAGAAAACAACGAAAATACAACGTCCTCTTATGCCATCCGCATTCGTCACTGGGCCCCGTCATCACCCGTTAGGTTACTTAACTAACGACAGAGCGGGGGCTGGGCTAGCGCGGGTGTAAAACATAAGTGACGTCTAATAGCTATCATATATAGATATTGTACATTCGTCAGACGCAATAATAGGCATTCCAAATCACAGATGAACATATTGGATTTTCTATGAATCTGCATTCCTTTTGAGCCTGCAAAGAAAGACGGATTACACAGTCGCGATGAATAGCCAAAACCCCACCCTAGACCCTATGGGTACGGCAAACTACCCGCCAAGTACCCAAAGTGAAGCGGTCTCCCTCAACAACGTGAGTAGGCCATTAAACACTTCAAAGTACCCGGTAGTTTGTGCACCCCACATTGGGTCTATCCTAGGAGCAAAAAAAGTAAATGAAATAATACAACGGTGGCTACAACCGCAACCTGGATGTGCCCCGCAAAAGAATATTACAACAATTTACAAATTACATTTGAATGAAAGAAGCGCTCGTCTCATATCCCCATATATCCATTCACGACAATCCAACAAGTCCACAAACACAAACAGTAAAAACCATTACAGAAATGTGCAACCCCCTGCTAACCGACATACTAGCAGTTAGGAGAGGTTTACGAACACATTAAATAAATCACAGATATAATCAAATTAGCCAAATATCGTAGAATTTCGATCAAGCAAACACAAATGATTCTACTCGAAATACTTCACTGTGCACCTGAAACTTGAGCAGAATCAAAACATCCCAGGAAAAACAAAATCAACACAGAAGAGTTACTGGGGAATTTTGCCCCGACTTGGCCCCAACTCGGCCGCGGATCTGCGGCGGATCGCTTGGATCGGCCGCGGATCCGCGGCGGTTTGGACGATTTAGGATCCCAAATTTCTCCAGTAACCTTATAATTCCCTGCTTGTATTTTTAAGGGTCCGTGAAAAATTTTTAGACCCCGTTTTAAAATCGACAGAAACTATGTGAAAATTAGGTTTTTTCCGGTTTGTTTTGCGATCGAATTTCTAATGACTTTGCTAATAAGTTAGTTATGGTTTAGCGAGGCTCTGATACCACTGTAAGTCGACGTTAGATACCTCACAAGATGCGGGGAGGCGGAATAGGTAAAACAATCATTTTGTTTAAACTAACATCGACTAACTTACGGATCTTTGCCAAACCCTAACTAACAACAACATAGGAGGGATTAGCTACTATGAAAGAAGATTATACCTAATGAACCAAGTCCTTCTTGTTCTCGTTGACCACCTCCTCGTCGGCCTCCTCTTTGTGATAGAAGATCCATCCGAGAGCTACTTCTCCAAGCTTAACCTCTAACTTGAGGTAACTAGGTAACTAAGGGTGCTAATCAAAACAACCTAGAGGATATAGAATAGGATTAGGGATCAATTAGTCTTGCTAACCCTTGATCTCAACACATGAGAGGTTAGGGTTAGGGTTTGAAGAGAGAGAGATTGAG
Source organism: Agapanthus africanus (assembly GCA_030015575.1). Lineage (NCBI taxonomy): Eukaryota > Viridiplantae > Streptophyta > Magnoliopsida > Asparagales > Amaryllidaceae > Agapanthus > Agapanthus africanus. Next base: position 6,891,485 of record CM057338.1, on the reverse strand, counting down.
GAGAGAGAAGGTGAGAGTGAGAATCCTTTTGGAAAAATAACTCATTGTGAATATATGAAGCATAAGATATTTATTAAATGAATAACAAATAAAAAATATCTTCATGCTTCATTAACTCACCTTGTGTGATTCATCCCATGAGTCATTAAGCCATTAATGCATCATTAACTCCTATGGATGAATCACACCATGAGTCATTAAACCAATTAATGCAAATTCCACCTAAGCCTCCAACTCATCAATCTTCCAGAAGGTTCTCGACAAATTACGAGAATGACCCTCCCATCCGTGAAAACACGGAAATACCGAGACTGTATAAATCCAATAATCCAATACTAGAATCTGGCTTAAACCAAAGCCCGCTAGTAAAAACTGTCCGAACATCGTATGTGCGTGAAAACACGTATGTGTCCGAACCCTGTCGTAAAACCATACGACCTCTATATCGTTTCGCCCGAAGCAGGGAAACTCTCTGTGTGGGTCTCTAAAGACTCAACTACTACGCTGGCAGTGGGTTTAACCATAGACCGCAAGCAGCACTAGCTGTACGTAACGGTCCCCAGGTAGATGTCGATAAGAAGGCCGATGAGGAAACCCATCCGAACTCCTACTGAGCCTGATGTGACAATCTCCGTACAGTCCGGTCTGTTCGTCTAGGACTATCGCATATCGGGCCTAGGGGGCGGCAAGCAACAGTCCCCTAAAAGCGGTATAAGTCGTGTCGGAGCGAAGCCCATTACACCTTGAGAAACTACTGGAAAACCTACCAGTAAATCTCGCTTGCCCTGGCCAGGGACTTTGCGTAATGGCTCTCCAGACACAGCGCGATATCAACTCCCAATACCGGGAGAGACGATTCCTGTCTAACCGCCACTGCCTCCAAGTTCTTGGGGACTGCACCCAACTGCTACCTGTTTGCACGACTCCTTTGAGCCGTGGTAAGGTAGCAATCTAAGAACAGTAGGAACACACTCGAGGCGAAGCAGCAGTGTCAAGTCTGCAGACTATGCTGTACTCATGTCATCTGGGAACTGTTAACTGACGACGGGTATAATACCAACCAACAGTTCCCTGCGAGTCCTGTCCGGTGTACCTGTAACCCAACGAGCACCTGTATACTATCTCCAATACGACGTACTGATGGCTGTGGGACAGACCATCTCCCAAACTGGGATAAGAAGCGTACACACTAGTCTACTCCGGAGTATCGATGTCCTGTCTTGATAATCCTACGACTAGGGACCAGAATAAGGATGTGCTTGTAGACTACCCAGCCCCCACTAGTGTGACTGCCATCACAACGCTACGTATACACATATTAAGAAAGATATTAACCAAGTAGCATACTACCATATTTAGCAAGACTGTTAATATAACTGTCAATATCCCAAGCTTCCATTAAGTAATATACAAGCTAGTATGATATAATAATGGCCCCTAGGGCATATACACTAACAATAGCAAGATAGTAGATCACAAGCATTTCAGGTATTGTGTACTAAACAGGTGAAGTATTTACTTGCACAAATAAATTATAACAAATAGCAGGATTATAGTTGTCACAGTTATCTAGCCGTGATACCGAAAGTAACGAAAATGATTTATATATCACCGCCATATATCATAGATAAGTCATGGTGTAAAGCAGGCAATATGGTTGTAATAGTATAACATGTAATCATGAAATGATATAGATTAATAAGTTATATCAGATGTAAATCTAGTTGCGACAGTTCAATTTTTTTGAACGAGTGTTTAATCAAACAAGTAAATAATAATCTTGATAAATAGATAACATATGTTTTAGGTAATAGGATTAAAAGTGTACTAAGTTTGACATGTTGAATATTTATTAATTATAGTTCTTATCTAGATGTGATACATAAAATAACGACCATGATCATCTGAACGACTATAAGTTCATTATATCAGTTAAACCATATTAAAAATAATCTTTGTTAAGATTATCAACTAATGTTACTTAGTCATATCTAAATAAATTATTATGAACTAAACATACTATTTAATATCTTGTAACAAAAAAATGATATGATAAATATAGTAATATCACGGCACGATATGGACTTGCATTAACTAGCATGTAGCAAGTAAAGAACTTACCTTGGATACGAACGCACTGAATGGAACGATGGAGATCTCGTTGAGGCATTTCGTCAAACACCTTCACGCAAAACTGAAACATCGCCGTAACGGAGATCCGGGGACATAGAAATGATCGTGTTGCTCACACAAATTTGGGCCAAACATTGAAGCATCGGTTCACGGCTCGAAACGGCATCGAACAAGTTGTCGAAGTCGAGGGTTGCAACCGATCAATGAAGAAAAAGAAGAAAAGAGAGAGAGAGAGAGAGAAAGTTTATTAAAAAAACAAATATATATATATATATATATATTGTATGTTATATATATTATAGTTCAATATATAACTAATAGTATAAAAGATAATATCTATCTCCGATCCGTCTCTAGCAAAATCTCACTGAAACTATATATTGGAAAATAACTAACACACACACACGCACGCACGCACGTAGTCTAATTGTAAGTCGATGTCGCGCACCCCGCGGGTTCGCGGGGAGGCAGAATTTTCAAAAACAATTTTCATGAACTTCGCTACACCGACCAAACTCCAGGATCAATACGGAACCTTAACTAGATAAACTAACTAGGATGTTTAACTATTATGATAGATGATTATACCTCCGTGACCAAGTCCTTCGGGTCTTCTTTTCATCCTCTCCTTGGCTCCTCTAAGAATGGATGAAGGTTGCATCGTCGGCCTCCTCACGTCAAAGATGATCCACCCGAGAGTATGTGCTTTGAGCTCCAACCTCTAAACCGAGGTAATTAGGGTACTTGGTTCGCTAATCCAAGTAGTCTAGGTGATGTAGAGAATGATAATGGATTTTTTTATCTCCCTAAACCCTTTGTTTCACAACACATGTGAGGGTAAGGGTTTACTTGAGGAAGAAGGAGATGAAATGAAGAGAGAGAAATGAGAGAAGCAAATGAGCTAGGATTATCATGGCTAAGTGTGGAGAATGGCTAATATCTCATACCTCACTTATTGAACCATGGATTAAAAACCAATACAATAAATCACCCATGTTTCAATAGTGAGTCAAGACAAATAAAATAATACTTGAGCCATTTCTCACACCATGCTACAAATATCTCTCTTTTCTAATTTCCACCCCCATTAATCCATTTACCAAAAATGGATAATACCAAATAATGAGGTGTCTCCTTCTAGAAGCATTCTTGAGAAAATTACAAAAATACCCCTCACCGTATATACATACCCGTATTCGTATTCCGAAAAATACGAATACTCTGAGACGATAACAATCCAGTAATACAACACTAGGATCCGGTTTAAACCAAAGCCCACTAGTATTATCCGCCCGAACATCATTCGTGTACAAGTACACGTATGTGATCGAAGCCCTGCTGTAAAACCATACAGCCTCTACATCTATTGCCCGAAGCAGGAAAACCCTCTGTGTGGGACTCTAAAGACTCGACAATACGCTGGCAGTGGGTTTAACCACAAGCACGTCAGCGGTACTAGCTGCACGTAACGGCTATCCAGGTATCTGTCGATAAGAAAGACGATGAGCAAACTCACCCGAACTCCTACTGAGCCTGTCTATGACAATCTCTGTACAGTCCGGTCTGTTCGTCTAAGATACTCGCATATCGGGCCTAGAGGGATGGTAAACGTCAGACCCCTAACAGCTCAATAAGTCATGTCGGAGCATAACCCAGTACACCCTGAGATACTACTGGAGTACCTACCAGTATATCTCGACTGCCCTGGCCAGGGACTTTATGTAATGGCTTTCCGAACACAGCACGATATCAACCCCCAATACCGGGAGAGACGAATCCTATCTAAAAGCTAGTACCTCCAAGTGCTTCGGGACTGTACCCAACTACTACCTGTTTGCATGACTCCTTTAAGCCATGGTAGGGTAGTAATCAAAGTGCAGTGGGAGCACACTCGAGACGAAGCAGCGATGGCAAGTCAACGGACTAACCTGTACTCATGTCACCTGGGAACTGCTTCCTGACGATAGGTATAATACCAACCAGCAGTTTCCTGCGAGTCCTGTCCAGTGTAACTCATAACCTAATGAGCACATGTATACTATCTCCAGTACGACGTACTAATGGCTGTGGGACAGACCATTTCCCTGCTGGGATGAAAAGCGTATACACCAGTCTACTCTGGAGTATCGATACCCCGTCTCGATAATACTATGACTAGGGTCATGTATAAGGATGTGCTTATAGAATACCCAGCCTCCACTAGTGTGACTGCCATCACAATGCTGGTAGTCATGCAAAGATCCTAAGGGCTCTACCAATATGTATAAGCGATATGCAAAAAGAAACACATGCACATATTGAGGTAGAATCAAACCAAATAGTATACTACCATTTTGAGCAAGACTGTTATTATAACTGTGAATATCCCAAGCTTCCAATATGTAATATACAATCCAGTATGATACAATAAAAGCCTCTAGGGCATATCTCATTGACAATCTCCCACTGGCACTAAGGCCATGTATTGGCATATCGCAGACCTATCATCTTGATCAGCCTCTCGAATTGCGTCTGAGGGATGGCCTTTGTGAGTGGATCAGCGGTGTTGTTCTCCGTATCTACTTTCCGCACCTCGATCTCCCGGCAATCTACGATCTCCCTGATCAGGTGGTATCGCCTCAAGATGTGTTTGGACTTCTGATGGGACCTTGGTTCCTTCGCTAAAGCTATAGCCCCGTTGTTGTCATAATACAGAGGTATTGGATCAACAATGGACGGAACAACCTAAAGTTATGTCACGAACTTCTTGATCCAAACTGCTTCTTTCGCGGCGTCACATGCAACGATATACTCCGCTTCCATAGTCGAGTCAGCAACGGTGTCCTGCTTGGAGCTTTTCCAACAGACCGCCCCTCCATTGAGGGTAAAGACATAACCCAACATAGACTTGGAGTCATCCTTGTCACTCTGGAAGATGGAATCGGCGAAGGCCTCGAACTGGAGGTCTTCTCTGTCGTACACCAAGAACATCTCCTTAGTCCTTCTCAGGTACTTGTGCATGTTCTTTACTGCTGTCCAGTGCTTCTCACCTGGGTTTGATTGATACCTGCTTACAACGCTCAGAACGTAAACTATATCTGGTCTGGTACATAACATCGCATACATTATAGAGCATACCGCAGAAGTGTAGGGTATAATAGACATGTGATCCCTTTCCAAATCAGTCTTGGGAGACACCTCTTTGGAGAGGATGATTCCATGACAAGCCGGTAGATTACCACCCTTTGAATCTTCCATACTGAATGTTTTTAGTATGGTATCGATGTACCTTGACTATGAAAGTCCCAACATCCTCTTAGATCTATCACGATAGATCTGGATCCCCAGAATATAGGAGGCATCACCCAGGTCCTTCATGGAGAACCTTTGTGACAAGAATCCTTTGACTGATTGTAGCATAGAAATGTCATTTCCTATCAAGAGAATGTCATCCACGTACAAGACGAGGAATACCACACTTCTCGCTACAATTTTACTATAGATGCATGGTTCATCTGGATTTTTGATGAAGTCGAATTTCTTGACCGTCTCATCAAAACAGATGTTCCAACTCTGCGATACCTGCTTTAGTCCATAAATGGACTTAAGCAACTTACACACTTTTCCGCTGCTCTCACTCTCTATGAAACCCTCCATCTGATCCATATAGACACACTCTTCCAAATTTCCATTTAGAAAAGCGGTCTCTACGTCCATCTGCCAAATCTCATAATCGTGGAAGGCAGCAATGGCAAGAAGGATCCGAATGGATTTGAGCATAGCCACTGGAGAAAAGGTTTCATCATAGTCCAAACCAGGTCTTTGACGAAAACCTTTTGCAACAAGTCTAGCCTTATAAGTTTCAACTTGACCATCTACACCAATCTTCTTTCTGAAGATTCATTTGCATCCTACTGGTTTTACCCCTTCTGGAGCAATGTCCAAAGTTCATACTTTGTTGGTGTACATGGACTCCATTTCGGTCCGCATTGCATCCAGCCATTTTACCGAGTCTCTGCTCTGAATGGCTTGCTGGAAACTAGTTGGCTCATCATTGTCAATGATGAAATTCTCTCTATCCCCATCTATGAGAAAACTGTAGTTTCTCTCGGGCGAATGAGACTGCCTACTAGTCCTGCGGAGTGGCGCGGGGATGTCCGGTTCTTTCGAAACTTCTGGTTCCACCATACTTTCAATATTAGCTTATGGTTCTGGAATTTCTTCCAGTTCTAATGCGCTTCCACTTATCTCTTTTTCTAAAAATTGAGTTTCCAAAAAGTCGGCATGCCGAGAAACAAAGACCTTTTGTTCCTCTGCGTAATAGAAAAAATACCCCCTGGAGTTCTTTGGGTATCCCACAAACTTACACAGTACCGAACGTGCCTCGAGCTTGTCCGCATGCTGCTTTTTTATAAAAGCTGGACATCCCCATATCTTCAAATACTGAAGAGAGGGTTTCTTGCCACTCCATATCTGATATGGTATGGTAGGCACAGTTTTGGTAGGAACCTTGTTCAAAAGATATGCAGCTGATTCTAGTGCATTGCCCCAGAAGGATCGCGACAACTTAACGTTACTCATCATGGAACGTACCATATCCAGTAAGGTTCGGTTCCGCCTCTCCGATACACCATTGTGTTGAGGTGTGTATGAAGGAGTAAGCTGAGAGAGAATTCCATTCTCTTTTAAATAATTCAGGAACTCTGCACTTAAGTATTCTCCACCTCGACGGATCTAAATGTCTTGATACTTTTGCCGGTTTGTTTTTCCACTCATTCTTATATTCCCGGAATTTCTCAAAATCCTCGGATTTATATTTCATCAAGAATACATGTCCATACCTTAAGAAATCATCCGTAAAAGTAATGAAATAGGAATAACCACTTCTTGCATGTGTAGACATTGGACCACACACGTCGCCGTGTATGAGTCCCAAGAGCTCGCTCGCTCTTACTCCGTGTCCAATGAATGGAGTCTTTGTCATCTTTCCTTTGAGACATGATTAACAAGTTGCATAGGACTGATATTCGAACGGATCCAAATATCCCTTTAATCATGTTTCATTGATGTGACCCAGTTTACAATACCATAAGAAAGCCTGATCTAATTCTGGAGACTTTCTTTTAAGTGTGTTCTGAATGTTGAAAACCCGAGCTTTATTTAATACGTATATACCGTTATCTAGTATACCTGACCCAATCAAAACTTGATTTAGGTGGATGTTTACAACATCGCTTACAAATGTAAAATCATAACCTTCTTTAGAAACTAAAGATACAGAGATAATATTACATGTCAAACTAGGTACACACAAACAGTTACGCGAAATCAAAATCTGCCCACTTGTCAATCCTAGATGATATTCCCCTATGGATACAGCATCCATGCTCATTCCGTTAGCAACTTTGAGAGTCATATCACCTGCCTTGATAACTATACGGTTTCTCAAAGCCTGTAATGAATTACAGATATGAGATCCTGATCCGATATCTAGTACCCAGGAGGTAGAGTTAATTGACATACAGTTTTCAATCATAAACATACCCGGAACCGAAGCCATAATGTGCTTCGAATCCTGATTTCTGGCTTTCCAAGCCCTGCAGTCATTCTGACAGTGCGCTTTCCCGTGACAACAGAAATATCATTCCTTCTCTACTATTGGCCCTGAATCTTTTGCCCTGCCCTTTCCTTCTACCTTACTGACACCATTTATCGGCTTGGTGGAGGACTTCTTCTTCTCTCCCTTGGCTTTCACCTTGGATCTAGAAAAGGAAGATTCTCCAATGAGCAGAGCGGGTGTATTCCTGGATTTCTACAGGGGGCCTTCTGAACTCCTCAATATGTTGAGGAGTTCTGGAAGTGTAACTTCTTTCCTTTGAATATTGTAATTCAAGATAAACTGGGCGTAGATCGAGGGGAGCGACTGTAGAATCAAATCAATACATAACTCGTTCTCCAACGTGGTCCCATGGTCCGTGAGCTGTTCAATTTAGCTAATCATCGTAAGGACGTGGTCCCCTACAGATGACCCGATAGCCAACCTCGCCTGAAACAATATCTTCGAGGTCTCATATCTTGCGATACGAGATTGCTCTTCATATAAAACTTTGGTATGGAGGAAGATGGAAGCTAAGTCCATCTTCTCGTGCTGCCTTTGGTGTTCACTATCCATTGAGGCTAACACGAGGCACTTGGTTCTTGCACAATCCTTTTCCCATGTCTTACGGATATCAATATCCGTGTCGGTGGAATCTGGACCTGCTACGGCAGGGGCTTTGGTAGTAAAGAGGTAGTCCAGCTTGTCATAGGTAAGTGCTATGTGGACATTCCTTAGCCAATCATTATAGTTTGGCCTAGTCAATTTATTATCTAGTAACCTAAGTCCGGTCATAGTGGTCGCTACAATTAGGAGAGAGAGAAGAAACACCCAGCATGACACTCTTGCAAGTTTAGATTGATTATTAGTTTATCTAAACAGGATGGCTCCCGCTGTTTCTAGAATCCTTCCTCAAACCATAAAAGAAGAATTAGTCAGGATTAATCTCACTTTTACAATTCTTGTTTGACCTTTCGGCCAGTCTAGTGTCGGTATTTCAAGGGAGGTTTTCCAACGCTTTCGTGATGTTCTTTAATTACATAATCTCTTTTTCCCTGGAGGCGTAGCCCCGCTAACACCGTTCTAGACACATACTTGGTTTATAGCATCGATTGTTTAGTGAAAAATCTCCCGAAGACTGGGATCAAGATCCAACTATCATTGTGTGATGACCTAAATGGACTCCACTCTAGTCACCACACTCCAGAAGGTATGCTCAAACTGCAAGTTTCCTTTATATTTGAAATTCCTGATGTGCATGTTTGCTCCCATGCTCTTATGACCTTGACGAAGGCCAACATATCATAAGTCACATGTCAAGCTCTACCCGTCATTGTCCAGGTTAATTTGAACTCACCAGTACATACCCTTGACGAAAGCCAACATAGTATTACGACTGTCCCAAACCAACGCATCTATCTATGCTACAGATGAATACCCAGCAGCTACCAAACATTATGCCTTGGCGAAGGTCAAAATACATAGCTTGAATACTACTGAATACCCATCTGAAATGACGGAGTGCTACGAATGGTTTTGGCGAAACCATGAACGTAATGAACTTGATATAGTCGAAAGAACCATGATAGCTTTTTAAAAGGAGTGGTTTAGGCTCCGTATTTAAATTTTGCTTTTTGAAGGAAACCTAGTGGTTTTGAAACTGTTCCACCGATTAAGCTTTGGTTTGTTTTGCTTGCATTAATCAATGTTAATATGGTCCCATCATTTAATCCTACCATTGCAGAAAAGAAACGAAAATACAACGTACGCTTATTCCATCTGCATTCGCCACGGGGCCCGTCATGCACCGTTAGGTTACTTAACTACCGGCAGAGCGGGTGCTGGACTAGCGCGGGTGCAAAACATAAGCAATGCCTACTATATATCATATATATATCCATTCGTCTCATGCAATAATAGGCATTCCAGATCACAGATGAATATATTGGATATACTAGGAATTCCGCGTTTCGTTTAAGCCTATAATGAAAGACGGATTCCACGGTCGTGATGAATAGCCAAACCCCACCCTAGACCGTTACGGGTGTGGCAAACTACCCGCCAAATTCCCGAAGTCAACAACTTCCCTCAATAAAATGAGTAGGCCACTTGGCAGTTCAAGAACCCGGTAGTTTGTACACCCCACCTTGGGTCTATCCTAAGAGCAGAAAACAGTAAAAGAAATAATACAACGGTGGCTACAACCTCAACCCGGATGTGCCCCGCAAAATAATATTACTTCACTTTTACAAATTACATGAATGAAAGAAAAGAAAACACTTTTCTCACATCCCACGGCTATTCATCCACTACGATCCAATACTCCATATACACAAACCATAATAGCATCACAGATATGTGCACCCCCACTAATCGACGTATAGCAATTAGCAGACGTTCAGCATCATATATCAAACACAGAAAACCCGATTAGCCAAGTAATTTTATAATTTCGATCGATTAACTAAAACCGTGTCTACCCCATGCACAATCCAGTACACAAACAATCTAGGTAGAAAAAAATATTCCAGAAATCACAATTCTACAAATAAGACCCACAGAAGAAACTTGGACTGAGTCGGCTTTGACGCGGCAGCGAAACGGCGGCCAAATACACTGTTTGGTCGCGCTTCCGCGGCGGTCTTAGGGACTGACGATCTCATTTTTTCTGTGTTCTTAAAAAACCCTGCTTGTATTTTTAAGGCCTCTAAAATGATTTTTAGACCAGTTTTAAAAATTGACAGCAAGCATGGTTTTTAATCATGATTTCGGGATTTTTCCGACGATCGAATTTCTAACTACTTGCTAACTAACTAGTTAAGGTTTAGTAGGCTCTGATACCACTGTAAGTCGATGTCGCGCATCCCGTGGGTTCGCAGGGAGGCGGAATTTTCAAAAACGATTTTCATGAACTTTGCAGCACCGGCTAAACTCCAGGATCTTTACAGAACCTTAACTAGCTAAAATAATTAGGAGGTTTAACTACTATGATAGATGGTTATACCTCTGTGACCAAGTCTTTCGGGTCTTCTTTTCATCCTCTCCTTGGCTCCTCAAAGAATGGATGAAGGTTGCATCGTCGGCCTCCTCGCGTCAAAGATGATCCACCCGAGAGTATGTGCTTTGAGCTCCAACCTCTAAACTGAGGTAACTAGGGTACTTAGTTCGCTAATCCAAGTAGCCTAGGTGATGTAGAGAATAATAAAGGATTGTATTATCTCACTATACCCTTTGTTTCACAACACATGTGAGGGTAAGGGTTTACTTGAGAAAGAAAGAGATGAAATGAAGAGAGAGAAAGGAGAGAAGCAAATGAGCTAGGATTGTCATGGCTAAGTGTGGAGAATGGATAATATCTCATACCTCACTCATTGCACCATGGATTAAAAACCAATACGATATATCACCTATGCTTCAATAATGAATCAAGACAAATAAAATAATACTTGAGCCATTCCTCACACCATGCTAGTAATATCTCTCTCTTTTTCAATTTCCACCTCATTAATCCATTTACCAAAAATGGATAATACCAAATAATGAGGTGTCTCCTTCTAGAAGCATTCTTGAGAAAATTACAAGAATACCCACCACCGTATATACATACTCGTATTCGTATTCCGAAAAATACGAATACTCTGAGACGATAACAATCCAATAATACAATACTAGGATCCGGTTTAAACCAAAGCCCACTAGTATTATCCGCCCGAACATCATTCGTGTACAAGTACACGTATGTGATCAAAGCCCTGCTGTAAAACCATACACCCTCTACATCTATTGCCCGAAACAGGGAAACCCTTTGTGTGGGACTCTAAAGACTCGACAGTACACTAGAAGTGGGTTTAGCCATAAGCGCATCAGCGGTACTAGCTGCACGTAATGGCTATCCAGGTATCTGTCGATAAGAAGGTCGATAAGCAAACTCACCCACCCAAACTCCTACTGAGCATGTCTGTGACAATCTCCGTACAGTCCGGTCTGTTCGTCTAAGATACTCGCATATCGGGCCTAGGGGGATGGTAAACGTCATACCCCTAACAGCTCAATAAGTCGTGCCGGAGATGAGAGCCCAGTACACCCTGAGAAACTACTGGAGTACCTGCCAGTATATCTCGACTGCCCTGGCCAGGAACTTTGTGTAATGGCTTTCCGAAAACAGCGCGATATCAACCCCTAATATCGGGAGAGACGAATCCTATCTGACCGCTACTGCCTCCAAGTGCTTCGGGACTGTACCCAACTACTACCTGTTTGCATGACTCCTTTGAGCCGTGGTAAGATAGTAATCTAAGTGCAGTGGGAACACATTCAAGACGAAGTAGCGATGGAAAGTCAACAGACTAACCTGTACTCATGTCACCTGAAAACTGCTTCCTAACGATAGGTATAATACCAACCAGCAGTTCCCTGCGAGTCCTATCTAGTGTAACTCATAACCTAATGATCACCTACATACTATCTCCAGTACGACGTACTAATGTCTATAGGACAGACCATTTTTCCTGCTGGGATGAAAAGCGTATACACTAGTCTACTCTGGAGTATCGATGCCCCGTCTCGATAATTCTACGACTAGGGACCTGTATAAGGATGTGCTTATAGACTACCCAGCCCCCACTAGTGTGACTGCTATCACAACGTTGGTAGCCAAGCAAAGATCCTAAGGGATATACCGATATGTATAAGCGATATGCAAAAAGAAACACATGCACATATTGAGGTAGAATCAAACCAAGTAGCAAACTACCATTTTGAGCAAGACTGTTATTATAACTGTGAATGTTTCAAGCTTCCAATATGTAATATACAATCTAGTATGATACAATAATGGCATCTAGGGCATATCTCACTTACAATAATTACCCATAATGCAAAGGTTGCCATTAATTATTCTAATATAATATATACCGGTATCAAGAATGTTTAAGATTAAGCGTAATAGATAAATGTCAATATCAAAACATGAGATACTTAAATAACGTGATGACAGTTAAAATATATAAAATATCCTTAACGTATAGCTGCTAGAAATTATACACATATAATTTAGATATTGTATATTTGTTAATTAAGATTCACATGAATTTAGTTTACGGATAAATATTAATAAAAGATACTCTAGCATCATAACGGATTCACGTAAGCTGGTCGGGTCGGATAAACACATATACTATTCAAACCAATACCAACCTAAATAATAATTAAGGAAATTAAAATACTAATATCGTTAAATAACGTATCATCGTGCTAGAGTGTTATATTATACCCAACTACAAAATAATTTTGTTCTCGAAATTCAAGAAATAGGAAAAAACAAGAACAACGAAGATACGGATTTAAGGAAAGAGGTGTGGAAACTTTTGTCGAATTTTGTCTTCGCATTCCGAAGTAGATTCTCCATGCGAATGATTTCCCCACGAAACAAGCACTAGAGAGATCTCCCTATTCTTAAGAATCTTTTCTCGTCGATTCACGATAACCATCGGTTGCTCTTCATAAGTCTGTCGGAACCCGGTTCGTATTCACAGAACAAAGTACCACACGGAACAAAGTGCCGGGGCCACCTCTTGAATCTGTCGGGGCCACCTCTTGCTTCCGTGAGACCCGCTGTAGAACAATGAGGAATCTTCGGAATATATTCCGAAAGAGGACCGAACTGCATTATAAATGTAATGATGCCACCCTCAATTACAGAGACGCCTTTTAAGTGAATCGGCACTACAGGAGCTTGAGAACTCCGTAGTTAAGCGTGCTCGGGCCAGGGAAGTCTTGGGATGGGTGGCCTCCTTGGAAGTGGCCACTGGTCGGGTCCGGTTCACTCTAAAAGGGAAAAAACCGTGCGGTTTCGGGCAGAGCGGACAATATCATCTGTACTGAGGCGTGGGGCGTTACATTTATGGTGGCCCATGCAGGTCCCTCAGTAGTAGGTATGTGGTTTGAGGACAAACCATTGTTCAAATGTGGGGAGAATGTCGGGACCCGGTTCTTGTTCACGGATAAAAGTGCCATACGAAACAAAGTGCCACGCCAAGTGTCATGCCAAGGGGCGAGGGCCACCTCTGTGGAGGCCACCTCTTGAGTCTGTGGGACCTATTTTAGAACAATGGGGAATCTTCGGAATATATTCCGAAGAAGGACCGAATTGCATTATAAATGTAATGATGCCACTCTCAATTACAGAGCCGCCTTTTAAGTGAATCGGCACTACATGAGCTTGAGAACTCCGTGGTTAAGCATGCTAAGGCCAGGGAATTCTTGGGATGGGTGATCTCCTAGGAAGTAGCCCCTGGTCGGGTCCGGCGCTCTAAAGGACAAAACCATGCGGTTTCGGCCAGAGTGGACAATATCATCTGTACTAGAGCGTGGGGCGTTACAAAGTCAAATCCTTCCTTACTGTCAATTCCAAGTGGTCTAAGACGTGCGTCTCATTTCGAACATACTTTCAAAGTTGAGATACACGAAACACGTCATGCACCTACCAAGGACGGTGGTAAAGCCAATCGATAGGCTACTTCTCCAATACGCTCAATAATATAAAAAGGCCCCACAAAATGAGAACTAAGCTTAGGGCGTTACAAAGTAATATCCTTCCTTACTTTCAACTCCAAGTGGTCTAGTACGTGCGTCTCATTTCGAACATACTTTCAAAGTTGAGATACACGAAACACGTCATGCACCTGCCAAGGATGGTGGTAAAGCTAATCGATAGGCTACTTCTCCAATACGCTCAATAATATCAAAAGGCCCCACAAATCGAGAACTAAGCTTGCCTCGACTACCAAACCAGATCACTTCTTTAGTCGGTAATATATTCAAGAACACACGATCACCAACAACAAACTCTAAAGGTCTTCTTCTAGTATCTGCCCAACCTTTTTGTCGATCTTGTGCCACCTTTATATGAACACGAATCAAGTTAACTTTCTCCATAGTTTGCACAATTAGTTCTGGTCCTAACAATCTTATTTCTCCAACATCATCCCAACATACTGGTGAGCGACACTTACGACCGTACAATACTTTGAATGGAGCCATCTGTATAGTTGCCTGAAAACTGTTATTGTACGAGAACTCCACTAAATATAAATGATCCTTCCATGAACCCTTGAAGTCTAACATGCAAGCTCCCAACTTATTTTCAAGAGTTTGGATCGTTCTCTCGGACTGTCCATCTGTCTGAGAATGATAGGCCGTACTACACTATAATTGAGTTCCCAAGCTTTCTTGTAGAATCCGCCAAAAAATATGATAGGAACCGGGTGTCACGATCAGAAACAATACTCACTGGTACTCCATGCAATCTCGCAATCTCCTGCATGTACCTCTCT
Source organism: Agapanthus africanus (assembly GCA_030015575.1). Taxonomy (NCBI): domain Eukaryota; kingdom Viridiplantae; phylum Streptophyta; class Magnoliopsida; order Asparagales; family Amaryllidaceae; genus Agapanthus; species Agapanthus africanus. Next base: position 6,876,443 of record CM057338.1, on the reverse strand, counting down.
GCTAACGCCTCCGTCGACTGACCAACTCGAAATGGTATAAAATGAGCTGCCTTGGTCAGTCGATCGACAATTACCCAAACTGCATTATTGCCCTTTGGACTTCGTGGAAAGACTGTCATGAAATTTATAGTTATATGTTCCTACTTCCATTGGGGAATCGGAAGTAGTTGCAACAAACCAGCTACACTTTGATGTTCAGCCTTGACTTGCTGACACACCAATCACCTCGACACGTAACGAGCGATCTCTCTTTTCATGCCTTACCACCAAAACTGCTGTCGCAAATCTCTATACATCTTCATACCTTCTGGATATACCAAAAACACGGAACTATGAACCTCCTTCATGACTTCTTCACGGACTTCTCCTTTAGGCACACACAAACGAGTTCCATACCTCAAAGAACTATCTTCATGGATCAATAAATCCGTTCAAAGCCCAACCTCTACTTGTCCTCGAAATTTCTGAAACCTAGGATCGTGCAACTGTGCTGCCTTAATGCTATCAATCAATGATGACGGTACTTGCAACTGCATCAACTATCTCGAAGAAGCTGGTAGTACGAGCTCTAACTGGAAACGCTAAAAATCTTCTATAATCTCCTTCTGCGAAGTCAACATCCGTATCACTGGCAACCGGCTTAAACCATCCGGTACTACATTAACTTTTCCCGGATTGTACTTTAGATCAAGGTCATAGTCCGCCACCAGCTCCAGCCATCTACGCTGCCTCATATTGAGCAGTTTCTGTGTGAACACATATTTTAGGTGTAGGGTGTTTTCGTTAACCCATTGAGATAGGAATATGCGTTGCCTGTCAGACGTATACAGATTCTCCCTGTTTAGGGTAGGCTGGGGTTAATTGATTATGGGAATCTGAATCTCCAGCAACCGCGGACTAAGCTGCCATTAATTATCCATCGCTATTGGAGCAAGGAAATCTTCGATTGACAGGCCAAACGGGTTATGCGAACTCAATGTGCAATGTGTTGTTGGAGATAGTGCCCTCAGAGTCAATTATTGGATCACAGGCATGTGATTGCAATGATTGAGGGAGGACCTGTCCCAGTAGGACAGTCTTACTCGAGATGATAGTATGCTATCTGGTTTATCTTTATCATCGTGTACTGCTTTAGGTGACCTGACATGTCGCTATTACACGTTGATAGAGCCCCTAGGATTCTTGCTTGACCACCAGCAGTATGAGGGCGATCATATACGTGGGAGCTGGTAGTCTATAAGCACATCCTTAAAAGGTACCTAGTCGTAGGAGTTTCGAGACAGGGCATCGATACTCCAGAGTAGACTAGTGTATACAGTCGAGACCCCGACGAGGGGCGGTGGCCGGTCTCACAAGTCACTTGTGTCAGTTGGTTCACCTAAGATGTATACAGGTGCTCATTGGGTTATGAGTATACCGGACAGGACTCGCCGGGAACATGCTAGTTGGTCTTATACCTGACGTCAGATAGCAGTTCCCTGGTGACATGTGTACAGGTTAGTTCATCGACCTGGGGATCGTCATTTGTCTCGTGTGAGTTCCCACTGTACTTTGATTACTACCCTACCACGCTCAAAGGAGACGTGCAAACAGGTTTTAGTTGGGTATAGTCCCGAGCCACATGGAGGCAGTGAGTAGATCTTCAGGGGTTCGTCTCTCCCGGTATTGGGGGTGAGGTCGCGCTGTGTCTAGGAGAGCCATTACACGAAGCCCTCGACCGAGGCAGGAGATTTACTGGTAGGTATTCCAGTAGTATCTCAGGGTGTTCTGGGCTACACTCCGACACGACTTGTACCGCTTTTGGGGGTCTGACTTTTACCAACCCCCTAAGCCCGCCATGCGATGCTCATAGACGAACGGACCGGACTGTACGGATATTGTCACTGACAGGCTCAGTAGGGTGTCAGGATGAGTTCGCTCATCGACGTCCCTTTTGGTCAATACCTGGTAGCCCGTTACGTATTGGCTTATACCTCTGACGTGCTAGTGGTTAAATCCACAACCAAGGTGTTGACGAGTCTTTAGAGTCCCCCACATTCATTTGCTCAAGTTTTCGGGCGAAAAGCTGTAGAGGCCGTATGGAGATATGGCAGGGTTCGATCAGATACGTGCGGTATTGCACGGATCAGGATCGGACAGATAATACTAGCCGGCTTTGGTTTAAGCCGGATCCTAGTATAGTACAGTGTAGATTTTGTCTCATTGCATTTGTATTCGGTCGGAATACAAATGCGGGTGTGTATGCACAGTAGCGGGGTTTCCTGTGATTTATTACGGGACCAGTTTCAGGAGTTGCCAGTTTGCTTTCCGTTTCGGCCATATTTCTTTGTATCCTTCATTGGCCGAAGATTGGTGGAGGAGGGCTTATTTGCAATTGTGCAAATAAGCAATTGTGGAGGGGGTCTTTGCATATTATTGTATCATGATACTTGCACCATCATTGCTTGACTTTCTTTAGTCATCATGTTTTGACTTGATTTATCCATCATGGCTTGACTTTTGTATCATCATGGTTTTGATGATGGTTGTTGGTGGAGTATGGGTTTGTTTGTGATGATTGTTTCTTATCACCCTTTCTTTTCTCTCTTGCATTATGATAGTGGTTCCATCATCCATACACCACTCACTCATTCTCTCCTCTCCAAGATCATGGCCGGCCTTGCTCTTTGATGGGGCTGTCCAAAATTCTAGTGGGAGGATTTTTGCCTTTTTGGCTTGGTAAAATCCCACAAGCTCCTCCTCCAAAAGCCAAGTTCATTACCTCCACCAAAGGCAACATCCACTACCCCAAAAATGAGACATGAGCACTACACATTCTACAGTAAACCTTGGGCACGTCGGCTCGCCATCTTCGTGCCCGAGTTGCCTCGGTATAGAGGCGGGAGCCCGTAAAAGAAGCAGGCGACGTGGTGCCCTTCCGGCGAGGAGGTGGAGACCGGACATTTCGCGGGAGATCGGGACGACGACGAGAAGACCGGAGGACACGGATCGCTTGGTATATCTCTCTTCCTCATCTTTTAGTTAGCTAGGACTAGTTAATGCCCCGATCCGGGTTTTAGTGCGCGGTGGTGCCGGTTCAAGAAAGTTAAAGTTAACCATTGCTTCCACATTTGGCCTCGGGATGGAGGCCGGGGCGCCGCCGTGCACTTACATGTGCGTGTTATGTTTTGAAGAGGACTTGAATGTATCGGGGGTCTCACAGAGTTTACAGGGATACCGCTATCCGGATAGCGGGTGGGGGTCAAGGGGGCTAGCAGCCCCCTTACAGGGTATGGGACAGCGCCCCATTAAAAAAATTCTAGCTTGGGAGGTATTTTTAGTGTGGAGCGTATGGAAAAAAGAGGGGTGAGAAGCATCCTAAGGACGCGTGTGTGGCGTGTGGGTGCTAGGCGCCAGCGAGCCACGTACGTAGCGCTTGGGCGTTGGGCGCCGGCGGGTCGCGGCCCTATACATGGACGCTGGGCGCCCACGGGTCGGGCGTCCTGCACGTGGGCGCTGAGCGCTAGCGGGTCCTATGCTCGGCATTCGGGCGCAGGGTGCGGAACGCCAGCGGGTCCCGTGCTCGGCACGCGGGCGCAGGGCGCGGAACGCCAACGGGCCACGTGCCTTGCACGCAGGCGCCGGGCGCCAGCGGGTCACGTGCATGGTGCGTGGGCGCCAGCAGATCACGCGCCCTGCACGTGGGCGCTAAGCGCCTACAGAAAAAAAGGCTTAGCCCCTTGACTAGGAGTTGAACTCCCGAGTGACTTTTTGGAGTTAAACTCCTAAAAAGGATCTTTTTGTAAAGTTAAACTCCTAAAAGATCTGGATTTTTTGGGTTCAACTCTTTCGAGATTTGGATTTGGAGTTAAACTCTTTTGAGGATTTGGATCTTGGAGTTGAACTCCTCAAAAATTGATTTGGAGTTTCAGAGATGATGAAAAGGGACCCTTTTCTTCGCCCTTGAGCCCTGGATTTTCTCTTAAGCCTTAGATTTTTCCCAAAGTAGGATTTTTTGAGATGGGTCTCCTTCCTCCTCCTATCTGTTGACTAGATATTGGAGAAAAAGGGAGTGAGACTTAAAAATCTCCCCTTTTAAAAATTTGATGGTAGATCTAAGCTCCCCTTAAAAGGTTTTATGGTGAAAAACTATTTTTTTTTTTTTGGAAAAAGAAGAGCTAAACTCTTAATTTAATTCAAAAAAAGAAGAAGGTTTAGAAGCTTGAGCAAGGAAAAGGAGGCACAGAACCCTAATTTTTAAGGGGAATGAAAAAGTTTTTTATTTTATCATAATGTTGCCTTATATAGGCTTACAAGTTTACACATAGCCCCTTGGGCTTTATAAAATGGCATTTCGCCCATCCCATACTTCATGTGCTTATTTCTTCTTGCACATGAGCTACGGGCTTTATAAAAATTTGGCTTTTTGCCTGTTTATTTAAATATCATATTTATTTGTTGTACTTTCTTGGCATGGGACCGGTATGGGCTTGGGCCCACCTGTTTGGACTTGGGTTCGGGCGTGGGCCCGACTTGATTCAACAGTAGGGTCCGTTTGCTTTGGCTTGGATCTACTCGTCCACGGTTTGACCTTGATTTTGACCTTTAACCAATGGGGTGTAAATTTTAACCCCAACATAAGGCTCTTGTGATCAGTAAATATCTCGACCTTTTCGCCTAATAAGCGGTGTCTCAAAATCTTCAGCGCAAAAATAACCATCGCTAATTCCAAGTCGTGAGTTGGGTAGTTCTTCTCATGAATCTTCAACTGCCTCGACACATAAGCTACGATCTTTCTGTGCTGCATCAAAACACATCCCAAGCCTTTTCCAGATGCGTCGCTGTGAATAACTAATCCTCCGGAACCATTTGGCACAGTTAAAATAAGAGCGGTTGTCAATTTTTACTGCAGCGCCTCAAAAGCTAACGCACGGACCAAACAAACGGTACTTCTTTTCGTGTTAGCTTGGTTAAAAGTTCTGCTATCCGAGTGAAGTTCTCCACAAACCTTCTATAGTATCCAGCAAGTCCAAGAAAACTTCCAATCTCCTCTACATTCTTTGGAATTGGCCAATCATGAACAGCTACAATCTTTTCGAGGTTGTAGGGTGTTTTTCGTCATCCTATTGAGATAGGAATACGCGTCACTTGTCAGGCGCATTACAGATTTCCCTTGACTAGGGTAAACTGGGGTTTATTGATATTGGGATCCGAATCTTCGGCAACCATGGACTAAGCCGCCGTTAATTACCCCCCGCCTTTGGAGCGAAGGAACCTCCAATTGACGAGTCAAACTGGTCATGCGAACTCAATGTGCAGTGTGCGTGCGTTGTGTTTTGAGGGGTTTTGGGTATATCGAGGGCCTCGCAGAGTTTACAGGGGTCCCGCTACCCGGATAGCGGCTGGGGTCAAGGGGGCTAACAACCCCCTTACGGGGTGTGGGGCAGCGCCCCGTTAGAAATTTTTTCTAACGGGGGACAGTATTTTGGAGTGCATATATATAAAAAAAAAAGGTGAATAGCGTCTAAAGGATGCGTGGGCGCCAGCGCCTCACGTGTCCAGCACGCAGGCGCCAGCGCCGGAGCCTCACGTGCCCGGCACGTGAGCGATGGGTGCCCGCGGAAAAAAGGCGTAGCCCCTATACTGGGAGTTGTACTCCCAATTGACTTTTGGAGTTAAACTTCTGAAAGAAGGACAAAAGGGCTTAGCCCCTACAGCGGGAGTTGTACTCCCAATTGACTTTTGGAGTTGAACTCCTAAAAAAGAAAGATTTATTATTATTATTATTATTATTATTATATATATATATATATATATATATTTGTGGAGTTAAACTTCTAAGATATTTTCAGAGATGATGAAAGTGGACCCCTTTCTTCTTCCTTGAGCCCTGAGTTTTCTCTTGTGCCTTGGATCTTTCCCAAAGTGGGATTTTTGGAGATGGGTCTCTTTCTTCCTCCTCTCTGTTGGATGGATCTTGGAAGAAAAGGGGTGTGAATCTTAAAAATCACCCCTTTTGGGAATTTGATGGGAGATCTGAGTTCCCCTTCCAGGGTTTTATGGTGAAAAACTGTTTCTTTTTGGAAAAACAAGAGTTAAACTCTTGATTTAATTCAAAAAAAAGGGAAGAAGGTTTAGAATCTTGAGGAAGGAGAAGGAGGCACAGAAACCCTAGATTTTGAGGGGAATCAATTATTCTTTTTCATTTCATTATCATATTGCCTTGTATAGGCTTACAAATTTACACATAGCCCCCTGGGCTTTACAAAATGGCATTTTGCCCATCCCATGCCTTATGTGCTCATTTCTTTTGCACATGAGCCACGGGCTTTACAAAAATTTGGTTTTATGCCCATTTTTCTTACATTTATTCATAAAAATTACATCAAAATTATTTATTACATAATTTTCATATTGGTATGGGGAGGCAGGCCGCGGGGCTCGACCTGGGCTTAGGCCCACTTGACCTGGGCTTGGACCCGTTTACTTGGGATTGACTTTGACTTGGTCAACCGGGGTGTAATTTTTGACCCTAATAAAGGTTAACTTCGATTCCATCTCCGGATACAATATGATCCAAGAACTTCACTTTTTCGAGCCAAAACTCGCGCTTGCTCATCTTAGCATATAGCTTTTCTTGTCTCAACATCTGCAGTGTGATTCTTAAGTGTTCTTCATGCTCTTCTTTACACCTCGAATAGACAAAAATATCGTCAATGAATACTACCATGAACTGATTTAGAAATGGTAAAAAGATCTGGTTCATCAAATCCATAAATATCACCAGTGCATTAGTAACTCCAAATGGCATATCTAAATACTCGTAATGCCCGTATCAAGTTTGGAACGCCGTCTTGCAAATATCTTCTGCTTTCACCTAAACTTGGTGATAACCTGATCGCAAATCTAGCTTCAAGAATGCTTTCGCGGTACTGAGTTGATCGAATAATTCGCCTATGCGGGGAAATGGGGTATTTGTTCTTAATAGTCACCCGATCTAACTCTCTATAGTCGATGCACATCCTCCGTGTGCTATCTTTCTTCTTGACTAAAAGAACTGGAGCTCCCCATGGTGAACCGCTGCTGCGCATCCAACCCTTCTCTAATTATTCAGAAACTTGACTCTTTATCTCTTCTAGTTCCACCGGTGCCATTGGATAATAAGCCTTGGAAATTGGCATTACTTCAGGAATAAGATCAATTGTGAACTCTACATCTCGTTTTGATGGTAAACCCGAGATGTCCTTGAACGCATCGATGAAGTCCCGAACCACTATCATCGCTTCATCTGCAGCTTGCTCACGAACTTCACCTTTGAGTATACACGAATAGTTCCCCTCGTCATAAATTTACAAGTCTATTTTAAGACTTGTGGGTTATCAGCCCACCACACTTCTGCTGTGCTATTTTGATAAATTGAGGCGGGTCTGTCTAAACTTCTTCACTGAAACATCTTACACTTGATCGGTCTTGAAGTGGTCTGTACCAGCTCCCGCTGGGGTCAATCTCGAACTACTGCCATCATCATATGCTCTCCTGTTTTTCTCCTTATTTTTCGAAACGCAGACGGATTGGTCACTGCAGGACAAGAGGAAAGATATAACGCGGTTGTTGGATTCAAGCTTGCGATAAGACATAAACTCGTAAGCAATGACACCGAGAGAAAATAAAGTAATACAACGACCATAAGTTTAGAAAATGAATCGAAACAGGACCCTGGGTTGCCTAAATAGAGTACTGCATTGTAACCATACCGCGGTATATAGTTATTATCACATAACTCCATTCAAGTCGTCCAAATCCTATTATCATAATCGAAAGAATAAGAGGGGAGAAATATTTAGGAATCAAGAGGATTCCAAGCTAAGATACAATGTCATATCTATATCGTCGAGTTAAAAGAGTTTATGGAAAGAATAAGATTCAAGAATTTGAATGGCAAGACAATAATGTGGCATAACATGTTCCTAAAATTCTAGATTTTAAGGACAATGTATTGGGTACCATACCCAACTACAAGTTGAACCAAGTTCAGCTAACTTAAAATCTATGCTCTGATACCAACAAAACCTTGTCATGCCATGCTTCCCAAAATACGTAAATTCTAAACGTGACAAAACCAACCATGCTACCCATGGTAAGAAAACATCCTCCTATAGTCATATTATGACTGTCCATCAGTAATCAAGAACAATGAAATAACTATCCATCTCTAAACATGTCCAAATAACCACAAACGATAACAGGAAATGGTAGCGGAAATAATAAAGATCCATGGGAAAAGAAGAATGCCTAAACCATCAATAAGAATTAGATCGTTGGGATGCCTCTCACTAATTGACAATCCAGTCGAAGTAGTCACAGTCTTCTTATGCTAAGGTCAAGTATCTGGGCCATGCAAAACTCAGACATCAGTGCGTCATAAGTATCATAATAATAATAATAAACTGAACAGTGTGCTATACAAGATGTCGCATGCAAAATAAGGTATGGGTATAAACAAAACAATCACAGGTGTTATAACAGCAGTCTACAATTATGTCACGTGTATCCTAAAGTCTGTGTTTCTAGGTTTAATATCCTACATGTATTTGAAACCAATGAATGCACTTCTCCATGTAACTCAAAAGTATATATCCCGTTACCCCCGGGACCACGGATCAAGATGTATGAATTAAGAATGATTCTGTTCCGTTACCCCCCCCCCCGGAAGAATGATTCTGTTATGTTACCCTCCGGAACCACGGATCAAGTAATATCCTTTTAAGTTACACTTCGATTACACTTTTGATTTCCCCAGATTTCGTTTTCCAAGTCATGTATGAATAATATCTGCCTAATACCAACACAGGAACTTGCAGGTACAAATTATGTCTATCTAGACAATAGATCACGTCCATTATGACAACAAGTTAGGGTTGTTGGCATTAGTAAATATCACAAGTAACAGGTATAAGCAATAGCAATAGCAAGATAGCAGATCGCAAGCATGTCAGGTATTGTGTACTAAACATGCGAAGTATTTGCTTGCATAAACAAATCATAACAAATAGCAGGATCATAGTTGTCATGGTAATCTAGCTGTGATACAGAAAGTAACGAAAATGATGTATATATGACCGCCAAATATCATAGATAAGTCATGGTGTAAAACAAACAACATGGTTGTAACAGTATAACATGTAATCATGAAGTGATATAGATTAACAGGTTGTATCAAGTGTAAATCTAGTTACGATAGTTCAAGTTGTTTTGAACGGGTGTTTAATCAGACAAGTAAATAATAATCTTGATAAATAGATACCATATGTTTCAGGTAATAGGATTAAAAGTATACTAAGTTTGACATGTTGAATATTTATTAATTATAGTTCTTATCTAGATGCGATACATGAAATAACAGCCATGATCATCTAAACGACTATAAGTTCATTATATCAGTTAAACCATATTAAAAATAATCTTTGTTAAGATTATCAGCCAATATTACTAAGTCATATCTAAATAAATTATCATGAACTAAATGCACTATTTAATATCTTGTAACAAAAAAATGATATGATAAATATAGTAATATCACGGCACGATATAGACTTGCCGTAACTAGCATGTAGCAAGTAAAGAACTTGCCTTGGATACGAACGCACTGAACGAAACGACAGAGATCTCGTTGAGGCATTTCGTCAATGTTTCCCCCAATCAGAGCAAAGCTCTGTTCAAATTTTCAAAATTTGAAATGAAGCAGCGCTTCATAAAAGCGCCAGCAAGCAGTGCTCATGTGCAAGACACGGGTGCGCTCGCTCTAAGATCGCCAGCGCTCTAAAGCGGCGCTCACGTGCAGAGCACGGGTGCGCTGGCGCTAAGAGCGCCAGCGCTCTGAAGCGGCGCTCACGTGCACAACACGGGTGCGCTAGCGCTGGAACTAAATGTTTCTCACCGTTGGATCAAAGATCCAATAAAGATGATAAATCATCAAGTTACCAGAATAAAATTCTGTTAAGAAAACATTCTTCAGAATCTTTCTAAAACAAAAAGATTTTGCTCTGTAAATTAGAGCACCGTCGGATCAATGATCTAATGGTGATTAAAAATCACTAAAATACAGAATAAATTCTGTGTGGGGAAAGATTTCCCAATCTTGTTAAAAACAAGAAGATTGCCTTCTGTAAATCAGAAGCCCTAGGATCAAAGATCCAACGGTGGAGAAATCCCCAAATCAATTAGAGAAAAGATCTCTTTAACCGATTCAACAAATCAGCTTGCCCTATATAAAGGCCCCAAGACTTCAAGTCTCATAGAGAGGAACCCCCCTAAACTTTACAACACTTCAAAGAGAAAGCTCTCGGCAGAAGAAAAACTATCTTCAAGGTAAAAAAAGAGAGATAAAAAAATCTCATCAGAAAAAGAACTTAGTTCTTATGCTAGATCATAGATCTTTAAGACAAACTGTCTCTCACAAAAGAGACCATAACATCACATTATAAAGGGGGGGAGAATAATTCAATTCTCGTAGGATCACAGATCCATAAAGGCAAAGTCTTTCTCCAAAACATAAGAGATTGAAAACATTTCCTATAAAATAAGAACTTTGTTCTTAAATCCATAAGACAAAGTCTCTTATAAGAGAGAACTTAATTCTCAGAGCGCAAAGCCGCCTATAAAGAGCCTTAGCGCTCTAATTAAAAGAAGCGCACAGCATTCTAAATCTAGCGCCTCGACGCTCCAAATCTAGCGCACAGCGCTGGAGCCTTAGCGCTCCAAATTTACAGAAGCCCTCAGCGCTCAAGTTTGGCGCACAGCGCCAAGCGCGCCACGTGATTCTCATGTGTGCGCTACTTAACAGAAGCGCCCCAGCACTCCAAAGTCTGGCGCACAACGCCACGTGCTCCTCATGTGTGCGCTACTTAACAGAAGCGCCCTAGCGCTCCCAAGTTTGGCGCTGCGCGCCACGTGCTCCTCACGTGTGCGCTACTTAACAGAAGCGCTATGCGCTCATGATCTGGCGCTCAGCGCCAAGCGCGCCACGTGCTCTTCACGTGTGCGCTGAGGGAATATAAATTGTTCTTTAAATAAGGCCCCAGAGCTATAATGAATGCCCATCACTCAATAAAAGACAAAAAGATTGTCAGAGCCCAAACCAATGCTCAGCATTGTTAAATGTTCAACATCTTAATTAAATGGGCCGAGCCCAAAGTGGCCACAGATCTCTAATCAGATCAATTGAGCCCATGTGCTCATAAATCTTTGATTTTAGTCCCAAATTGGACTACAGATCTTCCAACCAATATTGGTTCAAGGGTACATCTCTTCACTCCTCTGATATTTGTCGTTGTAATCCTTCAACATCTTCAGAGAGGTGACGGTTCCCGACAACCAGATAAACCAGGGACTGTGGAGTCTTTAAACTCATGGACTATGATGTCCTTAAACTTTACAGATTATGACGTCTCTAAACTACTACGGACTGTGGGGTCCTTAAACTCATGGACTATGATGTCTTTAAATTTTACAGACTATGACGTCTTTAAACTGGACCGCAAAGTCTCTAAACTAAAACAATAGAGTCCAAATGCTCTTTTGTTGGATCTAAATGATCCTGTTAAGTTGATCTTAGTCTGAAAATTAGACTAATGTATCCTTAACAAACGTTTAATTTGATCTTAGTCTCAAATGAAACTAACGTATCCTTAAACCCAACCCAAAACCCAAATCAAAGAAAATACGGATTTGGACTAATCCACTCCCTACGGGCGACCGCATAAATTAGTCTCCGTATACAATTCACGAGAAACCAAAAATAAAACAAACATATATGACACGAAGTGACCATCTGAAGAAGGAGAAAGTGGTTACCGCAATGCGGTAGTATAATTAACTGCAGGGGCTTACACCTGCAGAGAAGAGCGTCCCCACAATCAAAAACCCCTCAAATGAGGGGGAATCTGACGAAGTCTGCCATAATGGCCGCATCCGTCTAAACCTCCGATATACGGTGCCATAAATCAACTTGGCATCTTCGGAGAGGTGGACGGATAAAACCAAATAGCATCTGCCCCCAAATTCAGGCAAGACGTTTGTCTTCCCGGTTTTCGGCGGTGAACAGATTCTGGCATGACTGGTGGGACATTTTCCTCTTTCTACTCCACACTTCGTGTGTCGTGTTTCGCGAACAAGTCGCGGTTTGACATGGTTGCCTTTGGATATGAAGTACTAAGATTTGGTATCTTGCTCCGTGCAGAAAAACAGGAGATCAATAGCTTCAAACTGCACTAATTGCAACAACTCCCACTCCGTCCTCGCCGGAGGAGTGACCTGCGGGTCTCAAGCAGCCTCCTTTTTTACAATGCCGGTGGAACAGGTGACTCAGACCACCACTAGACTGTTCTTCGGGACCATGCTCCCACTAATGAGCTCCAACGCCCCACTGCCATTGCAAGAAGCTCCGAAGAAGTCGGTCTTTGATCGGCTTACAACTACCGCGGCCTGTCTCAACGGGTCGCCCAAGTCCAGTGCCGCAGTTTTCAACAGACTGGGCCAAAGCTCAAGTGGGCCCATGAAGAAGCCCGCGATACCTGAAGCGGCCATCCCGAAGCGGATAGCCATTCCTGCTCCTGAAATCGTCAAGGCGGCTTCTCCTTCTAAAGGGTCGGTCTTCACAAGACTGGCCGTTTCAGCTCCTACTCCACGCGAAGTCATAAAGGTTGTTTTCCCTGTTCGAAAGTCGGCCTTCGCAAGACTGACTATCCTTATCAACGGATGTCATTCTTCAACAGGCTAGCACCAATAACAGCCTCTCCTCAAAGCAGGGGCATGAAGAAGCTCATCCAACAGCGGAGGTGATCCCGGCCGCACGACATGCTCGACGTCGCCACTGGCGCCGAGTTAGGAAAGCTGGGGGCAGTTCACCCTCTGGACTGTCACACCCCGCTTCCCAGAGTGCGCTAAGATCGGCACGTGACAGAGCCAACCATACTACCTGTAGCTAGGAAACATCCCTCCATAGTCACATTACGGCTGTCTAGAAGATATCAAGAACAGTAGAAATAAAATAAACTATCTAGTACATGTCCATATGCCAGAATAAACGAGTCAAGAAATAATATGCGGAAGCAATAAATCCAAGTAACAATAACAATCTGGAAGGTACGTCCCAAAATACGGACTCACATCAGGAATAAAAATGCTAAAAGAAAACTAAACTAAAATACTAACGGGTCCTCACTGCTCGGCCTGTTGACTGAAGTACTCCTGAACGGCTTGTGGCAAAGGTAGAGGATCTGGGCCATGCAAAATCCAGACGTCGGTGCGTCATAATATCAACAATAATATAATCAGTGGGTAACAAGTCATGCAGGCATGATTATAAACAGTAATAAAAGTATAACAGTAACACGAATAAGAAACAGTGAAGGGTATAAGCACATATGACGTGCGGTGAGTAATCTGAACTAAACTACCGGGTTAACTACTCTCAAGTCTTTGAAATCAATTTAATGAATCGTCAATGTAACTCAATAGTTGAAACGCCCCACGCCCCAGTGCAGATGGTATTGTCCGCTCTGGCCGAAACCCCACAATTTTTCCCTTTAGAGCGAACCGGACCCGACTAGGGGCCACTTCCCAGGAGGTCACCCATCCCAAGATTTCCCTGGCCCGAGCACGCTTAACTACGGAGTTCTCAAGCTCCTGTAGTTCCGGTTCATTTAAAAGGCGCCTCTGTAATTGAGGGTGGTATCATTATATTTATAATGCAGTCTGGTCCACTTTCGGAATGTGTTCCGATGATTACCCATTTGTTCTAAAGTGGGTCCCACGGACTCTAGAGGTGGCCCCCACAGATTCAAGAGGTGGCCCCCGCCCTCTTGGTATAACAATTGGCGTGGCACTTTGTTCTGTGTGGCACTTTGTTCCGTGAACAAGAACCGGGTCCCGACATTCTCCCCACCTTTGAACAATGGTTCATCCTCGAACCACAGACCTACTACTGAGGGACCTGCATGGGCCACCATAAATGTAACGCCCCACACCCCAGTACAGATGGTATTGTCCGCTCTGGTCGAAACCGCACGGTTTTCCCTTTAGAGCGAACCGGACCCGACCAGGGGCCACTTCCCAGGATGTCACCCATCCCAAGACTTCCCTGGCCCGAGCACGCTTAACTACGGAGTTCTCAAGCTCCTGTAGTTCCGGTACATTTAAAAGGCGCCTCTGTAATTGAGAGTGGTATCATTAAATTTATAATGCAGTCCGGTCCTCTTTCGGAATGTGTTCCGAAGATTCCCCATTATTCTAAAGTGGGTCCCACGGACTCTAGAGGTAGCCCCCGCCATCTTGGTATAACAATTGGCGTGGCACTTTGTTCTGTGTGGCACTTTGCTCCGTGAACAAGAACCGGGTCCCGACAATAGTATCCCGTGCGTGCCAGGGACCACGGTCCAGATTCTCGGGCTGAAACCGAGACATGCCGCTAGGCACTAAACAGGAAACATGTTCAGATGAATGATATCAACAGCAGCATCCCAGGGCTGGCCTAGCCCATAAAACTGATCAGTATAAGCATCGAACTGTCGAGTTACAAGTCAGGTTTCATCATTGACTTTCCCATACCCCCAAGTTATGTGTTCAGGTCAGGTATTGATAAATCTGAAGCTAATGCCAACATAAGATCAAGCTGGAACAGGTTTGTCTATACAGACAACAGGATATGTCCATTGGGATAACATGTCAGGATTGTCGCATTAGGAACAGGATCAGGTATCAAGTCAAGTAATGATATATCAGGTCATGTCAGGTAGTGTACATGTATCAAGTGGGTGCCCAACAGTAAAATATAGCAGTATTGAATCAGGGTAGAATACAGATGTATGATAAAAGCATGGGTGCACAAATATCTACCAGAGGTTACACCATGACTAAGAAGGATGCACAATATCAAGCATGGGGTACTAATGTATTAATAATATGAGTTAATGTAATATGGGGTGCAACTAGGTATGCAGAATTAATGGTATGGATACACAAATAGACATGGATGCATAACTAACTATCAGGGGTTACAACTATAGTTCCAAGACTAAATGGGATGCACATTATCTAGCATGGGGTACTAATGTATTAATAATATGAGCT
Organism: Agapanthus africanus; assembly: GCA_030015575.1. Taxonomy (NCBI): domain Eukaryota; kingdom Viridiplantae; phylum Streptophyta; class Magnoliopsida; order Asparagales; family Amaryllidaceae; genus Agapanthus; species Agapanthus africanus. The sequence goes on along the minus strand of CM057338.1, from coordinate 6,861,335 downwards.
AATATGATCTGTAGATACAGCTACATGTATATTAAATGATATGGATGCATACGGGTATCCGAAAACGGTAAAACTTTAGTATGGATGTATAATATGATAAACGGGTATCATTTTACTCATATGGATGCATAATAATATACCTAGCATGTAGCAAGATGAATTAGCATACGACTTGATATGTAAATAACAATATGGATGCACACGGACGTCGTAAAACAGTAAAATGGTAACAGGGGATGCACAACACACTAAACATGTAATATAATTATTAATATGGTTGTAAATATATCATAGCATGTAGCAAGATCAACTTACCTCGATGGATCGCACGACGGATGCGTACGGCACGTCCGACTGTTCATATCATAATTTTGCATTATTATATTCCCCATTCTTATTCATTTTACAAATAAACAGGTGCTTTTGATCCATGTCTGCTACATAGTTGCAGGTTACAGGTTCTCGGAACAAAAATAGTGAAAATGATGAAAAGACGATACAAAAGTGAGACTACGACCAAAAAATGAAAGAATCTTGATCATGCCGACAATTTGAAGAATAAACGAAGATCAATGGACAATTTCACAAAGCACAAAGGCAGCGCAAGGTTCAAGACTTCGACATAAAGCAAAGGGTAAAAGTCCACAACATTATGCACTGTGGAAATCTGGAAGAGAACTAGATGACAATCTGAGAAACCAAGTGAAGAAACAAGAAGACAAATGCAACCAGAATCAGCCCAGAGAAATTCAGCCAACAAGACCACCAAATGGCTGCGGATCCGCGGCCAAACAGGGCATATGGCTGCGGTCCGCGGCCGTGCTAGGCACGTGTCGGCGCGAACTTTGACGGCGTGGCGGTGCGTTGACTATGCTTCTTTAGGGTAAAATTGTAAATGCAGATATGAATCGGATGTAACCCTAGGGTTTCTATGATCTATAAATAGAAAGCCTAATGCTCTTTTTGAGGGCATGCCTCTTCTTATGCCTAATTTTATTCATCTAAATTCAGAATTCAATTCCTGTAATATTGAAGAGAGCATCAAATAAAAATTAAAGTAAGTCTTTTCTTGCCCTGGTTTTATTTTCCTTTCTGCCATAGTATAACTTTTATTTATCTACCCTAGTTTAGATTTTAATTATCCGCCCTAGTTTAGATAATTAGGTTATTGAATTAAAAATCATAAAAATGTCTCTTTTTATCAATTCTCTAATAAGTGAGTAGTTCCTCACTTGTTAGGGTTAGGAATAGGAAAGGATTGAGTGATGAAAATCTCTCACCCCTTTCTTGCCCGTCACATATTTTTTATAGGACTCCATGCATACATACACACACCGCTCTCTATGACACCCTATCCCACGAGGTAGCGGTGATACCGTAGTTTAAAAGACCGGTTGTGTATGTTTTCCATGGAAATTAGGGTAAGAATTAAGAAAGGACGGACAAGGACCTAGAGGGAGAAACATAGTTTCTTCCCGATCGTGCTAATCTCCTTTATTAATTATTACCATAACACCTAAATAGATCTTAATTAAGGCATAGAAAGCGGTGAGGAATATTGACTTTCCAAACTTAACCTAAACCTAATCCTAGCAAGATTTTAATCAAACTCATTTCAGTTTTTAGTGAATAATCAATCCAACGCCATTTGGAATTAACTCGTTAGAACAAATTGAGAATACACAAAATCCTTGTGGACCGACCCGTACTCACTGGTTAGCTACCAAGCGACGCTGTTCTTGATTGCGGTTAACAATTCTTTGATCACACAATTCCATAAAAATCAAATGGCGCCGTTGCCGGGGATGGCGTAGTTATTTTCTTTTTGTAATTTTGGGTTAATAAAAAAATTGAAAAAACATAAAAACTGAAAAATAAAAAAATATATATATAAATTTATCATCTTGTTATTTTGTGAAGGGTGTTTTATTTGAATTGTGCAGGATCGACGAACAGATTCAGATCTGGAAAAATCCAGAGAGGAAAACAGCAAACAAAAGATCTGAACAAGCAGAGGATAATCAGAACAGAGAAACAGAGAATTTTTGGGATCTGAACCGCACGATTGACTGCGTTTCCGCCACCGAAACAGCCCATTGGCCGCGCTTCCTCGGCTCCTTGGTGACGTCAGCGCGTGGAATCTCCTCTGTAAGCTTCCTCTTCTTCTCTATAACCCCCTAATATCTCCTCTGTAAAAATTTCCTGCAGGGTTCTTTGCGCAAAAACTTCTCCCCCTTCTCCAATAACTTGATCTTGTGCAAGATTCTTTGCGCCGCAATAAAAAAAAATTGGCAAGTGTTTGATTGTGTTTACTGCTTTGCATATTTAAAATTGACTTTAAGGGGCTTTTACACCAATCCAGATTGGGTGGGGATTTCATTACCCTTCCTAAGACCCCAAAAATCACAAAAAGCATATTGCATTGACCATCGAGTTAATTAAAAAAAATTAGATTCAGCCCTAAGGACTTCGCGCTCAATAGGGCAAAGGAATAGTTGTAGGCATCGACCGTTGATCTAAACCTGACTTTGTGGTGCCTAGGCTAGACAGGTAGGGAAAGGTAACTTTAAAAGGCCCGTCTCACGGTGATTCGTGAGCGGATCCCTCCTTTCTCTACTTGTGCTTACCTGGCCACAATTGGCGGTGAAGAGGCGGTTTGAGGTCCTCACATCTTGCCCTTTGGAACAGTTAGGAGCAGTCTAGCTAACCTAGGTGACCCTAGATTTAGGCTTGGTTGTGCATTTGTGATTGATTGAACGTGTGTCTAAGCCTTTTACTGAAAATCTTTTTGAAAATCTCCTTTTATAAAAAATAAAAAAAAACACAAAACGAAAAAAAATATTTTACAAAAACTTGCCACTTGTCGCTAAGAAATCCATTGCACCCCACTTGCACCCACATTATTTTTCTTCTCCTTTCTTATATCATGGGTACCCCACCTCACAAAACTCTTGCCGAACTTTGGTACCCTCATCCAAACATTGCTTCTTACGTGAATTGTTTTGGTCGAATTACGGACGACCCCTCCATGCCCAAAATTTCTTTGAAAGATCGAATAGAAGCGTCTAGGAGAAACAGTTCGACTCCGCAATCCACTTTGTATCAACCATTTCAATCTTCACCACCTTCTTACGTTAATACTACTTTTTCGAGTTCTGTTGTAACTCCGAAACCCATGTCTATTGCTGAACATATTGAACAATCTCGTAACCGATCTTTCACTCCTTTCAACACTTCTAGTTTTTGGGATCAACAAGTCCATTCACCTTTTTATCCAAATGTTGATCCTACTCCTGTCCAACCATTCAATTCCTACCAGTCCTACCCGACTTTCACACCTTCCCCAGGCATTGCTTCTACACAGTCATTTGGGAGTTTCACGTATCCAAACAACTTTTAATCTTTTACTGAAACCCCTTCACAACCTATGTCTAGTCTGGAACAGTTGTTGGAAGCTTATATTATAGCGACAAACAAACAGATGAGGAATTTGGATGCGTCCATTGCCGCCCTTATGCAACCTAGTGACCTGGTAGCTAGTTTCCAACTAGCTCTAAAAATTCCAATGTATGATGAGGCGGTTGGACAGAGTGAGAATTTGAGTGGTGAGAGTGAGCTGTACACACTTCCAAATCAAACCTACCCATCACCAATTGAATCTCACAACTCCGGTTTTGAATATCTATCAAGTGTCCCAAATGATTTACCAGTTGAAAATAAAACGTTTAATGAGTTGTGCGACTTTGTAGTGCTTGATTTGCCAGATTATGAAGGGTCATTTTCGAGTGAAACCATCACCAATCCTTTTGACCTCTACACCTCCACTCTAGAACCCAAATTGATTGATATCCATGCTTTTGATGAGGTGTCTGAGAAAATTAATTTTCACTTGATCGAGGATATTGACGCCGGGAATATTTTGGATGATGAACCCGTAGATTTGACTGAAACTTTCTCTCCAATTCATCATCCCGGGTCATTAAATGTTTCTCCTGAACTCATATACATCTTGATTTTGATGATAATTGCATGGATGGGATAACTTTTGAGGATAATTATGAGGATAGTATTGAGGAGAGTATTGAGGATGAACCAGTTTTGTTTGATGAGTCGGATTTTCCAATTCATCCTCTTGAACCTTTAATTGTTATACTTCCTAAATCACCCCACCCCCCTCATCCTTTCCATCGTTCCGACCACGCAGGAGATCACGCAAGAGGACTGTAAGCTTGAAAAATTTCTGTTCAATCACAGCAGTTTTGACGCCACTAGTGCGTTCCTCTTTGAATCTGACACAGTTCTCACAACCGATAACGATTACGAATATTTCACTTTTTCGGACGATTTTGAAAACTCACCGCCCGAATTTGAGTCCTTTGAATTTTCGGATGAGTTAGTTGAACCATCCGACTCGGTTGCTTAGAATGATTTCGAACCATTGATGGAATCTTTCGAGTTCGAGACATTCTCACCAATTTTACCACATCAAAAACTCGAACTCAAGCTGTTGCCGTCTCATCTCAAATACGCTTACTTAGATGAGAATGAGACCCTTCCTAAATCACTCTCCTTCATCCTTTCCATCGTTTCGACCGCGCAAAAATCTGTCACGCTTCCATTTTCAATGAATAGTTTACCAAGTTCAACGTACCCATGTTTTCTCGTGAATCTTAAGGAATTTGACCCCATTTCTCGACGGGTTGATAGACTAACACAATCGCTTTTAACACATCGGTCATCACAACTTGTGTTAATTTATTCACTCAATTTACACCTTCAAGTTTGTACTACACTTCTTTCTCTCTTCCGCCATTCTTCTTCTAATATAACGAGACCATATTCCGCCTTTCTTCCCACACGGTTGTTCACACCGTAATATTGTATTATTATATTCCCCATTCTTATTCTTTTTATAAATAAACGGGTGCTTTTGACGCATGTCTGCTACATGTTACAGGTTACAGGTTCTTGGACAGGAAGCAGTGAAAACGATGAAAAGACGATGCAAAAGTGGATTTTGACCGACAAACAGAGAATCTTGATCAAGCCTACATAAAGAACAATTCACAAAGCAAGATTCAAGATATTGACTCAAAGCGAACGGTTAAAAATCCATTGCAAATTATTCACTGAAGATCTAGAACCAACCTAGAAGCCCAAATGGAAAAAGATATATAGATACAGGAAGCCCAAAATGACCAGAAGCTGCAGCCCAAAATTCAAAGCCCAATCTTCTTAGTTGACCGCGGAACCGCGGCCAAACAGGGCCTTGGGCCGCGGTTCCGCGGTGGAGTGGAGCAGTTAGAGAATAAAATTTTTACCATAATTCTTTATGTCTTTGACCGGTCTTCCTAAGGGCTATTTTTGTAATTGTAGACATGCGAATCAGATGTAACCCTAGGGTTTCCTATTCTTTATAAATAGAAACTCTAATCATTGTAACTTTTCATGCCTCCCTTCATTAATAAATTTTAGAATTATTTTGGAGAGCATGGGTGCCTCTTTTCAATTCACAAATCCAGATCTGACAACCCTGCGTTGATGTTTGGAGAGAGCCATCTGTAAGTAGTTTTATTTAGTTGTTCTAGTTTAGATTTTAATTCCTTGCCTTAGATGTTAGCTTTGGGAAGGGCTTTTGAGAGATAAGATCTCTCATCCCTTTCTTACCCATCACATAGAATCTATAGGATTCCATGCATACACGCACACATCGCGCCCTACGGCACCCTATCCCTCGAGGTAGCGGTGATACCGTAGTATAAAGGACCGGTTGCGCGCGTTTTCCATGGAGGTTAGGGTAACGATCTCTAAAGGAAGGACAAGAACCTAGAGGAAGGAACACCTTCCCGAATGGATCTAATCCCTTTTATTGATAATTACCATAACTCCTCTTAGATCCTAATCTGGATATAGAAAGCGTTGAGATTTATTTATATTTCCAAACCATTCCTAAACCTAACCCTAACAAGATTTAGATCTAGATAATTGCCCTAGGATAATTTAGGTTTTTAGATTTAATAATTATTCTGAACACCCTTCGGAATTAACTCGTAAGCGCGAATAGGAAATTCACAAAATCCTTGTGGACCGACCCGTACTCACCGGTTAGCTGCAAAGCGACGCCGTTCTTGATTGCGGTTACAAATATTTTTGATCTATCTTTTAGAAAGCGCAAGCACGCTAAATCAATTTGAATCAAATGGCGCCGTTGCCGGGGATGGCGTGCTATTTCCTTTTTGCGATTTCGGGTCAATCAAAATTTAAATAAAAAAAATCATAAAAATCAAAAAAATCAAAAAAATATAAATATATATATATATTTTGTTATTTTTGGAAGGGATACTTTATTTTTTTGTGAATCTTTGCAGGATCAAATTCGGATCTAGAAATCTACAGAGATCAAAACAGGAAAAAAACAGATCGGAACAACAGAAGATCACAACAACCGAGGTACAGAAGAAATTTGGAGGACCGAGTCTACAAGTTAACCGTGGTGATCTGTTCCAGCAAAAAAAAAAACTTGCCGAACCGACCAACGCGCGGCGGAACCGCCGCGCCAGCCCCCTTGCGGCCGCGGAACCGCCGCGGCCTGGTCGATTCAGGGCTTAAAAAAAAGGCAGAAGCGCGATAAAAAAAAAAAGTTCTACCACTGCAAATTTCTGTGAGTTTTCTCTCTCCTCCTCTGCAAATCTTGATATATCTTCTGTAAATTTGCCTGCAAGATTTCTCTACGTTCAAAAATTTTTTCCCTTCCAAATAACGATCTTGTGCAGGATTTTTGTGCCTTGCTTGAAATGAAATTAGATTGCAAGTAATATTTTGCTGTTGCATATCTTTTCTATAAAATATTTTGCTGTTGCATATCTTTTCTCTAAAATCTTTTTGCAACAAAATTTTTCCAAATAAAGAGAAAAAGAATGAAAATAAAAAGGACAAATATTTTATAGAAACTTGCAAAATTTTTAGCCGCAAATAAATCCTTGCACCACAATAAACTTTCCTTCTTTCCCCTTTTCTTACAACATGGGTACCCCACATAATAAATCATTAGCCGAACTTTGGTATCCCGAACCTAATTTTGCGTCATATGTCAATTTGTTCGGTCAATTTACAAACGATCCCTCCATGCCTAAAAAATCTTTGAAAGATCATATAGAGGCGTCTAGGAGAAACAGTTTGACTTTTCAACCCACTTTGTGTCAACCAAGTCAACCTTCACCACCTTCGTATGTTGACACCACTTTTTCAAGTTCAGCTGTAACTCCTAAGCCGTTGTCCATTGCTGAGCATATTGCTCAATCTCGCAGTCGATCTTTCACCCCTCTCCACTCATCCAGTTCTAGGGATCAACACGACTATTCACCTTTTTATCCATATGTTGACCCTACCCCTGCCCAACCACCCACTTCCTACCAGTCTTACCTGACTTTCCCACCGTCACTAGACCCTGTTTCTATACAGCCTTTTGGGAGTTTCACATATCCAAACAATTTTGAATCTTTTACCGAAGCCCCCTCACCACCCAAGTCTAGTTTGGAAGAGTCGTTAGAGGCTTATATTGCTGCAACAAATAAAATGGTGAGGAATGTGGAAGCGTCCATGGCCACCCTTATGCAACCGAGTGAACCTGTAGCTAGTTTCCCGCTAGCTCCAAATTTTTCAATGTATGAGGAGGCGGTTGGATAAAGTGAGAATGAGAGAGGATTTCCAAATCAAACCTACCCATACCCAATTGAAGCCCACAACTCCTGTTTTCCATTGATTGCCCTAAATAGTTCACCTGTTGAAAATAAAAATGAGTTGTGTGATTTTGTAGTGCTTGATTTTCCAAATTGTGAAAAACCCCTTTCAAGTGAAACCGCACCTAATCCGTTTAACCTTTACACAAACACTCTAGAACCTACATTGATAAACATCCATGCTTTTGAGGAGGTGTCTAAAGAAATTGATTTTCACTTGATTGAGGATATAGATGCCGGGAATATTTCGGATGATGAACCTGTCGATTTGCTTGAAATTTTATGTTCAAATCATCATCCTGAGTTATTAAATGTTTCTCCCGAATCTCATAGGCGTCTAGATTTTGATGATAACGGCATGGATGAGTTAAATATTGAGGATAGTATTGAGGAGAGTCTTGAGGATAATATTGAGGTTGAATCATTTTTGTTTGATGTGTCTGATTTTCCAATTCATCCTCCTGAACCTTTGACTATTATATCACCCTCCCTCCTTCCCATCGTTCCGACCCTGCTTGAAGACTGTGAGATTGAAACATTTTCCTTTGAATCTGACACAATTCCCACAGCCGATAACACCTACGAGTGTTTCACTTTTTCGGACGATGTTGATGACTCACCGCCCGAGTTTGAGTCCTTTACATTTTCAGATGAGCTATCAGACTCGGTTGATTATAGTAGTTTCGAACCATTAATGGAATCTTTCAAGTTCGAAATAGTTTACTACGGTGAGAAAGATACTATCCCTAATTCACTCCCTTTCGTCCGTCCTATTGTTCCGACCGAACAAATGACCGTTACGCTTTCATCTCCTATACCAAGTTCGGCGTACCCATGTTTTCTTGCGAATCTTGAGGGATTTGACCCCATTTCTCGACGGGTTGATAGGTTAGCGCAATCGCTTTTAACACATAGGTCATCACAAATTGCGCTAATTTATTCACTCAATTTACACCCTCAAGATCGCACTCCACTTCTTTCTTCTTTCCGTATTTCTTCTCCCCCACCGAGACCATATTCTACCATTCTTCTTTCCATACGGTCTCGCATGCTTTTCATCTCTTTTCTTTCTATCCCATTCTTGCACCAACTCTACCTTTACCATGATAAGATTTTTGAATGGTTGGTGCTAACCTTTGGCTTGTGTAAGGCCAAGCTTAAGTTTGGGGGGACCTTTGTATATATGTACATACATTATTGTTTTCTTTTTCTAAATAAAAAAAATTCAAAACATTAAATAAAAAAAATTGTAAATAAATAAACAGGGGAGTGCCGACATTTTGACCCTCTTGGTTTAGTATGACAGTGAGGACACAGTCAAGTTCAAGTTTGGGGGTATGCTCGGTACGTCTTCTTCCTTCGCATTCATTTGTATATATTTTTGCATTTGCATATTTATTTGAAAACCCATAAAAATTGAAAATTTTCAAAAATTATAAAAATTATTGTATTCAATATTGGCTAATTGACTTGAGTTTGACAAATAGGTTAACCGGCTAGGGACAACTAGATCTTAGATTTAGTAAATTTAAAACCCTAAAAATAACCTTCCTTAAAGTTTAACGGTAGAAAGTATATGCCTTGTAGTTTATTTAGAAATAGGCAAATTTTGGGTTCACTTCTTGGGCTAAGTCGAAACGAAGGAAAGATATTGAAGCTTTTATTAGAGTATAAGTTTGAAAAATAGTTCCTAGCTTAAGTCTAGATTCTGAAAACGTATACCCTACAATTTGCACAATCACGCATCTTGAAACTTGGAATAGTAGAAGAGACCTTGAAATGCTCTTGTCTAAAGTCCTTAGTACGAAGAAAATAAAGAAAAAAGAGTGAATAAAGAAAAGAAAAAAAAATGAACACTGGATTTTGTGATTACTTAAGGCTGCAAAAATAGAAAAATATTTAGCGAGGGTGCTTCATCACCTAGTGCCTTAGACCAACTGGTTTGGGAGTCACTGCTAAAAGCCTTGGGTGTTGCAAAACTAGGAATTACGCTTTAAAGTGCAAACGCATCTTGTAATCGGTCGTTGGTACCTCAAGAAGTATTAACGGTCGCATGAAGGATGTGTAAGCAAATTTCATTTAAAAAATTCACTAATTAATAAGTGCTTTGGACAATGGACGAGAGTACGATTGCTTGATTTGAATTTCTAAGTGTAGGGGTGATATTTACACACACGTGGGGATATGTGATTAGAGTTTAGATGAGAGAAAGGAATGAAGAATAAAACTTGTATCTTTAGTAGGGTTGATAGAAATTCTTGAGTGGAGATGTAACCCTAGAAGGAAAACTTAGGAGATGCCGAAAGCTAAGTAGGTCTACATAACATATATAATCTTAAGTTAAATAATGAGGAAGTGTGAAGAATATGGGTGGATAATTTGCGAGTCAAAAGATAAGAGAATTCCTTGTTAGAAAACCTTATTGGAGAACAAAAGTCAATGGGCCGAGTTGATAGGATTTTATGGGTAGTATCCGCTGAAAACCCTCAGGAGACAACACTCCTCCTACTAGGGACACCTAGAGGTTTAACGGCTTGTTGCACGTGCTCGGTGCAATCACGTTTCCCTGCGAAAGTGTGGTTAGGATTTTAGTGAATAAAAATAAGTTTGCTCGAGGACGAGCAAAAGATAAGTTTGGGGGTATTTGTTCACACCATAATATTGTATTATTATATTCCCCATTCTTATTCTTTTTATAAATAAACGGGTGCTTTTGACGCATGTCTGCTACATGTTACAGGTTACAGGTTCTTGGACAGGAAGCAGTGAAAACGATGAAAAGACGATGCAAAAGTGGATTTTGACCGACAAATAGAGAATCTTGATCAAGCCTACATAAAGAACAATTCACAAAGCAAGATTCAAGACATCGACTCAAAGCGAACGGTTAAAAATCCATTGCAAATTGTTCACTGAAGATCTAGAACCACCCTAGAAGCTCAAATGGAAAAAGATATATAGATACAGGAAGCCCAAAATGACCAGAAGCTGCAGCCCAAAATTCAAAGCCCAATCTTCTTAGTTGACCGCGGAACCGCGGCCAAACAGGGCCTTGGGCCGCGGTTCCGCGGTGGAGTGGAGCAGTTAGAGAATAAAATTTTTACCATAATTCTTTATGTCTTTGACCGGTCTTCCTAAGGGCTATTTTTGTAATTGTAGACATGCGAATCAGATGTAACCCTAGGGTTTCCTATTCTTTATAAATAGGAACTCTAATCATTGTAACTCTTCATGCCTCCCTTCATTAATAAATTTTAGAATTATTTTGGAGAGCATGGGTGCCTCTTTTCAATTCACAAATCCAGATCTGACAACCCTGCGTTGATATTTGGAGAGAGCCATCTGTAAGTAGTTTTATTTAGTTGTTCTAGTTTAGATTTTAATTCCTTGCCTTAGATGTTAGCTTTGGGAAGGGCTTTTGAGAGATGAGATCTCTCATCCCTTTCTTACCCATCACATAGAATCTATAGGATTCCATGCATACACGCACACACCGCGCCCTACGGCACCCTATCCCTCGAGGTAGCGGTGATACCGTAGTATAAAGGACCGGTTGCGCGCGTTTTCCATGGAGATTAGGGTAACGATCTCTAAAGGAAGGACAAGAACCTAGAGGAAGGAACACCTTCCCGAATGGATCTAATCCCCTTTATTGATAATTACCATAACTCCTCTTAGATCCTAATCTGGGTATAGAAAGCGTTGAGATTTATTTACATTTCCAAACCATTCCTAAACCTAACCCTAACAAGATTTAGATCTAGATAATTGCTCTAGGATAATTTAGGTTTTTAGATTTAATAATTATTCCGAACACCCTTCGGAATTAACTCGTAAGCGCGAATAGGAAATTCACAAAATTCCTGTGGACCGACCCGTACTCACCGGCTAGCTGCAAAGCGACGCCGTTCTTGATTGCGGTTACAAATATTTTTGATCTATCTTTTAGAAAGCGCAAGCACGCTAAATCAATTTGAATCAACGGTCTCGTGTGCTTTTCATTTCTTTTCTCTACACTCCATTCTTTCACCAACCCTATCATTATCACAATAAAATTTTTGAATGGTTGGTGCTGACCTTTGGCCTTTGTAAAGCCTTGTATAGTTTGATTTTTCTCCTCCCTAACTCTGAACTTTAACGTTTAAAATAGTGGAAACACCGTTACTTAAATTTGAGGGGGGACCTTTTTGTATATATATATTTTTTTTCCTTTTAACAATAAAAATAAATAAAAATAAAAATAAACAGGGGAGTGCCGACATTTTTGACCCTCTTGGTGTAGCATGACAGTGAGGACACTGTCAAGTTTAAGTTTCTTCCTTCGCATTCATATGTATATTTTTGCATTTGCATACTTATTTTAAAATCCATAAAAATTGAAAAATTTTAAAAATTATAAAAGTTGAAAAATTCAATTTTGACCATAATTGACTTGAGTTTGACAAGACGGTTAACTAGCTAGGAAAAACTAGATCCTAAACTTAGTAAATTAAAAACCCTAAAAATAACCTTTCTTAAAATTTAACGGTAGAAAATATATGTCTTTGTAGTTTACTTAGAAATAGGCAAATTTTAAGTTCACTTCTTGGGATAAGTCAAAATAAGGGAAAAGTATTGACATTTTTATTAAAGTATAAGTCTGAAAAATAATCCCTAAGCTTAAGTCAAAATTCTGAAAATATATACCCTACAACTTGCACAACACGAACCTTGAAACTTGGAATAGTAGAAGAGACCTTGAAATGCTCTTGTCTAAAGTCCTTAGTATGAAGGAAAATAAAATAAAAATACATGTTTGAATAAAGAGATAAAAAAATGAACACTGGTTTTTGTAATTACTTAAGGCTGCATAAATAGAAAAAAAGTATTTAGCGAGGGTGCTTTATCACCTAGTGCCTTAGACCAACTGGTTTGGGAGTCACTGCTAAAACCTTAGGTGTTACAAGACTAGGAATTACGCATTAATATGCAAACACATTTTGTAATCGGTCGTTAGTACCTCAAGAAGTATTAACGGTCGCATGAAGAATGTGTGAGCAATTTCATCTAAAAATTCACCAATTGAAAAGTACTTTGGACGATGGACAAGAGTATAAGAGCTTGAATTGAATTTCCAAGTGTAGGGGTGTTACATACACACACGTAGGGATATGTGATTGGGGTTTAGATAAGAGATTGGAATGAAAAATAGGACTTATATCTTTAGTAGAGATAATAAAAATTCCTAAGTTGGGATAGAACCGTAGAAGGAAAACTGAAAAGATGCTAAAAGCTGAGTAAATTTACAGAACATATACAATCTTAAGTTAAATGATAAGGAAGCATGAAAAATATGGGTGGATAATTTCTGAGTTGAAGATAATAGAATTTCTTGCTAGAAAACCGAATTAGAGAATAAAAGTCAATAGGCCGAATTGATAGGATTTTGTGTGGGTAGTATCCGCTGAAAACCCTCAGGAGACAACACTCCTCCTACTAGGGACACCTAGAGGTTTAACGGCTTGTTGCACGTGCTCAGTGCAATCGCGTTTTTCGGCGAAAGTGAGGCTAGGTCTTTTTTCGAGAATAAAACTAGTTTTGCTCGAGGACGAACAAAAGATAAGTTTGGGGGTATTTGTTCATATCATAATTTTGTATTATTATATTCCCCATTCTTATTCATTTTACAAATAAACAGGTGTTTTTGATCCATGTCTGCTACATAGTTGCAGGTTACAGGTTTTCGGAACAAAAACAGTGAAAATGATGAAAAGACGATACAAAAGTGAGACTACGACCAACAAATGAAAGAATCTTGATCATGCCTACAATTTGAAGAATAAACGAAGATCAATGGACAATTTCACAAAGCACAAAGGCAGCGCAAGGTTCAAGACTTCGACATGAAGCAAAGGGTAAAAGTCCACGACATTATGCACTGTGGAAATTTGGAAGAGGACTAGATGACAATCTGAGAAATCAAGTGAAGAAACAAGAAGACATATGCAACCAAAAGTAGCCCAGAGAAATTCAGCCAACAAGACCACCAAATGGCCGCGGATCCGCGGCCAAACAGGGCATATGGCCGCGGATCCGCGGCCGTGCTAGGCACTTGTCGACGCGAACTTTGACGGTGTAGCGGTGCGTTGACTAGGCTTCTTTATGGTAAAATTGTAAATGCAGATATGAATCGGATGTAACCCTAGGGTTTCTATGATCTATAAATAGAAAGCCTAATGCTCTTTTTGAGGGCATGCCTCTTCTTGTGCCTAATTTTATTCATCTAAATTCAGAATTCAATTCCTGTAATGTTGAAGAGAGCATCAAATAAAAATTAAAGTAAGTCTTTTCTTGCCCTAGTTTAATTTTCCTCTCTGCCCTAGTATAACTTTTATTTATCTGCCCTAGTTTAGATTTTAATTATCCGCCCTAGTTTAGATAATTAGGTTATTGAATTAAAAATCATAAAAATGTCTCTTTTTATCAATTCCCTAATAAGTGAGTAGTTCCTCACTTGTTAGGGTTAGGAATATGAAAGGATTGAGTGATGAAATCTCTCACCCCTTTCTTGCCCGTCACATATTTTTTATAGGAATCCATGCATACATACACACACCGCTCTCTATGGCACCCTATCCCACGAGGTAGCGGTGATACCGTAGTTTAAAATACCGGTTGTGTATGTTTTCCATGGAGGTTAGGATAAGAATTAAGAAAGGACGGACAAGGACCTAGAGGGAGAAATATAGTTTCTTCCCGATCATGTTAATCCCCTTTATTAATTATTACCATAACACCTAAATAGATCTTAATTAAGGCATAGAAAGCGGTGAGGAATATTGACTTTCCAAACTTAACCTAAACCTAACCCTAGCAAGATTTTAATCAAACTCATTTCAGTTTTTAATGAATAATCAATCCAACGCCATTTGGAATTAACTCGTTAGAACAAATTGAGAATACACAAAATCCCTGTAGACCGACTCGTACTCACCGGCTAGCTACCAAGCGACGCCGTTCTTGATTGCGGTTAACAATTCTTTGATCACACAATTTCATAACAATCACCGACGTCGGTAAATAGTCGCAACGCACACACGGCATGCGGGACGGGTCCAGGCAAGGCAAGAGGGTAATCACGCAAGCAAGGGATGTTCACTAGATCTCCTGGATCGGCAGCGGCGACACAACTCCGGCGATCGCTAGAAAATCAAGATTCAAGAAAAAGAATAAAGAAAAGAAAAAGAAGAAGAGGAAGAAGAAGAAGAAGAGGTTGGTGCTCACTGGGGTTGGTGCTCAAGATTTCCAGGGACAGAGGAGACGAGGTGATAGTGTCAAGGTCACCGGCGGCGGGGTGTGCAGGTGGGATGAAGGCTAGGGTTTCGGGTGTGCAGTGCAGGGTTCAAGACAAAAGAGGAAAAGAAAAGAAGGAGGAGAAAAGAATGAAGAGGTGGTGAAGGTGATGATGAGATGAGGGTCGTCGGCGGTAGAGGGTTAAGGAGCTAGGGTTTGAGTATGGATTTGGGTGCAGGGATGAAGAGGTGTACAGGAGAGGCTCGGGTGAGGGTTGCAGGGGTTTGTGGTGCTTTGGGAGGAGAGAAGATGAGGGTGACGAAGTTGGGAGTTTGAGGAGGCAAAGGAAATAGGGTTAGGGTTTCGTTCGCATGGGTTTTCTCGTGGCGAGCTCAGTTTAAAAAGAAGAAGGAGAAGAAAAGAAGAGGAGGGATGTGAGCGTAAAGAGAAGGGAGGTGACGAGAATCGAGATGCGCACAGTGTTTGCGATAGGAGAGATAGAGGAATCGAGAGGAGAGAGGAAAAGGAGAGAGAGAGACAGCGCGAGAGAGAGAGAAAGAAAGAGAAAGAGAGAGAGTAGGGTCAGTGAGAGGGAGAGAGAGAGGTTGTTGGCTTAACTGTTTAGATTTAAATTTAAAAAATCTTTTATTTGTTAACTAAATTTTAATTTGTATCAGTTTATAAAAATAATATTATATTATTAAAATTTGATATTCTGGTAAATACAAACATAGTCCAAAACACGCCCGGGTCAGGTCTAAAATTCAGTTTTAAAATACGAAAAATATATGTGTCGACCAAAACTAAAATTGGATATCCAGATAACGAAAATGCATACCCCTAAGAACGGATGCACGCACGTGCACATAGCCATCCAAACGAATCCGTTACACTGAACGGGACGAGAACAAGATGCGCGGATGCTACGACAGGGTTAGGGGTATCATGCAAGCCATGCAAGATATTTTTAAAGTATTTTATGTGACTTTAAATGTTATAAAAATGCCGATGCTTGATATAATGCGAGTATGCAATGTATAAATTAAAAATGAAAGTGCACGGATCCACATAACAAGCCAGGATAAATCATAAACAGGAATCAAGACGGGTTTCAAGCAAGCGGGTTGGGTCGGATGCAATACAGATGCCAAAACACTATTCGCACCCAAAACACATAAATCAGGAAAATACCATAAATAAAGAAATACTTGAACTGGAACTGGTATAAATGAACCAGGGTGTTACATTATACCCAACTACAAAAAGAATTTCGTCCTCGAAATTCCCAAGACAAGAAAAGATAAATAAACATGAATCTACAAGAATAGGTGTGGAAACTTCTGTTGAATTTCGTCTTCTCGTTCCCAAGTCGATTCTCCATTCGAGCGATTTCCCCAAGAAACAAGTACGAGAGGGATAACCTTGTTCTTAAAGACCTTTTCTCTTCGATCAACAATCGACATCGGTCGTTCCTCAAAAGTCAAATCCTCTCTTACAGTCAGCTCCGAGTGATCCAGCATGTGTGTTTCATCTCGAACATACTTACGGAGTTGAGATACATGAAACACATCATGAACATTCGCAAAGATTGTGGTAACGCCAATCGATAAGCCACTTCTCCAACACGCTCCAAAATCTCGAAAGGCCCCACGAATCGAGGACTAAGCTTACCTCGACTCCCAAAACGAATCACTCCTCCAGTCGGTGATATCTTCAAGAATACCATATCACCAACAGCGAACTCTAGAGGTCTTCTCGATGTGTCGGCCCAACTCTTCTGTCGATCTTGAGCTGCCTTCATGTGATTTCGGATGGTATTAACCTTCTCTACTGTTTGCACGATCAAATCCGGTCCCAACAATCTTCGTTCTCCAATATCATCCCAACAAACGGGTGAGCGGCACTTGTGACCATACAATGCTTCGAATGGAGCCATCTGAATAGTCGCCTGGAAGCTGTTATTATACGAAAACTCCACCAAGTATAGATGATCCTCCCATGAACCCTTGAAGTCTAACATGCAAGCTCTTAATATGTCTTCAAGAGTTTGGATCGTTCTCTCCAACTGGCCATCTGTTTGGGGATGATAAGCAGTACTAAACTTCAATCGCGTCCCCAAACTTTCCTGTAAACTCCTCCAGAAGTGTGATAAGAATCGGGTATCACGATCGGAAACGATGCTCATAGGCACTCCATGCAATCTCACAATCTCCTGCATGTACCGTTCTGCTAGCGCTTCCGTTGACTGACCAACTCAAAACGGTATGAAATGAGCTGCCTTGGTCAGTCGATCAACAATCACCCAAATTGCATTGTTGCCCTTTGGACTCCGCGGTAAAGCTGTCACGAAATCCATGGTTATATGTTCCCACTTCCACTGAGGAATCGGAAGTGGTTGCAATAAACCAGTTATCCTTTGATGTTCAGCCTTAACTTGCTGACACACCAAGCACTTCGCTACAAAACGAGCAATCTCCTCGGGATCAACGGCGATTCCATCTTCGGATACGACGTGTCCCAAAACTTCACTTCTTCAAGCCAAAACTCGCACTTGCTCATCTTTGCATATAATCTTTCTTGCCTTAATGTCTGCAGTGCGATCTTCAAGTGTTCTGCATGCTCTTCAATGCTCCTCGAGTAGACCAGAATATCAATGAACACCACTATAAACTGGTCCAAGAACGGTGAAAAGATTCGGTTCATCAAGTCCATAAATATCGCCGGTGCATTCGTGACTCCGAATGGCATTACTAAATACTCGTAATGTCCATATCGAGTTCGGAACGCAGTCTTGCAAATATCTTCTGATTCGGACCTGATGATATCCGGATCGCAAATCCAGCTTCGAGAATACCCTCGCGCCACTAAGCTGCTCGAACAATTCGCCAATGCGAGGGATCGGGTACTTGTTCTTAATAGTCACCCGGTTTAATTCTCAATAATCGATGCACATCCTCCTTGTGCCATCTTTCTTCTTTACTAGAAGAACTGGAGCTCCCCAAGGTGAATTACTGCTGCGAATCCAACCCTTCTCAAGTAATTCAGTAACCTGTTTCTTGACTTCTTCCAACTCCACTGGTGCCATTGGATAGTACGCCTTTGAGATTAGCGCTACACCAGGAACAAGATCGATCGCAAACTCCACATCTCGTTTTGGCGGTAAACCCGAGATGTCCTCAAATACGTCCATGAACTCTCGAACTACAGCCGGCGCTTCCTTCTTATCAACTTCCATTGACGAAAGAACGTTGTTTGTCGGCCAATCCCTAAACTTGACTAGCCTGACAGAACTGCTTCCTTCAGCAAAAACAAACTCCGGATGTCCGGAAATCTGGAAAATCACTTTCTTTGCTCTACAATCAATGTGAGCGTAGAAAGTGCCGAGAAAATCCATTCCTAAGACAATATCATAACTGCCGGTATCGATCACTAAGAAATCTGCAAATAACTCCCGTCCGCAAATAACAACTAAACAATCCTTGCACTCACTACTAGATATGATCTTCCCATTCCCAGTGTGTATGTCCCAACAACTAGACAGGGTCGTACAATAAATTGAATGTGCAGCAATAAACTTGGACGACATAAGGGATGCACCAGAATCGAATAATGCTAATGCGGGAAAATCATGAACAAGTAGGATACCTGAAAAAACTTCATCTGAAGCCTTGGCCTCTTCAGCCGTCAGGGTAAAGGCTTGAGCTTGATTAAGTCCTTGAGTTAACTGCTTCTGCCCCTGAAACTGCCTCTGCGGTGGCCTCTGAATATCTTCCTTCAAACGGAGCTTCGACGGACAGGCATCGGTAGTATGATCCGCCGATCCGCAAACCAAACAAAGTCCCGGCATCCTTCGACAATCTCTCTTCACGTGTCCGGGTAAATGGCAGTAGTCACAAATCACGCTCTTTCTCTAATCAGCTACGATAGGCTTCTTCATCGGCACCACGCCACGTTGGTTCACCGGAATACCTCTGCGTATAGGCGCTCGAAGAAGCGCCTGCGGTAGGCATGTTTGTAGGGACCCTCGACCCTCAGGTGACCATTTCACAATTCATGATGTTCTTCAAGCCAACTACTTTCCAGGCCTTGATTGACAAACTGGCCCAAATGGATCAGATGGGTCGTAGACCCTCTTCTTCGAAGTTGGAATCTTGGAACGAGAAAGGGAAAGGGAAAGCGACCTTCGTCGCCAATACTCAGCAGCAGCCCAGTGGTCCAAAGCCAACTGATCGCCAAGATGAAAGACGACGATTCTTCAATGAAAAACTGAAGCGCCCTTATTCATTTCCCCGGGATAAAACGAGGAGACTGTTCGAGCTGGCGATGCGCAACAGGCTCATCATCTTGCCGGATCCAAAATGCCCATTGCAACCAGGTGAGGCCAATAATCCCAATTATTGCCCCTATCACCAAGTAGTAGGCCATCCAATCGAAAATTGCTTCGTCTTCAAACGCTGGATTGAGGACCAATACCAATAGGGTAAATTCACACTATCCGAGAATTGGAAAGTAAGCCCGCCTTAGCCGCACGCTCTTAAAAAGGGGGACACACCGGGGGCATCATGCTCTTTTATAGAAGAAGCTCCATGGGAAGTCGCTCTTTCAGCCAAAACAAAACGAATGCTGAAGGATCTCCAAACATGCCCGGCGATCAAGTGGAAACATCCGCTGGAACCTGAGGTCATCAAAGGAATGCTGAAGCCACGCCCGATGCCAAGGATTGGTAGCGATAACCAAAACGCCCATGCCCAGCCGTCAAAGTCTTCGAAGAAGAAGAAGAAGACCAAAAAGCCCGTGAAGTATGGTGACAAGCGCACGGACCTGCATAAACATATTGATGCATTGGAAGAATATAACCAGAAAGCGCGAACCCCGGTCACGCTTCAAGAGTTTCTCAACCACATCCTTGAAGATGGAGATGGTGACAAAGATGAGGGAGAAGACTCATCAGATTAACCTGAGGATTATATGGCAAGCGGCCACGTAATCTCTCACTCATTAATAAACGGTGAAGAAGCTCCAGATGCAGAGAAATTGCGGGCAGATCCCGAACCGGAACTCCTAGGACCGTCGGACGAGATGATTGACGTATTCCTAAATGAGACCCGTCAGAAAAGCAAAGCTGATCGAGAGCGCGAACTGGCCATATTCGAAAAAGCCAAACGCCGGCGACTGGACAAAAGGGTAAAAACATTCCCATCAGATCAAACCACATCCGCCGCCAGCAAAAGCAGGTTCAAGACAAGGAAACGATTCGCCAAATCCATGTCGATGGGGATGAAGCTGCCACCTTCCGAAGGAAATGCTCATGGCATGATACATCCCGATGAAGAGGACGCACATCCGAATTGCTGCTTATATCATCGGAGGACCACGCACCCTACTGAAGAGTGCAATGCCTTTAAAAACTGGTGGCAGGGATACGTTGTCTACCGACAACATTTCAAACGGATGAAGCGCAAAACGTGTCGAGAGCAGAAGAGCACGACAGATGAGCGCAAAAGAACTGCCGGCAACTGTCACATGGTTGATTCTGGGGGATCGCAAGTTCTTACCTTCGGGAGTGATTCTGATGAAGAAATAGCCCTCGGCCCTCTCTTCAAGGAATCCATCTATGAAACAGAAGAATCTCGGACCCGCAATCGCACGCTACCTGAAAAGAAAATGTCCCTGAGGATATCACCCTCGATGACCGAGTCGTCGAAGAGCTGGCAGCCAAGGACCCGCCTAAGAAAAACGAGGTGGATTACAACGTTCTGGCACACCTGAGGAAGATACCTTCGCAGCTAAATATTCTCGACGTCCTCCTGCTATCCAAAGAGGCGAGAGATTCTCTGATCAAAGCACTACAAAAGCCTGACCAATTCCAAGCTTTCCTTACCGAAGAAAAGATGAAGGACGAGCTGGAAGAAGTACACACAACTGACATCACTTTCGGCGATGAAGACCTACTCCTCGGAACGTGTGACCACAACCGTCCCCTATATGTCTCCGGGTATTGCCATGACATTAAGATAGGGAAGATCCTGGTCGATAATGGATCCTCCGTCAACCTTCTCAATGTAAGGGTGTTGAAAGAGATTTGCATGAGCGTTCAACACCTCGCTCGGGATAAAATCACTATCTCCGGGTTCGACTCTCAGTCATCACGGACGCTCGGGTCTGTGATACTGACGTTGCGCTTTGGGCTGCTCATCATGGATATAAAGTTCCACTTCATTGACGCCAAGACTTACTACAACGCTTTGCTCGGCCGGCCTTGGTTACACGAGTACAATATCATCCCTTCTACACAACATCAGTGTATGAAGTACTACAAAGATGGTCTCGAATATACCGTGACGGGGGAGCTAAACCCATTTTCCGTGAATGAAGTCCGCAAATACGAGGATGCAAAATACTTCTTACCAGACTTCGAAAACACGGAAAAGTTCCATAAGCCTGAGAATAAGCAGAAAGCTATCACCACTATTTCGGTCTTTGGGAGTGATACCGAAGAGGAGGAAGAGATAGTCTATTCAGGACCGCTCCAATGCAACAAGCTGGGACCATCCACCCCTATTCCGGTCTTTGGCAGCGACTCTGAAGATGAGGTCAATGTAGTATTTTCTGTCCGGCCATCAATACAAGCCGTCGCTGGCAATAAACGGAGTTTGCAAATCGCCATGGTTCCGCGGCAGCACTACAAAGAGCTCGACGCACTTGATACCTACAGTGTGCAAGAACTGCAGACGTTCTACGTCCCTCCCAGGCGAAGAGATGAAAAGGCGATCCTCTTTTATCGATCCACGCAAACCAAAGTGGAGAAAGAGATCTGGCATGGTGCTGATTCTACGCTTGACAGACTCCAGCCCATCCGTCTGCCCAGATACTACACAGAAGGATTAAAAAGGCTGTTAAGGCGCCAAGGCGTGTCCTTTAAACAGACTGCTCGACAAGCTCAGTTCTACAACAGGATCTGGAACGTCCCCGGAAATCAGCGAAAATTGCCCAACGGGAGAATGGAAACGATCGGGCTCGGATATGTTCAATCCAAGAAACGATAGTGATTCCATGGCTGCTACGTTATACATGACTTTGATTAAGAGGGAGATGCTCTGTTAGACGACGCTAACCCTGAACCAAAACGAGGTCCTGCCGTAAAAATGCCAAGTCCGTTGTTTGAAGAACAGATGGACAAGCTAATAAGAGAAGCGTGTCAAAAGGTCCGGGATGATCACAGCCGCGAAATGGCCATCTATGAGAAAGCCAAGACGCATCGCCTCCTTTAGCAGGCTATGAAAAATGACGAAGCTCTTCGTCGCCAGCCCGTCACGAAGAAGACTCGACGCAAAGGCAAAAACAAGTTAAAGAATGGAAAAAACGTTCGACAGCGGCAAAGTGGGTCCAAGAAACCACGCGATCGAGAATCAAGCAACCGGGATCCGTCTCTTATAAAGAAAATGGGTCGAGCATATTCTTTTCCCCAGAACAAGACAAGGAAGATATTCGATCTTGTCATGAAATATCAAATGATTACGCTCCCGAAGTCCAAACACCCCGAACAAGCAGATGAGATATGTCACCCGGATTATTGCTCATATCATCAAGCAATAGGACATCCTCTTGAAAACTGCTTCACCTTCAAAAAGTGGGTCGAGGACCAGTATCAACTCGGTAAGTTCGCTCTATCCAGCAGCTGAAGAGTAACCACACCACAGAAACATGAACCGAAAGCCACACATGCAGCGAGAGTAGAGCCGGATCAACATTGGTCTTGGAAGCGATCTCGTACCTATCACATGATAAGGATGTCGGAAGAAGGAGTGCACGAGGGTATGTCTGACCTCCCCTGGTGCTGCGAAAACAATGATGGCGAAGTGATCTCAGAGTTTCCACCGGCGCAAAAAGAGCTGGAAGATGGGATACATGCTACTACAGATAGCCTCAGAAAAATCGACTTGGGGATGGAAAATGACCCACGGCCGACGTTCGTCAGTGAGTTGTTGTCTAAAGAACGGTTGGCTACGCTAAAAGACGTGCTCATGCAGTATAAAGACTGTTTCGCATGGAACTACTCCAAGATGCCGGGACTAGATCAGAGATAGCGGTGCACAGATTGGCAATATCTCCGGACATCAAGTCAGTCAAACAAGCAGCAAGAAGAATGTGGCTCGAACTTGAAATGAGCATCAACGCCGAGGTCAAGAAGTTAATCGACTCCGGCTTCATTCAAGAAGTTCAGTACCCTGACTGGATTGCCAACATCGTCCCAGTGATGAAGAAAAATGGTACAGTGCGTATCTGTGTGGACTTTCGAGACCTCAACAAAGCTTGCCCAAAGGATGATTTTCCTGTACCGATTACCAAGCTGATGATAGACAACACGTCCACTCACGAAGTTTTCTCCTTCATGGACGGCTCATCAGGGTATAATCAAATAAAGATGCATCCCGAAGACCAGAAGCATACTGCTTTCCGGACCTCTTTGGGCATATTCTACTACAAAGTGATGTCGTTCGGTCTGAAGAACGCCGGCGCTACCTATCAGAGGGCCATGACGAAGATTTTCGATGACCTCATACATGAAATCGTTGAATGCTATATCGACGACCTCGTGGTGAAAAGCAAATCGCACGAGGAACATTGGGAGCATCTGAAGATAGTGTTCCAATGACTTCGGAAATACAACCTCAAGATGAACCCTCTGAAATGTGCGTTCGGAGTTTCCTCGGGCAAATTCCTAGGATTCATCGTACGACATCGAGGTATCGAAATAGACCCATCGAAGATCAAGGCGATCATGGAAATGCCTCCACCAAGAACTCTCAAGCAACTGCGGTCTCTCCTGTTGGATATAGTGCCCTCAAAGTCAATTATTGGATCGCAGGCACGCGATTGCAATGATTGAGGGAGGACCTATGCCGGTAGGACAGTCTTACTCAAGATGATAGTATGCTATCTGGTTTATCTTTATCATCATGTACATGCTTTAGATGATGTTACAGATCACTATTGCACGTTGATAGAGCCCTTAGGATTCTTACTTGACTACCAGCAGTATGATAGCGATCATATACGTGAGAGTTGGGTGCTCTATAAACACATCCTTAAAGTGGTCCCTAGTCGTAGAAGTTTCGAGACTGGGCATCGATACTCCACCAGTAGACTAGTGTATAAAGTCGAGACCCCGACGAAGGGCGGTGGCCGGTCTCATAAGCCATTGGTGTCAGTTGGTTCACCTAAGATGTATACAGGTGCTCATTGGGTTATGAGACAGGACTCGCCGGGAACATACTAGTTGGTATTATACCTGACGTCAGATAGCAGTTCCCTGGTGACATGTGTACAGGTTAGTCTATCGACCTGAGATCGTCATTTGTCTCGTGTGAGTTCCCACTGTGCTTTGATTACTACCCTACCACGGCTCAAAGAAGTCGTGCAAATAGGTTTTAGTTGGGTACAGTCCCGAGCCACATGGAGGCAGTGAGCGAATCGGCAGGGGTTTCGTCTCTCCCGGTATTGGGGGTGAGATCGCGCTGTGTCTAGGAAAGCCATTACATGAAATCTTTGGCCAAGGCAGGAGATTTACTGGTAGGTATTCCAGTAGTATCTCAGGGTGTTCTGGGCTACACTCCGACACGACTTGTACCGCTTTTGGGGGTCTGACTTTTACCAACCCCCTAGGCCCGACATGCAATACTCATAGACGAACGGACCGGACTGTACGGATATTGTCACTGACAGGCTCAGTAGGGTGTCAGGATGAGTTCGCCCATCGACCTCCCTTTTTGTCAATACATGGTAGCCCGTTACGTACAGCCAGTACCACTGATGTGCTAGTGGTTAAATCTACAGCCAAAGTATTGACGAGTCTTTAGAGTCCCCCACAGACAGTTTCTCAAGTTTCGGGCGAAACGTTGTAGAGGACGTATGGTATTATGGCAGAGTTCGATCATATACGTGCAATCGTACACGGATCATGATCGGACGGATCATACCAGTGGGCTTTGGTTTAAGCCGGATCCTAGTATTAGATTTGTTGGATTACTTTCGTCTCATCGCATTTGCATTCAGTCGGAATGCGGATGCAGGTATGTATATACAGGTGAGGGGTATTCTTGTGATCCGTCACGAGTTTACTTTAGATGATGTCGTTCTTTTTTATTGTTGCAAACATTTGGATTAATGTTTGCTTGTGGAAATTGTGAGTGGAATTCATCATGAGGTGCATTAAATGTGGCATATGCAATCTAGTGACTCATGGTATCATTATTTGTGCAAATGTCACATTTAATGATTGATTATTGTGTTAATATGATGCTTGGAGAGAGAGAGGGCGGCCATGTTAGGCTTGGGGTTGCTCTTGATTTATTCTAGCCTCTCTCATTTTTATCATCTCACACAAGAAAAGAAAAGCTCTTCTTCTTCTTCCTTTAGCTTATAACTTCCACCAATGGCATCATCTTCAACCTCCATCCATACACTCTCATGTGTTAAGAATCAATGGATGCTTGAAACAAAGTTATCACACACATTCTCTATTTCACCTTGGACATGTCGGCTAGCAAACTTCATATTCGAGTTGCTTCGGATGAAGCGGGAGCCCGTAAAAAGACTCATTGATGTGGTACCCTTCTGACGAGAAGACCGGAGATCGGAGATGCCGCGAGGAGCTTGGGATGGTGGCCAAAGACCGAAAGACACGGATCGATCGGTATAGCCACTCTCACTTCATAGTAGTTAGCTAGTTTAGCTTTAATGGTTCGATCCGGGTGAAAGACTACGATAGCGCCGGTTTTGTAAAAAGTTTTTGTTCCGCGTTTGACCTAGGATTGACGGTCGGGGCGCTACCGTAGACTTACATGGTATCAGAGCCACGCCATTAACCTTTACTAGGTTGTTCTAACTTGTCTAAAATATCGATCGAACAAAATTTCCGAAACCGCATTTCCATTTTCTGAGTTTCAGTCGAAATTTTTTTGTGGTCGAAAAATTATTTTGGGTATGTCAGAAAATCAGGCAAGCTTTTCTAAGACCACTATAAAAAATTTGTAGCATGATCCCTCTGTAGCGCCGCGAAAACGCGGCCATACCCATGTTTTGGCCGCGGTTCCGCCGCAGTGTTGGTGTTTCAGTGCACTAAATTTTTTCTTTGGGTCTTTAACATGGAATTGGGGTTTCTGGAATTTTTTGTTTGGGCCCAGATTTGTTACAGTACTGGATTTGTGCTTGGGGCCCACTTCGGAAAATTTTGTCGATCGAAATTTTAAATAAGTTAGTTCGCAGTACTTACATTACTATCTGTGACCGTGAATGTCATTCGAGCGGTAAATCTTGTCTAATTGCTATAGCCCTTTTAGACGGATTTACGAACGTGACATTCACGTTGATGTTCTGTGTTGTGCTGTGATGTTACGGATTTGTCATGGTAGATAGCTTGGTGCAATGTTAGTGCAGTTTAGTATTATTTGTACATTTGATATTTCTAAGCGAGCGTCCGACATGTAGACTGCTGTCACTGCCTGTTTGTATATTATTCTTTTGGGGCACGACCGGGTTGAGGTCGATATACCCGTTGTACATATTTTCCTTTTTATACTAGGATTACCCCGCGGTGGGGTGCACGGATAGCCGGGTTCTAGAGGGCAACGGGCCCGCATCTCATGGTTTTGAGATGGAGGGGGCTTTACTCTAGAATTAGCGGGCTATTCGCCGCACTCGTAGGGGGTATAGGTTGACCCAAGGAGGGATGCTCAAGTTACCGGATTCTGTGAAGTGTTGGGTAGCCCATTCACTTTGTTGAAAGGCGCTGCCTCTCTTCTGGTTTTGGCGGGTAACTTGCTGCGCCCGTAGGGGTCTAGGTTTTCATTGCACAGGCTATCCACACAACCAGGGGAACGTCGGGTTTCAGTTGCGGCTCAGTAAAACCCGGGGATCCCAGATTATCTGTATTGTTCTGTGATGCTTATTACATTTCTGTGATGTTGCATTTATCATGCCTGGAGCGATTATTATATATTGTTATATATATTGTAGTAGATGTTGTATATGTTTTGCATCCGCGCTGGTCCAGTCACCGCTCTGTCGTTAGTTAAGTAACCTAACGGGTGATGACGGGACCCGGTGACGAATGCGGATGGCATATACGTACATCATATTTTCGTTCTTTACTGGTGTGATCAATTGATGGGACTGCATTGATTCGGATAAATGCAAGCTAAACAAACCTCTTTGATGTTGTTAGAACAATTTTTCAAAAAGCTGTTATTGCGAGGACGTTCACTTTTGTTTTGCACAGTGGTATTCAGTTATGAATATCCAGCACCTTATTCTACGAGGTAAGGGCCGAGATCCCTTCACCGGGAGTGACCCCTTGGACAGAAGTTTGCGTCAGGGCAATACCTTCACTATAGCTGATTGCCTTTTGCTTTGCATCATGGTATTCAGTTGGAATATCCTGCACCTCATTCTACGGGGAAAGAGCCGAGATCCCTTCACCGGGAGTGACCTCTTTAGCAAAGGTTTTCGCCACTATATTTATAAAAAGCTATCCGGTTCCTTCAATGATATCAAGTTCATTACGTTAAAGGTTTTTCGCTAAAAACCATTCGTAGCCCTCCGTCATTTCAGACGAGTAGCACTTAGTATTCATGCTATGTTTGTTGGCCAAAGTCAAGGCATAGTGTATGGTAGCTATTTATTACCTTTCTGTTGCATAGATAGATGCATTGGTTTAGGACAATCGTACTACTTTGTTGGCCAAAGTCAAGGGTGTGTGCGGGTGGGTCTAAATCAATCAGGATAAGGACGGGTAGAACTTGACTTGCGGGTTATGATTTGTTGGCCAAAGTCAAGGTCATAAACCGCTTGGGGTAAAAATCACATCGGGAGTTTCTAAAGAAACTGAAACTTGCCAGGCATGCGCATACCTTCTGGAGTGTGATAACGTGAGTGGATTCCATCACGTTATCATGCGATGATAGTTAGATCCCAATTCCCACTGATGAGTTGGTTTACTCCTCGGGTGATCCCGACTAATTCTTCTTTCAGGTTTGGAGGAGAATTTGAGAATACAGTGGGAGGTTTCCTGATTAGATAAATTGATAGCCATTCTGATCTTGGTTAGAGTGCACGCGGAGTGTTTCTTTTCTCTCTCTCTTTAGCAGCGACCATGGCCCGACCCTAGACTATGACTCAGTGACCAAGTTAACCGAACCTTCTTAAAACACTGGCTTTTGGATTGTCTGAGTTGCATAGATCATTGCCACTCCTACTTTTACCTTTTTTCTCCGGAACATTTTGTATCACTACGAACGTCCACTTCCATTGGATAAAACCATCGTATGTTTATATACGAACTCGAAAGAACTTGTTCTATATTCGAGGATGGTTTCCGGTTCTGGAGAAAATGAATAGGACTATTCAGTTGTCTTTTATCATTACGTTCTCTCAGGTTGCGAGTACTCCTACGATTAGGAGAGTACACCTATTACGCTAATTGGATAGTCTTCTTCCAAACCATAGGCAGGTGCCGAAAGGTAGGGAATGAAGAAACCCGATTAGCCTAAGTAAGGTGTACATAAGGTATTAAGTAAAGACAAATAAAGGGATCAGAAAGAGGGCAAAGTAAATTCCAACTGCTATCATTCATGACCAAACCACGTATTTCATCGCCACACCTATTTCACCTTTTGTATTTCTCCAGAACACTCCGTATCACTACGAATATCCACGGTTATTTGGATACTCCATCGTATAGTTATATACGAACTCGAAGGAACTTGTTCCAGTTCGGGGATGGATTCTGGTTCAGGAAAAATAGGAATAAGGTTTATTCAGTTGTCTTTTATCTTTACCTTCTCTCGCGTTGCGAGTGCTCCTAGGATTAGGAGAGTACACCTATTACGCTTATTGGATAGTCTTCTTCCAAACCATAGGCTGGTGCTGAACGGTAGGGAAGGAAGAAAACCATTTAGCCTAAGGGGGTGTATAGAAAGTAATGACTAAAGACATATAAAGGGATTTGGAGAGATGGCAAAGAGATATACAGTTATAGTTGTGAATCTGATAATGGAAGAGGCATTACTAGGAATACCCGGATACCCCTTTGAAACATTTTCATGTTTCAGTTTCACTGTGTATTGTTAAAAGAAAACTGATTTCCCAATTAGCCCTTGCTCCAGGGTATGTATTTACCAGATTTGATTCTCACATCTGTATGGTTTTACAGATGATGAGTGGGAGTAAGTTATTGGGAATTAGGTGATCATCCTCATTATATCGGGATTCGTTGTAATTGGTGATATTTGAGGAAATCGCCTGGGTTTTTGCCGGATGGCAAATATTTGGTTTTGAATATCCGTTATTATGCGCCAATTTCAAACTGATATATCTGTATGTTTATTTTTATAAAGTGAGATATAACTTTTTGAAATTATGTCCATGACATTTACCTATATCAGTTGATGGTTAGGTAAGGAGCATTCAACAGCGGTGTAATTCTTCATAACCATAGTACAGTTTTCAACCTACGACGCACAGGGTTTGAGTTATTCAACTCAGCGGACTTATACAAAGTAATGTATGTTGTCCAGTGTCCATTAGGACAGAGGGGTTGGTCCTCGTACTATATTTTGTTTACTTATAACTTCTCTAGTTTTTAGACAAGTGTTTCATAGAAACACAAGATCCAAATTTTGAGAAGTTATAGGTATAAGAATAAAGTAGAGAACCAGGTGTTGCAAGTATCAGGATTCTTCAAGGTGATCGAAGATGTAGATACTTGCATTCGGTATTCAGTTGATAGTAATGATTTTGAAAAACTTGTTTCTCTTTCAGGGTACTCATATCTGGATGCATTCCTAAGTTGAGTAACGATGATCGGCCTCCTTCCATTTAGTTTACATGCACTGGAGACAGCTGCATGATTTGAATCTGAGAACCGCAAACGATTACTGAAAATTTAATAGGACCTAAAGATTCAATCTGGATTGACATTCCATTGGCCACTCCACAGATATGGTGGGTAACCTCAGGCACCCGAGAGGTACTCTGGTAGTCTCAAGGACGGTGACAAGGAGGTTCTTGTTTACCCAGACTTGCCATTGCTATTGTTCCAGACTGTGAGACCCGGCAGGAGAATGAGTATAGCGTCGTTCTAAACTAGCTTTAGAAGTGCACGTGTATATGACTCTGCCAGAGGGTTGTCGTAGTCAGTGGGAGCAGCGAAAGCATAGTGGACAAGTAGCTTATATTTATTTATGGACTAAAGCAGATATAGCGGAGATAGATCATCCATTTTTTATGTGACAGTCATGGACTTTGACTTCGTCAGAATATGAGATGGGTCTGTTAAGAAGGTAGCAGGGTGTGATGTCCTGATATATGGATGACATACACAGAGTAGGAAGTGAAGTTCCTATACTACGATCGGTTATGCTTTGGTTGTCACACAGTGGTTTCTCCACATAGGATATGGATATAATATCAGACATTCTGGTTACTACATCTATGGTTTTAGATCTAGATTTGGGTAGTTTCCCAATCTGGGTACTTAGACGGCATTTTACAGGTATTTTAGAATGGACGACTCCTGACACGGTAGTATACCTACAGGTGATGGAGTCACCCTCTCTAAAGGTGTTTTACAGACTAAAAGGGAGAGGGATGTGCATGATTGACATATCACTTGCTTAGGCAATTGAGTCAATCACGAGATGTCAAGTACCACACCAGGTGTTGTTTTTGCATAAGCTGCAATAAGTTGATATTAATCCAATCCTGGAGAAACATTCGGAAGCAGTTTTAGAACATAAGTGGATGTTCTAGGGATATGATAACGACAGCCTCCTTTGGGAGACGGTTATCATTCCAGGCTTCCAAGGTGACCTGGATGACAGAGTGACTGTCAGAGTTATAGTTTTCCCTCTGACGAGGGGCAGTAGTTTGGATAGGAGGTCCAAGCGGATACTGAAGGAGGCATGGCGCAGGATACTGATTAAGTTCAGTTGACGATACAGTCTAAGAAGTTTGGATTTGGAGTTCATTTATGAACTAGGTCCCATCAGATGTCCAAACATATTCTAAGACAGGTATTGCTCATTTCGGGAGATGGCTTTCTCCGCGAACTTGAGATTAAAAGAGACATAGAAAGAAACATCAGCGCGGATCCACTCACTGAGGCTATTCCTCGAACGCAATAGTTTCGCAAACGGGCTTTGTGAGACTGATCAATAGAGAAGTTGGGTGTTCGGTATCACACGGGCTGTGAGTATGCGACATCGCAATAATTGGCCTTGAGTGCAAGTGGGAGATTATTGGATATAGTGCCCTCAAAGTCAATTATTGGATCGCAGGCACGCGATTGCAATGATTGAGGGAGGAACTATGCCGGTAGGACAGTCTTACTCAAGATGATAGTATGCTATCTGGTTTATCTTTATCATCGTGTACATGCTTTAGGTGATGTTACAGATCACTATTGCACATTGATAGAGCCCTTAGGATTCTTGCTTGACTACCAGCAGTATGATGGCGATCATATACGTGAGAGTTGGGTAGTCTATAAGCACATCCTTAAAGTGGTCCCTAGTCGTGGGAGTTTCGAGACTGGGCATCGATACTCCACCAGTAGACTAGTGTATACAGTCGAGACCCCGACGAAGGGCGGTAGCCAGTCTCACAAGCCATTGGTGTCAGTTGGTTCACCTAAGATGTATACAGGTGCTCATTGGGTTATGAGTACACCGGACAAGACTCGCCGGGAACATGCTAGTTGGGATTATACCAGATGTAAGATAGCAGTTCCCTGGTAACATGTGTACAGGTTAGTCTATCGACCTGAGATCGTCATTTTTCTCGTGTGAGTTCCCACTGTGCTTTGATTACTACCCTACCACGGCTCAAAGAAGTCATGCAAACAGGTTTTAGTTGGGTACAGTCCCGAGCCACATGGAGGCAGTGAGCGGATCGGCAGGGGTTTCGTCTCTCCCGGTATTGGGGGTGAGATCGCGTTGTGTCTAGGAGAGCCATTACATGAAGTCCTTGGCCAAGGCAGGAGATTTACTGGTAGGTATTCCAGTAGTATCTCAGGGTGTTCTGGGCTACACTCCGACACGACTTGTACCGATTTTGGGGGTCTGACTTTTACCAACTCCCTAGGCCCGACATGCGATACTCATAGACGAAAGGACCGGACTGTACGGATATTGTCACTAACAGGCTCAGTAGGGTGTCAGGATGAGTTCGCCCATCGACATCCCTTTTGTTCAATACCTGGTAGCCCGTTACGTACAGCTAGTACCACTAACGTGCTAGTGGTTAAATCCACAACCAAAATATTGACGAGTCTTTAGAGTCCCCCACAGACAGTTTCTCAAGTTTCGGGCGAAACGTTGTAGAGGCCGTATGGTATTATGGTAGGGTTCGATCATATACGTGCAGTCGTATACGGATCATGATCGGACGGATCATACTAGTGGGCTTTGGTTTAAGCCAGATCCTAGTATTAGATTTGTTGGATTACTTTCGTCTCATCGCATTTGCATTCAGCCGGAATGCAGATGCAGGTATGTATATACAGGTGAGGGGTATTCTTGTGATCCGTCACGAGTTTACTTTAGATGATGTCGTTCTTTTTTATTGTTGCAAACATTTGGATTAATGTTTACTTGTGGAAATTGTGAGTGGAATTCATCATGAGGTGCATCAAATGTGGCATATGCAATCTAGTGACTCATGGTATCATTATTTGTGCAAATGTCACATTTTATGATTGATTATTGTGTTGATATGATGCTTGGAGAGAGAGAGGGCGGCCATGTTAGGCTTGGGGTTGCTCTTGATTTATTCTAGCCTCTCTCATTTTTATCATCTCACACAAGAAAAGAAAAGCTCTTCTTCTTCTTCTTCCTCTAGCTCATAACTTCCACCAATGGTATCATCTTCAACCTCCATCCATACACTCTCATGTGTTGAGAATCAATGAATGCTTGAAACAAAGTTATCACACACATTCTCTACTTCACCTTGGACATGTCGGCTAGCAAACTTCATGTTCGAGTTGCTTCGGATGAAGCGGGAGCCCGTAAAAAGACTCATTGATGTGGTACCCTTCCGACGAGAAGACCGGAGATCGGAGATGCCGCGAGGAGCTTGGGATGGTGGCCAAAGACCGAAGGACAAGGATCGATCGGTATAGCCACTCTCACTTCATAGTAGTTAGCTAGTTTAGCGTTAATGGTTCGATCCGGGTGAAAGACTACGATAGCGCCGGTTTCCTAAAAAGTTTTTGTTCCGCGTTTGGCCTAGGATTGACAGCCGGGGCGCTACCGTAGACTTACATCTCCAACGGAAGCTCGCGTATATTCGACGGTTCATAGCCAATCTTTCCGGCAAATGCCGTCCCTACGGTCACTTGATGAAAAAGGGAACCCCGTTCATTTGGGATCGCAAATGCCAAAGCGCGCTGGACAAAATCAAGCAATACCTACAGAATCCTTCGATACTAACCGCTCCGGTCAAGGGAAAGCCTCTCATTCTGTATACAACCGCCCTTGAGGGGTCTCTAGGCACATTATGGGCATAAGAAAACGACCAAGAGAAGGAGAAAGCCCTTTACTATTTGAGCTGAGTTCTTCTGGGGGCAGAAAACAATTACTCTCCCATTGAAAAACATTGCCTGGCGTTAATCTTCGCGATAACGAAGCTCAGGCACTATGCTTTGGCGCATGAAGTCCATCTCATATCAAAAGTGGATCCTCTCAAATATTTGATGTCAAGAGCCATATTAACGGGACGACTCGCTAAATGGGCCCTCCTCTTGATGGAATTCTCGATAACATATCGTCCTCTCAAGGCAGTGAAAGGCCAGGCCATCGCCGACTTCCTCGCTGAGCATCCTATACCTGCCGATTCACCCCTAAATTGCGAATTGCCAGGCGAGCACGCCTTTAACACAATCGACGGGGAGAAAGGAGAGAGTAACACCCGGTGGGAACTCTATTTCGACTGAGCATCTTCTATGAAGAAGCGAAAGCACACCTCCCCTATAATCAAATCGGGGTAGGCCTTATCTTCGTAACTCCTCAAGAAGGGATAATGCACTTTGCCTTCTCCTTAACAGAGCCGAGGACAAACAATGAAACCGAATATGAAGTTTTGATAGCAGGTCTTGAGATCGCTGTCGATATGGGAATTGAAAACCTTCTCATATACGGAGACTCCCAACCGGTCGTTAATCAAGTAAACGGTGACTATCAAACGTGCAAACCAGAGTTGGTAAAGTACGATGAGAGAGTGCGGCAATTGCTGACTCAGATCCGTTCCTACGCCCTAGAAAGCATACTGCGAGCGGAGAATAGCAAGACGAATGCGTTAGCCAAACTCGCTAAAGAACTGGCCGACGAGAACCTCGATGACGTGAGGATCATTGTGCAAAGCCGTTGGGTTCTTGCACCGGCAAAAATATCTCTCGGGTATTCCGAAGAAAAGGGAGCGACCAAGCCGATGACCCTACAAATAAAGGACCAGGAAAGGGCTAAAGATTGGATAGAAGACTTTATAGACTGCTTCAAATCACGTCGAACACCTGAAGATGCGTCCTCAAAACATTAGCTCATGAAACGAGCTCTATCCTTCGCCTTCGTCAGTAATATGCTGTATAAGAGATCATTCGACTCTCTATGGCTGAGATGCCTGGGACCTGAGGAGGTAAAAAGAGTCGTCCAAGAAACTCACGACGGACACTGCGGTTGGGCCAAAGATGAAGCTGAAGATCAAAAGAATGGGCTACTATTGGCCCACAATGATCCAACACTGCCTCGAACACACGAAGCAGTGCCACTCATGCCAAATTCATGGAGACTTCATCCATCAGCATCCAAATCCGCTACACCCGACACTGGCTAGCTAGTCGTTCAAAATGTAGGGAACTGACATAATTCGGCCCA
Organism: Agapanthus africanus; assembly: GCA_030015575.1. NCBI lineage: Eukaryota > Viridiplantae > Streptophyta > Magnoliopsida > Asparagales > Amaryllidaceae > Agapanthus > Agapanthus africanus. Next base: position 6,826,393 of record CM057338.1, on the reverse strand, counting down.
TCGAACCAGCATTATCCAGAAGACATCGGTTCATATTGGCAACAACGGATTACTTCTCTAAGTGGGCAGAAGCGATACCGCTGAGAGAAGTGAAGACGGAGAACATCCTCCATTTCTTCAAGACACACGTCATCTATCGGTTCGGCACTCCGCGATGGATTATCTCCGATAACGGGCCGGCCTACAGAAGCCACAAAATCAACCACTTCGCACAACAACATAATATAGACTGGAGATACTCTTCGGTCTACAATCCCCGAGCTAATGGTCTGGCTGATGCTTTCAACAAGACCTTGACAAAGATCGTGAAAAAGACGGTGTCTAAAAATAAAAAGGACTGGCACGAGAGACTGCATGAAGCTCTCTGGGCGTATCGAACCACGTTCAAAACGGCCACAAACACAACACCGTATGCATTGGTATTCGGCACTGAAACAGTGCTTCCCTTGGAGATAGAGCTACCCTCCTTACGAGTGGCAGTTCATTATGAGCTAACAGACGAAGACAATGCTCATCTTCGGCTTGAAGAGCTCGACGCCCTTGACGAAACCCGGCTCATGGCGCAGCAAAACTTGGAGGCTTACAAAGCAAAGATGACGCACTCATACGAGAGATTGACTAGGCCGAGAACATTCAGCCGAGACGAACTCGTGCTAGTAGTCAAGAGACCTATGATCCCTAATCATGCCAAACGGGGGAAATTCGAGCCGAACTATGAAGGCCCGTACATTATAGACAAAGTCTACCAAAGTGGGGCTTACTTGCTCATGGATATGCATGGCGAAAGACCCTTCAGGCCAATAAACGGCCGATTCTTGAAAAAAACACTACGCCTGACAAGTCACAGCCTAGGTCAATGATAGATGACGATGCCTGTGTCCGCTCGCTATCTTCCCAAGCCTGAACTCTATAAGTAGTATACAACGAAACCTCGCCTCGAAAACGTGCGACAGACCGAAACTAACGATGGACCGCAATGTCCTAAAACTTGCAATTGACCGAGACGTCCATAAACTACTGCGGACCGCAGCATCCCAAGACTGACAAAAAAAAAGGTACGTCCATAAGCGAGATGGGCACGGATGAAAACCCAAAAGGGCTCCGTGAGTAAAAATAGCAGGACTACCGGCGAGTTTGTGAAAACCCGAAAGGGCGCAATCTCGTTAAAAGACACTTGCAAGGTCCTCTCGACCCTGTAAGGAGAAAATACCCGCGTGAGATCCTTACGACTCACAAGGGAGCAACACACTTAGGAATCCCCACAATTCCCAAGGAGAAAACACACTTACGAGATCCTCACAACTCGTAAGGAGAATTCCCCTTTGAGACCCTCACGGCTCATAGGATCAAAAGCATTAAGCTACAGGGATCTGAACCTGTTCTTAAGCCATCACATTTCCAATTTTGCCCTACAAGTGTATCAATATTGACCCTTATATACAATCCACGGGCACGAATAAACATTCCCCTAACAGAGTCCCACCAGCGACTAGGGATATGCTCGCACGGTGAACAAACCCTTGTAAGTCCTCTCGACTTATAAGGAGAAAACACTATTGTAAGATTTTTACAACTTATAAGAGAACACACACTCAGGAATCCTAACGATAAAAAAGGAGAAAATGCACCTGCGAGATCCTCACAACTCGTAGGGAGAAATACCTTTATGAGATCCTTATGGCTCATAAAGTCAAAAAGCCTTAGTCGACAGGATCTTAACCCTATTTGCTAAGCCACCTTTGTTCGAACTGACAAAGGCAAATGATGATTCTCTCCTGGTAATGTCCCAGTTGTAGCGACGCTGATGCCTAAATGGGTATCAAATCCTAAGTTCTTTCACGGAAAATGATGATTCGCTCCTGGCAACATTCCAGTCGTAGCGATGCTGATGCTGAAATTGGCATCAGGTTCCGAGTTCCACACTCGCGATAAAAAATCAGCGAGGCAAAAATGCATATGAAATAGTCGAAATGATGGGGCAACTTGCAACAAAATCAGCAAGTAAAAATATATGCATACAAAATAGCCGAAATGGTTGGGCAACTCGCAATAAAAAGTAGCAAGTAAAAAACAAAAATAGCCGAAATGATTGGGCACTGCGAAAGATAGCCGAAATGATTGGGCAATCGCGACTTTCGCGATATAAAAGCTGAAATGATAGAGTATCGCGGGAAAAAAATGAAACTTTTGCCCTACAGGTGAGATCACATCGGTCCCTGTATACAATTCAGGGGCACAAACAAAAAGGGAACCATATCATCCCACCAGGCTCCATCAGAAAGACAGCCAAGTCTCGATGGCAACATCTACAACATAGAGATCAACAATGGCGTTCCTTCTTGTTCCAACCGGAAGCAGATACGACGTCAACAGACGGAGCCATGCAAGGTCCCCTAGTTCCAAATCTCGAAAGTTCACAGACAGCCTTGTTTCCTGATTTAAAATCAAGAAAACTTATGGAGGAGGCATCACGTGCTAGCACGTGACCAGCGGTCATGTATTGACACGTGACATTTAAAAGCAGCGGCAAAAGGCAGATTCGCTCCCTGTTTAAATCAAAGAAAAGGCTCCAGAAAAGGTCACGTGCTCACACGTGACCAGAGGTCACGTGTTGGCACGTGACGGCTGAGCAGTGGCCAGAGAACAAAGCGCAAAAGGAGAAGAAAGGCCCGTTCCAGGGGTCACGTGCCTACACGTGACCAGGGGTCACGTGGCCACACGTGACCGGCTTTCAAAGCCTCTTTATTTAACAGAATTAAATTCTGAAAGCATTCAAATCTTTCCAAAAGAGAATGATTATTTAGAACCGTTGGATTAAAGATCTAAAGGTGATTAAATGTCACCTATTTATGGAAAAATCTTAAACTTGGAAAGATTTCCCCTTAAAATCTAACTGAAATAACAAAGGGATATGTTTGGATTTAAAATCCAATGGTGAATAAAATTCACCTAATAATCCAAAGGTCCAGATGAATGATGAATGTAAATCAAATCTCTCAATAAATAAATCAAATCTTTCAATCAAAGATTCACTAAAACTGATTGATTTTCTTCCTTCTCCTATAAATAGGAGCCAAGAAGAATAGAGACATACAAAGAGAGAGAAATAGAGCCTTGAGATTTTGGGAAGAATTTGATCCTCTGCAAAAGAAAACCTTAGGTAAGAAGGGAGAGGCTTAAAAAGGAGAATTTAATTCTTAAAGAGTTTAACTCTGATACAAAAAGAAGAACTTAGTTCTTTCTCTAGCAGAGGATCTGCAAAGTGCACATCTCCCCATGAATCGAGAATTTAATTCTCATTGGGTTGAGATCCTGCCATGCAGATCCAAAGTATAAAAGGGGAATGGAAGTTTGAGAATTTAATTCTCACAGAACTATAGGAATTCAATTCCTTTGAGATAAAATTAGGGTTCAACCCTATGTTATGGGAATTTAATTCCTTCAAAATGGACAGAACCAGGGTTTAACCCTAATTAAGAACTTAATTCTATCAAAATAACAGGAATTTAATTCCTTTAAAGAAAAAAAAGGGAAATTAGGGTTTAACCCTATGATAGATTTTAGTTCTTCATATCTATGAGGAATTTAATTCTTACAGAAAAGAAACTAGAGTATAACTCTATCTAAGAATATAATTCTTCAGAAGAAAATGGGAATTTAATTCCTCTAAAGTTATTATTAGGGTTTAACCCTATGAAGAATTTAATTCTTAAAAAAGATAAACAAACATGCAAAGAAGCAGGGTCACGTGCTACCACGTGACCCCTGAAAAGTTCCACAGAGAAGGGCTTTGAGGCAACGCCTCACGTGCCCCACGTGACCCCTTGGCAGAAGCTCTAACAGACAAACATTTAAATGCCCATCACGTGACAGCATGTGATGCTCCAAAGTATTCAATACTTTTGGCAGAATAAAATGAATTGAGGGCGCTCTCACGTGCTACCACGTGACCCCTCTTGCCTTAGTGTTTAACACTAAAGTTGAAACCTCTATATCCAGTATTCAACACTGATTTTCTTAGTGTTTAAACACTAATTTGGAAAACTCTAATTACAGTGTTTAACACCGACTTTCTTAGTGTTGAACACTAACTTGGAAGACCCTGTTTCCAGTGTTTAACACTGATCTACCTTAGTGTTAAACACTAATTTGAAATCTCCATTGCCAGTATTTAACACTGATTTGCTTTAGTGTATAAACATTAATTTGAAAGCCCTGTTGCTAGTGTTTAACACTAACTATCTTTTAGTGTTAAACACTAACTTGTCAATCTCACTCCCAGTGTTCAACACCGTTGGTCTTTAGTGTTTAACACTAAGTTTAGCCCAATTGGCTAAGTTTCTAGAGGCAAAACCTCTCCTTCAATGGACCGACAGAAAGTCAATATTCTAAACATGATTGGACTTAGCCCAAGCTGGCCATAAGTTCTCAATTCAAACTTAACCGGGCTAATGGGCTCATAACATAATTAATTGGTCTTGGTCCCAAATTGGGCCAAAGACTATTTAATCTACCTTGGTTCAAGGATACATCTCTTCACTCCTTTGATACTTGGCGTTGTAATTCCTCAACGTCTTCAAAGAGGTGGCGGGTCCCGATGACCATACATTGATACGGACTGTGGGGTCCTTAAACTCATGGACTATGAGGTCCTTAACCTTGACCGTGATGTCTTAAAACTAACATCGGACTGTGGGGTCCTTAAACTCATGGACTATGAGGTCCTTAACATTGACCGTGATGTCTTAAAACTAACATCGGACTGTGGGGTCCTTAAACCTATGGACTATGACGTCTTTAACCTTGACCGGAATGTCTTAAAACTAACAACGGACTATGAGGTCCTTAACCTTGACCTTGATGTCTTAAAACTAACATTGGACTGTGGAGTCCTTAAATCCATGGACTACGACGTCTTTAACCTTGACCGCAATGTCTTAAAACTAACATTGGACCGCAATGTCCTTAAACTACCTATCGACCGCAATGTCACTAAACTAAACAACAGGGCTCCCTTAATTGCTCTCTTGTCGGATCTAAACGATCCCGCTAAGTTGATCTTAGTCTAAAAACTAGGCTGACGTATCCTTAACAAACGTTTAAGTCGATCTTAGTCTCAAACGAGACTAACGTATCCTTAAACCCAAACCCCCAAACCCAAATCTAAGATAATACGGATTTGAACTAGTCCACGCCCTACGGGCGACGACATAACTCAGTCTCCGTATACAATCCACGGGCAACCAAACACAAAATAAACACACACGACACGAAGTGATCATCTGGAGAAGGAGAAAGTTGCTACCGCAATGCGGTAGCGTAATTAACTGCAGGGGCTTGCGGCTGCAGGGAAAAGCGTCCCCACAATCAAAAACCCCTCAAGCGAGGGGGAATCTGACGAAGTCTGCTACATCGGACGCATCCGTTTAAACCTTCGATACATGGCGCCATAAATCAACTTGGCATCTTCGGAGAGGTAGACGGATAGCACCAATTAGCATCTGTCCCGAATTTCAGGCAAGACGTCCGTCGCGCCGTCTTTCGGAGGGGAACAGATTCTGGCACGCCCAGTAGGACCTTTTCCTCTTTCCACTCCACACTTCGTGTGTCGTGTTCGCGAACCAAACACGGCTCGCTAATGGTTGCCCTTGGGTTTCAAGGTACTAAGATTTGGCGTTTTGCTTATTACAGAAAGCAAAGAATCAATGGCTTCCACTTATGCGAAATGCTCCAACGGCAACTGCAACCGGCGTTCCGCCTCGCCAGGAGGTATAGCCTATGAACCCAAAGCCGCTTCGCAGTTTACAATGCCCGTGGAACAGGTCACTCAAGCCACCACCGGGTTGTTTTTCGGGACCATGCTCCCGCCAACGAGCTTCACCACTCCTGTGCTGACATCAGAAGCTCCCAAGAAGTCGGTCTTTGATCGGCTTACACCTACCGCGGCCCCTCTCAACGGGTCGCCCAACACCAGCGCCTCGGTCTTCTCCAGACTGGGCCAGAACTCCTGTGGACCCGCAATGGGGCCTACAATCCCAGAGAAGGCTGCTCCTAAGAAAATAACCAGTCCTGCTCCTGAAGTCGTCAAGGCGGATTCTCCTGCCAAAAAGTCGGTCTTTACAAGATTGACTGTTCCAGCTCCCGCTCCTGCTACCCAAAGGACATCGGTCTTTAACAGGCTGACACCAGCAGCGACCCCCCACCTACACAGGGGGCAAGACGAGGCTATCGCCCTCACCGAGCCGATTCCATCAGCACGACACGTGTTCACACCATAATATTGCATTATTATATTCCCCATTCTTATTCTTTTTATAAATAAATAGGTGCTTTTGACGCATGTCTGCTACAAGTTACAGGTTACAGGTTCTTGGACAGGAAACAGTGAAAACGATGTAAAGACGATGAAACTATGGACTTTTGACCAACAAATTGGAGAATCTTAGTCAAGCCTATATCGAAAGACAGTTCACAATTAACAAGGCAACTCAAGGTCCAAAAATACAAAGCGGACGGTTAAAAATCCATTGCAAATTGTTCACTGAAGATCTGGAACCAACCTAGAAGCCCAAATGGAAAAAGATACATAAAAATAAGAAGCCCAAGCCAACAAGAAGCAGCCCACAAAACTTCACTCCTTGATCTCTCTAAAGGGCCGCGGAACCGCGGCCCAAGCCCTCTATTGCCGCGGTTCCGCGGCCATCTGGTGCCCGTGCTTCAAGAAATTTTACCAAAAGTTGTTTGCGGCTCTGAAAAGATTTCCTAAGGGCTATTTTTGTAATTTCAGACATGCAAAACAAATGTAACCCTAGGGTTTCCTATTCTTTATATATAGGAACTCTAACCATTGTAATTCTTATGCCTCCCTTTAATGAATAAAATTTAGAAATCTTTTGGAGAGCATCGGTGTTTCTTCTCCATTCAGAAATTCAGATCTGACAAATCTGCATGGATGATTGGAGGGATGCATCTGTAAGTAATTTAATTTCTTGCCCTAGTATAGATTTAAATTCCTTGCCCTAGGTAGATTTAATTTCATGCCCTAGGAACTTGTTTAGAGTTTGCTTTGGGGAAGGATTTTGAGAGATGAGATCTATCATCCCTTTCTTACCCACCAAATATTTACAATAGGACTCCATGCATACATGCACATACCGCTCCCTACGGCACTCTGTCCCTCAAGGTAGCGGTGATACCGTAGTATAAAGGCCCGGGTGTGATGTTTTCCATGGAGGTTAGGGTAAGGATCTCTAAAGGAAGGACAAGAACCTAGAGGAAGGAACACCTTCCCGAACGGATTTAATCCACTTTATTGATAATTACCATAACTCCTCACAGATCTTCATTCGGGTATTGAAAGCGGTGAGATTTAATTACATTTCCAAACCATCCCTAAACCTAGCCCTAGCAAGAGTAGATCTAAATAATTGCCCTAGGTTAATTAGATTTTTAGATTTAATAATTAATCCGAACACCTTTCGGAATTAACTCGTTAGCGCGACTAGGAGATTCACAAAATCCCTGTGGACCGACCCGTATTCACCGGCTAGCTACATGCGACGCCGTTCTTGATTGCGGTTACAAATATTTTTGATCTATCTTTTAGAAAGCGCAAGCACGCTAAATCACATCAATCAAATGGCGCCGTTGCCGGGGATGGCGTAGAACTTTCCTTTTTGCAATTTCGGGTTAATTTAAAAAAATAATAATTCATTAAAATCTAAAAAATCAAAAAAAATATAAAAATATATATTTTTTGTTATTTTTGGAAGGGATACTTTGTTGTTTTAATTTTGCAGGATTTACAAAGACGACCTGGAAATTTCCAGAAGGCGAAACAGAAATCAGAAGATCGAAACAGAAGGGGAATCAAATAACAGAACAGTGAAAATTTTTTGGGGACCCAATTCCCCCAACCCGCCGCGATTCCGCGGCCAAAACCCACCTTAGGCCGTGGAACCGCGACCTTCTAGTGGAATCAGAGCGTCAAATTTTTTTTGGGGATTCATGCTGATTAGACTGCCGCGAAAACGTGGCAATAACGCGTTTATACCGCGGAACCGCGCTCTTTTGTTGAGATCATCCTACGAAATTTGCATTGTAAGCTCTCTGTTATTTCTCCTCTGCAAATTTTAATATATTTTCTGAATAATGCCTGCAAGATTTTGTGTGCCTTAAAAATATATTCTCTTCCATATAACAAGTCTTGTGCAGGATTTTTGGGCCCCGCTCAAAATTGAAATTGATTGCAAGTAATCTTTTTTGTTGCATATCTTTTCTCGAATATTTTTTTGCAACATTTTTTTCCAAATAAAGATTCTTATGATATGCTTCAAATAATAACCAATTGCAAGTAATATTTTGCTGTTGCATATCTTTTCTATAAAATATTTTGTTGTTGCATATCTTTTCTCTAAATCTTTTTGCAACAAAATTTTTCCAAATAAAGAGAAAGAAAAAAATCAATGAAAAATGAAAATAAAAAGGACAAATATTTTATAGAAATTGCAAAATTTTTTTAGCCCCAAATAAATCCTTGCACCACCCAACCTTCCTTCTTGTCACCTTTCTTCTTCTAACATGGGTACCCCACACAATAAATCATTAGCCGAACTTTGGTATCCCGAACCTAATTTTGCGTCATATGTCAATGTGTTCGGTCAATTTAAAGACGATCCTTCCATGCCTAAAAAATCTTTGAAAGATCACATAGAGGAGTCTAGGAGAAACAGTTTGACTTTTCAACCCACTTTGTGTCAACCAAGTCAACCTTCACCACTTCCATATGTTGATACCACTCTTTCGAGTCCTTCTGTCACTCCTAAGCCGATGTCCATTGCTGAGCATATTGCTCAATCTCGCAGCCGATCTTTCACCCCTCTCCACACATCTAGTTCTAGGGATCAACAAGACTTTTCATCTTTTTATCCACATGTTGACCCTACCCCTGTCCAATCACCCACTTCCTACCAGTCCTATCCGACTTTCCCACCTTCACTAGACACTGTTTCTACACAGTCATTAGGGAGTTTTGCATATCCACACCATTTTGAATCTTTTACCGAAACCCCCTCACCACCCAAGTCTAGTTTGGAAGAGTCGTTGGAGGCATATATTGCCGCAACAAATAAAATGATGAGGAATGTGGAAGCATCCATGGCCGACCTTATGCAACCTAGTGAACCGGTAGCTAGTGTCCCGCTAGCTCCAAATTTTTCAATGTATGAGGCGGCAGTTGGACAGAGTGAGAATGAGAGAGGATTTTCAAATCAAACCTACCCTTACCCAATTGAAGCCCACAACTCCGGTTTTCCATCGATTGTTCCAAATGATTCACCAGTTGAAAATAAAAACGAGTTGTGTGATTTTGTAGTATTTGATTTGCCAGATTGTGAGGAACCCCTTTCGAGTGAAACCGCACCTAATCCTTTCGATCTTTACACCTCCCATATAGAACCTAAATCAATATATATCCATGCTTTTGATGAGGTGTCTAAAGAAATTGATTTTCACTTGATTGAGGATATAGACGCCGGGAATATTTCGGATGATGTACCTGTCGATTTAATTGAAATTTTATGTTCAAATTATCATCCTGAGTTATTAAATGTTTCTCCCGAATCTCATATGCGTCTAGATTTTGATGATAACGGCATGGATGAGTTGAATATTGAGGATAGTATTGAGGAGAGTCTTGAGGATAATATTGAGGTTGAATCATTTTTGTTTGATGTGTCTGATTTTCCAATTCATCCTCCTGAACCTTTGACTGTTATATCACCCTCTCTCCTTCCCATCGTTCCGACCCAGCTTGAAGAATGTGAGCTTGCAACCTTTTCCTTTGAATCTGACACAATTCTCACAGATGATAATAGTTACGAGTGTTTCACTTTTTCGGACGATATTGATGACTCACCGCCCGAGTTTGAGTCCTTTACATTTTCAGATGAGCCATCAGACTCGGTTGATTATAGTAGTTTCGAACCAATAATATCTTTCAAGTTCGAAACAGTTTACTACGGTGAGAAAGATACTATCTATAATTCACTCCCTTTCGTCTCTCCTATTGTCCCGACCGTACAAATGACCGTTATGCTTTCATCTCCTATACCAAGTTCGGTATACCCATGTTTTCTTACGAATCTTGAGGGATTTGACCCCATTGCATGACGAGTTGATAGGTTAGCGCAATCGCTTATAACATATCGGTCATCACATATTGCGCTAATTTATTCACTCAATTTACACCCTCAAGATCGTACTCCACTTCCTTCTTCTTTTCGCCATTCTTCTCCCCCACCGAGACCATATTCTACCATTCTTCTTTCCACACGGTCTCGCATGCTTCTCATTTTCTTGCACCAACTATACCATTTCCACGATAAGATTTTTGAATGGTTGGTGCTAACCTTTGGCTTGTGTAAGGCCAAGCTTAAGTTTGGGGGGGATGCTTGTTGTATATATGTAGATATCTTTTTGTTTTCTTTTTTCTATAAAAAAAATTTTATAAAAAGAATTCAAAAATAAAAAAATAAAAACCAAAAAAAATTTATAAATAAATAAACAGGGGAGTGCCAGTATTTTGACCCTCTTGGTTTAGCATGACAGTGAGGACACTGTCAAGTTCAAGTTTGGGGGTATGCTCGGTACGTCTTCTTCCTTCGCATTCATTTGTACATATTTTTGCATTTGCATATTTATTGGAAAAACCCATAAAAATTGAAAATTTTCAAAAATTATAAAAATTATTGTATTCAATATTGGCTAGTTGACTTGAGTTTGACAAATAGGTTAACTGGTTAGGAACAACTAGATCTTAGATTTAGTAAATTAAAAACCCTAAAAATAACCTTCCTTAGAGTTTAACGGTAGAAAGTATATGCCTTGTAGTTTATTTAGAAATAGGCAAATTTTGGGTTGACTTCTTGGGCTAAGTCAAAATGAGGGAAGAGTATTGATGTTCTTATTAGAGTATAACTTTGAAAAATAGTTCCTACTTTAAGTCTCGACTCTGAAAATGTATACCCTACAAATTGCACAATCACGTACCTTGAAACTTGGAATAGTAGAAGAGACCTTGAAATGCTCTTGTCTAAAAGTCCTTTGTACAATGAAAATAAAAGAAAAAAAAATGGACACTGGTTTTTGTGATTACTTAAGGCTGTAAAAAATAGAAAAATATTTAGCGAGGGTGCTTCATCACCTAGTGCCTTAGACCAACTGGTTTGGGAGTCACTGCTAAAAGCCTTGGGTATCACAAGACTAGGAATTACGCTTTAATGTGCAGACACATCTTGTAATCGGTTGTTGGTACCTCAAGAAGTATTAACGGTCGCATGAAGGATGTGTAAGCAGAATTCAATTAAAAATTCACCTATTAATAAGTGCTTTGGACAACGGACGAGAGTATGATTGCTTGATTTGAATTTCCAAGTGTAGGGGTGATCTATACACACACGTGGGGGTATGTGATTGGAATTTAGATAAGAGAGAGGAATGAAAGATAGAACTTGTATCTTTAATAGAGTTGATAGAAATTCCTAAGTGGAGATGGAATCTTAGAAGAAAAACTTAAGAGATGCCGAAAGCTAAGTAGGTCTACATATCATATATATATTGAGGAAGTGTGAAGAATATGGGTGGATAGTTTACGAGTCGACGATAATAGAATTCCTTGTTAGAAAACCTAATTGGAGAACAAAAGTCGAAAAGACGAATTGATAGGATTTTGTGGGTGTAATCCGCTGAAAACCCTCAGGAGACAACACTCCTCCTACTAGGGACACCTAGAGGTTTAACGGCTTGTTGCACGTGCTCAGTGCAATCGCGTTTCCCTGTGAAAGTGCGGTTAGAATTTTAGTGAATAATAATAAGTTTGCTCGAGGACGAGCAAAAGATAAGTTTGGGGGTATTTGTTCACACCATAATATTGCATTATTATATTCCCCATTCTTATTCTTTTTATAAATAAATAGGTGCTTTTGACGCATGTCTGCTACATATTACAGGTTACAGGTTCTTGGACAGGAAACAGTGAAAACGATGTAAAGACGATGAAACTATGGACTTTTGACCAACAAATTGGAGAATCTTAGTCAAGCCTATATCGAAAGACAGTTCACAATTAACAAGGCAACTCAAGGTCCAAAAATACAAAGCGGACGGTTAAAAATCCATTGCAAATTGTTCACTGAAGATCTGGAACCAACCTAGAAGCCCAAATGGAAAAAGATACATAAAAATAAGAAGCCCAAGCCAACAAGAAGCAGCCCACAAAACTTCACTCCTTGATCTCTCTAAAGGGCCGCGGAACCGCGGCCCAAGCCCTCTATTGCCGCGGTTCTGCGGCCATCTGGTGCCCGTGCTTTAAGAAATTTTACCAAAAGTTGTTTGCGGCTCTGAAAAGATTTCCTAAGGGCTATTTTTGTAATTTCAGACATGCAAAACAAATGTAACCCTAGGGTTTCCTATTCTTTATAAATAGGAACTCTAACCATTGTAATTCTTATGCCTCCCTTTAATGAATAAAATTTAGAAATCTTTTGGAGAGCATCGGTGTTTCTTCTCCATTCAGAAATTCAGATCTGACAAATCTGCATGGATGATTGGAGGGATGCATCTGTAAGTAATTTAATTTCTTGCCCTAGTGTAGATTTAAATTCCTTGCCCTAGGTAGATTTAATTTCATGCCCTAGGAACTTGTTTAGAGTTTGCTTTGGGGAAGGATTTTGAGAGATGAGATCTATCATCCCTTTCTTACCCACCAAATATTTACAATAGGACTCCATGCATACATGCACATACCGCTCCCTACGGCACTCTGTCCCTCAAGGTAGCGGTGATACCGTAGTATAAAGGCCCGGGTGTGATGTTTTCCATGGAGGTTAGGGTAAGGATCTCTAAAGGAAGGACAAGAACCTAGAGGAAGGAACACCTTCCCGAACGGATTTAATCCACTTTATTGATAATTACCATAACTCCTCACAGATCTTCATTCGGGTATTGAAAGCGGTGAGATTTAATTATATTTCCAAACCATCCCTAAACCTAGCCCTAGCAAGAGTAGATCTAAATAATTGCCCTAGGTTAATTAGGTTTTTAGATTTAATAATTAATCCGAACACCTTTCGGAATTAACTCGTTAGCGCGACTAGGAGATTCACAAAATCCCTGTGGACCGACCCGTATTCACCGGCTAGCTACATGCGACGCCGTTCTTGATTGCGGTTACAAATATTTTTGATCTATCTTTTAGAAAGCGCAAGCACGCTAAATCACATCAATCAACACGCTCGACGTCGCTACCGGGGCCGAGTGAGGAAGGCTGAAGGCAACTTCCCTTCTGGGCTAACTCCTCCAGCCCCGACGACAGAAGTTAATGCTGTTGTTCCAACTAAGAACAGCTTTGAGATGCTGAATAAGGTGCGTAGGAATTCTCCTACCGCGGCGCTAAAGAGGTCTCCCCCTCCGCTGAAAAGGCCGCGGAAATAAAGCCAGAACAGCCCTAATCTCCTCAACGGCTGTCTTCCAAAATCAATAAAGTCTGGCGGCAGACCCGAGACTCGGTGATCGATCCAAATTTCTCCCGCCAGCACAAGAAGCTAAAAATCCAACAGGAAGTCAGTCATCACGCTAAGCCACGAAAAGCTGCCTGGGTGCCCACCTCAACGTCCCCCTCAACTTCCACTGCTCATAAAAAGAGGAGGCCGGAGAAGATCCCCGGGCCTGCGACGAGAGCTAAAGGCGCTGAGCCCAGAGGCCCTAAGTCTGGGGGCATGATGGTCCATACTGTATACATGGCGTCGGGGAAGGAAGATAGCCGTGCGTCTACAGGGCATAGACCGCTTACACGGTCGGTGACCAAAGCTCAGAAGCAACAGCAGAAGCTCCAGGAAATGATGATCGCAATGGCCGCGCTTACTGGGCCGAAAGAAAGCCCCGAAGCGTCCTCGGATCAGCGACGAGAATAGGAAACCGACGCTGAGTTCCTTCGGAGGATATTGGAAAAGAAAGATAAAGAGGCTGCGGAACAAGCGGCCAATATAAAGCAAATAGCCCACTTATTTCGAGACATGGTTGGGATGATGATTCAACAAGATCCACCCGCTGAAGATCCCCGACCGTCCTCGAAGATGATAGAGGAGAAACGTCGAATCCACCACCGGTTCTTTCAACGGCCAAGGAGGAGACAATCTCCAAAGCTGACTTGGACGACTATATAACCCAGCAGATCCGGGTTCATCAGGCGACTGAGGCAGCTGGTCAAGTCGTAAAAACGGGGCGACCGTATCCAAGCTGATACGACCAAATCAAATATCCGCCGGGTTATACAATACCGAAATTCCACGTGTATAAGGGGACAGGCAATCCCCACCAACATGTTGCTCAGTTCAGGGCCCTTTGCGGTAACACCGGCGGTGATGATAAACTGTTGCTTCGCCAGTTCGTGGGCAGCTTATCAGAAACGGCATTCGAATGGTATTCAGAACTCCTGAACGATTCCATCAAGACGTTCGCTGAAATGGAATTGCTATTCACTCAGCGATTCGCAAGCGCCAGCGAACGCACTCCGATAATAGCATTAATTAATGCCAGGGTGAAACCAGGCGAAACGTGGGTCCAGTACGCTATACGCTGGCGAAATTTGTGGTCGAAATGCGAACAACGCATTGAGGAAGCGCCCGCGGTGGGCATGTTCGTGGGAACCCTAGACCCTCATGCAACTATCTCCCGGTTCATGATGTTCTTTAAGCCAACCACGTTCCAGGCTTTAATCGACAAGTTGGCCCAGATGGACCAGATGGGTCACAAACCGTCTCCCCCGAAGCCGGAGCCTCGGAGTGACAAGGGTAAAGGGAAGGCAACCTTCGTCGCGAATACTCAGCAGCAACCCAGTGCCCCAAAGCTGGCGGATCAACTGGAAGAAAGACGCCGGTATTATAATGAGAAGATGAAGCGCCCTTACTCGTTCCCACGGGATAAGACAAAATGGTTATTCGAGCTGGCCGTACGCAACAGGATTATCAACTTGCCAAACCCAAGGCGACCGCCACAACCCACTGAAGTGAATAACCCCAATTATTGGCCTTACCATCAAACGGTAAGCCATCCGATTGAGGATTGCTTCATCTTCAAAGAATGGATTGAGGATCAATACCTCTAGGGAAAGTTTGCGTTGTCCGAAAAGTGGAAGGTGAACCCGCCACAGCCGCATACTCCTAAGAAGACAGACGCACCAGGGGCAACTTGTTCCTTTATTAAAGAAGCTCCATGGGAGGTCGTGCTATCAGCTAAAACCAAAAGGATGCTGAGTGATCTTCATGCGTGCCCAGCAGTCGAATAGAAGAACCCGCTTGAACCTCAAATCATCGAAGGGATGCTGAAACCGCGTCCAACTACAAAGAGCGGTGGTGATGGCCCAAGTACTCACACCCAACCGTCAAAATCTTCGAAGAAAAAGAAGAAGAAATCCAAGAAGCCCGTGAAGCCTGAAGACAAGCGCACGGATTTGCAGAAACAGATTGACGCGCTGGAGGAGTACAATCAAAAGGCGCGGACTCCCGTCACACTGCAAGATTTCCTCAACCACGTCTTTCAGGAGGAAGATGATGGAGAAAGCTCGTCGGATGAATCCGAGGGATATGTGGCGAGTTGTCATGTGATTTCCCACTCATTTACGAACGATGAGAAAATTCCTGGCACTGAGCAACTGGGGGCACAGCCTGAGCCAGAACTTGTATGGCCAACAGATGAAATGATCGACGCCTTTCTAGACGAGATTCGTTTGAAAAGTAAAGCCGATCAGGAGCGTGAGATGGCTGCATCGGAAGGAGCCAAACGCAAGCGATTAAACGAAAGAGTCGAAACACTCCCGTCAGATCGAAAGACACCCGACGTGGATAAAAACATATTCAAGACGAGGAAAAGGTTTGCCAAAGCCATGTCAATGGGAATGAAACTACCGCCCTCGGAAGAAAACACGCTCGATGGGGCGGAGAGGCACCCCATTTATTGCGCATATCATTGGAAGATTTCGCACCCCACTGAGGAGTGCGACGCTTTTAAGATGTGGTGGCAAGGATATGTTGCTCACCGGCAACATTTTAAGCGCATGAAACGCAAGACTCGTCGGGAACAAAAAAGTACGACCGAAGGGCGCAAAAGAACTGTCGACAACTGTTACATGGTTAACGCCGGAGGGTCACAAGTTCTCACCTTTGGGAGCGACTCTGATGAAGAAATGGCTCTGGGCCCTCTCTTTAAAGAATCCGTTTTAGGGAAAGAGGAAGAACCAGAGGCCTGCGAAAACATTCAGCTGCGCAATCGCATGCTCCCGGAAAAGAATCTCGGACTCGCGAATAGAAAAGATAAGGGAAAGGAGAAGGTCACTGAGGATATCACCTTAGATGACCAAGTCATGAAAGAGTTGACTGCCAAAGACCCTCCCAGCAATGGTAAGGTGGACTATAACATCCTAGCACACCTAAGGAAACTACCTTCACAGCTCAGCATTCTCGACGCCCTCCTATTATCAAAGGAAGCGAGAGATTCATTAATCAAGGCGTTACAAGAGCCCGAACAATTCCAAGCCTTCCTCGCCGAAGAAAGGATGAAGGATGAACTGGAAGAAGTGCACACGGCCAACATCACTTTCGGTGATGAGGACCTTCTCCTTGGGACGTGCGACCACAACCGTCCCCTATACGTCTCCGGATATTGCCATGATATCAAGATAGGCAAAATCCTAGTTGATAATGGATCCTCCGTCAATCTCCTTAATGTTCG
Organism: Agapanthus africanus; assembly: GCA_030015575.1. Classification (NCBI taxonomy): domain Eukaryota; kingdom Viridiplantae; phylum Streptophyta; class Magnoliopsida; order Asparagales; family Amaryllidaceae; genus Agapanthus; species Agapanthus africanus. Next base: position 6,809,608 of record CM057338.1, on the reverse strand, counting down.
GGTGTTGAAGGAAATCTGCATGAGCGTGCAGCACCTCGCTCGTGACAAAATTACTATCTCCGGTTTCGACTCCCAGTCATCACGGACGCTCGGATCCGTGATATTAACATTACGCTTCGGACTACTCGTCACAGACATCAAGTTTCACGTCATTGACGCCAAGACCTGCTACAACGTCTTGCTCGGTCGTCCTTGGTTACACGAGTACAACATCATCCCTTCTACACAGTATCAGTGTATGAAGTACTTTAAGGATGGTTTTGAGTATACCGTAACAGGTGAGCTGAACCCATTCTCCGTGAACAAAGTCCGCAAATACGAAGATGCAAAGTACTTTTTGCCAGACTTCGAGGATACAGAAAGGTGTCGCAAGCCGGAGAACAAAGCCGCCGCCACCATCCCTACTTTCGGAAGCAATACCGAAGAAGAAGAAGAGATAGTTTACGCTGGTCTGTCTCGACGCAACAACCCGGGACCGTCCGCCCTCATGTTGATCTTCGGAAGTGACTCGGAAGATGAGGTTAATGCCGTGTTCTCCAGTCGGCTGTCAATACAAGCATCCCCTGGTGATAATCAAAGTTTGCAAATCACCATGGTGCCGCGGGAACACTACAAAGACCTTGACGCACTTAAAGCTTACAATGTGCAGGACCTGCAGGCGTTTTACGTCCCTCCCAGGCGAAAGGGTGAAAAGGCGATCCTATTCTACCGATCCACGGAAACAAGAGTGGAGAAAGAAATCTGGCATGGCACGGATTCTACACTCAACAGGCTCCAACCCCTCCGTTTGCCCAGATACTACACAGACGGGTTGAAAAGACTATTGAAGCGCCAAGGGATACCCTTAAAACAGACTATTCGACAAGCTCGATTCTACAACAGGATTTGGGATGTCCCTGGGACCCAGCGCAAATTGCCCAACGGGAGAATGGAAATGCTCGGGCTTGGATATGTGAGATCCGGGAAACGGTAGCGAGTCCACGGTAGCTACGCCATATATAACTTCGATGAGGAAGAGGACACCCTGTCGGGAGATGCTAACCCCTCGTCAAAACTGGATCCTGCGAGCGAAGTGCCGAGTCCGTCGTTTGAAGAACGAATGGACAAGCTTATCAGGAAAGCGGGTCAAAAAGCTCGAGACGAACATAGTCGCGAAATGGCCATCTACGAGAAAGCCAGGATGCAACGTCTGTTTCAACAGGCTTCAAAAGACGAAGATGCTCCTCCCTGTCGACCCATTGTGCAAAAGGCCCGATGCAGAGGTAGAAATAAGTCAAAAGGCGGAAAAAGGAGCCGACAGCAACGATGCAGGATTAAAGAGTCATGTGATCGGGTATTGCACGGTCCGGACTTATCCCTCATGAAGAAGATGAGTCGAGCGTATTCCTTCCCTCAAGAAAAGACGAAGAAAATACTCGATCTTGCTATGAAGCACCGAATGATCACACTTCCGGAGTCTAAACACCCTGAGCAAGATAACGAGGTCACTCATCCGGGCTATTGCTCTTATCACTGAACCATAGGACACCCTATCGAAGACTGCTTCACATTTAAAAACTGGATGGAAGACCAGTACCAGCAAGGCAGGTTTGCTTTATCCAGCAGCTGGAGGGTGACCCCGCCACAAAAGCACGAACCCAAAACCACAAGAGCAGAACCAGATCCACAACGGTCTTGGAAGCGAGCTCGTACCTGTCATATGATAACGATATCAAGAGAAGGGCCCAAGGATAGGGACGACCTCCCTTGGTGCTTCGAAAACAATGACAATGAGGTGATCTCAGAATTTCCACCAGCTCCGAAAGAACTAGAAGATGGCATACATACTACTGCAGATAACCTCAAGAAGATTGAGTTGGGGTCGGCAGATGGCCCACGACCGACATTCGTTAGCGAGCTGCTATCTGAAGAAAGGGTGGCTGCGTTAAAGGACGTGCTTCTACAGCATAGAGATTGCTTCGCATGGAACTATTCCAAAATGCCGGGATTAGATCCAGAAATTGCTGTGCATAAATTAGCAATATCCCCGGATATCAAGCCAGTCAAACAAGCGCCGAGAAGAATGCGGCTCGAGCTTGAGATGAGCATTAACGCCGAAGTCAAGAAGCTGATCGATTCTGGGTTTATCCAGAAGGTACAGTATCCTGATTGGGTCACCAACATCGTCCCGGTAATGAAGAAAAATGGGACAGTACGCATATGTGTGGACTTCCGAGATCTCAATAAAGCCTGCCCGAAGGACGATTTCCCAGTGCCGGTCACTGAGCTGATGATAGATAATACGTCCACTCATGAAGTTTTCTCTTTCATGGACGGTTCATCAGGGTACAATCAGATAAAGATGCATCCCGAAGACCAGAAGCACACCGCTTTCCGGACTCCTTTAGGTATATTCTGCTACAAAGTTATGCCTTTTGGTTTAAAGAATGCCGGTGCCACCTATCAGAGGGCCATGACAAAAATCTTCGATGATCTTATACATGAAATCGTCGAATGCTATATCGACGACCTTGTAGTGAAGAGCATGTCATACGAAGAGCACTTAGAGCATCTGAAGACCGTATTTCAACGCCTTCGGTAATACAATTTGAAGATGAATCCCCTCAAATGCGCATTCGGAGTTTCCTCGGGTAAATTCCTGGGATTCATCATCCGATATCGAGGTATCAAAATAGATCCATCTAAGATCAATCATGGAAATGCCTCCGCCGAGAACTCCCAAACAGTTGCGGTCTCTCCAAGGGAAGCTCGCGTACATCCGGCGGTTTATCGCCAACCTGTCAGGCAAGTGTCGTCCTTACAGCCACCTGATGAAGAAGGGAACTCCATTCGTCTGGGATCAAAAATGCCAGAGCGCGCTGGATGAGATCAAGCAGTACCTGCGGAACCCGCCGGTGTTAGCTGCTCCAGTCAAGGGAAAGCCCCTTATTCTTTATACAACAGCCCTTGAGGATTCCTTAGGCGTATTAAGGGCACAAGAAAATGACCAAGGGAAGGAGAGAGCGCTCTACTATTTGAGTCGAGTTCTTCTGGGGGCAGAAAGCAATTACTCCCCTATCGAAAAACATTGCCTGGCGTTAATCTTTGCGATAACAAAACTCGGGCACTATGCATTGGCGCATGAAGTCCGTCTTATATCAAAGGTGGACCCCCTCAAATATCTAATGTCAAAGGCCATATTGACAGGGAGACTCACTAAATGGGCCCTGCTCTTGATGGAGTTTTCGATAACCTATCAGCCTCTCAAGGCAGTGAAAGGCCAAGCCATCGCTGACTTCCTTGCTGAGCATCCAGTACCTGCCGGTTCTCCTCTGAATTGCGATCTGCCAGACGAAAATGCGTTTGACACGATCAATGGTGGTGATACCCGATGGGAGCTTTATTTCGATGGAGCATCTTCCATGAAAAAGCGTAAACAAAATACCCCGATAATCAAATCGGGGGTAGGACTCATCTTTGTAACTCCACAAGGAGGGATAATGCGCTTTGCTTTCTCCTTAACAGAACCGAGGACGAACAACAAAGCCGAGTATGAAGCTTTGATAGCAAGCCTCGAGATCTCCATCGACATGGGGATTGAGAACCTCCTCATCTACGGAGACTCTCAGCTGGTCGTTAGTCAAGTAAATGGCGACTACCAAACGTGCAAACCCGAGCTGGTGAGGTATGGCGAGAAAGTACAACAACTGCTCGCTCAAATTCCTTCCTGTACTTTGGAAAGCATACCGCGCACGGAAAACAGCAAAGCAGACGCGTTGGCCAAGCTCGCTAAGGAACTGGCTGATGAGAACCTCGACGACGTAAGAATCGTGGTACAAAGCCGTCGGGTGCTCGCCCCAGCAGAAATATCTCCGGAATCATCCGAAGAAAAGGAAGCGACTGAGCAGATGACCTTGCAAATAAAAGACCGGGAAAAGGCCGAGGATTGGAAAGAAGTCTTTATAGACTACTTCAAATACCGTCGAACGCCCGAAGATGCGTCTTCAAATCATCAGCTTATAAAACGAGCTCTGTCTTTTGCCTTCGTCAACGATACTCTGTACAAGAGGTCATTTGACTCTCTGTGGCTGAGATGCCTAGGACCTAAAGAGGCAAAAAGGGTCGTTCAGGAAGTTCACGACGGACTCTGCGGTTCTCATCAAGCAGGCCCAAAGATGAAGTTGAAAATCAAGCAGTTGGGCTACTACTGGCCCACGATGATTCAAGACTGCCTCGAATATGCAAAGCAATGCTACTCATGCCAAATCCATGGGGACTTTATCCACCAGAATCCAAATCCACTCCATCCAACGGTGGCTAGCTGGCCATTCGAAATGTGGGGAACTGACATAGTCGGCCCCATCGAACCAGCATCGTCCAGGGGACATCGTTTCATCTTGGCGACGACTGATTACTTCTCCAAATGGGCAGAGGCAATGCCGTTGAGGGAAGTGAAAACGGAGAATATCCTCCATTTCTTCAAGACGCACGTCATTTATCGGTATGGAACTCCGCGACGGATCATTTCCGATAACGGGCCAGCTTACAGAAGCCACAAGATCAGTTGCTTCGCGCAACAACACAATATAGACTGGAGATATTCCTCGGTTTATAATCCGCGAGCTAACGTTCTAGCTGAAGCCTTCAACAAAACCTTGACAAAGATCATGAAGAAAACGGTGTCCCGAAATAAGAAGGACTGGTACGAGAGACTGCAAGAGGCTCTTTGGGCGTATCGAACTACGTTCAAGACGGCCACGAACACAACGCCATACGCATTGGTATTCGGTACGGAAGCAGTACTCCCCCTCGAGATAGAGCTACCTTCTCTACGAGTGGCAGTCCACTGCGAGTTGACGGACGAAGAAAATGCCCACCTTCGGCTTGAGGAGCTTGACGCCCTTGATGAAACCCGGCTCATAGCGCAACAAAATCTGAGGTCCTTAACCTTGACCGTGATGTCTTAAAACTAACATCGGACTGTGGAGTCCTTAAATCCACGGACTATGAGGTCCTTAACCTTGACCGTGATGTCTTAAAATTAACATCGGACTGTGGAGTCCTTAAATCCACGGACTATGAGGTCCTTAACCTTGACCGTGATGTCTTAAAACTAACATCGGACTGTGGAGTCCTTAAATCCACGGACTATGAGGTCCTTAACCTTGACCGCGATGTCTTAAAACTAACATCGGACTGTGGAGTCCCTAAATCCACGGACTATGAGGTCCTTAACCTTGACCGCGATGTCTTTAAACTACGATACCCTGGAGAACATCCCAAAGCGACCCTTGACCCCGTGAAATACGGATAAGGGTGACCTTACTCAGCACTTGTGGGTCCTCACGACCTGCAAGGAAGAAAACTCTCTTATGAGATCCTTACGACTCCCAAGGGAAAACCCGCTTAAGAATCCTCGCGATTCTTAAGAAGAACTTACACCTACGGGATCCTCTCGATCTGTAGGGAGAAAAACTCTTTATGAGACCCTCACGGCTCACAAAGATCAAAAGTCTTAGGAGGCGGATCTTAACCCTGAATCCTAAGCCATCGCTGCCCTGCAAGTAGGCCAAGATAAATTGTCTGCAGAACACATTCAATAGAAAGGGGACATACCATTGAGAAGAAAAAAATATGTCTTTTATTCATAACTAAAATGGATACAGGGTACAATTCATGAAAGAGCAAAAAGAAAATACTCTCATTCAGGAGTATGTACAAAGAGAAAGGAAAAGATATAAGCGATTTAGTAATTTCGCTAGCTCATCCTGCTTTTGCTGGGTCACGGCTTCATTATTCAGGATCGCCAGAAGACGAGCCTCCGCCTGAGCCTGCTGGGCCTGATACGAAGCAAGCCGGCTTTCAAGCTCTTTCTCGGTGGCCTTGTGAGCCTCGACCCTCTCGCGAGTGAACGTGGCAGCTTTATCAAGAGTCACCACCTCCATGATAGACTCTTGAAGCACCCGCCAGAGTTCGTATGCTTTGTTGGCCTTGGCAGTAAGATTAGCTTGAAGCTCGCTCAGCGCTTTAGAAGCCAGCTCCCTCTCCGAGAATTTACGGCCGAGCCTCTTCTCGCACGATGTCATGTTTGCCGCGCACCGCGCTATCAGCCCCCGCAAGTCCGCCTTTGCAGCCATGGCCTCCGAGGAAAGGCGGGAACATTCAAGTGCGTGCAAGCAAGCCTCCACCTGCCGACAGAACTCCACCCAGACTCGCACCACCTCTTCGCTATGGTAGGTGGCAAGAAAAGGAAGAGAACCGTTAGCCTCGGCAGCAAATGCTTCAGCTGTGGTCGCGCTGCCAGCACGAAGCTCCTCGATCAAAGACGACATGGAGACAAGGCTTAATTGGGCCAAGCGTTCTGAAGCTCGCAAAGCATAAGGGTCGGGCGGCATGGCGACACGCGATTCCAACGCTATTGGAACTAGCATGGCTGTTCAGAGTTGAAAAATGTTAGTAAGACTCTTAAGCAAAGGAACAAGTGAGGCTATATCGAAATGTCACTTACCTACGGTCATGCAAGTAGGAGCTGAAGGTTCCCCTGGCCCTTCGAGGACCTCGACCTCATCATCGGCCTCCAAAACTGTAGAGAACATCAATGTCAATACGCAAAATAACAACGATGCTATGAGAAATGATGAACAACACTCACCTTGTCCAGATGAGAGGACGATGCGTTGAGGGGATATCGCCTGCGGAGCTGCCATCTCCAGCAGACGCTGAAACGATTGCCGAGGAGACAGATCGGCAATGGAGGACGCCAGCCCGCGCAATTCTGAGAACACAAAAGGGTTAGACAACAGAAAGATTGCTAATGTAAAATGTTAAAGGTTACCTTCAACGCTCCTCCCATTCTGAGCCGGGGAGATAGCGGCCTCAACGGCCTCCGCCGTGACCTCGGGTTCCAACAAAGGAAGGGCAGTCCCGACTACCTCTCTTCCAGCCTCTGCGCCGCCCTCAGGAAGATTCATTAGGGCGGCGACCACCAAAGGGGCCTCACCAAAGGAACAAGCGCTCCGTGATCAAGAACTGCCACCGGAGGTTCTGTTGTAGGAGGAGCAGCCTCGTCAGCCCCCTCCACATCGAGCAATGCTTCATCGGGAATGTCAACAGGCTTTAGCTTCAATAAGCCCGTAGGGACCTCCCCCATCGTCGAAGATTCTGCACAATTCACACAAGAATAAGCATACTGTTCAGTTGATGAAACTGCACATTTGTATTACATTTTTCCTACCATTTTCATATTAAAAAAGGACTTTATTATGATATATTATACATATGAGGGTTTATGTGTAAATACACCATTTTCCATGTGTTAATATATTTTAATTAGCATTTGGTAAGAAAATGTTTGCAAATAAATCCATTGACCAAATCCTAGTAGAAATAGGTCTACTAAATATTATTTGAGATTATTGTGCAGAATTTTCCAAGTTGTTATGCAGAATTTATCAAACAAATTAATTTGTTGAAGAAAACTTGCCAAATTAAGAAGCAAAACTTGGAGACCAGGTCTGGAAGCAACCGAGAGAAGATTTCTGAAATATGAAGGTGCTTAGGATTGCCAAATGTCACAAAGACAGAAACCCCAAAATTTGATGAAGAGTTGTGATCAAATGGCCGCGGATCCGTGGCCATACCCCACTTTGGCCGCGGATCCGTGGCAGTATAGAGGAATCATTTGGTGAAAATTTTGGGCATCAATCTCTGCTGAATTTTACCAAGTTTCCAACTAAAAGATTCTGGCTTTGCACTATAAAAGAGCACCGAGAGCCTCTTGGAAAAGCTATCGAGCCGAAGAGATCACGAAGCCCCAGACGCTCACGCATCCAGGCTGATCATCAACTATTCGTCTACCTCCTTGGAAGAGATCGAGAAGCAAACTAGTCTTTGTAATCATTTTCTAAGGAATCAAAGTGTAGATTGTTCAAGTTGATTAATAAAGGTAGTTATTTTATTTAATTCTTTTGCATTTTACATTATGTTCTCCCTCTCTATCTTTTCATCTTCTTTTCCCAACATGCGCGAGTAATTCTCCGCTTGTTAGGGTTCGTAGGATTAGGGTAGGCTAATGGACGATGAAAATAACTAAACCCTTTTTAAGTCCTATAAAGTTTAGGAACTTTATCAAAAGAATTATTAACATCCTAATCGGGCGCGCTAGCAATTCTTTGCTAGTTCCGACCGCGATTAGAGATTAGATTAATGATTGTTTCGGTAAAGGCTATATATGAACGGAGTTCCGTGTCGAGATAAGGGTTAAGAGTGGGATTCCTTTTCCCTCCAGAAACCCTAATCTACACGCATCACCGTCGCTCTAGTTCTAAATCTATTAATGGATAAAAAGGGTAACTTTTAATTAATCGTCCATAACTACTAAATCCTAACGAACCCTACAATCCCCCTTATTATATTATCTAAATCTTTAAAATAATCTAGATCTATATTTTACATTCTTGTTTAACGTAGATCTAGAAACCATTGTATAAAACTCTTTGTTCCTCCTCTCTTTCTCAACACATCTAAAGTAAGAGTAAAAGGTTCCACGTTTCCCAGAGGACGACCCGTATTCATCTCGGTCTAGCTACGTGCGACACCGTTATTGATTGCGGTTAAACTACAAACACACTCTTTCGAACCAATCACATACATACATACAGGTGTAAACAATCTGAAAAGCTACCAAGAAGAACAAGAAACATACCAATGCGCAGGGAAGCCCTCAATATGGCTTCTTCAAGCCGATGCTCCTTTTCAAGGAAGCGTGCTCGCCGGGGTTCGAGGGTGGATTCATGGCCGCCGGTCCATAAGGAAAGCGCGTCCGCAGCATCCTCCGAAGCGGCCTGCTTCAGTGCCCTTTCACCCCACTCCTCCAAAGGGCCAATGAACCGCCGCCGGATCCATGAGGGGTCTTCATATAAGATCACGGCAGGATAAGGCTTCTTCGGAACCCTTGCATTCTGAGACTCATCTTTAGAACGCCGTATGGCCTCAGCCAACTGTGCGGCCTCTTCGGCAGCCGAGCCCGGGAAGAGAAGACCAGCTTCCGACTCTTGCACGACCAACGATTCGTCTGGAAGTATGGGATCAGACTCCATTAAAGAATCAAGTAGGTTGGTCGCCACCTTCCTTCGCCTCTTAGATTCAGAACCGGTCGCCGAGGACGACCGTTTCTTCCCCTTCAAAGCCTTAGTGCGGCGTTGGCCCACGTCACCCTCAACACCCTCACCCCGGGCCACAACTGGAGATGACACTGCCATCATCGATGCCACAGAGGGTGGTGCTGCCTTGGGTGGTGGTACTGTTACCGGAGCCCGTCTACCCCGCGACCGAGTACCCAGGGGCATACCAACTATTGGAGTAAGATCTACTCCCGACTCTCCAGGAATAAGCGCAGCGCCGGTATCCCTCAGGGGAAAGCGGACCGGGGCACGCGGTCGTAGCGTGGCTCCCGTGGCCGGAACCTGAATAGGGGCACCGTGGCCAAGAAGCACCCTTCTCTCCTCAATAATAATTGGGTTCACCCGATGGAGATACCAGCCCGTGAACGACCCCACGCATCGGGGAATGTAATCACCATCGGGGATCATAAACTAAGAACCGGTGTTCAGCCTCACAAAGTGGTGGGCGGCATCTCGGACGGTCTTGAGCGAAGGAACCGGCGCGACTATGAAAGCTTCAAACGGGACGCCCTGATCATAGCCAAACTGCCGGGCAAAGCGATGCGGATTGTACCGCATGAAGAGAGCCGCACTGTCCTGACGGAACACCAGGTAAACCGGTCTGATTGCGTATAAGTGTGCGGCTTCTCGGGGCTTCAAAGAGGGCGCGTTGTCTATCGACCGATCCCAAAGCGGCTGGGCTGAACCCACGGAAGAAGATAACACCTGATCATTAAATATTAACCCGCCAGCAGTAGCGTAAGGAGAAATCAACGTCCGAATAGCCCCGAATTAAGTTGGATCGGCGGCAGAAGCATCCACCAATCGCATAAGTCGTGGGAAGGGGTAGGCGTCGTAAAATGCGGGCCTCTGATGCATAGCGAAAGCCCCCAATACATGTATTTCGATCCAAGACGTGAAGTAATCAAGCGAAAAGTTTACTACATCCACGCCAGGAGTAGAAGTATTAGCTGCGGTGCCCAACCCGTGATAAAGATGCGCCAACGCCGGGATACCGACGGCCAACCGCGTCCCCTCAGCGATACAATGAGCCTGGTAGATAACCGAAGCCCTCATAAAGCGACGATGCATGCGGATGACAAACCAACTGAACCAGACACTGACAAACCCCATGAAGAACGTCTCCTCATCCATGCCGGGAGCTGCAATGGATTCGAAAGACATCGGTGACATAATGGGGATGTAGTACTGTGGTAGATCCGATTCAGTGGTCGGCAGCTTCTTCGGACCAAACCCAAAGGGGTCTTTGATGTTGGCGAACTTCGGAGCTGTCTTCGACAAGAAGTCCCTGCGAAGGAAACAAGCAATAAAGCTCTTGAAAGTAACACCCTGCTCTTCAGATTCGGTGAACAAACGATCAAAGATACCCGGTACCTTGATTAAGCTGGGACGCTTGTGGCGGACGGCGTTCTCAGCAGACAAGCCGTCAACCGGAGCAGGCTCGAGTTCAAAGACGTATTCATCAGAGGGCAGCAACTCCTCATAAAGCGTCCCTTGAATTGGCAGTCCCGAGATCTCATAGAACTCTCCCAAAGAGATCGAGACTTCTCTGTCCCCCAGAAGAAAAGTGTTGGTGGGGAGATTCCATTGATTCAGGAATGCCTTAACCCACCAGACATGCGGGGATTGATAATGGAAGAGTGACGCATATATCGCTTGGTAAAACCCGACCTTCTGCAGCCGCGCACGATGGGTAGCAAGGATATAGCGAGCCCAGAGGAGGTAGCCCATAGGGTGCCGAGGAGTGAGCCCTATCTTATAAATTTGTCCCATGGGTGGGCCTCACCCTGGCAAATGCGTCGTCCCAGGATATCTATAGCGGGGACTGGATGGTTCGGGATACCGGTCGTCGAAGGCTCAAGCCGTCCCGTCGGAGTCCAATTTGGCATCTCCACAGCAAAAACCGTCCTTAGAGGATCCATCGGCAAAAATGGGAAAGTGGGCTCTGTCGGCACTTCACAGAGGAAACTCCGGCGACCCCGGATAATATGGCTATACCAAGTTCCCCATAGAAGCAAGTTAGTGCAGTTCGGATCATGAGCCCAGATCATCGCCATCGCTTCCTCGTCAGATGGTGATTGAGGAAAACCTGCCTCCAAGCGAGTGAAGGGAAAGCACGGAACAGAAGACATTGCACCTGAAATCGAATAAAAGAAAACTGTCAAAAGCAAAGCAGCAATATATATGCATGCATGAACCTGAAGACAGTTGAAGAAAGCGATAGCAGACTCTTTTTATGGGACCATTGGCTACAAAACACATGGGCCCCACAGAATCAGGATGACGGCTCGTTAATAATGAGACCAAGCAGTTGTAATAAGACAAAGGGGATATCCTCATTAAATAAGAAGTGGGTTTCAAGTGGCCCTACACATCCCCTAGAAAACAAATCTACCTTGGACTCTACAACAAATCAAACAGGATCAAGGGAATTAAATTCCCACAGAAGACATCATTGCAAGATTCTGCTCCATTAATTACAGAAGGACAACCTAGGGCAAAGAGACCCTAAGAAGCCTCCATGCGAAGAAACTGACTTCTTCATAGGAATTAAATTCCTTATTGAGAAAAGGGAATTAAATTCCCAGAAACATTTTTGGGATGGAATTAAATTCCATGGATTTGAACCGCCATCATCATCTCCCTAAAGATCATACGAGCCCTAAAAGATCTACTATTGAAGATTAAATGGTTTCATATTTTGATTGAAAAGCTTAAAGAAAGGATGGGTTCCTGTTAAAAAGGGTAAAAACCCTTGCTTTGGATTTAAAATCCAGAGGAATGTGAAAGTTCATCGTTCATTCAAGAGCATTACCTGAAGAAAAGAGTCTTTTTGAACAGAGTTAAATTCTGAAAATGTTTCAAGGCAAAGAACTAAGCTCTGGAAGAAGAGAATTAAATTCTCAGAAAAAGTTTGCAAGGAGGAAGATAAGCAAAAGTGGAAGCGTTTCTGAAATGACCCCTATATTTATAGGATGTGATGGAGACGCTTCATCTCCCCAAATCCCTAGAGAAATCCAACGGTCACAAAAAGTGACAGCATTGCACTCACGTGCAGACACATGAAAACAACGCTGTGGGGGCATTTATTTCCTGATTTAAAATCAGGAAAACTTATGGAGGAGGCATCACGTGCTAGCACGTGACCAGCGGTCACGTGTTGACACGTGACATTTAAAAGCAGCGGCAAAAGGCAGATTCGCTCCCTGTTTAAATCAAAGAAAAGGCTCCAGAAAAGGTCACGTGCGCACACGTGACCAGGGGTCACGTGTTGGCACGTAACGGCTGAGCAGCGGCCAGAGAACAGAGCGCAAAAGGAGAAGAAAGGCCCGTTCCAGGGGTCACGTGGCCACACGTGACCGGCTTTCAAAGCCTCTTTATTTAACAGAATTAAATTCTGAAAGCATTCAAATCTTTCCAAAAAAGAATGATTATTTGGAACCGTTGGATTAAAGATCTAAAGGTGATTAAATGTCACCTATTTATGGAAAAATCTTAAACTTGGAAAGATTTCCCCTTAAAATCTAACTGAAATAACAAAGGGATATCTTTGGATTTAAAATCCAATGGTGAATAAAATTCACCTAATGATCCAAAGGTCCAGATGAATGATGAATGTAAATCAAATCTCTCAATAAACAAATCAAATCTTTCAATCAAAGATTCACTAAAACTGATTGATTTTCTTCCTTCTCCTATAAATAGGAGCCAAGAAGAATAGAGACATACAGAGAGAGAGAAATAGAGCCTTGAGATTTTGGGAAGAATTTGATCCTCTGCAAAAGAAAACCTTAGATAAGAAGGGAGAGGCTTAAAAAAGAGAATTTAATTCTTAAAGAGTTTAACTCTGATACAAAAAGAAGAACTTAATTCTTTCTCTAGCAGAGGATCTGCAAAGTGCACATCTCCTCATGAATCGAGAATTTAATTCTCATTGGGTTGAGATCCTGCCATGCAGATCCAAAGCAAAGAAGGGGAATGGAAGTTTGAGAATTTAATTCTCACAGAACTATAGGAATTCAATTCCTTTGAGATAAAATTAGGGTTCAACCCTATGTTATGGGAATTTAATTCCTTCAAAATGGACAGAACCAGGGTTTAACCCTAATTAAGAACTTAATTCTATCAAAATAACAGGAATTTAATTCCTTTAAAAAAAAAAAGGGAAATTAGGGTTTAACCCTATGATAGAATTTAGTTCTTCACATCTATGAGGAATTTAATTCTTACAGAAAAGAAACTAGAGTATAACTCTATCTAAGAATATAATTCTTCAGAAGAAAGTGGGAATTTAATTCCTCTAAAGTTATTATTAGGGTTTAACCCTATGAAGAATTTAATTCTTAAAAAAGATAAACAAACATGCAAAGAAGCAGGGTCACGTGCTACCACGTGACCCTTGAAAAGTTCCACAGAGAAGGGCTTTGAGGCAACGCCTCACGTGCCCCACGTGACCCCTTGGCAGAAGCTCTAACAGACAAACATTTAAATGCCCATCACGTGACAGCACGTGATGCTCCAAAGTATTCAATACTTTTGGCAGAATAAAATGAATTGAGGGCGCTCTCACGTGCTACCACGTGAGCCCTCTTGCCTTAGTGTTTAACACTAAAGTTGAAACCTCTATATCCAGTGTCCAACACTGATTTTCTTAGTGTTTAAACACTAATTTGGAAAACTCTATTTACAGTGTTTAACACTGACTTTCTTAGTGTTGAACACCAACTTGGAAGACCCTGTTTCCAGTGTTTAACACTGATTTGCCTTAGTTTTAAACACTAATTTGAAATCTCCATTGCCAGTGTTTAACACTGATTTGCTTTAGTGTATAAACACTAATTTGAAAGCCATGTTGCTAGTGTTTAACACTAACTATCTTTTAGTGTTAAACACTAACTTGTCAATCTCACTCCCAGTGTTCAACACTGTTGGTCTTTAGTGTTTAACACTAACTTTAGCCCAATTGGCTAAGTTTCTAGAGGCAAAACCTCTCCTTCAATGGACCAACAGAAAGCCAATATTCTAAAAATGATTGGACTTATCCCAAGCTGGCCATAAGTTCTCAATTCGAACTTAACTGGGCTAATGGGCTCATAACATAATTAATTGGTCTTGGTCCCAAATTGGGCCAAAGACTATTTAATCTACCTTGGTTCAAGGGTACATCTATTCACTCCTTTGATGCTTGGCGTTGTAATTCCTCAACGTCTTCAAAGAGGTAGCGGGTCCCGATGACCATACATTGATACGGACTGTGGGGTCCTTAAACTCATGGACTATGAGGTCCTTAACCTTGAACGTGATGTCTTAAAACTAACATCGGACTGTGGGGTCCTTAAAATCATGGACTATGAGGTCCTTAACCTTGACCGTGATGTCTTAAAACTAACATCAGACTGTGGGGTCCTTAAACCCATGGACTATGACGTCCTTAACCTTGACCGGAATGTCTTAAAACTAACAATGGACTATGAGGTCCTTAACCTTGACCGTGATGTCTTAAAACTAACATTGGACTGTGGAGTCCTTAAATCCACGGACTACGATGTCCTTAACCTTGACCGCAATGTCTTAAAACTAACATTGGACCGCAATGTCCTTAAACTACCTATCGACCGCAATGTCACTAAACTAAACAACATGGCTCCCTTAATTGCTCTCTTGTCGGATCTAAACGATCCCGTTAAGTTGATCTTAGTCTAAAAACTAGGCTGACGTATCCTTAACAAACGTTTAAGTCGATCTTAGTCTCAAACGAGACTAACGTATCCTTAAACCCAAACCCCCAAACCCAAATCTAAGATAATACGGATTTGGACTAGTCCACGCCCTACGGGCGACGACATAACTCAGTCTCCGTATACAATCCACGGGCAACCAAACACAAAATAAACACACACGACACGAAGTGATCATCTGGAGAAGGAGAAAGTTGCTACCGCAATACGGTAGTGTAATTAACTGCAGGGGCTTGCGCCTGCAGGGAAGAGCGTCCCCACAATCAAAAACCCCTCAAGCGAGGGGGAATCTGACGAAATCTGCTACATCGGACGCATCCGTTTAAACCTTCGATACATGGCGCCATAAATCAACTTGGCATCTTCGGAGAGGTAGACGGATAGCACCAATTAGCATCTGCCCCGAATTTCAGGCAAGACGTCCGTCGCGCCGTCTTTCAGAGGGGAACAAGCCTAGAGACTATCTCGGAGCCACGGTAAAGTCCCTAGTTCCAAGTCTCGACCGCTACATCTACAGCCTAGAGACCCACAACAGCGTTCCTCCTCATTCCAACAGGATTCAGACGCGACAATCAACCTCTGAGCATCGGCAGAGTCCCTAGTTCCAAGTCTTGACGGCCACATCTACAGCCTGGAGACCCACAACAGCGTTCCTCCTCATTCCAGCAGGATTTAGACGCGGCAATCAACCTTGGAGCCACGGCAGAGTCCCTAGTTCCAAGTCTCGACGGCCACATCTACAGCCTGGAGACCCACAACAGCATTCCTCCTCATTCCAATAGGATTCAGACGTGACAATCAACCTCGGAGCCACGGCAGAGTCCCTAGTTCCAAGTCTCGACGGCCACATCTACAGCCTGAAGACCCACAACAGTGTTCCTCCTCATTCCAGCAGGATTCAGACGCGACAATCAACCTCGAAGCCACGACAGAGTCCCTAGTTCCAAGTCTCGACGGCCACATCTATAGCCTGGAGACCCACAACACCGTTCCTCCTCATTCCAGCAGGATTCGGACGCGACAATCAACCTCGGAGCCACGGCAAAGTCCCTAGTTCCAAGTCTCGATGGCCACATCTACAGCTTGGAGACCCACAACAGCGTTCCTCCTCATTTCAGCAGGATTCAGACGCGACAATCAACCTCGGAGCCATGGCAGAGTCCCTAGTTCCAAGTCTCGATGGCCACATCTATAGCCTGGAGACCCACAACAGCGTTCCTCCTCATTCCAGTAGGATTCAAATGCGACAATCAACCTCGGAGCCACGACAGAGTCCCTAGTTCCAAGTCTCGACGGCCACATCTATAGCCTGGAGACCCACAACAGCGTTCCTCCTCATTCCAGCAGGATTCAGACGCGACAATCAACCTCGGAGCCATGGCAAAGTCCCTAGTTCCAAACCTCAACGGTTCATAGACAACCTAGAGACCACTTCGACATTCATCTCATTACAGCAGACACAACGTCAGTAAAGCGGAGCCATGGCAAAGTCCCTAGTTCCAGGACTCGGCGGTGCACAAACAACCGAGAGTCAACCCCTGACCCCGTATGGCTAAAGTCAATCCTGACCCCATATGGCCAAAGTCAACCCCTGACCCCGTATGGCTAAAGTCAATACTGACCCCATATGGCCAAAGTCAGCCCCTGATCCCGTATGGTGTTCATATCAGATTTTTGCATTATTATATTCCCCATTCTTAATCATATTGCAAATAAATAGGTGCTTTTGATCCATGTCTGCTAAATAGTTGCAGGTTACAGGTTCTCGGAACAATACAGTGAAAATGATGAAAAGACGCTACGAAAGTGAGACTACGACCAACAAATAGAAGAATCTTTATGATGCCGCCTACAGTTTAAGGAACAAATGATGATCAATGAACAATTCGATTTCACAAAGCACGAAGGCAGCACAAGATTCAAGATTTCAACACGAAGCGAACGGTAAAAGTCCACAACATTCTGCACTGTGGAAATCTGGAAGAAACTAGAAGACATTCTGAGAAACCAAGTGAAGAAACCAGAAGTAAAATGCAACATGAAGTATACCTGAGAAAATGAGCCAGAGAACATCCAAGATGGCCGTGGATCCGCAGCCGTGCTGTGCACGTGTCGGCGCGTGTCGGTGCGTGTCAGTGGAGTCGGTGCATTGACCCGGTTTTCTTAGGGTAGTTTTGTAAATTCAGATGCGGATCAGATGTAAACCCTAGGGTTTCTATTATCTATAAATAGGAAGCCTACAGCTCTTTTTGGAGCATGCCTCTTTTTATTTTCCTAGATTAAAATTTTCATTCCTTATAATTGTCAAAGAGTGCATCAATAAAAAGTAAGTTTTTTATCTTGAATTTCTTATTATCTGCAAATTTTATTTCTCTACAATTTTTATCTGCCGTAGTTATTTTCCGCAAGTTAATTAGGTTATTAAAAGAAAATCACAAAAATGAATTCCTTTGTTAATTCCCTAATGAGTGAGTAGTTCCTCACTTGTTAGGGTTAGGTTTGGGGAAGGTTTGAGAGATGAAAATCTCTCACTCCTTTCTTGCCCGTTCAATATTTTAAAAATAGGGCTCTATGCAAACCAAACACACACCGTTCACTACGGCACCCTATCCCACGAGCTAGCGGTGATTCCCTAGTTAAGACCAGTTGTGATTGATTTCCATAGAGGTAGGGCTATGAGTTAAGAAAGGACGGACAAGGGCCAAAAGGAAGAAACCTAGTTTCTTCCTGATCGTGCTAATCCCCTTTGTTAACTATTACCTTAACACCTAAAGTTCTTAATTAGGGCAAAGAAAGCGGTGAGAAGAATTGACTTTCCAAACTAACCTAATCCTAACCCTTGCAAGGTTTTAATCCAAATCAATTTCAACCTCAGTTTTTATAGAAAATCAAAACCTACCACAAATAAGATTGACTCTTTAGAACAACTAGAAAATACACGTTTTCCCTGTGGACCGGCTAGCTATCAAGCGACACCGTTCTTGATTGCGGTTAATTCTTTGATTTCAAAACGCATACGCGAAAATCTCCTACCAATCAAATGGCGACGTTGCCGGGGATAACGGTAATTATTTTCTTTTTGTAATTTCGGGTTAATTAAAAATTAAAAAAAAATCATAAAAACTGAAAAATATAAATAAAAAAAATTATCATCTTGTTATTTTTTGAAGGGTTTTCGTGCGAATTGTGCAGGATCGGAAAGACGAACAGATTCAGATCTGGAAAAATCCAGCGAACAAAACAGTAAACAGCAGATCTGAACAAACAGAAGAGAACCACAACAGACAACAGAAGAAGATTGGAGGCCTGAGTCTACTCTTCAACCACGGAACTGCCGCAATATTGTGCATCCGACCGTGGATCCGCGGCGCCCTGCTGACGTCAGCTTTCCAAAACTTCTCTGTAAGCATTCTTTTCCTCTCTTCTGTCCTCTGAAATCCTCTTAAAACTTTTCCTGCAGGGTTCTTTGCGCAAAAACTTCTCCCCCTTCTCCAATAACTTGATTTTGTGCAGGATTCTTTGCGCCGCAAATAAAAGGAAAAAAATTTGGCAAGTGTTTTGGATTTTTGTGTGTTTACTGCTTTGCATTTTGAAAACGAATTTTTAAGGGGCTATAACACAAATCCAGATTGGGTGGGGATTTCATTGCCCTTCCTAGGACCCCAAAAATCACAAAAAGCATTTGCATCAACCCTCGAGTTAATAAAAAAATATTAGACTCGGCCAATAAGGACTATCGTGCTTATTAGGACAAAGGAAAGGTTGTAGGCATCGGTCGTTTATCTAAACCTGACTTTGTGGTGCCTAGGATAGACAAGTAGGAAAGGTAATTTTAAAAGGCCCGTCTCACGGTGATTCGTGAGCGGATCCCTCCTTTCTTTACTTGTGCTTACCTGGCCACAATTGGCGGTGAAGAGGCGATTTGAGGATCTCACAATTTGCCCTTTGGAACAATTAGGAGCAGTCTAGTTGACTTAGGAGACCCTAGCTCTAGGCTTGATTATGCATATTGTGATTGCTTGAAAGTGTGTCTAAACTCCTTATAAAAATCTTTTGCAAAAACTCCTTATAAAAAATTTTAAAAAAAACACAAAACAAAATTTTTACAAAAACTTGCCATTTTGTCGCTAGAAATCCATTGCACCCCACATTCTCTCATTGACGTTTTCTTACCCCCACCTTCTGTTTTACTTTTTGACTACACTACACCTCGTTAGTGTATGTCCGGTTGGACTAGGGACACTAGCGCCCGTTTAGTCCGTATCTCGTTAGTGCCTACTGACGACGCTTTTGACTCCGAAGTCGAAATTCCCTCCACTTCTTTACCTTCATCTTCATATTCATCATCTTCTAAGGAGATGTCGGGATTCAATCCTAACAACCCCTTACCTACGGGACTGATTCCACCTCAACTGGGTGCAAATAACCCACCACACCCTCCTGTTGAAACGCCCCAACGAATCACGTTCCAGGATCTTTTCTATCCCATCCGCACCGCACTTCCCACTTGTCTTTCACTTCCACCGGCTAATGGGAATAACTTTGAAATTAAACCCCACTTCATCAATAGGTTGCCCAAATTTCACGGGCTGGAATCCGAAGATGCCTACATCTTCATTAACAAATTCCAGAATGTTTGCGCAATGATGAAGACCACACAACTTTCTGATGATGCTATAAGGCTACGTATCATTCCATTCACTTTATATGACCTAGCTGAAAAATGGTTATATAGCACAGCATCACACTTCATAAAAAATTGGGAAGAGTTTGTTAAGGTTTTTCTAAAAAAGTTTTGCCCACACCACAAGACCGCGAGAATTCGCAATGAAATTATTCAATTTTCCCAGCTTCCTACCGAATCTTTTTGGAAGTATTTTGAAAGATTTAAAGACCTTCTTATTCAATGCCCTCACCACGGTATCGAGAATTGGCAACTTTGCCAAACTTTATACGAAGGACTGAACCCAGCAACTAAGCAGTTGTTGGAAACCATTTGTCAAGATCACTTTCTTACAAAATCTAATGAGGAAGCTTGGCAATTTCTCGACGATTTTGCTGAACAAACATTTCAGTGGGAAAGCACTAAGACCACTTCATCTACTTCATCAGGTCAGTCTAGGGCAGGCATACATCAACTTGATATGTCGATTGCAATGAAGGTCGAAATGGCTGCACTTACAAAAAAGCTAGAAGCAATTGAGAGCGAATTCTCATCGCCTTCTCCTGCCCCAGCTTTATCCCTACGCACTATTTGTGCTTGTTGTTCGGATCCGTCCCATCTAACTGAAGAGTGTTCTTACAACCCACATGTTCAAGGACAAGATCAAGTCAATGCTGCCTTTCAGCAAAGACAAAGATATAATCCATACTCTTCAACTTACAATCCTGGATGGAGGAGACATCCAAATTTTGCTTGGAACCAAAATCAACAACAATTCCAAGGCAATAACAACTTTCAGAGGCCTCCTCCACAATAACAAGCCCCTCAACAAACTCAATATCAGCAACCTTTCCAACCCCAACTTTACCCAAACCAAATGAACAATTTTGTACCAAACAACTC
The DNA here is from genome assembly GCA_030015575.1 of Agapanthus africanus. Lineage (NCBI taxonomy): Eukaryota > Viridiplantae > Streptophyta > Magnoliopsida > Asparagales > Amaryllidaceae > Agapanthus > Agapanthus africanus. The sequence goes on along the minus strand of CM057338.1, from coordinate 6,789,143 downwards.
TTATCCTCAAAACAATTTTGTTCAGCCGAATAACGATGAGGTTTCCTCGCTAGAACGATGTCTGGATGCGTTTTTAAAACAATCTACACAATCCTCAGCAAGCATCCAGTCTTCCATCCAGTCTTTGGTGCAACACACTGCTTCACATGATTAGAGCATCAAAACAATTGAAGCCTAAATTGCATAACTAAATGCCGCGTTAAGCGAGCGAGAAAAGGGAAAGCTTCCGTCTCAACCATTGCCAAATCCCGGTCACACACACAACGCACATGTTGCTTATGAACAATAAAATCATAATGTGAATGCTGTGACTACGTTGAGATCTGGAAGAGTGTTGCACAATAATATGGGTATTAGTGATGACACCCCGGCCGCTGCATCTTCATATTCTTCATCTTCTTCTTCTTCTTCTTTTTCATCATCTTCTTCATCTACTTCCGAGCATGTTCTTCATTCTTCACAAGGCTATACTTCTTTTACTAATTCGAACGGACCCACATCTCACTCCACGAAAACACCAACACTGGGATCCGTTCCAACTCCGCAATCTACTCCACAAACATTGGACTCAACGAATTTTCAAAATATTCCATTTCCAAACAGGTTGAGATCCAATAAACCAACTCCACAAATGGAGAAGATTGTGGAGTTATTTAAGCAAGTTAACTTTAATATTCCTCTGTTGGATGCAATCCAACAAGTCCCTTCTTACGCTAAAATCTTGAAGGACTTATGCACCAAGAAGAGGAAATCACAGGTACCTAAGAAAGTTTTCTTAGCTAGTGCTGTGAGCGATGCTCTCACTTAACCTTTGCCCCAAAAACGAAAGGACCCTGGCTGTCCAACAATTTCAATAACTATTGGGGATAAGAACATCAACCGCGCACTTTTAGATCTTGGTGCCAGTGTTAACTTGCTTCCCTATTCCGTATATGAGCAATTAGGCGTTGGAGAGTTGAAACCCACACATTGTACTCTCCAAATGGCCGACCGATCCATCACCCATCCTAGGGGTGAGTCAGAGGATGTGTTGATTAAGGTAGGGGACTTCATATTTCCTGTTGATTTCATTGTTATGGACACACAGCATGTGGCTAACCCACGGAACCAAATTCCGGTGATCCTCGATCGACCATTTTTGGCCACTTCCAATACTGTTATCAACTATCATAACGGCTCTATGACTCTATCCTTCGGGAAGATGTCAAGTGAGTTTAACATTTACAAGATGGGAAGTCTCCCTGCCGAACCTTCTGCTCATGCATGTTATGTCGAATTAATGGGTGTCGACAGCAGCGAATTTGATCAGCTTCAGGATACTGATCTAGACTCTTTTCATACGTTGTTTGACCCAACTATGTATTATACACATACGGACTCTTCCATTAAGTTGTCCGGGTCAACATCTACAGCTGTTTATGAATCTTTCATGGAGTCTAGAGATCGCCCTACTCTTTCGGATGACATTATTCTTCGGGGTATCGATGAAAGCTTTGTAGAAATTTTCGCTGATGAACTCGCATATTTAGCAAACACGGGTGTTGAGATGAATCAATTCCAAAAAGAAATTGAACCTCCGCCCCTTTTTCTTGACAATCACAAAAATGCGAGTAATCCATCGTCACAATCACTTTGTCGTCTCTTCAAATTGAGATGCAATCCATTTCTATTACACCACTTATCTCTTCCCCACTTCTTCGTGATTCTAGACAACATACTCTTCCACCAACCGCTGTGTTTCACTGATAAATTCTTCGAATTGTTGGTATTGACTTTTGGCCTTTGTAAAGCTTGGCATTGACTTATAACTTTGTTTAATTCAAGTTTGGGGGAGATTATGTTGGCTCTAGAAACAAAATGATTTTTTTCCAACCGTATGATTGGGGGTACGTTTACCACTTGTAAATATAAAAAAAATATTTTGGGGTATTTTTGTAAATTTCCAGTTTTAATAAAATAAAAATAAAAAAACAAATAAACAGGGGAGTGCCGACAATTTTGACCCTCTTGGTGTAGCCTGACAGTTAGGACACTGTCAAGTTTAAGTTTGGGGGTGTGCTCGGTAAGGTTTCTTCCTTCGCATTCATATGTATAATTTTGCATTTGCATACTTATTTTAAAACCCATAAAAAAATTGAAAAATTTTAAATCATAAAAATTGAAAAGTTCAATTTTGGCCATATTTGATTTAAGTTTGACAAGACGGTTAACTAGTAGGAAAAAACTAGATCCTAAATTTAGTAAATTAAAAACCCTAAAAATAACCTTTCTTAAAATTTAACGGTAGAAAATATATGTCCTTGTGGTTTACTTAGAAATAGGCAAATTTTGAATTCAGTTCTTGGGCTAAGTCAAAACAAGGGAGGAGTATTGAAACTTTTATTGAAGTGTAAGTCTGAAAAATAATTCTGAATCTTAAGTTTAAATTCTGAAAATATATACCCTACAACTTGCACAAACACGCACCTTGAAATTTGGAATAGTAGAGGATACCTTGAAATGCTCTTGTCTAAAATCCTTAGTATGAAGGAAAATAAAATTATAAGTATGAACAAAGAGATATAAAAAAAATGAACACTGGTTTTGTAATTACTTAAGGCTGCGTAAAATAAAAAATATATAGTAAGGGTGCTTTATCAGCTAGTGCCTTAGACCAACTGGTTTGGGAGTCACTGCTAAAGCCTTAGGTATTACAAGACGAGGAATTACGCCTTAATGCGCAAACACATTTTGTAATCGGTCGTTAGTACCTCAAGAAGTATTAACGGTCGCATGAACGATGTGTGAGCAATTTCATCTAAAATTCACCAACTAAAAGTACTTTGGATAATGGACAAGAGTATAATAGCTTGAATTGAATTTCCAAGTGTAGGGGTGATATATACACACACGTAGGGGTATATGATTAGGGTTTGGATGAGAGATAGGAATGAAAAATAGGACTTATATTTTCAGTAGAGATGATAAAAATTCCTAAATTGAGATGGAACCTTAGAAGGAAAATTCAAAAGATGCTTGATCAGTCGAAAATAATGTATTTTTAACACGGCAATTTCCCCATCTTTTGCACTCATTTAGAAGTGTTCGGTATCCATATTTCACATATTAGCAAATCAATCGTTAAATATCATATTTCATGTGTTAGACTCTAAAACCGGCACTATAAAGGAAATTGACTGCATTTTATGGCATCGCATCATCTCTGTATTTGCGCAACACTTGTGTCAAGATTTGTGCAGGAAATTGCAGGAGCAAAGGCAAAAGAGCTGATCAAAAATACGCCAACTCAATGATTTCAGATCTGGTAGCAATTCAGAGGAATTATACAAATCAGTATATCCTAAAAAGGCCCAAGAATCAGCCCAAGCCTGTACCAGAAAGCCCAATCCACAAGGCTCATAAACCGCCGCGGATCCGCGGCGGGAGCCTGCTTGCGCCGCGGATCCGCCGCATTCTTGCCATGTCAGCAGTTTATTTTTAGGGCATAATTCCTCTCTCAGTCCCAGAAGCTCATAAAGACACGTCAAATTCCAGAATTATCTCGAAGCTTCTACCAGATCAGCAAAGATCATTAAGCAAGGCTAATCTTAATTAAGCTCCTAACAATCTATTTCTAGAAGCTCCCTCCTAACTAATCACATCTAGAAGCTTCTCCTCTAACTAACTTTTGGAGGGAAATTAAAATTTCATCTAACAAACTTTTGGAGGGAAACTTAGAATTTGAAATCCTAGATCTAGGGTTTTGATGGCTATAAATAGGAACCTAGATCTAAGGGTTGGTGGTGTTCAATCTTTAATCTTCATTAGTTACCTCAATTCTCCATCTTCTTCCACAAGTCTAGTGACAAGGCTTGTGCGAAACCCTAACCCTAATTCCAATCCAAATTCAAGATCTTGAGTACCAATCAAGCAAGAAGCCTTCAACCTTTTAGGAGCCGAGCCGATCTTCAATCGGGCAAGTGATCCAAGCCGATCCGCGACCCACTGAGACGAGCGAAGCCAAATCGACGATCGAGTTCTTCCTCTTGTAGTTCTTGAGCGAATGTAATGAAATTGTTGATATAAATAAAAGGTGAAATTCTTTAATCTTGCTTTCTTTTAATTCTTGCATCATGATTAGATCTCAATTTGTGATTGTAGTTCTTGTTGTGATGTTTGAGTAAAACTCCGCTCGTAAAGGAGTCGAGACGATCAATAGAATGATGATGTAACAAATCTTAATACGATTTTTAAGTCCTATGAGTTTTGTAAACCCTAGCAAGTTCAAGAATCGATGACCTAGTTTTGTTGCGATACTTTCTTGATTGTGATCGCTCGAAATTAGGGATCTACGATCGTTTCTTGAATTTACTAGAGGCTAGAAATGAATGATATCGATGAAAGAACAAGGGATAAGATGAAACCCTAGTTTCACTAGAAATCCCTAATTCTTGTCGATCATCATCGATCTAGTATCAATTCATCGAAGGATAAGATACGTAATTGTAAGATTACATCATATCTATAGATCCGATCGATTCCTACGAGCCTCATTTTGATTCTTGATGTTTGGTTTGGAAAAATCATCAAACTATCAATTCTTGATTCTATCTTTTTCTTGTTATTAGATCTTTATTTTCTAATTCTTGAACTTCAAATATAAATCATGAATTGTTTTGTTTTCTTTTCTTTAAACTTTCGACTCATCTAATTCAAAAGACGAACTATTACACTGTCCCTGTGGACGATCCGCACTTACTAACGCGCTACAATCGACACCGCTATTGATTGCGGTCAAAATATTTTTGGTTGTGATTTCTTTACAATTTTCATACTACACATCGAGAAATTCTTTTCAATCAAATGGCGCCGTTGCCGGGGATAGTGCGCTAATTGTTCGTATTTTGAAATTTGAGTTGAAAAATTTATTCCATTAAAATTTTTAGATCAAAATTCGCGCAAACACTAATACGTGTTGTTGTGATTTGATTGCGAGGAATTCTGGAATTTGTGGAGCTGTGGAAATTTTTTTTTGAATATTCCAGAGAGCTCAGGAGACAATTAGAAACAATACTAAAAATTTCCGTGCAGTGATCGCTTCAAGGGACCGCGCTTTCGCGGCATTAGCGCTCATTTGCGGCGGATCCGCCGCGTTCTGACGTCATCATTACACCAAAATTTCTCAGGTATCTTCTAATTTTCTTATATCCTCCTCTATCTGCTCCAATTAACAATTTCTTGCAGGTTTCTTTGCAAATAATCGCAGCGCGCAAAAAGCAAATTAAAATTTGTGCGTGTTTTGATTCTTGGTTGTTTGCATAATTAATACGGAAATTAAGGGGCACGACCAAATCCAGATTAGGTGGGGAGTTCATTACCCTTCCTAAACCCCGAAAACCACAAACTTGCATCCGCATTTACCTCATTATTTAAAAGAAATCTAGAGATGACTCTAAGGACCGTCGCGCTCAATTAGGACAAGAGAAGGCCGTGGGTAATTCATTGCTTATCCGCGTTTTCTTGTGGTGTCTAAGGCGAGTGTGTCTAAGGCTAGTGGTTTTTAATTAGGCCCACTACTTTCGTAGTGGAGTACCTTCCCACTTACCTGGCACTTATCCGGCCACAGGGGGACAAAGAGGCAGTGGAGGATTCTATCCTGCGACTTGTCTTTTGGCAGTTAGGAGCGGTCTAGAGCCGGACCTAGGTGACCACTAGATTCTAGGGTTTTTATGTGTTGCATTTGTTGTGTTGCATCATATTTTCAAAAGTCCGTATCACTTTTCAAAACAAACACCGTATTCATTCATCATTCCCCTAATTATAAATTCACGCTGCCACTTGTACTAACCCTTTTTAGTGCAAGATAGGCTGGACAACGGGATTCTAGTTCCTATTTGTCCGCGTCCCCCGATCGACCCTAAAGTCGGTATTTCTACATTTACCCTTTCTTTTACCTACCACCACACCCACATCGATGGATCCACCTCCATCGAACTTCTTTACCACTACCCTGCCGCCGTCCGTTGGTGCGCAGAATCCACCTCGCATCTCTCTTCAAGAGAGATGCTATCCTACACGAGGCCCACTTTCCACCTGTCTTTCCATTCCACCAGCCAACGGGGAAAATTTTCAAATAAAACCCCAGTACATCAACCTTCTACCAAAATTTCACGGTCTCGAGTCTGAGAACGCATACGTGTTTATTACCAAATTTGAAAACGTATGCGCAATGATGGGTACTTCACAGCTTTCTGTGGATACTTTACGTCTTCGTCTTCTCCCATTTACCTTGTGCAATTTAGCCGAGAAGTGGCTATATAACACTACCGCACATTCCATTTCAAATTGGGACGAATTCTTCAAAGCATTCCTTAAGAAATTCTACCCACATCATAAGACAGCTCGAGTCCACAGCGAAATCTATCAATTCACCCAGCTTCCAAATGAAACATTTTCAAAATGTCTTGAACGTTTCAAGGATCTGTTAGTCCAATGTCCACATCACGGCATCCCGAAATGGGAATTATGCCGAATCATTTATGAGGGCATTACTCCTTACACAAGACAGACCCTTGAATCCATGTGTCAAGGCAACTTTATGACCAAAGATAATGGGGAAGCCTGGAATTTTTTAGAAGATTTCGCTGAAAAATCTTTACAGTGGGAGGGTGTAAGTCAATCGTCTAGGGATGGCAATGATATTTCCATAGGAATTAGAGCAGAAATTTCAGCTTTACACAAGAAACTCGAGACTATGGAAAACAAATTTTTAGCCGCCACCTTAAGTCAAATATCACTCTCCAAAACTGTATGTGGCTGCTGTTCTGATCCGTCTCACTTGACGGAAGAATGTCCGTTTCAAGGTCATGAGCATACCAATGCCGCATTTCAAAGACCTAGAAACGATCCATCTTCATCCACATATGATCAGGGTTGGAGGAATCACCCTAACTTTGCTTGGAACCAATCACAATCTCAAAACACTGTTCCAACCCAACACAATTTCCAAAGGGTCCCTCCACCACAACAGCAGCCACCACTTCAATTGAGTCAGCACCCCTTTCAAGCACAAAACTTTCAAAATCCGGTCAACACACCTGCACCATCTAGTCCTTTGCAGTTGACCGGGACGGATGAATCCTATTCATTTGCACAATGCATGAATTTGGTCTTAACAAATCTCATGCAAGTATCGGATGAAATAAAGACTTCTGTCGATTATATAAAGAAAAACTCTGCGTCCCAAAGCGAGAGTATTAAATCGATGGAAGAAGAAATTGCACGATTGAAAGCCGAAATGAGTGCAAGAGAGAAAGGGAAACTTCCAGCTCAATCTTTACCCAATCCTGGCTATTCACATCATGTGGATGCAATCACGTTGAGATCTGGAAGAATGCTTGACATTCACGTTGGGGAAGAGTTTGATGATACTGATAAATCAATCAATAACACCCCGGCTGAGACCTTTCCTCACACACACCCTTCTAATTCTGACCCCAGTTCTTCTACCCCACCACCTTCTCACGAGCCTATTCTTCGTTTCCCAAAAGGCTCGCCACTTCAGCCCACCTCTTTTACCCCTCCACGGACGATCTCCACTTCTATTTTGGGATCGGTTCCACACACACACTTCCTTCTCCTATGATGGACCCAGCACTTATTGCTAAAGCACCTTATCCGAATCGATTAAGGGCTAACACACCGAGTCCACATATGGAGAAGATCATGAACATGTTTAAGCAAGTTAACATCAACATCCCTCTCTTAGATGCCATCCAACAAGTTCCGTTCTATGCGAAAACCCTTAAGAACTTGTGCACTAGGAAGAGGAAGACTCAAGTGCCTAAAAAAATTTTCATGTCAAGTACTGTAGACACGGCTTTTCCCCAACAATTACCACGGAAACGTAAGGACCCTGGTTGTCCTACTATTTCCATTTCTATTGGGGAGAAACACATCAACCGTGCGTTACTTGACCTTGGCGCTAGTGTTAACTTACTTCCTTACTCGGTATACGAGCAACTAAGTATCAGAGTGTTAAAGCCCTCGAGCATAACTCTCCAGATGGCTGACCGATCAATTACCAAACCTAGGGGTGAACTGGAGGATGTGTTAATAAAAATCGGAGAATTTATATTCCCGGTAGATTTTATTGTAATTGATACACAGCCTGTAGCGAACCCACGGAATCAAATTCCGGTGATTTTAGGTCGCCCCTTTTTGGCCACTTCCAATGCTATTATCAACTGTCGTAACGGTTCTATGACCCTATCTTTCAGGAATAGGTCAATAGAACTAAACATTTACAAGTTGGGAAGTTTACCCTCCGAACCTACTGCTCAGGTATGTTCTGTCGACTTAATGGATGTCGACAGCAGCGAATTTGATGATCCTCCTGATACCGATCTTGACTCTTTTCATATGTTATTGTTTGACCCAACTATGTATCATACACATACGGACTCTTCCACCGAGATGTCCGGGTCAACAATTAACACTGATTATGAACTGCTTTTAGAGTCTGAAGATCACCCCGCACTTTGTGATGACATTATTCATCGGGGTATTGATGGAACTTTCGAGGAAATCTTCGCTGATGAACTCGCATTTTTAAATGACACGGGTGTTGAGATGAATCATCTTCCAATCAATGAAATTGAACCTCCACCCCTTCTTTTGAACTGTATAAAGAATACGAGTAATCACATACACTGCATCGTCTCTCCAAAATGAGACGCACACATATTCTATTCCACCACTTACCCTTTCCCCACTTCTTCTTCCACCAACCAGAGCACTGCATTGATAAATTTTTTGAATGGTTGGTGTTAACGTTTGGTCTTTGCAAAGCTTGGCATCGACCACTAATTTTTGACCCTCTCATGTGATTTTCAAAGATTAACATTGCTTAAGTTTGGGGGGTATATTTTTCTAGCTCTTGAAAAGAATTTTTTTACAAAATGATGAGCCAAAAATAAGTTTTGGGAAGTTCTTCACTTAAATATTTTGCCCCCACTAATAAATTCCTCCCAAGCTTACAGGTTTTTCGAGATTTAGCGGATGACAACAGTGAGGACACTGTTGAAAACAAGTTTGGGAGAGGTTTGTGCTTATTTTCGCATCATTTGCATATCACTTTGCATAAGCACAAAACATTTTTTTTTAAAACCTATAAAAATTTAAAAAATTTCAAAAAGATAAAAACATTTTTTGTACATAAATAAGATAATAAAAGATTAGATAGTGAAAAATTACATCTATGAGATTAGAAAAATTTAAGAAAACTAAGAAAATTAGAAGTTTTCTTATACGAATAGTAATAAGTAGTTATGAGCCGTTGTCCCAAGGGTTAGTAAGATGAAGGACGTCACTAATCTGAGGATAAAAATAAGTCTGAAAAATAGTTTCTATTCTGGAAGCCAAACATTTTGAACGTTGATACCCTGCTATTCGCACTTACACACGTCTTAAAGCCTGGGATAGTAGAGGATACCTTGAAATGCTCTTGTCTTAAAGCCAAAAGTATGAAGGAAATAAAAAAGAAAAGTGAATAAAAAAATATAAAGTGGTGAGAAAAATGGACACTGGTTTTGTTATCACCAAGGGCAAATAAAAAAATATGTAGCGAGGGTGCTTCTTCACCTAGTGCCCTAAGGCCAACTGGTCTGGGAGTCACTGCTATGCCTGAGGTGGTGCAAGACGAGGAAAAATACACCAAATAAGCAAGCACAGAAGTAATCGGTCGGTTAGTACCTCAAGAAGTATTAACGGTCGCATGAAAGTGTGTGAGCAATCTCATCTAAATATTCATTAATTAAAAAGTACTGAGGCTGATGGGCAAGAGTATGATAGCTTGAATTGAATTCTCCGGGTGTAGGGATGTCCTTTACACACACGCGGGGTGATATGATCGATGTTTGGAAGAAAGATAGGAATGAAGAATAAGACGATATTTTATTGAGGGAGGACGTGATTTCTGACATCTTTTCATGACCATTAAGATAGGGCTCGTGACAACCGAAAAGCTAGCTTAGTTGGAAACCCTAATTTTCAAGGTTTTTTCTTTTACAATTCTTGTCTTTAAATGTAATATTCATGATCTTTCTTTTATTATTGGATTTTGTGGGTGCAATCCGCTGAAAACCCTCAGGAGACAACACTCCTCCTACTAGGGACACCTAAAGATTTAAAGGCTTGTTGCACGTGCTCAGTGCAATCGTGTTGCCTACAAAAGTGTGCTAGATAGTTTTTCTCTTTCTTTATTTTCTCCTTCTCTTTTTAATAAAAAGTTCGCTCGAGACGATCGAAAATAAGTTTGGGGGTATTTGATCAGTCGAAAATAATGTATTTTTAACACGGCAATTTCCCCATCTTTTGCACTCATTTAGAAGTGTTCGGTATCCATATTTCACATATTAGCAAATCAGTCGTTAAATATCAGATTTCATTGGTTAGACTCTAAAACCGGCACTATAAAGGAAATTGACTGCATTTTATGGCATCGCATCATCTCTGTATTTGCGCAACACTTGTGTCAAGATTTGTGCAGGAAATTGCAGGAGCAAAGGCAAAAGAGCTGATCAAAAATACGCCAACTCAATGATTTCAGATCTGGTAGCAATTCAGAGGAATTATACAAATCAGTATATCCTAAAAAGGCCCAAGAATCAGCCCAAGCCTGTACCAGAAAGCCCAATCCACAAGGCTCATAAACCGCCGCGGATCCGCGGCGGGAGCCTGCTTGCGCCGCGGATCCGCCGCATTCTTGCCACGTCAGCAGTTTATTTTTAGGGCATAATTCCTCTCTCAGTCCCAGAAGCTCTGAAAGACACGTCAAATTCCAGAATTATGTCGAAGCTTCTACCAGATCAGCAAAAATCATTAAGCAAGGCTAATCTTAATTAAGCTCCTAACAAACTATTTCTAGAAGCTCCCTCCTAACTAATCACATCTAGAAGCTTCTCCTCTAACTAACTTTTGGAGGGAAATTAAAATTTCATCTAACAAACTTTTGGAGGGAAACTTAGAATTTGAAATCCTAGATCTAGGGTTTTGATGGCTATAAATAGGAACCTAGATCTAAGGGTTGGTGGTGTTCAATCTTTAATCTTCATTAGTTACCTCAATTCTCCATCTTCTTCCACAAGTCTAGTGACAAGGCTTGTGCGAAACCCTAACCCTAATTCCAATCCAAATTCAAGATCTTGAGTACCAATCAAGCAAGAAGCCTTCAACCTTTTAAGAGCCGAGCCGATCTTCAATCGGGCAAGTGATCCAAGCCGATCCGCGACCCACGGAGACGAGCGAAGCCAAATCGACGATCGAGTTCTTCCTCTTGTAGTTCTTGAGCGAATGTAATGAAATTGTTGATATAAATAAAAGGTGAAATTCTTTAATCTTGCTTTCTTTTAATTCTTGCATCATGATTAGATCTCAATTTGTGATTGTAGTTCTTGTTGTGATGTTTGAGTAAAACTCCGCTCGTAAAGGAGTCGAGACGATCAATAGAATGATGATGAAACAAATCTTAATACGATTTTTAAGTCCTATGAGTTTTGTAAACCCTAGCAAGTTCAAGAATCGATGACCTAGTTTTGTTGCGATGCTTTCTTGATTGTGATCGCTCGAAATTAGGGATCTACGATCGTTTCTTGAATTTACTAGAGGCTAGAAATGAATGATATCGATGAAAGAACAAGGGATAAGAGGAAACCCTAGTTTCACTAGAAATCCCTAATTCTTGTCGATCATCATCGATCTAGTATCAATTCATCAAAGGATAAGAATACGTAATTGTAAGATTACATCATATCTATAGATCCGATCGATTCCTACGAGCCTCATTTTGATTCTTGATGTTTGGTTTGGAAAAATCATCAAACTATCAATTCTTGATTCTATCTTTTTCTTGTTATTAGATCTTTATTTTCTAATTCTTGAACTTCAAATATAAATCATGAATTGTTTTGTTTTCTTTTCTTTAAACTTTCGACTCATCTAATTCAAAAGACGAACTATTACACTGTCCCTGTGGACTATCCGCACTTACTAACGCGCTACAATCGACACCGCTATTGATTGCGGTCAAAATATTTTTGGTTGTGATTTCTTTACAATTTTCATACTACACATCGAGAAATTCTTTTCAATCAATGCTGAAAGCTAAATAAATCTACAGAACATATACGATCTTAAGTTAAATAATAAGTGAGCGTGAAAAATACGGGTTGATAATTTCTAAGATAAAGATAATAGAATTTCTTACTAGAATATCGAATTGAAGAATGAAAATCAATAGGCCAAGTTGATCGGATTTTGTGGGTAGTATCCGCTGAAAACCCTCAGGAGACAACACTCCTCTTACTAGCGACACCTAGAGGTTTAACGGCTTATTGCAAGAGCTCAGTGCAATCGCGATTCCCTGCGAAAATGAGGTTAGTTTTTTTTTTCGAGAATAAATTGGTTTTGCTCGGGACGAGCAAAAGATAAGTTTGGGGGTATTTGTTCATATCAGATTTTTGCATTATTATATTCCCCATTCTTAATCATATTGCAAATAAATAGGTGCTTTTGATCCATGTCTGCTAAATAGTTGCAGATTACAGATTCTCAGAACAATACAGTGAAAATGATGAAAAGACGCTACGAAAGTGAGACTGCGACCAACAAATAGAAGAATCTTTATGATGCCGCCTACAGTTTAAGGAACAAATGAAGATCAATGAGCAGTTCGATTTCACAAAGTACGAAGGCAGCACAAGATTCAAGATTTCAACACGAAGCGAACGGTAAAAGTCCACAACATTCTGCACTGTGGAAATCTGGAAGAAACTAGAAGACATTCTGAGAAACCAAGTGAAGGAACCAGAAGTAAAATGCAACATGAAGTATACGTGAGAAAATGAGCCAGAGATCATCCAAGATGGCCGCGGATCCGCGGCCGTGTTGTGCACGTGTCGGCGCGTGTCGGTGGAGTCGGTGCATTGACCCGGTTTTCATAGGGTAGTTTTGTAAATTCAGATGCGGATCAAATGTAAACCCTAGGGTTTCTATTATCTATAAATAGGAAGCCTACAGCTCTTTTTGGAGCATGTCTCTTTTTATTTTCCTAGATTAAAATTTTCATTCCTTATAATTGTCAAAGAGTGCATCAATAAAAAGTAAGTTTTGAGTGCATCAATAAAAAGTAAGTTTTTTATCTTGAATTTATTATTATCTGCAAATTTTATTTCTCTGCAATTTTTATCTGCCGTAGTTATTTTCCGCAGGTTAATTAGGTTATTAAAAGAAAATCACAAAAATGAATTCCTTTGTTAATTCCCTAATAAGTGAGTAGTTCCTCACTTGTTAGGGTTAGATTTGAGGAAGGTTTGAGAGATGAAAATCTCTCACTCCTTTCTTGCCCGTTCAATATTTTAAAAATAGGGCTCTAAGCAAACCAAACACACACCGCTCACTACGGCACCCTATCCCACGAGGTAGCGGTGATTCCCTAGTTAAGACCGGTTGTGATTGATATCCATAGAGGTTAGGGCTAAGAGTTAAGAAAGGACGGACAAGGGCCAAAAAGAAGAAACCTAGTTTCTTCCTGATCGTGCTAATCCCTTTTGTTAACTATTACCTTAACACCTAAAGTTCTTAATTAGGGCAAAGAAAGCGATGAGAAGAATTGACTTTCCAAACTAACCTAATCCTAACCCTAGTAAGGTTTTAATCCAAATCAATTTCAACCTCAGTTTTTATAGAAAATCAAAACCTACCACAAATAGGAATTGACTCGTTAGAACAACTAGAAAATACACGTTTTCTCTGTGGACCGACCCGTACTCAACCGGCTAGCTACCAAGCGACACCGTTCTTGATTGCGGTATATTCTATTCTTTGATTTTAAAACGCACGAGCAAAACACTTCTCTCAATCATATGGCTAAAGTCAATTCTGACCCCATATGGCCAAAGTCAACCACTGACCCCATATGGCTAAAGTCAATTCTGACCCCATATGGCCAAAGTCAACCACTGACCCCGTATGGCTAAAGTCAATCATGACCCCATATGGCCAAAGTCAATCCTGACCCCGTATGGCTAAAGTCAATCCTGACCCATATGGCTAAAGTCAACCTCTGACCCCGTATGGATAAAGTCAATCCTGACCCCATATGGCTAAAGTCAATCCTGACCCCATATGGCCAAAGTCAACTCCTGGCCCCGTATGGCTAAAGTCAATCCTGACCCATATGGCCAAAGTCAACCTCCCCGACCCCGTGGAACACGGCCAAAGTCAAATTTGACACCGTGGAAAACGGCCAAAGTCAACCCTCGACCTCCCCGTCAAAGCAATGCTTTGATTCGGAAGCAGTCAACTCATCAATCACTTACGAGTCCTCTCGACTTGTAAGGAAGAAAATTCTCTTGTGAGATCCTTACGACTCTCAAGAGAAAAGCACACTTAGGAATCCTCACGATTCCTAAGAAGAAAATACACCTACGAGATCTTCTCGACTCGTAGGGAGGAAAGTCTTTATGAGACCCTCACGGCTCATAAACTTGAAAAGTCTTAGGTGGCAGATCCTAACCCTGTTTCCTAAGCCATCATCACCCTGCAAAGAGTCCAGGATGGACAGCTACATACTATCTACAGGCCGCACTTGCTAAAATCACATGGCAACAACACAGCAATGAGAAGAAAGCAACAGTGGGAGATAAGAAATGTGTATCTTTTATTCATAAATTCAATGGAATACGAGACGAATCATATAAAAGAATAAAAAATGGATACATGTTATTCCAAAAAAACATTACAAATGATACAAAGGTAGCCACTGAGAAGGAGGCGTTTTCAATAAGTCAACAAATTGCTCGCGCGCTCCTTTCAACTCCTTTTCATGGTCAGACGCTGCGGCCAATTCCGCTTCGACTCGAGCCCGATACTGCAAACACGATGAAACCTTCTCATCGATTTCCCGTTGGGCAGCTCGCGACTCTGCGTAACCCGCTCAATGAAGTCGAGCTTCCGCCTCAATACCAGCCCGTCCGAAATGCATCGCTGTAAATTGTCAAAGATGGCTCTCAGTTGCGCGGCATTCGCTTCAACTTGGGCGCGCAGCCGGGCAGTTTCACCTGAATCCTCCACGTGTTCTTTCCGCCTCAAGGTCGCTTCTTGTTCAAAATAGCAGAGGAAGGGCTCGCTCTGCTCAACCCATGCAGCCCGCTGGGAGTTCAAAACCAACATTTCCGGAGCAGGACGCCTGAACTCAATCTTATAAAGACAGGCCTCGATCTTCCTACAGTAATTAACCCAAGACTCGACGACACCCTCGCTGTGGAAGTTCGTGAGCATCGCCAGCATGAGATTAACCTCAGCAATAAAATCCGCAGCAGATGCGAAAGCCTCGGCGTCATGATCCTAGACGAACTCACTTAACATTCGCATGCTGTTCGCGGCACCCCTGAAAGATGGGCATTTAACAAAGGGCCCTGCTGGCATTGGAATTCGAGACTCGAAGGGAGCTGGAGTTGGTGTGATTGTTGCAAAAACAAATCATAGTCAGACATCGGTTTAAGAGACAAAAAAGATGCAAGGACGGTGAAGGCTACTATACCGGCTACAACAGGTGGCAAAGCTGGGAGTACTGGTGGCGCGACAATTCTCTCGTCCCCTCCTTCAATTTGTAGTGCTGTAATCAATTTACAGTTAGCAACGGCAGGGTCATCCGTTAAAGAAAAGAAAGACGTCGGTTAGTAAAGATACTCACCGGCACTAGTAGGCAGACTAATTTCCGACTGGAAAGAGAAGTGCGGGTTCAGCACTTGATACAAATGATCAAAGAGAACTCCTGCAAGGTTACGATGATACATGGTCAGTACACGAAAGACGTCATCCTCAATTTAAATTAAATTACAAACCCATACCTTCCAGCATTTGAGAGGACGCGAGAGAAGGCGAAGGGTCGGCGACCGCCATAGCGATAACCGGCGATGCTTCTTCGGGTGGCACGACCTCAATGCTCACCACACCTGCATTAGAAACAAAAGAAATGTCGTCAGAAGGGATTGAAAGGGATTGTGGAATAAAAAAAAGGAAAATAGTGACTCAAAATCTACCTGATGAGTCGCCAATCGAAACTGCGACAAGAGCATCATTAGGCGCAACGACTCCTTCACTCTCCTCCATTAGAAGGGTTTCGGCACCAGTGGCTTCATCTCCCGATTCTACGAGAATCGTCGTGACACTCGCAATGCCGGGTGATGGCAGGGAACCGCAAGGGGAAAGAGCGGCAATTAGAGCAGTCCCGGACTCCTGAGAGAGAGTAGCCATTTCAGGCTCAGCGGTTGCCATTCTTACCTGCTGCCTCATCTCCAAGACTTAGCCCTGCAAGATACGATATATGAGAATCTGAAGATCAAACTCTAATAAAAGGACCCAGTGTTACGTTACCTTGGGATGGCCCTTCAATTGCCTCCCTAGCCGTGTGTACCGCCTGTCTATGAGCGGTAAACAGGGCGGCCAGAGCACCCTCTGGAGAAATAGGGACAGGGGAAGCAGCGCTCGAGCCTGTACCTACAGCCAAAGTGGCGTTACGTTCTTTTGCTGCACGCCTCCTGCGCTTCCTGTCTGCCTGGGCCGTGAGAGCTGATCTTCTTAAGACTGTCGCCAAGGAGACGTCATCGTCCGAGCCAGGAGCTACCTCTGGAGCCGTTATGGCATCCGTCATCGGTTGCTTAAGTGAAGCCTCTTTCGATAAACTAGGGGAGCTGAGACTTCGGCAGACGGCCTTGGGAACGTCGCCGTGTCACCACTCGCGATCGGCACTACACTTGGGATGACCTGAGTCAAGGTAGTCCCTGCAATAAGATGGAAAAGAAGAGTTAGTTGACCCATAAAAACGGGAATGAAGGCACAGTGAGCCGAAATGT
Organism: Agapanthus africanus; assembly: GCA_030015575.1. Classification (NCBI taxonomy): domain Eukaryota; kingdom Viridiplantae; phylum Streptophyta; class Magnoliopsida; order Asparagales; family Amaryllidaceae; genus Agapanthus; species Agapanthus africanus. The sequence goes on along the minus strand of CM057338.1, from coordinate 6,772,248 downwards.
ACCAATGCCCAAGGAAGCACGAAGCCTTTCCTTCTCTTCAAAAGTCTTCATAGAAGCCGCGAGAGCTTCTTCAGTTGAGATGCCTGTTGAAGAAGAAGTGTCAGTTAAAGCATGATAATAAAAACGTAACAGCGAAAAGATATGACTGAAGTCTGCCTGACTGTGCAAGGGCGACCAGTCCTGCTTTGTGGCTAGCTAATCGCTCGGAAGTTGCAATAGCAGCCTCGAGGTCGGTATCATCCGGCGCCATGAATAAGCCATCATTGGTCCCGTATTCGCTCAAGCCCTCGCTGTAAGGAGCATGGGGCTCTTGGCCAAATACAACGTCCGCAGAAAGTATAGACTTCTTTTTCTTCTGACGAGCGCCGGTAGCCGATAACACAAGCTTGCGCTTGATGGGCAACTTTGGGCGACGAGTACCAATTTCCGTACCCACGCCAGACTCTGGAGACGCCACAGCGGCCACTTCGACGGGAGCACGGGGTAGCGGCAGCTCGGGCATCTCACGTGGTACCACAACCGCAGCAACCTCTCTCAAAGGAGGACGAACGATGGTCCGTTGCTTCAAAGGAATAGCTGGATTACCAGCAGGGGCTGCACCCTTACGATCAAGCAACAACTTCTTTTCCTCCCTGATGACGGCACCCATCGCGTGCTGGTACCACGCCACGTACACGTTCAACACCTTCGGGACGCAGCCTGGCTCACTGATGAAGAAGTTAGACCCGGTGTTGAGCCTCATGAAATGGTGTAGCACGTTGCAGATGCCTTCTTCTGTGGCAATCGGCTCAGCTAGAAAGGCCTCGAGCGGAACACCCTGATTATAGCCAGATTGTTGGGTGAAGTGATGCGGGTTGTATCTCATAAACAACGCCGCATCATTCTGCCTAAACACCAGAAAGCCCGGCCTGATTGAATATAGATGAAGAATCACCCGAGCTTTCAAGGTAGAAGCGCCGTCTTTAAAGGTGTCCCGCAGCGGCTGCATCGACTTTGCGGATTCTTTACTGATATTTAAAACCTTATCAACGAAGGTCATGCCATCCCCGACGGTACGCGGGCGAAGGAGTAAGCCCCGAGCCTCTCGCGGAGTCGGTTCCAAAATGGAAGCGTCAATTAGCCGCAGCAGGCGAGGAAAGTTATATCTTTCATAAAAAGAGGGCCTTTTGTGAACTCCAAAGGCGCCAAGCACATGCAACTCGATCCACGAGGTGAAATAATGCATCGAGAAGTTTACGGGCTGCACCCCCGGTTGGGTAGTATCTGCCGCTAGGCTGAGGCCGTGATACAAATGGGTTAACCCGGCGACCCCGACGGCTAACCCGGCGACCCCGACGGCCACTTTCACCCCCATAACCATTCGGTGAGCTGGGTAGAAGACGGACGGCCTCATACGGCGAGGGTGCATCGGAAGCGCAAACCAGCTTAGCCATAGCCCAAGAAACCCCAAAAAGAACGCTTCTTCATCGATCCTAGGAGCCACAAGCTCTGCAAAAGAGACGACCGGGGTGTCGGGGAGAAAGAAACTCTTCTGATCCGCCTCTGCCGTCGGCAGGTTGCCCAAGCCTAAGCCAAAAAGATCGTCGAGTTTGACGAATTTCGCGGCTTCCTTCGACAGGACTTCCGGGCGGAGAAAACGAGCGATGAAGTCTGTGAAATTAACCCCACGGCTCCCAGATTCAAGGAATAAACCCTCGTAGATATTCAACACCTTAATCAAACTTGGGGATTGATGTTGAATGGCATTTTCCGGGGTAAGGCCCATCATTACCGACCTGGCAGCAAAGACGTACTGTCACGCCCGCTTTCCAGAGTGCACTAAGATTGGCACGTGTCAGAGCCAACCATGCTACCTGTGGCTAGAAAACATCCCTCCACAGTCACATTACGGTTGTCTATAAGATATCAAGAACAGTAGAAATAAAATAAACTATCTAGTACATGTCCATAAGCCAGAATAAACGAGTCAAGAAATAATATGCTGAAACAATAAATCCAATAAACAATAACAATCGGGAAAGTACGTCCCAAATATGGGCTCACATCAGGAAATGAAAATGCTGAAAGAAAACTAAACTAAAATACTAATATGATCTTCACTGCTCGGCTTGTTGGTCAAAATACTCCTGAACTGCCTGCGACAGAGATAGAGAATCTGGGTCATGCAAAACCCAGACGTTAGTGCGTCATGATATCAACCAATAATAAAATCAAGAGGTAACAAGGCATGCAAGCATGAATTATAAATAGTAACAAGTCAACAGAAATATATAACAGTGAAGTGTATCAGTATAAGTGATGTAGAGTGAGTAGTCTAAACTGTGCTATTAGATTATCTATTCTAAAGTTTGTTTGAAATCAATTAGAGTAATCCTCCATGTAACTCAAAGAATATGTCCCGTTATCCCCCGGGACCACGGATCAGGTAATGGGAGTCATGAATGACTCTGTCCCGTTATCCCCCGGGACCACGGATCAAGTAAGAATCACGAATGATTCTATCCCGTTATCCCCCGGGACCACGAATCAAGTAATACCCTTGTAAGCTACACTTTAGTTTACACTTTTGATTTCCCCATACCCCCAAGGTTATGTGTTCAAGTCAGGTATTGATAAATCTGGAGATAATGCCAATACAGGATCAAGCAGGTACATGTTTGTCTAAATAGACAACAGGATATGTCCGTAGAGACAACAGGTCAAGATTGTCGGCATTAGTAACAAGATCAGATATCAAGTCAAGCAATGGTATATCAGGTCATGACAGGTAGTGCACATGTGTCAAGCGGATGCTCATAATAAAACTGTAGCAAGTATGGATGCATGGTAAAAGCATGGATGCACAAATATTTTGTCAGGGGTTACATCATGACTATGTAGGATGCACATTATCAAGCATGGGGTATTACTGTAACAATATTATGAATTAATACGACATGGCATGCAACTGGATATAAAGAATTTATGGTATGGGTACACAATAAAACATGGATGCGTGAATAACTATTAGGGATTGCAACTATAGCTCCATTACTATGTAGGATGCATATTTTCTAGCATGGGGTGTTAATGTAGCAGTAATATGAAATAACGTGACTTGAAATGCAAATAGGTATATAATTAATGGTATGGATGCACAATTATTAATTAGGGTTATATTTACAGTTCCAAGACTAAGTGGGATGCACATTATTAAGTATGGGGTGTTACTACAATAATAACATGAATTAACATGATCTATAGATACAGTTATATATATTTTAAATGATATGGATGCAAACGGGTATCCGAAAACAGTAAAACTGTAAAATGGTAATGTGGGATGCATAACTAAATATTATGTGATGTTATCATTCAAATGGGTGCAGTATATTATAGTATAGCATGTAGCAAGATTAACTTGGCTCGATCGGATCACACGACGGATACGTACGGCACGTCCGACGTCGATAAATCATCGCAACGCACACACAGCACGCGGGACGGGTCCAGGCAAGGAAAGAGGGTAATCACGCGCGTAAGGGACGTTCACTGGATCGCCTGGATCGGCAGTTGCAATACGACTCCGGCGATGTCTGGAAAAATCAAGATTCAGAAAAGAAAAAGAAGAAGTGTAAGAGGAAGAAGAAGAGGAAGAAGAAGAAGAAGAAGAGAGGGGTTGGCTCACTGGGGTTTCTGTGTAGGGAACAGAAGGGAGGTGAGGGCGACGATGGGATCAACGGAGCTCCAGCGAGGTAAGGTGTGCAGGGTGCTCGATTAGGGTCTCGGGGCAGTAGGAAGATGAGGTATTAGGGTTAAGGTTTTATCAGAAGAAGAAAAGGAATGAAGGAGGAGAAGAGAAGGAAGATGAGGAGGAGAGGAGAATGGGGTGAGGTCGTCGTCGGCGGGTTCCACGGCGACGAGGGCAAGAAGCTAGGGTTTGGGTTTCTTAGGTTCTCGAGTGAGAAAAAGAGAGGAGAGAAGAAGGAAGGAGATGATGGAGATGAGGGTGAAGGCGAGGTCGAGGGAAGAGAGGCACGGGAGTTAAGGTTAGGGTTTGAGGAGGCAGAGGAGTTTGAATAGTTTCTCACGGAGGGCTCGGGGTTTAACTAGAGGAAGGAGAAGAAATAAAGGAGGGAGGTGAGTGTAAGGAGAGAGAGCAGTGACGCGACTCGAGGAATACACAGTATTCGCGAGAAGAGAGAGACGTTCGAGAGGAGAGAGAAAGGGAGGAGGAGAGAGAGAGAAAGAGAGAGCTGTGCGTTATATATTTTTATTTTTTTTTAAAATCTTTTTAAAATTTAGTTTGTTAAATAAAATCCTATGTAACTGTTAAAATTTCTTAGATTAAAATATTAGGAAATTTGAGTTTTCTTGGTAATACAAAAATAGTCCAAAACACGCCCGGGTCGGGTCTAAAATTTCAGTTTTAAAATACGAAAATATATGTGTCGACCAAAACTAAAATTGGATATCCGGGTAACGAAAATGCATACCCCCAAGAACGGATGCACGTACGTGCGCGTAGCCATCCGAACAAGTCCGTTTCAATGAACGGGACGAGAACAAGATGCGCGGATTCTACCACAGGGTTAGGGGTATCATGCAGGCCATGCAATGTATTTTTAAAATATTTTATATGACTTTAAATGTTATATTTAAAAATGCAGATGCCAGATAAATGCCAATATGCAGTATGTAAATATGGAAGTGCACGAGTCCACGTAACAAGTCAGGATAAATCATAAACATGAATCAAGACTGGTTTCAAGCATGTAGGTCAGGTCGGATGCAAATACAGATGTCAAATACTATTCGCACCCAAAATACAGTATATCAAGAAACTACCATAAATAAAGAAATACTTGACTAGAACTGGTATAAATGAACTAGGGTGTTACATTATACCCAACTACAAAAAGAATTTCGTCCTCGAAATTCCAGAAACAAGAAAAGATAAACAACCATGAAATTACAAAAAGAGATCTGGAAACTTCTGTCGAATCTCGTCTTCACGTTCCCAAGTCGATTCTCCATGCGAGCGATTACCCCAAGAAACAAGTACGAGAGGGATAACCTTGTTCTTAAGGACTTTTTCTCTTCGATCAACAATCGACATCGATCGTTCCTCAAAGGTCAAATCCTCTCTTACAGTCAGCTCCGAATAATCCAGCACGTGTGTTTCATCTCGAACATACTTACAGAGTTGAGATATATGAAACACGTCATGAACATTCGCCAAGGATTGTGGTAACGCCAATCGATAATCCACTTCTCCAACACGCTCCAAAATCTCGAAAGTCCCCACGAATCGAGGACTAAGGTTGCCTCGACTCCCAAAACGAATCACTCCTCTAGTCGGTGATATCTTCAACAATACCTGATCACCAACAGCGAACTCTAGAGGTCTTCTCGATGTGTCGGCCCAACTCTTCTGCCAATCTTGTGCTGCATTCATATGATTCCGGATAGTGTTAACCTTTTCTACGGTTTGCACGATCAAATCCGGTCCCAACAATCTTCGTTCTCTGACATCGTCCTAACAAACGGGTGAGCGACACTTGCGACCATACAACGCTTCGAATAGAGTCATCTGAATAGTTGCCTAAAAGCTGTTATTGTAAGAAAACTCCACCAAGTGTAGATGATCCTCCCATGAACCTTTGAAGTCTAACATGCAAGCTCTCAACATGTCTTCAAGAGTTTGGATCGTTCTCTCCGACTGGCCATCTGTCTGAGGATGATAAGCTGTGCTAAATTTCAATCGTGTCCCCAAACTTTCCTGTAAACTCCTCCAGAAGTGTGATAAGAATCGGGTGTTACGGTCGGAAACGATGCTCACGGGTACTCCATGCAATCTCACAATCTCCTGCATGTACCGTACCGCCAACGCTTCCGTTGACTGACCAACTCGAAATGGTATGAAATGAGCTGCCTTGGTCAATCGATCAACAATCACCCAAACTGCATTGTTGCCCTTTGGACTCCGTGGTAAAACTGTCACGAAATCCATGGTTATATGTTCCCACTTCTATTAAGGAATCGGAAGTGGTTGCAATAAACCAGCAATCCTTTGATGTTCAGCCTTAACTTGCTGACACACTGAGCACTTCGCTACAAAGCGAGCGATCTCCCTTTTCATGCCTTCCCGCTAGAAATGCTGTTTTAGACCGCGGTACATCTTCGTGCCTCCTGGATATACGGAATATGCGGAACTGTACGCCTCCTTCATAACTTCTTCGCGAATATCTCCTTTTGGCACACACAAATGGCTACCATATCGCAACGAACCATCTTCATGAATCAACAAGTCCGTTCGAAGTCCTGCTTCAACTTATTCTCGAAACTTCTGCAATCTTGGGTCCTATGACTGCGCTGTTTTAATATTATCGATCAACGACGACTGTACTTGCAGCTGCATCAACTGTCTTGAAGAATGCGGTAACACGACCTCCAACTCGAATCTCCGAAAATCATTGATAAGCTCCTTCCGTGCAGTCAACATCCGAATTGCTGGCAACCGACTAAGTGCATCCGGAACGACATTAAATTTCCCCGGATGGTACTTAAGATCAACTTAAGATCAAGATCGCAGTCAGCCATCAGCTCCAACCATCTACAAACTTCGACTGGTCATTTGACCGATTTCACGATTAGAAAAGCACATATTCAGACTTGGCTGCCTCATATTAAGTTCTTTCTGTGTGAACACATACTTTAGGCTTTTGTGATCGGTGAATACTTCGACCCTTTCGCCCATTAAGTAGTGTCTCCAAATCATCAAAGCGAAAATCACAGCTGCTAGCTCCAAATGATGACTTGGGTAATTCTTCTCATGGATCTTCAATTGTCTCGATGCGTAAGCTATAACTTTCCCATGCTGCATCAAAACACATCCCAAACCTTTCCCAGATGCGTCGCTGTGAATCACCAATCCTCCGAAACCGTTTGGTACGGTCAAAATAGGAGCGGTTATCAATCTCTGCTTCAACGCCTCAAAAGCTGACGTACATCTATCCGTCCATACGAATGGTACGTCCTTTCGTGTAAGCTTGGTCAAAAGCTCAGCCAATCGAGCAAAATTCTCCACGAACCTTCTGTAATATCCGGCAAGTCCAAGAAAACTTCTGATCTCTGCTACGTTCTTCGAAATCAGCCAATCTTGAACTGCTGCAATCTTCTCAGGATCAACGGCGATTCCATCTCCAGATACGACATGCCCCAAAAACTTCACTTCTTCAAGCCAAAACTCGCACTTACTCATCTTTGCATACAATCTTTCTTGCCTCAATGTCTGCAGTGCGATCTTCAGGTGTTCCGTATGCTCTTCAATGCTCCTCGAGTAGACCAGAATATCATCGATGAACACTACTATAAACCGGTCCAAGAACGGTGAAAAGATTCGGTTCATCAAGTCCATAAATATTGCTGGTGCATTCGTGACTCCGAATGGCATCACTAAATACTCATAATGCCCAATTCGGGTTCAGAACGCGGTCTTGCAAATATCTTCTGATTTAACTCGGACCTGATGATATCCGGATCGCAAATCCAGCTTCGAGAATACCCTCGCGCCACTGAGTTGCACGAATAATTCGCCAATGCGAGAGATCTGGTACTTGTTCTTAATAGTCACCCGATTTAATTCTCGATAATCGATGCACATCCTCCTTGTGCCATCTTTCTACTTTACTAGAAGAACTGGAGCTCCCCAAGGTGAATTACTGCTGCGAATCCAACCCTTCTCCAGCAATTTGGTAACCTGCTTCTTGACTTCTTCCAACTCCACTGGAGCCATCGCATAGTACGCTTTTGAGATTGGCGCTGCACCAGGAACAAGATCGATCGTGAACTCCACATCTCGTTTTAGTGGTAAACCCGAGATGTCCTCGAACACGTCCATGAACTCTCGAACTATATCTGGCGCTTCCTCCTTATCAACTTCCATCGACGAAAAAACGGCGCCTGTCGGCCCAGCCCTAAACTCGACTGGCCCGAAAGAACTGCTACCTCCAGCAAAAACAAACTCCGGATGTCCGGGAATCTGGAAAATCACTTTCTTTGCCCTACAATCAATGTAAGCATGGAAAGTGCCGAGAAAATCCATTCCCAAGACAACATCATAACTGCCGGTATCGATCATCAAGAAATCCGCAAATAACTCCCGTCCACAAATAACAACTGAACAATCCTTACACTCTCTACTAGTTATGATCTTCCCATTCCCAGTGTGTATGTCCCAACAACTAGACAAGGTCGTGCAAGAAATCGAGTGTGCAGCAATAAACTTGGACGACATAAAACAATGGGATGCACCAGAATCGAATAATGCTAATGCGGGAAAATCATGAACAAGTAGGATACCTGAAACAACTTCCTCTGAAGCCTTGGCCTCTTCAGCCGTCAGGGTAAAGGCTCGAGCTTGATTGGGTCCCTGAGTCAACTGCTTTTGCCCCTGAAACGGCTTCTGCAGTGGCCTCTGAACATCATCCTTCAAACGATGTTTCGACGGGCAAATACTGATAGTATGATCAGCTGATCCACAAACCAAACAAAGTCCAAGCTTCCTCCGACAATCCTTCTGCAGGTGCCAAGGTAGATGACAGAACTCACAAAACATCCTTCCCTTCTGCTCGTGTACGACGGGCTTCTTCATCGGTACTACGCCACGTCGGTTCACCGGAATACCTCTACGTATAGGCGCTCGGTTCGGCGCAAACGCCGGCTTCTGCACTGCAACTGCCTGCTGCTGCATACCCCCAGTCTTCATTGATAAGCTTTGCTGCTCTCGAGTTGCTTTAAGAACTTGAGAGAAATTGGTCAATCCCAGAGATATGATGTGCCTCTGGATTTCCATGTCCAAACTACGCATGAACCTCCTTGCCCTATTAGTATCGTTGGCAACCAAAGGTCTAGCGAATCTACTGAGCCGTGTCCACTCAGCCGCATGTACATCCACGAGTACGCCATTTTGCTTCAAACTGATAAACTTTTCTTCCATTTCCTCCAGTGCAGTCTGCGGGAAGAACTTCTTCAAGAAACTCTTCGAAAAATCTGCCCAACCGATCGACTTGGACAAACAGGTCTCTTCCATAAGCCACCATTCACGGGCATAGTCTACCAATTGGATGCGTACAACATCCACTCTCTTGTCCTCTGGAATCTGTGCCGCAACGAGCAAATTCTCCGTATCAACCAGCCACTGCTCCGCTGGCAACGGCTCTTCCAGACCAGTGAAGACGGATGGACCAAGTCTCATGAAATCCGCCATGATTCTGAAGCCAACACCGAAGAGGATTAGCAAGATAAATAAGATTCAATAAACAGGATACAAGAAGCAAGATAGTTATGGATTCAAGGATAGCAAGATATCAATAAGGCAGGACATGCTCCTAGTTACGAGTATTCCGATTCGTGTATTGGGTCCAATACCCAACTACAAAAGAATCAAACCCGATTAACCTAAATCCTATGGCTCTGATACCAAACAAACCCTGTCACGCCCCGCTTCCCAGAGTGCGCTAAGATCGGCACGCGACAGAGCCAACCATGCTACCTGTGGCTAGGAAACATCCCTCCACGGTCACATTACGGCTGTCTATAAGATATCAAGAACAGTAGAAATAAAATAAACTATCTAGTACATGTCCATAAGCTAGAATCAACGAGTCAAGAAATAATATGCGGAAGCAATAAATCCAATAAACAATAACAATCTGGAAAGTACGTCCCAAATACGGGCTCACATCAGGAAATGAAAATGCTGAAAGAAAACTAAACTAAAATACTAACATGATCTTCACTGCTCGGCTTGTTGGTCAAAATACTCCTGAACTGCCTGCGACGGAGATAGAGGATCTGGGCCATGCAAAACCCAGACGTCAGTGCGTCATGATATCAACCAATAATAAAATCAAGAGGTAACAAGGCATGCAGGCATGAATTATAAATAGTAACAAGTCAACAGAAATATATAACAGTGAAGTGTATCAGTATAAGTGACGTAGAGTGAGTAGTCTAAACTGTGCTACTAGGTTATCTATTCTAAAGTTTGTTTGAAATCAATTAGAGTAATCCTCCATGTAACTCAAAAAATATGTCCCGTTATCCTCCGGGACCACGGATCAGGTAGTGGGAGTCATGAATGACTCTGTCCCGTTATCCTCCGGGACCTTGGATCAAGTAAGAATCACGAATGATTCTGTCCCGTTATCCCCCGAGACCACGGATCAAGTAATACCCTTGTAAGCTACTCTTTAGTTTACACTTTTGATTTCCCCATACCCCCAAGGTTATGTGTTCAGGTCAGGTATTGATAAATCTGGTGCTAATGCCAACACAGGATCAAGCAGATACAGGTTTGTCTAAATAGACAACAGGATATGTCCGTAGGGACAATAGGTCAAGATTGTCGGCATTAGTAACAAGATCAGGTATCAAGTCAAGCAATGGTATATCAGGTCATGACAGGTAGTGCACATGTGTCAAGCGGATGCTCATAATAAAACTGTAGCAAGTACGGATGCATGGTAAAAGCATGGATGCACAAATATTTTGTCAGGGGTTACATCATGACTATGTAGGATGCACATTATCAAGCATGGGGTATTACTGTAATAATATTATGAATTAATACGACATGGCATGCAACTGGATATAAAGAATTTATGGTATGGGTACACAATAAAACATGGATGCATGAATAACTATTAGGGGTTGCAACTATAGCTCCATTACTATGTAGGATGCACATTTTCTAGCATGGGGTGTTAATGTAGCAGTAATATGAAATAACGTGACTTGAAATGCAAATAGATATATAATTAATGGTATGGATGAACAATTATTAATTAGGGTTATATTTACAGTTCCAAGACTAAGTGGGATGCACATTATTAAGTATGGGGTGTTACTACAATAATAACATGAATTAACATTGTAGGGTGTTTTTCGTCACCCCATTGAGATGAGAATACGCGCGCGCTTGTCAGGCGTATACTACAGATTCCCCCTGCCTAGGATAGGCCGGGGTTTATTGATTGTGGGGATCCAAATCTCCGGCAGCCGCGGACTAAACTGCCGTTAATTACCCCTCGCCTTTGGGGCGAGGGAACCTCCGATTAACGGGTTAAAATGGTCATGCAAACTCAATGTGCAGTGTACGTGTGTTGTGTTTTGAAAGGGGGGTTTGGATATTATCGGGAGCCACGCAGAGTTTTTACGGGGGTCCCGCTACCCGGATAGCGGGCTGGGGGTCAAGGGGGCTAGCAGCCCCCTTGCGGGGTGCAGGGCAGCGCCCCGTTAGAAATTTTTTTCTAACAGGGACTGTGTCGCGGAGTATGTGTGTGTGTAAATATGTATACATATGTGTGTATATATATATATATATATGTATATATGTATATATATATAAAAGAAAAAGGGGGAAAAGGCATCCAAAGGATGCGTGGGGCCAGCGCCTTGAGCGCTGTGCTCTTAGGTGCTGTGCGCTCAGGCGCAAGCGCGCCACGTGTCGGCACGTGGGCATTTTGCGCTTGAGCGCAGTGCGCTTGAGCGCAAGCGCGCCACGTGTCGGCACGTGGGCGTTTTGCGCTTGAGCGTAAGCGCGCCACGTGTCGGTACGTGGGCGCTTTGCGCTCGAGTGCAGTGCGCCTGAGCGCAGCACGCCACGTGTCGGCATGTGGGCGCTTTGCGCTCGAGCGGAGTGCGCCTGAGCGCAAGCGCGCCACGTGTCGGTATATGGGCGCTTTGCGCTCGAGCGCAGTGCGCCTGAGCGCCAGCACACCACGTGTCGGCACGTGGGCGTTTTGCGCTCGAGCGCTGGGCGCTGGCGAGATAAAGGGACTTTTAGTCCCAGAACCAGAAGCTATTCTTCATAAAGGAAATATTTATTATATATATATATATATATGTAAATATATGGAGTTAAACTCCTAAAATGTTTTGGTTGATGAAAGGGGTTCTTCCTCTTCCTCCTCTGTTGGCTGGATCTTGATGATCAAGAGATGTGAGATCTAAAAATCTATCCTTTCTGAGATCTAAAGGTAGATCCAAGTTCCCCTTTGTGGGTTTTGTGGTGGAAGACTTCTTAGTTTTTGAAAAGAAAGAGTAAAACTCTTGATTTAATTCAAAAGAAATGAAAAGGTTTAGAACCTTAGAGAAGGAGCAGGAGGCACAAAAGATCTCAGATCTAAAATTTTTATGGAGAGAATGAAAAGTATTTTTTTTATTCATCATGTTGCCTTTTATAGGCTTACATATTTACATATAGCCCCTTGGGCTTCCCAAAATGGCATTTTTCCTATCCCATGGCTCATGTGCCATTTTATTTTTGCACATAAGCCATGGGCTTACAAAAATTTGGCTTTATGCCCATTTTGCATACATTCATGTATAAAAAATTAAATGAAAATTATTTATTACATGATCTATATTTTAGCGTGGAGGAGGCTGGCCGCGGGCTCGACTTGGGCATGGGCCCGCTTGACCTGGGCTTGGGCCCCCCTGACTTGGGGTTGACCTTGACTTTGACTCGGTCAACGGGGGTGTAAATTTTTACCACAACAAAGTGCCCCCCATCAATAAATGCACACCTCACATTTGAGTTGTGTGCATGAAATTGATGGATCTTGAAGCTGAACTTCGAAGTAGAACATCATTCCGGAGGCGAAGCATCATCCCGGGGAGCATGATTCCCGAGGATCGGAGCATCATTCCAGGGTCGGAGCATCATTCCGAAGCGCGGAGCATAATTCCAGGGTCGGAGCATCATTCCGATTTGCGGAGCATAATTCCAGGGGATCGGAGCATCGTTCCGATGGACGGAGCATAATTCCAGGGTTCAGAGCATCTTTCCGAAGAGCGGAGCATAATTCCAGGATTCGGAGCGTCATTCCAAAGGGCGGAGCATGATTCCAGGGATCGGAGCATCATTCCGATGAGCGGAGCATCATTCCAGGATTCGGAGCATCATTCCGAAGAGCGGAGCATGATTCGAGGTGTTCGGAGCACCGTTCCGAAGAGCGGAGCATGATTCCAGGGGTTCAGAGCATCATTCCGAAGGGCGGAGCATGATTCCAGGGATCGGAGCATAATTCCGATGAGCGGAGCATCATTCCAGGATTCGGAGCATGATTCCAGGGGATCGGAGCATCATTCCAATGAGCGGAGCATGATTCCATGGATCGGAGCATCATTCCGAAGGGCAGAGCATGATTCCAGGGATCGGAGCATCATTCCGATGAGCGGAGCATCATTCCAATTTGCGGAGCATAATTCCAAGGACCGGAGCATCATTCCAGGATTTGGAGCATCATTCCGAAGAGCAGAGCATGATTCCAGGGGATCGGAGCATCATTCCAATGAGCGGAGCATGATTCCAGGGATCGGAGTATCATTCCGAAGGGCGGAGCATGATTCCAGGGATCGGAGAATGATTCCAGGGATCGGAGCATCATTCCGATGAGCGAAGCGTCATTCCAATTTGCGAAGCGTCATTCCAATTTGCGGAGCATAATTCCAAGAATCGGAGCATCATTCCAAAGGGCGGAGCATGATTCCAGAGATCGGAGCATCATTCCGATGAGCGGCAAACATTCTGACCGAAGCATGATTTCGATGTAGAGGTAGATTCCTAGGCGAAGTATAATTCCGATAAGGAAGGCAGATATTCCGAGGCGAAACATTGATTTCGACATGGGATACATTCTGAGACGGAGCATGATTCCGGCGCAGAGCTTGTTGGCCGACTTGATTCCGAGACGAAGCATAATTTCGACAGGGAAGGAAGATACACCGAGGCGAAGCATGATTTCGACACGGGGTACACTCTGAGACGAAGTATGATTTCGACGCAGAGCACGTTGATTGACTTGATTCCGAGGCGGAGCTTAATTCCGACGAGGAGGACGCTGGTTGATTTCGAGCCGAAGCATAATTCCGACAGAGAAGGCAGATACACCGAGGCGAAGCTTGATTTCGACGCGGGGTACACTCTGAGACGGAGCATGATTCCGGCGCAGAGCTTGTTGGCAGACTTGATTCCGAGACGAAACATAATTTCGACAGGGAAGGCAGATACACCGAGGTGAAGCTTAATTTCGACGCGGGGTAAATTCTGGGACGGAGCATGATTCCGCCGTAGAGGTTGTTAGTTTGATTTTATTTTGGTTGACATCAGCATCGCTATACTGGAATATGGTACCAGAAGCGAATCATCATTTGTCATGAGGGGATTTGGGAATTGGTTTTTTTGGTTTGGCATCAGCATCGCTACACTGGAATATGGTACCAGGAGTGAATCATCATTTGCGTTTTCTTATTAGGAAACGATGGCTTAGGAGACAGGTTTTAGGTCCCTATCACCTAAGACTTTTCAATTTTGTGAGCCGTAAGGGTCTCACAAAGCATTTTCTCCCTACGGGTCGTAAGGATCCTGTAAGTGTATTTTCTCCTTGGGAGTCGTGGGGACTCCCAAGTGTGTTGCTCCTTTGTGGGTCGTAAGGATCTCACGCGGGAATTTTCTCCTCACAAAATCGAGGGGACCTTGTGAGTGCATTTCATCTCTTTCTCACGAGTTTGCGCCCTTTCGGGATTTTACAAACTCGCCGGCAGTCCTGCTGTTTTTACTCATGGAGCCCTTCGGGGTTTCATCCGTGCCCATTTTGCTTGTGGACATACCTTCTTTTTTTTATTTTATTATTTTTGGAAAGATTGGGATTGTTTTACGCCCGTGGATTGTATACGGTTTTGCAGGATGTATGATCCAGACCGTAGGGCCGGAAAAATTTCGGGACTTTGTTGGCGTCTGCATCGCTGCACTGGAATATGGTGCCAGGAGCGACTCATCATTCGCCGTTGGGGTATGGGATTTGGAATTTGGTTGGCGTCTGCATCGCTGCACTGGAATATGGTACCAGGAGCGACTCATCATTCGCCATTGGGGTATGGAATTTGGAATTTGGTTGGCGTCTGCATCGCTGCACTGGAATATGGTACAAGGAGCGACTCATCATTCGCCACTTGGGAATTGGGGAGTGATGGCTTAGGAGAAAGGTTTGGATCCCTATCGCCTAAGGCTTTTCAATTTTTTGGGCCGTAAGGGTCCTATAAAGTATTTTCTCCCTACGAGTCGTAAGGATCCCGTAGGTGCATTTTCTCCTTAGGAATCGTGAGGACCCCCAAGTGTGTTCTTCCTTTGTGAGTCGTAAGGATCCCACATAGGCTTGTTCTCCTCATGTATCGTGAGGACACATGAGTGGATCTTCTCATTGGAGCATAATTCCAAAGGGCGGAGACCAGCCGAGTAGCTGGTGATTGCGGTGGGATATGGGTATGATGAGAATTATTTGAGCCCATGGATTGTATACGGTAGTCAATTTGGGGACTGGCCGTAGGGCTGGGAGAATTTTGAAAAATTGGATTTTGGTTGGCGTCTGCATCGCTGCACTGGAATATGGTACCAGGAGCGACTCATCATTCGCCACTGTTTTTTTTACCGCATTGCTCTATCATTTCAGCTTTTCTTATCGCGAAAATCGCGATTGCCCTATCATTTCGGCTTTTATTCGCGATTGCCCCATCATTTCGGCTTTATTTTCATTCTTATTTTTACTCGCTGATTTTTATTACGAGTTGCCCCATCATTTCGGCTTTTCTTTATTTTTCTTTTATTTACACATTTTTTGTTTATTTACAAGTTTTTTTACATTCCCAGTTTAACGACTTAGAGGTCGATGATTCCCAGTTTAGTGACATGGTGGTCAATTATTTTCAGAGAAAGGCAGATGCTGAGAGAATCAGCTTCACGAAGAACTTCGGTCTCCGTTTGTATGAAATTAGCGGTCGCAGCTGGACTGTTTGTTAACACGCCTTTAGACAGTTCTATCTCTCCTGCCTTGTATTGCTTTTCGACCTAATCTTTGAAGACGAAGCAGTCCTCAATGGAATGACCTATCACTCTGTGATAGGGGCAGTATTTGGGGTCGTCGGTCATATTCGCTTTCTGCGGTCTTTTTGACTCTGGCAGTTGTAGACCGTTCTTCAGGGCGTCTTTGAATATTTTACGGATTTTGTCCCTTCTGAAGGAATAGACCTTATCCAGCTTTTCTTTCAGTGGAGATTCTCTTCCCTCTCCGAACACTGGCTTCCGAGGCTGGTTGGCATTAGGCCCGCTCAACCCCTACTTATTTCGGTTAGCCGAGGTATTGAAAAATTCAGTATCGTCAGAACCTCCGCCTTTGCGATTTTCGTCCTTTCGGTTTCTCCAGGACCTATTGTTATTTTGGGAGTCAGAGGAGGACTCCTGCTTTGAGTGTTCCAACATCTGGACTTTTCTGGTCAGCTCTTGGAATGTTTTGAGACCCGCGGTACATAGAAACGGGGCCATCCAGTTGTTGAGATTTCCGACAAGGAGACTGACAGATTGGTCCTGCTCTATCGGCGGTTCGCATTTGACGGAGAGATTGCGCCATCGTGTTATAAAATACATGCTGCTTTCGTTGTTCTTGGGCTTGGTCCTTACGATCTCGGCAATGGTGATCTTATCGCTGACGCTCATGAACCTTTGTCGAAACAAAGATTCCATTTGGACGAAAGTATTAATGGAGCCATCCGGTATGCTCGCGTACCAGTCGAAAGCAACATCGGTCAAGCTATTAACGAACTGGCGAAGGAGAAGTGCATCATTGCCCCCAGTATTCTCGCATGAGGCTTTGAAGTGGGCGATGTGTTGATTCGCATTTCCTGTCCCATCGAATCTTCCGAATTTGGGGATGACATAGCCGCTAGGAAAGTCTACCAGATCATATTGAGCAGGATATGGTCTCCCGCTACTGCTAACATCTTTTTGCGCTTCGGCTTCGGCCACCAATATTTTGACTTTGCTGGCAACCAAATCCATGATTTGATCTTGAGTTAGCGGGCTACTGTCATCGGTAGCCAAGACATTTCTCGAGATAGGATATGACAGGTTTTCATGTAGTTCGCCCACTTTTGGATTTGAGGGAATAGGTGTCGGCTGCTTAAGGACACCATTTCCCGGTTCAAAAGTAGAGCCCTCCGCTTGATTGGGCGGCTGAGAGGCAAGTCGGGCCGTGAGCTGCATCACGACATTCGTCAAGTCATCGATTTTGGAGTAGAATTTGTCCATCTCCTTGTCTTTGTTTCTGAGCTGCTTTCGGAGCTCTTGAAGCAGTTCTTGCTCCGCGGTCCTGGGGCGGAAAGTCGGCTCTTCTTCGCTTTTCGAGCCCGACTCCTCATGGACCGAAGGGTCTTTCCGCCTATCGTCCTCATCAAGAGGGTTTTCATCACCCAGCAGAGGCGGCTGTTCTTGGGAAGCGGCCACCACATTCAAGCCAGATTGGGTTTGAGATGTGGTAGCCCCGTCCTTGCTCTTGCTGCGCGTGCCCACCGTGTAGACAGTGTGGACCACATACCCAGCCATTTCCTCATCTTCGGCGGGGTAACCCTGTTCTTCGAACCTCATGAGGTTCAGCCTGGCAGGAGCCCTAGCCCTTTTGTTGGCTCTATATCTGAGCCTTTTCTCCCCCAGCTTCTCGATTTTGAAGGCTTGGCGGGCATCCGCTACCCGGGAAGCCATTGTGAGTTGATCAGCGGGGAGCTTAAAGAAGACAACCGATCGAGCATTTGTCAGGGGCGCCGCTGGAGCTTGCTCGGGACGCGTTGTAGCTTTGTTAGTGTTGATGGCCTTGCCCCCAGTTGGGGCCAAGGAAAGTCGTTCAGATACCGACTTGCGTTTGGGTTGGGGCGCCCTTGAGATCACCATATTTGGTCTCCTGCCTTTTGAGGTCGGTTTGTCTGCCATCGGGGCTTGAGGAGCTAGGATGGCGCCAACTGGCATGAACACAATAGAGCCGAATGGTATCAGCAGCTCCTCCTATTGTCGCCCGAGACTGGCCGGAAGGACCGTCCTAGAGTCTATCCTCATCGTGTAGGAGACGGGAGCTGAGTTCATCATCGAAGACATCGTCGGAAGGTTGTAGGGTGTTTTTCGTCACCCCATTGAGATGGGAATACGTGCGTGCTTGTCAGGCGTACTACAGATTCCCCCTGCCTAGGGTAGGCCGGGGTTTAATGATTGTGGGGATCCGAATCTCCGGCAGCCGCGGACTAAGCTGCCGTTAATTACCCCCCGCCTTTGGGGCGAGGGAACCTCCGATTGACGGGTCAAACTGGTCATGTGAACTCAATGTGCAGTGTATGTGTGTTGTTGTTTTGGATGGGGGTTTGAATATATCGGGAGCCACGCAGAGTTTTTACGGGGGTCCCGCTACCCGGATAGCGGGCTGGGGGTCAAGGGGGCTAGCAGCCCCCTTACGGGGTGCGGGGCAGCGCCCCGTTAGAAATTTTTTTCTAACAGGGACAGTGTCGTGGAGCATGTGTATGTGTACATTCGTATACATATGTATATATATAAAAAAAGGGGGGAAAAGACATCCAAAGGATGCGTGGGGCCAGCGCCTGGGCGCTTGAGCGCAAGCGCGCGGCACGTGGGCGCTTTGCGCTCGAGCGCAGAGCGCTGGAGCGCAACGCGCCACGTGTCGGCACGCGGGCGCTTTGCGCTCGAGCGCAGAGCGCTGGAGCGCAACGCGCCACGTGTCGGCACGCGGGTGCTTTGCGCTCGAGCGCAGAGCGCTGGAGCGCAAGCGCGCCACGTGTCGTCACGCGGGCGCTTTGCGCTCGAGCGCAGAGCGCTGGAGCGCCACATGTCGGCACATGGGCGCTTTGAGCTCGAGCGCAGAGCGCTGGAGCACAAGCGCGCCACATGTCGTCACGTGGGCGCTTGGCGCTCGAGCGCAGAGCGCTGGAGCGCAAGCGCGCCACGTGTCGGCACGTGGGCGTTTTGCGCTCGAGCGCAGTGCGCTGGAGCGCAAGCGCGCCACGTGTCGGCACGTGGGCGCTTTGCGCTCGAGCGCTAGCGCACCAGCGAGGAAAAAAAGGGGAGTTTTTAGCCCCGGAAATTCTCTAAAGGGAAAATAGGGTGGAGTTAAACTCCTAAGATGCTTTGGGTTAAGGAAATGGGTCCTTCTTCTTCCTTTGCTGGCCGGATCTTGGAGATAAAGAGATGTGAGATTCAAAAATCTTTTCTTTTTGAGATCTGATGGCAGATCTGAGTTCCCCTTAATGGGTTTTGTGGTGGGAAATTATTTAGTTTTGAAAAAGGAAGAGTAAAACTCTTGATTTAATTCAAAAGAAAGAAGAAGGTTTTGGAACCTTGAAGAAGGAAGAAAGATCTCAGATCTCAAACTTTTTTTTTGGAGAGAGAAAAAAGTTCTTGGGATATTTCATTATCCTTACCTTTATAGGCTACACACTTTACACATAGCCCCTTGGGCTTCACAAAATGGCATTTTGCCTATCCCATGGCTCATGTGCCATTTCTTTTTGCACATAAGCCATGGGCTTTACAAAAATTTGGCTTTATGCCTATTTTTCTTACATTTATCCATAAAATAAAATAAAAGAAATGCAACAAAATTATTTATTACAAAATTTTTATCTTGGCATGGGAGGAGGCCGGCCGCTTCATGTTCGGGCTCGACCCGGGTATGGGCCCACTGGATCTGGGCTTGGGCCCACTTGGCTTGGGGTTGACTTTGATTTTGACTTGGTCAACCGGGGTGTAAATTTTTACCCCAACAAATTGCCCCCCATCAATAAATGCACACCACATATGTGGGTCGTGTGCATGAAATTGATGGATCTTTTTTTTTTTTTACTTGGAGGCGACCTGATTTGGTTCCCGCTTTTTAGGAAGCTGGCACTGCCCTTTTTACGACATGGACGGTCATTGCTTGATATGTCTCCGAGACGGAGTGTCCGTGATAGACGTTTCCCTGGCCCGGAGTGACCTGGTTCCTGCTTTGTAGGAATCCTGCGCTGCCCTTTTTACGACATGGACGGTCAATGCTGCCCTTTTTGCGACTTGGACGGTCGATGCTGCCCTTTTAGCGACTTGGACGATCGGTGCTGCCATTTTTGAGACTTGGATGGTCGATGCTGCCCTTTTTGCGACTTGGACGGTCGGTTCTGCCCTCTTAGTGACGTGGACGGTCGGTTCTGCCCTTTTTGCGACTTGGACGGTCGGTTCTGCCTTTTTGCGACTTGGACGGTCGGCGCTGCCCTTTTAGCGACTTGGACGGTCGATGCTGCCCTTTTTGCGACTTGGACTGTCGATGCTGCCCTTTTAGCGACGTGGACGGTCGGTTCTGCCCTTTTTGCGACTTGGACGGTCGGTGCTGCCCTTTTAGCGACGTGGACGGTCGATTCTGCCCTTTTTGCGACTTGGACGGTCGGTGCTGCCCTTTTAGCGACGTGGACGGTCGATTCTGCCCTTTTTGCGACTTGGACGGTCGGTGCTTGATTTGACTTGCTCTGCTTCTTGCAGTGTCAGGGGCAGACTTGACTTGCTCCGCTTTTTGCGGTGTCGAGATTGGATTCTGACTTGCTCCGCTTTCTGCGGTGTCGGAGTGGAAGTTGACTTGTTGATTTTGATTTGGGTTGACATCAGCATCGCTATACTGGAATATGGTACCAGGAGCGAATCATCATCCGTCATTGATAGGATTTTGGTTTTTGTTTGGTATCTGCATTGCTGCACTGGAATAATGCCAGGAGCAACTCATCATTTGCCCCCGGGAGGATTTTGGAATTGTTTTTTTTTTAATTTTTTGGTGGGACTTTGAATGTGGTCTCACCGGTAGGACTTAAGAGAGGTTGGGATTGTTTTACGCCCGTGGATTGTATACGGTTTTACAGGATGTATAATCCAGACCGTAGGGCCGGAAAAAATTTCGGGACTTTGTCGGCGTCTGCATCGCTGCACTGGAATATGGTACCAGGAGCGACTCATCATTCGCCGTTGGGGTATGGGATTTGGAATTCGGTTGGCGTCTGCATCGCTGCACTGGAATATGGTACCAGGAGCGACTCATCATTCGCCGTTGGGGTATGGGATTTGGAATTCGGTTGGCGTCTGCATCGCTGCACTGGAATATGGTACCAGGAGCGACTCATCATTCGCCATTTGGGGATTGGGGAGCGATGGTTTAGGAGACAGGTTTAGATCCCTATCGCCTAAGGCTTTTCAATTTTATGGGCCGTGGGGGTCCCATAAAAGCATTTTCTCCCTACGAGTCGTAAGGATCCCGCAGGTGTATTTTCTCCTTAGGAGTCGTGAGGACTCCTAAGTGTGTTTTTCCTTTATGAGTCGTAAGGATCCCACAAAGGTTTGTTCTCCTCATATATCGTGAGGACACATGAGTGGGTCTTATCAATGGAGCATCATTCCCCAAAGCGGAGACCAGTCGCGTAACTGGTGATTACGGTGGGGCATGGGTATGATGAGAATTATTTGAGCCCGTGGATTATATACGATGGTCAACTTGGGGATCCACCGTAGGGCCGGAGAATTTTGAGAAATTGGATTTTGGTTGGCGTCTGCATCGCTACACTGAAATATGGTATCAGGAGCGACTCATCATTCGCCGTTTGGGGACTTGGAATTTGGATCTTGTTTGGCATCAGCATTGCTGCACTGGAATAATGCCAGGAGCAACTCATCATTTGCCTTGGGAGGACTTAGGATTTGGGTTTTTGGTCGGCATCAGCACCACTAACACTGAAGCGAAATGCCAGGAGCGACTCATCATTTGCCGTTGCCCGTTAGGGATCGATGGCTTAGGAGACAGGTTTGGGTCCCTATCACCTAAGGCTTTTCAATTTTATGGGCCGTGAGGGTCCCATAAAAGCATTTTCTCCCTACGAGTCGTAAGGATCCCGCAGGTGTGTTTTCTCCTTAGGAATCGTGAGGATTCCTAAGTGTGTTGCTCCTTTGTGAGTCGTAAGGATCTCACGCAGGGTTTTCTCCTCACAAGGTCGAGAGGACTTTGTGAGTGTATTTCATCTCTATTTCATCTCTTTTCACGAGTTTGCGCCCTTTCGGGTTTTCACAGACTCGCCGGTAGTCCTGCTGTTTTTACTCACGGAGCCCTTTCGGGTTTTCATCCGTGCCCATTTTGCTTGTGGACATACCGTTTGTTTTTTTTTTATTTCTTTCTTTTTTTTCTTTTTTTTGCCGCTGGTGGGACTTTAAAAGTAGTCTCACCGGCAGGATTTGGGAGAGATAGGGGTCATTTACGCCCGTGGATTCTATACGGTTTTGCAGGATGTATGATCCAGACCGTAGGGCTGATGTGCTCAATTCGCCTGCGACTTGGAGCATTCACGTGTAGTATTTCTTGAGATATCGGCCGTTGATGGGTGGCATGGGCCTTTCTCCCTCAGCACTTATTAGTTGGTAGGATCCTCCGTCGAACACTTTCTCGATGACGTATGGTCCTTCCCAGTTTGGCTCGAATTTTCCCTTGGCATGTCGATTGAGGATGATCGGTCTTTTGAGGACCAACACCAATTCACCTTTCTTGAAAGCGCGAAGACGGGTTATCTTGTCATAGGCCCGTGACATTTGGGCTCGGTATAGCTCCAGATTTTGCTGCACCGCGAGCCTCTTTTCTTCGAGGTCATCGAGCTCTTCAAGTCGAAGAAACGCGTTTTCCTCATCCGTCAACTCGTGCTGAACGGCCATTCTTAAGCTTGGAACTTCGACTTCGAGGGGGAGGACCGCCTCCACTCCGAAGAGCAATGAGTATGGAGTGGACTGAGTTGGAGTAGGGTGCGTGATACGATATGCCCACAACGCCTCGTGAAGTTTGAGATTCCAGTCTCTCAGTTGGCTGAAGCATTTTTCCTCAGGAGCTTGCACAGAGTCTTATTGAAGGCTTCTGCTAGCCCATTGGCTCTTGGATTATAGATGGAGGAATATCTCCAGTCTATCTTGTGCTGAGTAGCGAACCTTGAGACATTGAAGCTCTTGAAAGAAGGCCCGTTGTCAGAAATGATTCTTCTTGGTGTATCGAAGCGGTATAGAATATTATGCTGGAAGAATGTCAGAATATCTTTTGTCTTGACTTCTTTTAGCGGGACAGCTTCAGCCCATCTGGAGAAGTAGTCTGTCGCGGCCAGTATGAACCGGTGGCCTTTCGATGACGGAGGATCAATTGGGCCAACAATGTCGGTGCCCCAGACTTCGAAGGGCCACGACGCTACCGTAGGATGCAACGAATTGGGATGCTTGTGAATGAAATCACCATGGATTTGGCGATCTGACATTTCTTTGCATGCTCTCCGCAATCCCGTATCATGGTGGGCCAGTAATACCCAAGCCGTTTGATTTGAAGTCGCATCTTGGGGCCAGATTGGTGAGCACCGCAAACGCCCGAGTGAACATCTTTCATGACCTTTTGGGCTTCGGCCAATGACAGACACCTGAGCCAGAGTTGGTCATATGACCTGCGGTATAACGTGTCATTTACAAACACGTATCGGAGAGCTCTTTTCTTCAGCTGAATCCTCGCAGATTTTTCTTCGGGCAGCTTATCGTATCGGAGGTACTCTATGAAGGGTTCTCTCCAATCGGGCTCGTCTTGGATGATCGAAGCTTCTTCGGCAGGACTGCTCTTCTGTTCCGCGCTTTCCTCTTCTCGTAGAGAGACTGGGGGTAGAATTTGTCGGCTCCTGACCGTGATCAGAATTTCGTCCATGTCAGGATCAGCCAGCTCCTTGGCTAGGCGAGCGAGTATGTCAGCCTTTCCGTTCAACGCTCTAGGGACTCTTGTTAGTTCAATGTGAGTGAACCGTTTCATGAGTTCCACCACTCGGCCTCTATACCGAGCTAACTCGGGTTTGTATATCTTATAGTCGCCGCTTACTTGGTTGACGACAAGCTGGGAATCACCGTAAATCCGTAGCCGAAGGATTTCCATTTCTATGGCGAGCTCCAAACCAGCTATCAGAGCTTCATACTCAGCCTCATGGTTTGTGCGAGGCTCGGTGAGAGCAAAAGAACGCCGTAGGGTCCCCATTGATGGTGTGATGAATACCAATCCTATCCCTGCTTTTATCTCCGGGACACTTGATTTACTGGAGGTCCTTATCGATGAGGCCCCATCGAAGTAGAGCTCCCAACATGGCTCGTCATTCTCTAGGTGTAGCACTTGTTCGTCGGGTAACTCGCAATTGAGTGGTGACCCTTCTGGTATGGGATGAGCAGCGAGAAAGTCTGCAAGAGCTTGCCCTTTTACTGCTTTCTAAGGAGTATAAACTATGTCAAACTCAAGTAGCATGACAGCCCATCTTGCCATTCTGCCGGCTAGGCTTGCTCTGGTCATTAAGTGTTTGAGCGGGTCGACCTTGGAGATCAGCATAACCCGATGAGCAAGCAGATAGTGCCTCAGCTTCTTCACAGCAAATATCAGAGCCAGGCATTGCTTTTCGATTGGGGAATAGTTGTGTTCCGCCACGACTAGAGTTCGACTGAGGTAGTAGAGGGCATTCTCTTTTCCCTCCTCATTGTTCTGAGCAAGGAGCGCACCAAGTGACTCATCTAGCGCGGCAGTGTAGAGAATCAGCGGTTTATTTGGAATGGGAGCGGCCAACACTGGAGGGTGCAACAAGTACTGTTTGATGCTTTCGAACGCTTCTTGACATTCGGCATCCCAGATAAAAGGAGCTCCTTTCTTCATGAGCTTTGAGAAGGGCCTACATCTCCCCGATAAATTTGAGATAAACCTCCGTATATAAGCAAGCTTGCCTTGAAAAGATCTTAGCCATGTCAGACTCTTCGGAGGGGGCATCTCCATGATGGCCTTTATCTTTGATGGGTCAACTTCGATTCCTCGATGTCGAACTATGAAGCCCAAGAATTTCCCGATGACACGCCAAAAGCGCATTTCAGAGGATTCATCTTCAGGTCAAATTCCCTCAGTCTGGTGAGAACGGTCCTAAGATCCTGGATATGATCGGCCTTGGTTTCAGTCTTAATGACCAGATCATCAACATAACATTCGACGACTTTATGAATTAGGTCATCGAAGATATTGGTCATTGCCCTTTGATATGTAGCACCTGCGTTCTTCAGTCCGAACGGCATCACCTTGTAGCAATATATTCCGATCGGAGTTCGAAATGCTGTGTGCTTCTCATCCTCAGGCGACATCTTGATCTGATTGTATCCAGACGAGCCATCCATAAAGGTGAACAGCTCGTAATTTGAGGTGTCATCGACCATCATTTCCATGACCGATAGCGGGAAGTCGTCTTTAGGACATGCCTTGTTGAGGTCCCTGAAATCAACACAAACTCGGATCTGCCCATTTTTCTTCTTCACTGGGACTATGCATGCGATCCAGTCCGCATATTTCTCTTCCCTTATGAAGCCGGCATCGATGAGCTTCTTAGTTTCCTCGATGACCTTTTCTTCTGGTTCCCTTCTCATTCTTCGAGGAGCTTGTTTGACTGGCTTAGCATCAGGAGATATAGCCAGCTTATGCACGGCTACTTCAGGGGAAAGACCTGGCATTTCTTTGTATGTCCACGCGAAGCAGTCGACGAACTCATGCAGCAGGGCAATTATCTGCTCTTTCATTTCCTCCGACAAGAGTAAGCTGATATAGGTCGGCCTTGGATTATCGGGCGTTCCTAAGTCAATCTCGGTTAGCTCATCGAAGGTTGCTTGTCCTCCATCTTCGAGCTCTTGAGGAGCTTCTTCTGGCTCGGCTATTTCGTCATCATCATTTGATCTTTCGCTGGCCTTACCAACATGGATCATGTAGCATGCTTTGGGATCAGGTTGAATGTAGCCTATGCCCCGTCTATCTGGAATTCGTCCATCGATGAGTGCTCGGACCTGGGGAGGATACCATAGCCCTTCGTAAAACCTTGCTTCGGACTCCGTTTGATATAACCGGCATCCGCACTTTTTGAAGTATTCCCGCATCTCGGGCGCATAGTATCTGGGATTGAGGACGGCCCTTATGCCTCTTTCGTATGGAAGGCATGCGACAGACAAATCGTCCGGATGCACAACGGGGTTTGACCCATAAAACAGGATGCTCTTCTGTCCACTTTTCCTCCCGGGAACGTAGAAAGTTTTCAGCTGGTCTACGGTGGAGACTGACAACGCATCGAGCTCTTTGCACATCTGCTCTGGTACCCTTGTGACGGCTAGGGACCCTTCTGCGACTTCGAAGGTCTCTCGTAGTTTCGCTTGCTGCATGGGGGGCCAATCTGCACAGCTGTTGCACGGCAGGTCCTCTTCTTCTGACTCTTCAGTGTCACTGCCAAGATGAGGGCGGGCTTTGCTGCTAGATGGGCCTTCAGTAACAGATTCGTCCGTATCGCTGCCGAAATGAGGGCGAGTTTTACGGAAGGACGGGCTTCCAGCGTCGGACTCATCAGTGTCGCTACCGAAATGTGGGCGTACTTGGGCGTTTTTACTTTTGAAAGTGACAACCGGCGGAGATTTGCTTTTGGGTCTTGGGGCCGGTCTATCCTCAGTCAGTTGTGGCTTAGCATTTTGGTGGTTCATAAAATACCGAGAATCTTCATAGCGGACTTCATGCACACCGAACGGCTGGATGTCTCCGTCAATGCGTCTTTCTTCGCCATTTTTAGTATACTTCATGCATTGATAGAGAGTTGATGGAATGATGCCGTAATCGTGGAGCCACGGCCGCCCCAAGAGAATCTTATAAGACGTGTCGGCATCGATCATGTATATCTTAGCTTCAGTTTGCAGATCCCCGAATTTGATTGGCAGAGCTATGGACCCCAGAACTTGCTGGCAATTTTGGTTGAAGCCTTGAATGACAATCCTTTCTCTTGACAGGTGTCGGACGTCCATTGACAAACTCTTCAGCGTTCGCAAGTTCATGATGTTCACTGAGGACCCTGGATCAATCAATATGCGATTAATTCGATCTCTGTCACTGTACCCGGT
The DNA here is from genome assembly GCA_030015575.1 of Agapanthus africanus. NCBI lineage: Eukaryota > Viridiplantae > Streptophyta > Magnoliopsida > Asparagales > Amaryllidaceae > Agapanthus > Agapanthus africanus. Next base: position 6,745,412 of record CM057338.1, on the reverse strand, counting down.
CACGTAAAGCGGCCGATTGTGCTCAGCTGTTCCCAGTAGCAAGTCTTCATCCTTAAATGTGACTACGGCGGCATGCAAAGCGTGCTGAGCTTCTTTCATATTAATTTCCGCAAAGTGAGCCTGATACCGCTCGGGGTTTTGTAGAGCGTGAATAAGAACATTTCTAAGCTCTTTAGATAGGACCAAGGCGTCGTAGATGCTCAGGAGAGACGGAAGCCTTCGAAGGTGAGCCAAGACATTATAGTCTACTGGGGAAGGACTCGAGTTTTCAACGGCCGGTTCTCCGCCATCTTCATCATTAGCCACATGTTTTCCCTTTCCTTTTGGGGCATTGCCCTGATTTGGCGGTAGAGCCCTGCCGCTTCTGAGCTGGATTTGGTTGGCCTTTGTGGCGAGCTCCTCGTCTTCTTCAGGAAAACAGAGCCCATCCTCGGAGTCGCTGCCAAGATGGATGGCGTAGCAGGTCACTACTGGGATCTCTTCATTGGAGTTTTCTTCTAACTCCTCCAGAATTTCAGCCGCTTGTACAGGGAAGAACTCCTTCAATTGAATCAATGTTCTTTCCTTTTGTTCATATTCTTCGAGGGAATCGATATATTTTTAAATGGTCGATCTCCCTGCAGACTCTTTTTCGCGCCGAGCTGCACCTTTCTTCTTCTTGAGCTTCTTGGATTTTGAGCCTGATGGAGCCGCATTGGCAGCTGGACTGGTAGGCTTCTTCTGCCCTTCCCATTCCGTCCTGGGTTCTTTCCAAAGTAGCTTTATCATCTTTTTCGTCTTATTAGATATGTGCGTACTCCACGGAGGCCGCGATGAGTCCGTTTCATTTCTCAGGGCAGCGGGATCGGCTGTCTGCTCCCAGAAGGCTTCAGTTTCTATCTGTATAAAGTCGGTGGTTGCAACTTGATTTTTCACCAACACACTTTTGGACAGCTCGATCTCTCCAGCCTTGTACTGCTTCTCGACCCAGTCCTTGAAGATATAGCAATCCTTGATCGCATGGCTCACTACTCGGTGGTATGGGCAATACAGGGGATTGTCGGTCATTTTTGCTTCTTGGGGTCTTTTCGACTCCGGCAATTGTAGGCCGTTGTTCAAGGCATCTTTAAATATCTTGCGGACCTTGTCCCTTCTGAAAGAGTAAACCTTGTTCTTTTTCTCCTCTAGGGAAGGCCCATCTCCTCCCAGCAATGGCTTTCGAGACCGGTTAGTTTTGGATTCGGCCGCCCTTCGCTTTTCTTCATTGTCGGACGCATTGAAGACATTGGTACTGCTGGAACTCCCGCTTCTACGGTTGTCGTCCCGCTTGCTTTTCCAAGTTTTGTCTCTCTGAGAGTCCTGCGGGGACTCTTGCTTTGAGCGTTCCAGCATTTGGACTTTCTTGGTTAGCTCCTGAAATGTCTTGAGGCCCGCCGTACACAAGAATGGGACCATCCAATTGCTGAGGTTCCCAATGAGAAGGCTGACGGACTGGTCCTGCTCCAGCGGCGGTTCGCACTTGACTGTGAGATTACGCCATCGAGCGATAAAGTCGGTGTTGCTTTCATTCTTCCCCGGCTTGGTCCTCACAAGGTCGGCAATGGAGATTTTATCACTGACACTCATGAACCTTTGCCGAAACAGAGATTCCATTTGGGCAAAGGTAATGACGGACCCGTCTGGTATGCTCGCGTACCAATCGAAAGCGACACCGGTCAGGCTGTTGACAAACTGACGAAGAAGGAGAGCGTCATTGCCCCATGTATTTCCACACGATGCTTTGAAGTGGGCGACATGCTGATTTGCATTCCCCGTTCCATCAAATCTTCCGAACTTAGGAATGACGTAGCCGCTTGGGAACTCAATCAGATCGTACTGCGCGGGATATGGCCGCCCACTACTGCCGATTTCTTTCTGAGCTTCAGCTTCGGCCACCAATGTTTTAACCTTGCTGGTGACCAAATCCATTATCCGATCCTGTGTTAGCGGGATAGTGCCATCTAGGGCCAAGGCGTCCACAGAAGCGGAGTGTAGCCGGCTTTCATGTGGCTCGACCAGTCTGGGACCCGAAGGAACAGGCATTGGCTGCCTCGGATTGTCATCACCCGGCTGATTAGCAGCGGCTTGTGCTTGATTGGGAGGCGCTCGAGCAATTTGAGCCGTAAGCTGCATCACCACGTTCGTTAAGTCGTCAATCTTCGAATAGAGCTTGGCCATCTCTTTATCTTTGCTCCTGAGCTGTTTTCGAAGCTCTTGAAACAGCTCTTGCTCCGCAGTCCTGGGACGGAAAGTCGGCTCTTCCTCGCTGTCCGAGCTTGACTCTGCATGGACCGAGGGGTCTTTCTGCCTATCATCCTCATCGAGAGGGTTTTCTTCATCCAGCGGGGGCGGCTGTTCTTGGGCAGCGGCAACCACATTCAGGCCAGATTGGGCTTGGGATGTGGTGGCCCCATCCTTGCTTTTGCTGCGAAGGTTGTCGCTGGGGCGCCCGCCCGCTATATAGACCGTATGGATGATATATCCGGCCGTCTTTCTATCATTGGAAGCTGATTTCACGGATCGCTGTCTTGACCCCCTTGTTTCGGTAGCTGGTAGTCGATTGAAGGCGGCTGGCCTAACCAGGTTCTTGAATGGTGCTGGCGCTTCTTTTCTGGGTTTGCCCCGCTGCTTTCGTACGGCACAGAGTGCTTGATAGACTCTCGAAGAGACAGTGTCATACTTTTTCTGTTGGGGCCGGGACACGTCTCTTTGTGGCACTGTTCGGACCGCTGTCTTCTTGATTCTGGCGGTCATGGCGTTTTTCTGAACCCACTTCAGAGGCTCGAAGGAATTGCTGATTCTTACGTCCGACTCAGCCGTCGTCGCGGGACAACCCTGCACTTGGAACTTCACACGATTCCATTTAGCCGAAGCCTTGGCCCTTTTGTTGGCTCGATACATGAGCCGCTTCTGCCTTAACTTTTCTATTCTAAGCATCTGACAGACTTTGGCTCTTTGGGAAGACACCGCAGACCGGTCGATGGAGGGCCTTGGAGATACGCTCGATTGTGCATTTGTTGGAGTCACAGCCTGAGCTCGTCCGCGACGTTTGATATTGCCCTTCGCACCGGAAGTCTTGCCCCCAGCTGGAGCGCCAGGGAGTCGTTCAGACACCATCTTAAGTTTCGGTTGTGGTGCCTTAGCAATCACAACATTCGGCCTCTTGCCCCTTGGGACCGGCTTGGCCGCCTGCTTTGCTGGGATTTCTGCCAGATGAGCGCTTCCAGCAGGGTAGATGATGACGGAGCCAAACTGACGGGGCGGTTCCTCCCACTGTCGACTGAGGCTTGCGGGGAGAACCACACGAGCGTTGATCTTGACCACGTACGGAATCGGGGTCACGTTGGAAGCTGAATTCTTCTGGGGAGACATTGTCGCCGAAGGTTGATTGCTGCACGGAAAAAAAACATCATTTCAGTATAGGCAATCGATATGTATATTGATTGAGTTCGCATGAACGTTTAACCCGAAATATGGGAGGAGAGAAGGGTCCCACCGGGCGTGCCAGAATCTGTAGGGTGTTTTTCGTCACCCCATTGAGATGGGAATACGCGCGTGCTTGTCAGGCGTACTATAGATTCCCCCTGCCTAGGGTAGGCCAGGGTTTAATGATTGTGGGGATCCGAATCTCCGGCAGCCGCGGACTAAGCTGCCGTTAATTACGCCCCGCCTTTGGGGCGAGGGAACCTCCGATTGACGGGTCAAACTGGTCATGTGAACTCAATGTGCAGTGTACGTGTGTTGTTGTTTTGGAGGGGGGTTTGAATATATCGGGAGCCACGCAGAGTTTTTACGGGGGGCCCGCTACCCGGATAGCGGGCTGGGGGTCAAGGGGGCTAGCAGCCCCCTTGCGGGGTGCGGGGCAGCGTCCCGTTAGAAATTTTTTTCTAACAGGGACAGTGTCGTGGAGTATGTGTATGTGTACATTTGTATACATATGTATATATATAAAAAAAAAGGGGGAAAAAGACATCCAAAGGATGCGTAGGGCCAGCGCCTGGGCGCTTGAGCGCAAGCGCGCCACGTGTCGGCACTCGGGCGCTTTGCGCTCGAGCGCAGAGCGCTGGAGCGCAAGCGCGCCACGTGTCGGCACGTGGGCGCTTTGCGCTCGAGCGCAGAGCGCTGGAGCGCAAGCGCGCCACGTAGGCGCTTTGCGCTCGAGCGTAGAGCGCTCGAGCGCAAGCGCGCCACGTGTCGGCACGTGGGCGCTTTGCGCTCGAACGCAGAGCGCTGGAGCGCAAGCGCGCCACGTGTCGGCACGTGGGCGCTTTGCGCTCGAGCGCAGTGCGCTGGAGCGCAAGCGCGCCACGTGTCGGCACGTGGGCGCTTTGCGCTCGAGCGCTAGCGCACCAGCGAGGAAAAAGAAGGGGAGTTTTTAGCCCCGGAAATTCTCTAAAGGGAAAATAGGGTGGAGTTAAACTCCTAAGATGCTTTGGGTTAAGGAAATGGATCCTTCTTCTTCCTTTGCTGGCCGGATCTTGGAGATAAAGAGATGTGAGATTCAAAAATCTTTTCTTTTTGAGATCTGATGGCAGATCTGAGTTCCCCTTAATGGTTTTTGTGGTGGAAAATTATTTAGTTTTGAAAAAGGAAGAGTAAAATTCTTGATTTAATTCAAAAGAAAGAAGAAGGTTTTGGAACCTTAAAGAAGGAAGAAAGATCTCAGATCTCAAACTTTTTTTTTGGAGAGAGAAAAAAGTTCTTGGGATATTTCATTATCCTTGCCTTTATAGGCTACACACTTTACACATAGCCCCTTGGGCTTCACAAAATGGCATTTTGCCTATCTCATGGCTCATGTGCCATTTCTTTTTGCACATAAGCCATGAGCTTTACAAAAATTTGGCTTTATGCTTATTTTTCTTACATTTATACATAAAATAAAATAAAAGAAATGCAATAAAATTATTTATTACAAAATTTTTATCTTGGCATGGGGGGAGGCCGGCCGCTTCATGTTCGGGCTCGACCCGGGCATGAGCCCACTGGATCTGGGCTTGGGCCCACTTGATTTGGGGTTGACTTTGATTTTGACTTGGTCAACCGGGGTGTAAATTTTTACCCCAACAAAGGTGATTGCTTGAAAATCTGCATGAAAAAGCATTATTTTTAGTATAAATACAGGTATGTATATTGATTGAGTTCGCATGAACGCTTAACCCGAAATATGGGAGGAGAGATTGGTCCCACCGGGCGTGCCAAAATCTGTAGGGTTTTTTTCGTCACCCCATTGAGATGGGAATACGCGTATACTACAGATTTTCCCTGCCTAGGGTAGGCCGGGGTTTATTAATTGTGGGGATCCAAATCTCCGGCAGCCACGAACTAAGCTGCTGTTAATTACCCCTCGCCTTTGGGGCGAGGGAACCTCCGATTAACGGGTTAAAATGGTTATGCGAACTCAATGTGCAGTATACGTGTGTTGTGTTTTGAAAGGGGGGTTTGGATATTATCGGGAGCCATGCAGAGTTTTTACGGGGGTCCCGCTACCTGGATAGCGGGCTGGGGGTCAAGGGGGCTAGCAGCCCCCTTACGGGGTGCGGGACAGCGCCCCGTTAGAAATTTTTTTCTAACAGGGATAGTGTCGCGGAGTATGTGTGTGTGTAAATATGTATACATATGTGTGTGTGTATATATATATATGTATATATGTATATATATATATATAAGAAAAAGGGGGAAAAGGCATCCAAAGGATGCGTGGGGCCAGCGCCTTGAGCGCTGTGTGAAAGGTTCCTAGGCACCCTATAGAGGTCTCACAAGGCATCGAACATGCCAAATTTAAAAAAAATGGTGCCGAGAAACCCTAGTTAACGGATCGTTGCTAGATGTCTAAGCGAAATATAAAACTAGTTAACAAATTAACTATAGGCTAGATGCTACAACCTTTGTAGATCCGGTAATCCTCTTCCTTGGCTCCACGAAGGCATCCTCTCGCTGTCCATCTCGATTCCCAAACTCGAACTTTGGCTTCATCGGAGAAACGGGCAAGCTAGGTCGTCGGCTTTGTGTCAAAGACGATCTACCTCGAGGCATCGCAAGTTCAAGCTCCGACTTCACAAACTTGTGAAACTTATGAAGTAAACACCCAAAACAACTTGGCAAGAGGTAGATGGTGAAGAAATAGGAGGTGGGTTCTCTTTGGAATTGGATTTTACTCACTTTTGCTCAAGTTGCCATTAAAGTAGCAAGCTTGAAGAAGAAGAAGATGAAGATAGTTATGATAAGTTCTATTAAAAAGAAATAGAAAATCAAATACTTATCATAACTTAAACTAGGGTTAAGTGTAGAGAATTAACCATGGTCACTTGGATGGGTTAGGGTTAAGCATGAAGATAAGGATGGTTACAAAAGTCAAGGCTTCATGAAGCTTCAACTAATGACAAAGAAAGCCACCATTCTCATCTTTATCTTTTCCAAATAAATAAATAAACAAATAAATAAATAAATGAATATGCAAAACCCTAATTATCAAATTAACCATGGATTAATTCTATATACTTAACTAAATAATCAAGTATCATCAAACATGATACAAAAAAGTGCACAAAAGCATATCACATATACTATGTGCATCAAGTGAGAAATCCGTATAAAGTGAACCAATACTAGTTAATGCAAAGTAATATATCAAATATATAATTATACATTAAATCATTAAATCAACATTTGATTCAATGATCCGGTCATGTCGCACATAACCGACTAGTATTCAATGTATCGATTTATCGAATCAATGATTCGATAACTAGGTCATATCAAATATAACCAATCGAAACATTTATCGCGAGAATGAAATGCGGTATCACATACACGCATTATTCTCGGTCCTGCACATATCTCATATGCGCTCCTATTTCGTTTCGCTTGAACCAGGAAACCTCTGTGTAGGACTCTAAAGACTCGTCAATACGCCGGTAGCAGATGATGATCATATCAAGCACCCACAAGCCGCAAGCGGTCTGCTAAACGTAACGGCCACCCAGGTATTGAGCGATCAGAAGATCGACGAGCTAGCCCGCTCACACTCCTGCGAATCCGACCAGTAACACTTACCGTACAGTCCGGTCTCTTCGTCTGATACGTCGCATATCAAGTCTAGGGGTGGTAAACGTCAGACCCCAATAACCCGATAAGTCGTGCCGATGTGAGGCTCGTAACGGGTCGAGAAACTACTGGTAACACTTACCAGCAAATCTCTGATCAGCCCTGGCCAGGGACTTCCCTGTTACGGCCAATCGAGCACAGCGCAACATCTACCCCCAATACCGGGAGAGACGAAACCCCTCCTATCGCTCATTGCCTCCATGTGACTCGGGACTGTGCCCAAAGACCACCGTTTTGCACGCCCTCATGGACGTGGTAAGGTTGAGATCAAAGCACAGTGGGAATCACACAAGACTCTATGACGATCTCGGGTCTACAGACTAACCTGTACAAGTGTCACCTGAGAACTGCCATCTGACGTGAGGTATAATACCATCTGGGAGTTCTCGGCGAGTCCGTCCAGTGTACTCAGTCTCCACTGAGCACCCGTATACCATCTCTGATGTCAAACACCAATGGATATGGGATCATCCATCGCCCATCTCATGGGTCGAGAAGCGTATACGCTAGTCTACTGTGGTATATCGATGCCCCGTCTCGATACACCCACGACTAGGGACCTTGAAGGATGTACTTATGGACTACCATGTCCCCACTAGTATGATCTGCATCATAGTCCAGGTAGTCAAGTACAAATCCTAAGGGCTTTACCAACATGTAACTATAAGACAGTATAAAGAGACTAGTGTACATGTTAAGATAAAGAGCAACCAGATAGCATACTATCATGTCGAGCAAGAAAGTCATCTCTATATATGTCCAAGCATCCAATATAATATACATAATCTGTACAATACTGGCCTCTAGGGCATACATACAACTAACACTGTGCGCTTAGGTGCTGTGCGCTCAGGCGCAAGCGCGCCACGTGTCGGCACGTGGGCGTTTTGCGCTTGAGCGCAAGCGCGCCACGTGTCGGTACGTGGGCGCTTTGCGCTCGAGCGCTGGGCGCCTGAGCGCAGCACGCCACGTGTCGGCATGTGGACGCTTTGCGCTCGAGCTGCGCGCCTGAGCGCAAGCGCGCCACGTGTCGGCACGTGGGCGTTTTGCGCTCGAGCGCTGAGCGCTGGCGAGATAAAGGGACTTTTAGTCCCAGAACTAGAAGCTATGCTTCAGAAAAGAAATATTTATTATATATATATATATATATATATATATATATATATATATGTAAATATATGGAATTAAACTCCTAAAATGTTTTGGTTGATGAAAGGGGTTCTTCCTCTTCCTCCTCCGTTGGCTGGATCTTGATGATCAAGAGATGTGAGATCTAAAAATCTCTCCTTTCTGAGATCTAAAGGTAGATCCAAGTTTCCCTTTGTGGGTTTTGTGGTGGAAGACTTCTTAGTTTTTGAAAAGAAAGAGTAAAACTCTTGATTTAATTCAAAAGAAATGAAAAGGTTTAGAACCTTGGAGAAGGAGCAGGAGGCACAAAAGATCTCAGATCTAAAATTTTTGTGGAGAGAATGAAAAGTAGTTTTTTTTATTCATCATGTTGCCTTTTATAGGCTTACATATTTACATATAGCCCCTTGGGCTTCCCAAAATGGCATTTTGCCTATCCCATGGCTCATGTGCCATTTCATTTTTGCACATAAGCCATGGGCTTACAAAAATTTGGCTTTATGCTCATTTTGCATACATTCATGTATAAAAAATTACATGAAAATTATTTATTACATGATCTATATTTTAGCATGGAGGAGGCTGGCCGCGGGCTCGACTTGGGCATGGGCCCGTTTGACCTGGGCTTGGGCCCACCTGGCTTGGGGTTGACCTTGACTTTGACTCGGTCAACGGGGGTGTAAATTTTTACCCTAACAAACATGATCTATAAATGCAGTTATATATATTTTAAATGATATGGATGCAAACGGGTATCCGAAAACAGTAAAACTGTAAAATGGTAATGTGGGATGCATAACTAAATATTATGTGATGTTATCATTCAAATGGATGCAGTATATTGTAGTATAGCATGTAGTAAGATTAACTTGGCTCGATCGGATCACACGACGGATACATACGACATGTCCGATGTCGGTAAATTGTCACAACGCACACACGGCACGCGGGACGGGTCCAGGCAAGGCAAGAGGGTAATCACACGAGCAAGGGACGTTTACTGGATCGCCTGGATTGGCAGCGGCAATACGATCCGGCGATGTCTGGAAATATCAAGATTCAGAAAAGAAGAAGAAGAGGAGGAAGAAGAGGAAGAAGAAGAAGAAGAAGAGAGGGGTTGGCTCACTGGGGGTTCTGTATAGGGAACAGAAGAGAGGTGAGGGCGACGATGGGATCAATGGAGCTCCGGCGAGGTAAGGTGTGCAGGGTGCTCGGTTAGGGTCTCGGGGCAGGAGGAAGAGGAGGTGTTGGGGTTAGGGTTTTATCAGAAGAAGAAAAGGAATGAAGGAGGAGAAGAGAAGGAAGATGAGGAGGAGAGGAGAATGGGGTGAGGTCATCGGCGGTGGGTTCCATGGCGACGAGGGAAAGAAGCTAGGGTTTGGGTTTCTTGGGTTCTCGGGTGAGGAAAGGAGAGGAGAAAAGAAGGAAGGAGATGATGGAGATGAGGGTGAAGGCGAGGTCGAGGGAAGAGAGGCACGGGAGTTAAGGTTAGGGTTTGAGGAGGCATAAGAGTTTGGATGGTTTCTCGTGGAGGGTTCGGGGTTTAAATAAAGGAAGGAGAAGAAATAGAGGAGGGAGGTGAGTGTAAGGAGAGGGAGCAGTGACGCGACTCGAGGAATACACAGTATTCGCGAGAAGAGAGAGAGAAAGGGAGAGGGAGAGAGAGAGAGAGAGAGCTGAGCGTTATATTTTTTTTATTTCTTTTTTGAAATCTTTTTAAAATTTAGTTTGTTAAAGAAAATCCTATGTAACTGTTAAAATTTCTTAGAATAAAATATTAGGAAATTTGAGTTTTCTTGGTAATACAAAAATAGTCCAAAACACGTCCGGGTCTGGTCTAAAATTTCAGTTTTAAAATACGAAAAATATGTGTGTCGACCAATACTAAAATTGGATATCCGGGTAACGAAAATGCATACCCCCAAGAACGGATGCACGTACGTGCGCGTAATCATCCAAATAAGTCCATTTCACTGAACGGGACAAGAACAAGATGCGCGGATGCTACCACAGGATTAGGGGTATCATGCAGGCCATGCAATATATTTTTAAAATATTTTATGTGACTTTAAATGTTATATTTAAAAATGCAGATGCCAGATAAATGCCAATATGCAGTATGTAAATATAGAAGTGCACGGGTCCACGTAACAAGTCAGGATAAATCATAAACATGAATCAAGACTGGTTTCAAGCATGTGGGTCGGATCGGATGCAAATACAGATGTCAAATACTATTCGCACCCAAAACACAGTAATTCAAGAAACTACCATAAATAAAGAAATACTTGACTAGAACTGGTATAAATGAACTAGGGTGTTACATGAACTCATCATGAGGAAGTAGTTCCTCATAATGCTCCACTCTGATAGGCAAGCCAGAGATCTCCGTGAACTCCTCTAGAGAGATTGAGACTCCCGATCCAACAAAAGGAAGGTGTGGGTTGGAACATTCCATTGTTCCAAAAAAAGCTTTTACCCACCATGTAGGAGGCGTGGAGTACTGAAAGAGAGAAACGTAAATCGTAGGATACAACCCGAGCCTAAGCAACTGCAACCTTTTGGCGGACAAAATGTACCGGGCCCACTGCAAATATTCGGCTGGGTGACGGGGAGTTAATCCTATGTTATAAGGTTGTCCCCAAGGGCGTGACTCACCTTGACATATACGTCGCCCCAAGATATCCAACGCCATTGGAGGCTGTACGGGTATCGCAGCCAAAGAAGGTTGAAGGAGACCATCTGAAGCCTAATTGACCTCCTCCACAGTGTAGTTCACTAGGGGTGGGTCGGCATAAGAGATCGCTGAAATGGGCTCCGAGGGTGTCGCGCAAGAAAAGCTCCGTCGGCCCCTGATAATTTGATTGTACCATGTTCCCCATAGATGAGATTCTTGTGCTCTGGGTTGTGATCTTTTATCAGCGCGAAGACTTCCCTATCAATAGGCGCTTCGGGGAATCCGCCTTCCGAACGAACGAACGGGAAAGAAGTGTCGAAAGACATGGTACCTGCGCGAAATAGAACAAAGTTAGCCGTCAATGCTACAAGTCAAGTTCTGGCACTGGGTACTTTAAATCCGTACCACACTGCAATGCAGTAGAAAGGGACCCGGGGGGCCCCACATAATCTAAATGATAACTCATCATTAATAAAACAGTCTCATCATTTGATGAAACTATCATTAAATGAAGAAATCCTCAAACGATTCTCATTTAATGAGGGCCCCTCGGGCCAAGGAGTAAATCTCCTATTGAGAGCAGCGCTCTGCAACAGAGTGACATCTGTCAGCTCTGATGATGAAAGAAATAAAATTCCTCAAGAAAAATCTTGAAGAGCTATGCTCTGTAAAATGATGGAATAACCTATCAGAAAACTTAAAGCAGAGCTTTTTAATGAATCAAAAATTCCGAGATCTTCAAGATCTATGAACAAACTCTAAGAGTTTTCATGAAAGATTAACAAATCTATATGATTTGAAAAGAGCAAAACTCTGTTAATGGGTTAAGAAACCCTAAGAAAGATCTCTTTAGATCTATGAAGAGCAAAGCTCTATTGAGAAACCCTAAAAATCTATATGATTTGAAAACAACAAAGCTCTGTTAATGGGGAAACCTTAGAAAGATTTAATCTTTACCTAAATTTTTGACAGAGTTTTGTCCCTAAGAAAATTCTTAAGATGAAGAGCTATGCTCTGAAGGAGAAATAATTCTTAGAAAAAAGTAAGAAGATGAACAGAGATCATCTCAAAGGGCCAAGGGTCCTATTTATAGGTCTAGAGAGCCGTTTCAACTTCTGAGTTGATCCAATGGCAAAGATGCTGCCACCGCTGCACTCACGTGCAGGCCACGTGAGCGCAACGGTGGGGGGGCATTTGTTTCCCCCGATCAGAGCAAAGCTCTGTTCAAATTTCAAAATTTGAAATGAAGCAGCGCTTCATAAAAGCGCCAGCAAACAGCGCTCGCGTGCAGAGCACAGGTGCGCTCGCGCTAAGAGCGCCGACGCTCTAAAGAGGCACTCGCGTGCAGAGCTAGGGAGCGCCAGCGCTCTAAAGCGGCGCTCCCGTGCAAAGCACGGGTGCGCTAGCGCTGGAACTAAATGTTCCTTACTATTGATCAAAAATCCAACAAAGATGATAAATCATCAAGTTACCAGAATAAAATTCTGTTAAGAAAACATTCTTCAGAATCTTTCCAAAACAAAATGATTTTGCTCTGTAAATTAGAGCACCGTCGGATCAATGATCCAATGGTGATTAAAAATCACTAAAATACAGAATAAATTCTGTGTGGGAAAGATTTCCCAATCTTGTTAAAAACAAGAAGATTGCCTTCTGTAAATTAGAAGCTTTAGGATCAAAGATCCAACGGTGGGGAAATCCCTAAATCAATTAGAGAAAAGATCTCTTTGACTGATTCAACAAATCAGCTTGCCCTATATAAATGCCCCAAGACTTCAAGTCTCATTGAGAGGAACCCCCCATAAACTTTCAAACACTTCAAAGAGAAAGCTCTCGGCAGAAGAAGAACTTTCTTCAAGGTAAAAACAGAGAGATAAAAAAATCTCATCAGAAAAAGAACTTAGTTCTTATGCTAGATCATAGATCTTTAAGACAAACTGTCTCTCACAAAAGAGATCATAACATCTTATTATAAAGGGGGGAGAATAATTCAATTCTCTTAGAATCACGGATCCATAAAGGCAAAGCCTTTCTCCAAAACATAAGAGATCGAAAACATCTCCTATAAAATAAGAACTTTATTCTTAAATCCATGAGACAAAATCTCTTATAAGAGAGAACTTAATTCTCAGAACGCAAAGCCGCCTATAAAGAGCCTTAGCGCTCTAATTAAAAGAAGCGCACAACATTCCAAATCTAGCGCCTCAGCGCTCCAAATCTAGCGCACAGCGCTGCAGAGCCTTAGCGCTCCAAATTTACAAAAGCCCTCAGCGCTCAAGTTTGGCGCACAGCGCCAAGCGCGCCACGTGCTTCTCACGTATGCGCTACTTAACAGAAACGCCCTAGCGCTCCAAAGTCTGGCACACAGCGCCAAGCGCGCCACGTGCTCCTCACGTGTGCGCTACTTAACAGAAGCGCCACTTAACAGAAGCGCTCCAGCGCTCTCAAGTTTGGCACACAGCGCCAAGCGCGCCACATGCTCCTCACGTGTGCGCTACTTAACAGAAGCGCCATGCGCTCATGATCTGGCGCTCAGCACCAAGCGTGCCACGTGCTCCTCACGTGTGCGCTAAGGGAACATAAACTGTTCTTTAAATAAGGCCCCAGAGCTATAATGAGTGCCCAGCACTCAATAAAAAACAAAAAGATTGTCAGAGCCCAAACCAATGCTCAGTATTGTTAAATGTTCAACATCTTAATTAAATGGGTCGAGCCCAAAATGGCCACAGATCTCTAATTCAGATCAATTGAGCCCATGTGCTCATAAATCTTTGATCTTAGTCCCAAATTGGACTACGGATCTTCCAACCAATATTGGTTCAAGGGTACTTCTCTTCACTCCTCTGATATTTGTCGTTGTAATCCTTCAAAGTCTTCAGAGAGGTGACGGGTCCCGACAACCAGACAAACCATAGACTGTGGGGTCCTTAAACTCATGGACTATGATGTCCTTAAACTTTACAGACTATGACGTCTTTAAACTGGACCGCAAAGTTCCTAAACTAAAACAATAGAGTCCAAATGCTCTTTTGTTGGATCTAAATGATCCTGTTAAGTTGATCTTAGTCTGAAAATTAAACTAACGTATCCTTAACAAACGTTTAATTTGATCTTAGTCTCAAATAAAACTAACGTATCCTTAAACTCAACCAAAAACTCAAATCTAAGAAAATACGGATTTGGACTAAACCACGCCCTACGGACGGCCGCATAAATTAGTCTCCATATGCAATTCACGGGCAACCAAAAATAAAATAAACATACATGACACAAAGTGACCATCTGGAGAAGGAGAAAGTGGTTACCGCGATGCGGTAGCGTAATTAACTGCAGGGGCTTGCGCCTGCATGGAAGAGCGTCCCCACAATCAAAAACCCCTCAAATGAGGGGGAATCTGACGAAATCTGCTACAACGGCCGCATCCGTCTAAACCTCTGATATACGGTGCCATAAATCAACTTGGCATCTTCGGAGAGGTGGACGGATAAAACCAAATAGAATCTGTCCCCAAATTCATGCAAGACGTTTGTCTTCCCAGTTTTCGGCGGTGAACAGTCAAACACCTTCACGCAAAACTGAAATACCGTCGTAACGGAGATCCGGGGACATAGAAACGATCGTCTCGTTTATGCGAACTTAGGCCAAACCTTGAAGCCTCGGTTCACGGCTCGAAACGGCATCGAACAAGCTGTCGAAGTTGAGGGTTGCAATCGATCAATGAAAAAGAGAAATGAAAAAGAGCGGGAGAGAGAGAAAGAGTTTATTAAAAAAAGAATATATATATATATATATATATATATATATATATATATATATATATATATAATGAGGTTAATGGAGAAAAGAGGCCATAAAAAATACACCCTTCCTCATTTTTTCCGACGATCGGCACCCACCATCTTCATCGTTATCATATAAGATGTTGGTACACCAAATTTCATGTGATTCACCGTTGATTTGGTGGGTTCAAAATTAATGGTTTACCGATAATAGAAATTTTTACATTGCTAAATCAACGGTGAAAAGGTTGTAGAATCACATGAAATTTGGTGTACCCACATCTTAGATGATAGCGATGAAGATGGCGGGTGCCGATCGGTGGAAAAAATGAGAGATGATGTATTTTTTCGATGTCATAGGAGGGAATTCCCTCCTATGGCATTTTTCCTCCATTATTCTCATATATAATAGTATAAAAGAAAATATCTATCTCCGATCCGTCTCTCACTGAAACTATATATTGAAAAATAATTCACACACACCCAGCCTAATTACCTATAATGCAAATGTTACCATTAAATATTCTAATATAATATATACTGGTATAAAGGATATTTAAGATTTAAGCGTAATAGATAAATGTCAATATTAAAACATGAGATACTTAAATAACACGATGACAGTTAAAATATATAAAATATCCCAAAACTTATGGCTACTGGAAATTATACACATATAATTTTGATGTTATATATTTATTAATTAAGATTCACATGGATTTAGTTTACAGATAAATATTAATAAAAGATACTTTAGCATTATAACGGATTCACGGAAGCGGGTCGGATCGGATAAACAAATATAATATTCAACCCAATCACAACCCAAACAACAATTAAGAAAATTAAAATACTAATATCGCCATGACGTTACATTTGCTCTTGGCAATATGGTAAAAGGATGGGTATTTCTCCATGAGAGTCGATTCCTCGCAGTCCCTCTAGAAAATAATTGTCTTTCCACATCCTATAATGTATGTTGTTCCTTGGAAAGAGAACACGAGGATAACCCGTTCCATACACCTGAACACGTGTTGGGTGGTTGGTGCTCTATTTAATTTGAATACGCCTTTTTTAAGAGCTCAAGGGTATTTTATGCAATTTTAAAGTTTAATGGTATTTTGATGATAACAAGTAAAGTTTTTTGGCGTTTCATGTTACTGTCTTTAGAAATAATCACGTGAGAGGCACGTGATGAAGCCAGCTTCATAAATCCAAGCATAACATCCACCGGCGTCTATAATGATCCAACAATTAACCATTCCAAAACAACTTTAATAAATCTCCTGCAGTCTCAGATCAATCGATAAGAGCTCCTCGCATACGCGAAGCAAAAATCAAAAGCTCGAGCGGGAAAAAAAGGAGCCCCCCTTTCGTTCAAGAAACCCTAGCTTTGCGAAATTTCTTCGATTTCGTGGCTCTTCGACGCCGATGGATCTTCAGAACACGGCGAAAGAAGCTCTCAACGCCCTCTATCATCATCCAGATGATTCCGTCCGGGCTCAGGCCGATCGCTGGCTCCAAGATTTCCAGCACTCCATTGATGCTTGGCAGGTACTCGATCGATTTCCAATTCGAAATTTTGTTGATTTCTTTTTCTCTCCCCTCTAAAGGTAATTCTAGGGTTTCAGTAGGAGGTAATGATAGGATTCCTGTTAATCCCTCATACGGTTTCTTATGAGTCTCATCAGCCGGAAAAATTATGAAATGCACCATGAAAACCCATCAATGCGCCCTATGAATTTATCCATAGGTTTTGCGAAGATGCTAGGAATTCTCTTTGATCATTAATTTACAATTACAAGGACAAGGAATTGACTCTAGTAGACACTTACTTTGGCAAAATACGATTCTTTGAGTATGCAATTTAGATGGAGGAAAAGATTCTTAGAGCCAGTATTATGATTTATGTGAAAGGGTACTGTAATATGTCCGTGCTCAACATTCTTATATGAAGGCTTCTGGTTTAAAATGGAGGAAGTGCTAGAGTACGATGAACATAAAGAAGATAATTAATAGAATGAGAAAAAGAAATACTTTTCCTACCGGTCAAAAATCCACCCGCATGTGTACCGGCCCATGTGGCTTCCAAGGCGGCGCCATCACATCTCTTTATTAATTAATTAAATCAACAATTTAGCATTGGAAAGAGAAAAAGCACTTTCATTTTGAACCTATCATTCTACCTTCTTCCCAACCTTCAACAAAACGTTTTCCGTCGGTGTGTGGAGCTCGTTGGTGTTCCTTGCCGGCGTGTAGAGTTTGCCGGGCATTCCTTGCCTCTCGTCTAGATCTAGTCCATCTCATCCCTCCCCTAACTCTCAAGCCTCGTCGTCGGTGTAGACTTCGCCGGCGTTCCGTGTTTCTCGTCTCGAGCCTCGTTGTCGGTGTGGACTTTGTCGGGGTTGCTTGTCTATCATCTCAAGCCTTGTCGTTGGCATGGACTTCGTCGGCATTCCCCGTCTCTAGTCTCGAGCCTCGTCGTCAGTGTGGACTTTGTCGACATTCCTCGGTGTGGACTTCATCGGCGTTCCCCGTCTCTCGTCTCGTTGGCAAATTTAGGTTACTTTAATGTTAATCATTATGCAGAAAATTTAGATTTTAGGTTTGAGAGTTATATGCAGAAAATTTAGATTTGAGGTTTACTTCGATTTAATGTTAATCATTTTGGTTCTACATCCAAATTTGGATTATATATATATATATATATATATATATATATATATATATTTGCATTTGTTTTTAGAATTCATACTTTGTCAAAGCCAGCTGATATATGCCTCGGAATGGATTTTCTTAAAATGGTACTTATGTATTTGTGATGCTGCCTGTATATTTGTTGGGTTGGTACTTAATGCAACTTAAGTTTTTTTTCCTCTGAACCTGAAGAAATTTTCCAGCATACATGTAATGAAAGCTTGTTGAACTCAATATAGTTTAAGCTAAAATGAATGTATCTTATAGAATATGGTCTCAAATTGATGTATATTACACAATTAATATAAGGAACCATATATCAAGATGGTTTTTCAATTATACGACAAAGTCTTTCATTCAACGATTGGTTTCCAATCGTAAGATTGAAGCAAATAGAAAGTGGATTGACCTTTGATGCTAGCTGCGGCGGTGACCATATTCATGGACTAGACAGTGAAGAGCTTATTGTCAAACTCTTGAACTAGATAATAATAGGTACATGTCTGGCTGAGATATTTCATCAAGCATTTGGAGTGCTATAGGTATAAACATTTAACCATCATTCTCAACTTGCACTTGATCCATAAAAGAGCCCCTCTATTCAATTCATAGGCTATAACACTCTGATATGCAAACAAGATATATTCTTAAAGAAATCAAACAAAATTTAACAAAAAATTCTTGCGAATACTACAATAACAACCAATTTCCATTAAAATCAAAATAAGAACCTACATGAACTTTAGAATAAGAAATAATATTTTTCTGTACGGCTTAAAATTTTGAGAAACAGAGTATGGGATTCATTCAAGGTCATGGGCTGAGCGTTTAGTGAAATCAATTAGTATAAACATGTCATCCCTCATGGACCAAAACGATGGGATAACTTTGAGGATGACGAGTCTTGGCTGGAGAGGAATGCATCGCCGTAGAAAGTGTTCTATATGAGAGAAGAGTTCCTGTCGGAGATTGAAATGCGCTGCTGCCGGAGATGGAGTGTGCAAAATTCTGATTCAACACAGTGCCATTAAAAGCTTGCCATGTACTCCCGAAACATGTTGCCGACGAGAGGCAAGGAACGCCCGGTGAACTCCACACGTCGACGAGGAACGCCGGCAAGCAACACATACCGACGAAGAACGTTGTGCTAAGGTTGGGGGAAGGTAAGAATGATGGGTTCAAGATGAAAATGCTTTTTCTTTTTTAAATGCCAAGCCATTGATTTAATTAATTAATAAAGAGATGTGCTGGCGCCATCTTGGATGCCACATGGGCTGGTACACATGCGGATGGGTTTTAGGTCGGTAGAAAAAGTATTTCTTAAAGAGAAATGCTCGCTAGTTGCTAGCAAGGACCCACTTTCAAATTAGTTGGGGCTTGTTTGGCTTTGGAGTTAATTAGGATAACTAGAGTTCATATAGTTATTTATGCTTAACTCTTAAAATCCCAACTATGTCTCATTTGACATTCATTTTGGAGTTTAGATAACTACGGTTATCTAAACCCATAGTTGAGATAACCAGAGTTTAGAAAACTCCAATCCAAATTTGTGTTTGCCTAAATTAATAAGACATCACTCTCTGAATAGAAGATCCAGCCCTCTTGTTAAATTAAGATCGATGTACTTTTCAAGAGAGAAATTTACTAATTTTCTATCATACATTGTATCTTAAATATCTTGTTTATAGAAACAAAGACATCCAAGCCATAGGTAGATCTACCAGAAAACTCATTTGAAAGTTGACACCGCCTTTATGAGGTGTGTTTATTGTAAATTCATGACATGCGTCTTTCATTTTGGGCTCGTTAGAATAGATGGTTGATTTATCGAAAAATCCTGTCTTGACTTGGGGACAAACCCAATATGAGTTCATCTTATTTTTACCTGTCTAATTATATAATAGAAAGTGATAACCTAGTGGAAATGTGGAACTTTGAAAATTCCATTTTTTTATCATTTTCTATTTAATAGTCTAGCTTTGTTGAAAAAATAATGCAAGTGGTTTTATTCGGAAATTGAATAAAGCTATTAGGGTAAATATGAAAAAGACATCGAAAATTCTGCCATGTATATTTATACACTTGTAGGCTTCCTACTGCACCTACTTTTTATACTATAAAATATTAGGCTTTTTTTAAATTTTCTGAATGATTCTCCACCACGTACTTTGTTCTTTTTTATTTGAGCCTTTTGTTTTTTGTGCATGCTTTTAGCAATGCGCGTGACCACAAATGAAAGAATAGATAATTAGTATAGAAAAAACTTATAAGACCTTTCTCTTCTCACTATGAAATAACTCTTAATAAAATATTTGACTTAAAAATAATAAGATGGTCTTGGTCATATATATTGGAGGGGGAAAGAAAAAGATTTAAAACTAAAATTGAAGCCTTCATTAATTTATTATGAATCATCACAATTTTATTAAATATTATATATTTTAAATTCTCAAAACAAATATTTGATTTAAACACAGCATATAAATACCATAAACTTAGTATGTCAAACAAATTTATCACTGATAATTTATTTCTCAACGTAATATTGTAAAATGATTTTTATTGTATTGTTATATGAAGTGTGGTATTAAATTGAAAAATATTGAAAGTTAATAGAATTTATACTTTCAAATCACACTTTACATAATCTCAACTTCTTTTGAGCATATTCTCATGCAGTCAAGATTTGAAGTCCGAATCTTTGTTGATATTTCAAATTTTCCACCGGTATCGTTATATATTGGTGTATTGGTTGACGTCCCAATATTTTATTGAAAGTATCATTGGTAACTTGATATAACTATTTTTAATATTTTTTACTTCACAAATAATTATCAAAATTAACACAACTATAAATTTATTATGTAATAAAATCAATGATTTTCTATATATGTCCTATGCTTTAAAATTTTTAAATAGCTTAAATTTTTATATAATGTGGAGCCCCGCGCAACGCGGGGGTAGTATCCTAGTTAAATCATATAGCCAATTTGAGAAAGTTTGTTTTGACCGAGGAACTAATCCAATATAACCGTCTCATATTCAGTTAAAGCATATACCTAATTCAATTTTGAGAAATTTTTTTTTGGCTTTAGAACAAATAGAATATAACTCCATTATATGCACCAGACACTTCTTCGTCATTGTAATCTAAGCCTTTTCTTATCAAAACGGGATCATTCGTGGAGATGCACAAATCCATATGGACAAGACTGCGAAAATAATACCGGATATGCAATTTCAACGAAAGGGAAACCGTTAAACCTTTAGGTTATAGCAGATATATTTGCTTTAGAGAATCAAACTTATCTCGTAGACATAGTATATAGTAGACACGTGCTTAAGCTTATTTATCATGGCTACACATGACACATCCTCGCTTTCTCTTGCTATAACCAATTGAAATAAAATCCATGATTTCAGGACCCATTATGATACTCTTATACTTAGATATATTTGTGCTCAATTCAGGAATTATATTCCCTTGCAGGTTGCAGATAATTTTCTTCATGATGCTAACAGCAATATAGAGATCCTAATATTCTGTTCACAGACTCTTAGAAGCAAGGTAATTTGACTTTAAAGGAAAATGGGCGTTGCATCTTGGAGGTGAATTTATTGGAAAATTCCATTCTTAAATCCTTATTTGTATAATATTCATTGTACGGGTGATTTTACATGCAATTTCTTGTTATTTTCTTATTTACATAATATTTAATGCTAGATCCGCTGTGGCCTATAGGTACAAAGGGACTTTGAAGAGTTACCTTCTGAAGCATTTCGACCTTTACGTGATTCCTTATACGTGAGTATCAATGTGCTATACACACACATCATGGAGATAATATAATATTGGATTTTGTGACCAGATTCACGTAAAATTTTGTTTAGCATCGTCACATCCCGTTTTCCAAAATACGTGATTACGGAAACACAACAAAGTCAACCATGCTATTTACGGTAAGGAAATATCCTTCCGTAGTCATATTATGGTTATCAATCAGTAATCAAGAACGATATAATATATCTATCACATGTTCATTATGCCACAATAAACAATAATGATATTCAATTATCAAGGGTCAATAAAAATCAATAGTCAATAGCGGAAGCAATTAAAGAAACGATCAAATATCAAGAAAAGTAAGAACGATAACCAATACTTGTCCCTCATGAGATTAGAACGATAAACTAATAAAACAGTCACTGCGATAAATAAATCTAAGGCATAATAAATAGATCCATAGCAATATCCTTTACTGCTCAGCAATCCTCTCAAAATACTCTCTTCCTGTGCTAAAATCAAAATATCTGGGCCATGTAAAACCCAGATGTCAGCGCGTCATAGATAATATCACAAGGAATACAGCCGGAAACAACGTTAAATGATCAAGTAGTATATCATGGCAATTAATCATATGTGAAAATGAACAATATCAATATCAAGTAATGAACAATCATGATATAATCAATGCAATTATGTCGTGTGACTTCTATGGATCCATGTCGTTAAGTTATCTAACTTACATGTATTTGAAACTAATTAATGCAATTATCATCGTAACTCAACAATATATATCCCGTTCTTTCACGGTATAATTTATCCCGTTCTTTTCCCGCGGGACCACGGTACAATATCAATCAACAATGGTATTCCGTTCTTTCCCCACGGAATCACGATACAATAATATTCTTTTGAGTTACGTTTCAGTTACATTCTTGATTTTCCCGTTTCCCCAATTTCAATTCATGTCAATGTCAATATCAATATAGTATGCTCCTAATGCCAACGCAATAACAATCAATGTTTGTACAGGTCTCATCAATCGATACAATTAAGTCAATTAAT
Organism: Agapanthus africanus; assembly: GCA_030015575.1. Lineage (NCBI taxonomy): Eukaryota > Viridiplantae > Streptophyta > Magnoliopsida > Asparagales > Amaryllidaceae > Agapanthus > Agapanthus africanus. The sequence goes on along the minus strand of CM057338.1, from coordinate 6,723,157 downwards.
CAATAACAATGGATTGTTGACATTTCGGTTAACATCACAATCATGTACGGTAACATGGTGACAATAGTCAATCAATCATGATTTCAAGCAAACAATCGATAACATGACAATTTCGAAATATCATAACCATAACAATTACATGATCAAGTTTAATACTCATTAACATGAATGGCATTGCAATCAATATATATAAAAGTATCATAATTCATGTCAACATGTTCAGGCAATGTATTCATGCATTCGTGAACAAATATAACATGTCCAATGTCATTACATGTTCAATATCAAGTTCAGTTCAGTTTGAGACGGCTGACGTGTCATGTCTAAGACATTAATTACTATCTGAGTGTGAGAGGCGGCTCAAGTGGGTCTTGAGACGGTTTAGAGCTGTCTTAAGACGGCTCAAAGTTATACCTGAAGCAATATTAAATTCACCGTGTACATGAGACGGCTCAAGTTATGTTGAGACAATTCAGGCTCAATTTGAGACGGCTCATGTAATATTGAGACGGCTCGTGTGTTTTAGAGACTCGAGTTTTGGGGCCTTTTTGGAAGTCATAAACTTAGTATTAGAAAACATGGTAAACATGAAAGTTGTAGGTCTCAAAGAGATCTTTCTAACGAATCCAAGAACATCGAAATAGGATCATCGAGCAGAAAGTTATGATAGTTTTACAGTAACAGTTATGTTCAGTAAACTTGAGCCGGTTCAGGCAATGTTTGAGCCGGTTCAAACATGCCTGCAACGAATGTTTATTTTCTCTGTTACCATGAGATAGCTTACAGCCCTAAAACTGATACGATCAGGTATTTTAATTAGGGGTTTCACTCCATACTTCATGCCTATGATAAAACAATAATTAACTCGATTTCCCTACGTTCTATGACATCAATTTAACGATAAAGTGATATCTTTTAGGGTTAACAAAGTATCAATAGATTTAAAGATTTGTCTATACGCCGTGATTCTAACCTGGACCCATCGTTAATTAGATTAGAAATTATGTGTCAATCGATTTATATAAACAATATGAGATTATAACGACGTCTAGCAATATTTCAATCATGTCAATCATGTATGCTATGGCAATAATCGTAAGAATTGAATAAAGGCAATAGCTTGTATATCCATCTCAAGCATAGATCAATATATATTCATTATATGAAATAAACAAAATCTAATCTTGTTAGCATGTCGCAAGTACCAAGTACTTGCCTCGATACGATCTTACGAACAAGACGACGACGACGCTAGCAATCCATGTGGAACCCTGACTTGGATGTTTCAGCAGATCCAAGGAAGACGGAAGAAGCCAACGGTGATGATGATCGACTCGAAATGAAGATGACGACGAAGATTGATTAAGGGCTTCCTCGGTGTTGAGGTAGGGTTTCGGTTCCAAAGGAAAGAGATGGAGGCTAGGTTTTGTGAGGCAAATATCAATCTATGGTTTTTATAAGTCTTGTGTGGGTTTATATAGGATAGGTAAAACAATTGGGCCGGATGGTTTACAATATCAAAATCAATTGGGATTTACAATAAAGATGAGATACAATATTACTCCCACGATAAACCATGCATATCTTATCAATATAATATTCTACCATGTCCAACAATCAACAATAAAAGCCAAATAAAACGATAATGAGTCAAAACCATGTCAGAAACCAATATTAGGTCACAATGCAGTTTGAGATGGCTCACATATAGCCTGAGCCGGCTCATGAGCGTTTTCAATCGAATAATGATTCTCTGGGATGGTTCTCAATAACCTTGAGCCGGCTCATGTTGTCCCAAAGCCAAAACTCAATACAATCAATATAATCAATCAATTCTATTTATTAATATAAATATGTACGATCGTTCTAGGGTGTCACAAGCATGAATATATTTATCATATGAGCACAATAGATACCCTTCGATGTTCTTTAGTCTTCTTGAAATTATTTCTAAACCACCTTCTTTTTTCAATCTTCCATCAGTGCACAATATATCTCATCAACAGCTGTCAACATAACCTCTGGAATCTTCTTCCTTGGATCAACCTTGATCTAATTTCATCAACCTCCATTGAGGATCTAATCCGCACCTTTAAAACCTACATCTATTGCGGTTGTAATAAAATAATCAGAACTCTGATTTGAGACAAACCCCACATCCAAGGCTTGGAAGTATCTAATCAGATATAGAATAAAACTAATACCAAAAAACAAAAATTTGCTGAAAACAAATCAAAACTTGATAATAGATTTTAGACACTGGTCCTGATTTTTATAGCCTATTTAAATGGCATCACTTTCCCTGTCATATTCTCTCCTTCAAACTTGGCTGATGAAATGATTGAATGGCCACGGTATGTTTGTCATAACTGTTATATTATTTTTCCTTTTTTCCAGTAACCTGTTTGCACACATCTATATGCTTCATAAAGTAATTGCAAAATGCAGGGATTGTTAAAGAAACTCAGCAAAGGACCCCCTAAAGTTAGAACACAGGTAGATTTGAGGATGTTCTTGCACAAAAAATCATTCTGTATTTCTTTTGAGTTTACTTCTCGACTAAGTTACCTCAATCTCTTAGATTAGCATTGCAGTTGCTGCTTTGGCTGTGCATGTCTCTGTAGAAGACTGGGGCGGCGGCGGCATTGTTAATTGGGTCAGCGATGAGATGAAATCTCATCCTGAATACATCCCAAGTTTCTTGGAGCTGCTCACGGTCTTGCCACAGGTAGGAGTCAAGAAACACAGGACTAAAAACTTGTAGTTTATGTTATTGCTCTAGTATTTGCTTTTGCTGACATCTCTCTCAACACACATGAATGTTCTAGAAGCACATATTGAAGAGCAAAAGGGGATATGGTTATGATCAGCAACAAACAGTGCTTTCTTGAAAGTTGAAAGTATTTGTTTATGGTTTACGTGATCATATCTCCATGAGGGTGTGGAACCTTGCTACATGTGGATCTATATGTTTCACTGAGAACATCCCTGTGTCATTGTTAATTTAATTTTTATCAGCATATCAATTTTTGATCTAAGAATTATATGGATGAGCTGAGAATTGCACCGACCATCTTGCCACCTCTCATTTTTCTTGAGGCGATTGTGTGGTTGGTCCATGAGTAGAGGCGGCTTGGCTCTTGCTTATCAGTACCGAGTGCAATAATAAGAGGCTTTATCTCATACTCGTGTGTGTGAAACAAATGTAGTAAGAAGCAATGACATGAGGCTGTTGAGGGCGCCGAACTGATATACTTTATGTCTATTAAAAGGCTTAAGCTGTGTTTAAAAAAAGAGGTCTTTGTATCCCGAAATTCCACTAATTTATTCACTTAGGTTTCATACTTCAACTAGTATAGGGAAAACTGAAGAGAGAGATCAACGAGTCAATGAAAAATGAAACAAGGGTTGTTTGATAAGTTTATCGGCGTTTTTGCTTGTTTCTTGCTGTCAGATTAAGAATTGAGAAAGGTAAAGGTTTTAGCTGCAGATTTGGAGTTGCTGCACGTTTAGCAATAGTCATATATGGAAGCTAAAGAAATATATCAGAAGTGGAATTAGATATCTAAAAGTCGTGGAGATTTTGCAATTTTCTACGACTAGGTTAAGAAATTTGGAATAAAGGGCTGTAACTGTCGAGCCTCTATTTGTTGTACACTGACACTTGTAACAGTAATCAGAAACAGAAGCAAATACTTAAAAAGTAAAGAGAGATTAAAAAAGAGAAGTAAATATTTAGAGACGAGATCAGTGAGAGATTCTATGAAGCACGGACACGAACGGCCATATTATTTATCTATTTATAAAATTCTATATAGTAAACAAAATATAGTAAACTATAAGAATAAATATGTATTAATATAAGCTTAAAATCACAATAAAACAAAACAAAGACTATAACTTTATCCAAAACCGTAAGTATTTTTTAGCACTAATAAATACATATATAAAACTAAAAGCAAAACACATAAGAATACAATCATAACAGTATAAATAAATAAAATATCAACCCTTTTTAATTAGAGCCGACTTTCATATACCCGAGAATCAATATGGACATTTACCTTTTTTAGTCGTAGTCCGTCGTGAAAGAGATTTAACCTCCTACACTATTTAGAAGTGACATCTACTCTTTTTAGTAGTCCATCATGAAAACGATTTAACCTCCCACTATTTAGAAGTGTCAAGCACACCCAATTTGGACGGAAATGGCCTAAGTGCGTCCGCAAGTATGTCTAACGAAGTGCCCAGAATGTGTCGGAGTGTTGGATATGGACACAACAAACAAATAGAAGTGCCCGTGCTTCCTAGGAAAGATTTATTCAGTTAAAATTCCACTTCTAGCAACCAAATAGCAGATCATCTCAGTGGCTTCACTACCACATCAAGGGAAAAGAAATGTCAAGTATGGATTCTTCCTCTCCATTAGGCTATAAAGGAAAGCAAAAGAGTTGCGGAAGTATATTAGTTGCTTGTCTCTGCTATTGGGCCATGCAGATCATATGGTTGTCTCTATAAGATTCAAAAGTCAATTCTAGCAATTACTTCTTGCAGATCACCAATTGTTTAATACCATTACATCCTTACCCATGATATGGAAGACTACACGATGAGAACAAAATATTTCTCTCAAATGTTTATGTTGGGACTTGATCCGGGAATCTTCTGTATCCATTTCACCCCATAGTTTAATCTAGTGAGCGGCAACAATAGTTTCATGCCATAACATCCAACACCACCTATGCATATCATCATTTAAATTCTTAATTTCTTATATTATGCACATGAAGACACAGTTTATATTATTCTTAAGAATTTATACTGAATTTCATTGGTGTATACAATCATAACCATAATTCTGTGGATGATGCATAGCCGCAATTATATTTCCCTGTCTGGACTTCCATTCTTTACGAATTGCTAGTTCGACTTTATTTTGAGGAATTTGGTTTGTAATGCTATGGCGTTATACGTGTCTGCATTCTTTTTTCCGCCCTATCCTTTTCACCTGTAACAGTCAAGTCTCTTACTGGATGAGGCTGCATGATAATTTTCCACCCTTTTATATGTTATCAGGAAGCTTCCAGCTATAAAATAGCTGTTCGTCCCGATAGGCGCCGCCAATTTGAGAAGGAGCTTTCTTCATCATCCGAAGTCGCTTTTCATCTCTTGACTGCTTGTTTGGGATTTGAGGAACTAAGAGAGCAGGTTTGTCTTGTTTTATCCCGTATTCTGCATGCAAGGTGCAAGCGGGTAGGTTGAACCACTCTTCAGATTTACCTTGTTTTTATCATAAGTAACACAATCTCTTAAATAACTTGTTTCTGTACAAAAACATAGGACTAGGGAAGGTTCATGAGTGCTATGATTGTCTATGGTTTATGGTCGGGGAAGGTAAGACGAAAGGGTGTAAGATCTGAAGAAATGTTCATAGAAGATATGCCCATCTCTACTCTTACAACGTAATCTCTCATCATTTTAGGAAAACAAATTGTGAATCATTGTAGTGTCAGAAATCATTCATATAAAAGAAAAAGAAAAGATTCAAACACTTCATACTCAACTTTTAATAAGGAGAGAAACTAGCTTAAATTTGAATGTAAATTCAAATTCAAATTCAAATTCCAACATATATATGTTTAGAAATTAGGCACTTTATCCAAATCCAAATTTTCAGAAGAGCCAATGGATGATGTTCTAGATATCTCTACAACATTCTCCTTGCTATTTGGCTTTCAAGCATTCATCATACATAGGAGAAAAACTGGGAAATGAAACACCCCATCTTTAGCCGGAATAGAAGTAAAGTTAATTTCCCCCCCAGTATTAGCAAGAGTTATAGAGAAATTCATATCAGGTGTTTAATAACCACATATCATATTCATTCATATTTCAACCTAAAACGCACAGTATTAAATTGCATTTGGATTGAATACACAATCTCAACTGTATGTCCACAAGAGTCGGATGTGCGAAACACTGGTAATGGAATAAGAGCGGCCTTTTTTTTCTTAAATGAAAGTAGTAAAATCTACATATATAAGCAGCAGATGATGAAGATAACTATATGTAAAGATTCCAACATTGAAAAGGGCAAATGTATTAGCAATAACATGGTTCAAAGACATCATCTTCAGAGATCTAGATCGTTGATCCGCACTGCTCCATTAGCAATCTAAACGCAGCACAGGGCTGATTTTTTCCTTAAAAAATTACAGTAATCGTAATAAACGAAAACACGTGAGTTCCTTTGTTTCCTTGTGAAGTGATATGATTCAAGCGTAGCGAAAAAAATATTTAATTTTCACCTTTTCAAATAAATTTATAGAAGCATGCTATATCCTGGCTGTTATGTTTCTTATGTGGATTCAATGCTGGTTATCTGTTGGCATTACTTTAGATTCTCCTGATTGCAGGTGTTGGAGGCATTTGCTTCTTGGCTTCGATTGAGCCATGGGTACGCAGTTCTGAGTGTAATACATGCACACACACACACATCATGTCAAAAATCTCTATGCTTTGAGGTGTAACTTCTCCTTCTGTTACACATGCTTAAAATAATATATAATTTCTATGTATATAGAATCTTGGTGATCTTGTAAGCTCATAATACAATGTTATAAAGAGGCCTACGCAGTCCTAGGCACTAAGCAACTCTGGACACCCATACCTGCCGAGCATGTTAACAAAACACTACCTAATAATTAAGGAGCAGATGCTTTACTTATCCATTATATTCAACAAGCATTTGATGTCTCTATTGTTTGAATTATAATTTGAGTGGCCGCCTGCAAATTTTGAGCTAAACTTAATTCTTTGTTTTTCAGGATCCCTGCACCAACTCTTGCTTCTCATCCTCTTGTGCATGCAGCCTTATCATCTTTAAATTCTGAGCAGCTTCTCGAGCCAGCTGTAAATGGTACTTCAGATTATCTATCGAGCATGCTTTTACAATATTTACACAGTATATACCCTTTTTGCATTATGTAGCTAAGTCGCATGTCATGGTTTGTGTCATCTTTTAATATTCTTCAGCCATGTCGCTATAGTGATTATCTGTTACTTTTCCTTGAATAAACATTTTGGATATATTGGACATGTAATCAATTGGTAGTATGTGATATTGTCAATATATAAGAATAATGAAACCAGATGTAGTGTTCTTTCTGTCTTTCACTCTTGAGTATGTATTTACAACGACGCTATAACTATCCTTGTCATAGGTTGATGCACTGCCCACTCAAATGGGTATTATGTGGAACGTAATCTTGTTGGTGCCGTTTGCGTTTTAATTATCAAAGGATGCTTCCACACTCAAGGTTTAAGATAAAAAAGGCTAGTCACTAAATCGTTTTATATTTTGTATTCTGTAATGTGATATTCGACAATCGCTTGATAGGTGCAGTGATACTGCAAGTGGATTCAGCAGTGAAATACTGTTGTATGCATTGAGCTGATTAAGGATGGACAGTATTTCTCTTAATGTTTGCGGATGGGTTTTTTCGTGGGGTGGGAGTGGCTTTTTGAAATGTTGGAAGGGAGCAAACATGCCATCGTGGGGATGTTGTTGAAGAAAATGAATGCTGATGACTAAGGGCCTGTTTGGTTGGATTGTTGTGAAAAGAGCCTTTAGCAAAAGCGCTGTCGAAGAGAGCTCTTTAGGCAAAAGTGTTGTTGTAAAATGTGCTTTTTGATTTGAAAAGCCGATTGGTTCAAAAAACTGTTAGGAGTTGCATAAGTGCTGTTGACGCTTTAAATGACCATAAAGGGCATCATTTTTCTTAATATTTGAGAGAAATCAGTGAAAAAAAACATCATTTTTTTAATTTATAATTTACTTCCAAAAGAATCACAAAGATCAAAAGATCCGCAGAAAAATATTTGAGATCCATCTTCTTGATCAATGGATTCTTCGTCGAAGTCGAGAGGCTTCGATTGCCATATGTATGAAGCTCAAAACTTGGATCTCGTCGATCAACCTCTCGATGACCGCGATAAGCTCGGAGGCCTCGATCGTCAAGGGTTCTTCGTCGTCGTCATCATCATCATCATCTTTTAGGGCTTCGATCTGGGGGCCTCGATCGCTGGGGGCCTCGATCGCCTAGGGCTTCGAACCGGGGAGATGATGAGGAGAGAAATCAAGTGCAAGTGTCTGACTGGGATGATGATGAGGAGATGATAGGAATAAAAAAAATTTAGGAAGAGCTTTTTCCCAGAAGCTTCATTTTTTAGCTTCTGAAAAAAAAGATTTTCTTCTTCTTTAGCTCCAAAAGAGCTTTTGGGCATAGGGCTTGTTTGGTATTTTTCCCCCTTAAAAGGTGCTTTTTTAGCTCCAAAAGAGCTTTTGGGAGCTCAAGACGCCCAACCAAACGGGCCCTAAGGCCATCAGTATCATATTAAGGGTTTTAGAACTTAGTACTTGTTATCTTCAGTACAAGACATTAAACTATTGCATTGCACATACGTATGGTCTGACTGTAAGTCGAGCATGGTCATGTCGCCTATTTGAATTGTGCAGAAAGTCTGTTCGTATTCCACTGAAAGAAGCAGTTCAGTTCAGTGACAGAGATATTCTATGTTGCAGCCTGGGAAAACATTTAAGTAAATATATATTTTTGTATGCTTGTTAGTATGATACTAAAAGTTAACTCGTATCCTTTTTTTAAATGCTCGAGGGAAATGGGACTTTACACTATTGCAGCTAGGCTAAGTGCTCCATGGCTATGAAGCAAGGCTTTATGAAAGATTTGGCAAAGCTTTATGACCTATGTTTACCCCTTAGTCTTCAATGCGATATTCATGGCCGAGGAATCAATGGACAAGATGGGGGATTGCATATCCTTTTATGATTAGTTTGGTGCCCTAAATTTTCTTAGACCGGAGTAGAAGTCTAGAAGAAGAGGGAATTTTTTAAAGATTTTCTATAGAGATTAATTTTCTAACTCTTAGGCATAGATAGCCAAAAGGAAAATAGAACACAATCTCAATTAAAAGACATACGACACAGGTACAAAATACATATTTCATAATCGAGTGCAAGTAAGCAAACTTTTAATTGCATTCTGAAATTATCTTCTTTTTTATCAGTAATCTTAGTAAATCGACTTCTCTTAAATTGTTAATGTCAATTGTGCGACGTGTGCTGGCATTGGGAAGGGAGTGCTTTACTAGTTGATACAAGTTATCTGGAAGTAGAAACTGCCTGGTTTCCTTTCAAATCTTCATTTGGAAAGGAGGAAACTGGAAGAAATGTAAGCATCCAGCAGGAATCAAAGTGGTTAGCCCTCACAGTCCCACCTGCCACATAGGATATGTTGCTACCTTGAGTTTCCAGAAGATCGATCCCATGTTCTCATAGAGCACGAACCAACACGCGTTTATTATGGTGGATCCTTCACATGCCATATGGTTCTTCATTATTACTTTTATTAAATACTTTGTCGTTTGCATTTTTTGAGTTTCTCCTAACCAAACACAAGCAAAAAAAGAAAGTTGTGTTTCTTAAGGTTTCTTCTACTAGTTTCTGCCAACCAATCCAAAGAGAAGTGAATAATTTTAACAAGAAAAGAATCATGCTGAACACAGATATAAGGAATGATGTAAAGGTCCAATCCACAACTTAAATATTTTTAGCAGCTTTTTACCTGAAACCCACAGATCACTGCATATTTTTGTGGGGACGACTTTGATTTTCTTGTTCCCTGCAGGAGGCGCTGCCAAGGCACACCTGATTCTGAGGGTAGGCGCTGCACCACTGCACATAATAGTATTACCCATCAGCTACATGCCATTCACCTTAAATAGTTGATGATTTTCAAATTTGATGAGCGTAAACAAGTGCACCCAACATCTAGGATTTGCATGAAGAAATTTGTGAGGTTCTGTCGTGCTAGTCTTCTAGAAGTATTGGAATGAAACTCCATACTTGAAACAAAATTGATCTTATGTGACTAGTTAATGGAGGAATTGGAATTTCGTTTCTCTAATTTTGAATCATCTTGAAGAACGTGCTTGTATACCTAGATTACTAAGTGCTGGGAAATGATTCGAGGACACTTTATGCAGCACTTGCCTTTAGATAGGAGCAAATTTGAAGCAGCACCTTTGGCCAAAAGATTGAACAGTACCCTTATGTTTTCAGTTTTTATATCTATATTCTATTTATCATAGTTTAACTTTCAGTGCAACACTTCCCTTTGAGTAGATTGTGAAGCATATCCCAAACAGAATACTAACATATTATAAGTTTTATTTTCATGCACTGTATATTTAACTGCTTGACATTGTTCAGGCTGCTGTTATCAGTACCTTATGTATGCCTATTAAATTATTCTCTACTACTACATCTTTTGTTTTTGCTCGAAGGTTTTTGCAAATTTATTTCTTATCTGCGCTTACTTGCTTACAATGTTTTCATTATTGCAGTTATATCTGAATTGATACACTACAGTGTGTCTGAAAGCTCTAGTGGCTTCTCTGCACAAATGCCTCTAATTCAAATCCTTGTCCCTCAAGTTATGGGTCTCAAGGATCAACTTAGAGACTCTTCTGAGGTATGTGCCATATATTTTACTGATATGAATGGTAGTTCATGGTGTGTTTTAAAATGAACTATGCAGTCATAATTATTGTTGTTGGAATATGCTTAGGTTCCTTTTACTACTTGAGTAGTTATCACGATATGAATTTTTTATATAATTGTTCTCGTTTAATTTTTGATCTTGGTTGTTGTCCTTCTATTATTTCTTAAGGGATTTTCTTTTGCTCTCATTGTTCACATAAGCTATTGGCATCACTCTCATATTGTTGTGTGCGTGCGCGCTCACACGTGTGTAAAATTTTAAATTCTCTCTCTATGTGTGTGTGTTTAAATTTTACTCCTTTATTGCTCACTGTAATTTTCCATTTCTAATTTTGCATTTTGTTTGCTTTCCGTAAGGATCCATCCTTGCAACATCTTTTGTCATGAGAATCTAAGATATAACATTTTAGAATTTTGGATGATCTTGCGGTATGTTCCTTGGTTGCATGAGGATCAAATTATCATCCACCTCCCCCTCACCCCGCCCCCCAAATAAAAATAAAAAAATAAAATAATAATAATAAACAAACAAATAAATAAAAAATTACCTGGAAGATTGACATGCAATGTTTGTATTGAGAGCTTTGATATGCGACCATCATGTAATAGTTGAACATGATAGTTTTCACCAGGCGTATTCTTAGTTTTTAATAAGTAGAAGGAAAAAAGAAAGATTAATAAGAGATCAAGAACTAGGAGGTAGAATCTGAAAGTAGAGAAATCGAATATTGTAGATGATAAAGAAAGAAATTGGCATAGACATGGAGAAACTAACGACATGGAAAATTTTGGTCTATCTGCATGTCAAGAATACTAGAAAAAGATCCTCGGAGAATCTAAATTAGAACACACTGCTATCTTAAAAAGAGCCGGCGTTGGAATGGGATCTTATAGCAAATTGAGCTTCTTATAAAGATCGGCAAAAGTTTTAAGTATACTGGAATTGAAAGCTTAAGTTAGTAGGCTAAAAAAGCCATTTGTAAGGTTAAATTTGTGGCATTTAATGATTTGCACAAAAAATTAATCTGAAGAGAGCAGAACTATCCATAAGGATGAGAGTCATCAAAGACCCACATAAGGTTTTTGTATCTAAAATATAAATGAATTAAAGGCCGAAGTAGTTACTCATTAGTTTTTTTTATATTAAAATAAAAATGAAATAGGAAATCTAATGGTAGAATTAAATTCTTCAATTTGTTATAGGGAATTAGGGATTGCTGGTCTGGTTAAAAATTAGGATTTGCGAAGCTATAGGTGCTTTAAAGAAAAGAAAACTAGGCAAAATGTAGGACAAGATACTGCGAAGACTATGCCTTAGAGTTCAACATGACTTAATAACTACTGGATAATCTTAGCTCTATACCAGATTCCATATTCAGGGTTACGCTGATGTTTTCGCCATAGTAGGAAATGCCATTAAGCTATTACATCTTTACCTATTATCTAATTACATATAAAAGACCCGTGTACAATTCGTGTATTCTAACACTCCCTCACAAGCTGGAGCATACATATCATACATGTCCAGTTTGTTACAAATAAATTGTAGCCTATTCCTTTCCAAAGGTTTTGTGAATAAATCTGCTAACTTATGAGCAGATTGAACATAATAAGTATCGATGATCCTATTTTCAACTTTTTTCCTCAGGAAGTAGCAATCAACCTCAATGTGTTTCATTCGTTCATGGAATACAGAATTAGAGGCGATATATATTATAGCCTTATTATCACAATATACCCGCATAGAGGAAGTGGGCTCAAAGTCAAGCTCTTCAAGCAGAAAGCGGATCCATACGAGCTCACAAGTAATATTCGCCATGGCTCCGTACTCTGACTCAGCATTGAAACGAGACACTAAGCTCTGATTCTTATTCTTCTAAGAGACCAAGTTGCCTCCTACAAACACGCAATATCCTGTGTAGATCTACGATCGGACTGAGATCCGACCCAATCTGCATCAGTGAAACCTGCTACACGAGAATGTCCATGATATGAGTACAGTAGATCTTTCCCTGGAGTATTCTTCAAATATCGAAGTATTCGAATCACCACATCTCAATGAGTCACTCGAGAATCAGCCATGAATTGGCTAACAACGCCAACTGGATATGAGATATCAAGTCGAGTGACAGTGAGGTAATTCAGCTTACTGACCAATCATCGGTATCTTACGGGTTTTCAACCAAGTCATCTTGTTCCAAAAGCAGCTTAGTATTAGGATCCATTGGAGCTTCTATGGGTCTGCACCCTAACATCCCTGCCGCAGTCAGCATATCAAGAACACATTTCTGCTGTAAGATGTAGATGCCATCTTTCGATCGAGCAACCTCGATACCCAAAAAGTATTTAAGGCTTCCAAGATCGTTAGTTTGAATCCTTGTTTGAAGGTGGTGTTTAACTTGTGCAATACCGGCCACATCATCGCCAGTAATCACTATGTCATCAACATATACCATCAAAAGAATGCGAAGACCATTGGTGTTGTTACGGTAGAACACCAAATGGTTATGCACACCGTCTGAGGCCAAACGAAATAACCACATCATTAAATTTCCCAAACCACGCTTGTGGAGACTTTCAAGTCATACAATGACTTCAATCGACAAACTAGACCACCCTTTCTGAGCAACAAAACTAGATGGTTGCTCTATATAGACCTCTTTTACCAAAGGACCATGCAGAAACATATTCTTCATATCAAGCTGATGTAGTGGCCAATGATGAGTTATAAGAGACATCAGTAGACAAACATAGGTTATCTTGGCCACATGAGAAAAAGTCTCCTCATAATCAATGCTATAAGTCTGCGAATACCTTTTAGCAACCAAACGTGCTTTCAAGCTGGAAATGGCCCCATCAAGATGAAGCTTCACAGTGTATACCCAACGGCATCCTACTGCCTTCTTTCCAGTTGGAAGAGAAACCAAATCCCATATCTGATTCTGTTCGAGGGCAAGCATCTCATCAATCATAGTACCGGTTCATCCTTTATGAGACAGCATCGGAAAAGGACTTGGGTAAAGCATGAGAGTCGAGGGAGGAGAGAAACGTTCGATATACCGGAGATGAATGAGAAGTGGCTACATGATGAGCTATAGGGTGAGAAGTGCAACTTCAGGTACCTTTTCATAAGGCAACAAGGAGATCAATGTCAGCTTCCAGCAAAACTGGAGACTCTGGGAGATCAGCAGTAGGAGGCTGAGGTTCAGAGCTGTATAGGCTCCACGAGCATACACCCTTGCAACTAGTGGTGTAGGGCCCAATAGTGGGGAATTAAGAGTGGGAGGTGTGTCAATAGAAACAATACAGATGACCTCCAACACGGGGGCGGAGAATCAAAAAACTCAGGAGTATTGTCTTGTGACGAAAGATATGAGATATTTAAAGAAAAGTCTCTGCCCATGTCAATATGAGTGATGTAGAAAAATATGGGGTGGACTCGTGAAAAGTCACATTAGCCGATATAAATCGACGACGTAATCCAGGACTATAACAATGACACCCCTTTTGAGTCCGAGAGTATCCAAGAAAAACTCACTTAATGGCTTAGGGGTCCATTTTAAGGTTGCAGATCATAGACAAAACAAACACACCCAAAGTCCCGCGGAGGGATAGGGAAAGAGACCACCGAAGGGAACAATGTAGAATGAGAAATTTGTTTATCTAGGACAAAGGAGGGTATACAATTGATCAAGTAATTGGCAGGGTCTGTATCCCCAAAACGATTTAGGCACTTGCATATAAAACAAAATGATACGAGTAACCTCTAACAAATGCCTATTCTTCTTTTCTGTCACCCATTTTGTTGGGGGTATAAGGATAAGAAGATTTATGAATAATGCCAAGTTTTTTCATATACTCTCAAAAAGACGTTATAAAATATTTCTGGGCATTATCACTCATCAAGATACCAATAATGACCCCAAACTGAGTCTGAACTACAGAAAAAAATATCTGGAAATGAGAAAATACTTCATTTCGAGATTTCATCAAATATAACCACGAGACTCGAGAAAGGTCACAAAGTAACAAAAGCAACCTTAGCAACAATGGGGCATGGCTCCCAAACATTAGAATGTACTGAAGCAAAATGTTTTTCAGTCTTCTTATTGATACAAGATTGGTAGTTAGAGCGATGATTCTTAACTAGCTCACAAGACTCACACTCTAAACTAAATAAAGTACCAGGAATAGAGAAAGGTGGCCAAACCGATAATGGGCATCAAAGGTAGATGTGGATACTGTTGGGCATGCTATAGGACGCCGGTGTTCATTGAGGTGGTATAACTTGTCAAACCTCAGTCCCTGTGCCAATCTCCCGTCTCGTCCCAAACTCCTGAAAAACACATCCACCAGAAAAGAAAGTTACGCCACAGTTCAAATCTCGAGTCAGCTGGCTAAGAGGTAACTATGACGCGACATGAACAGACCCCACTCCCTTATAACAGAAGTGGTGCCATTCGCTATGGTCACTGGTGTACATCTAGGCCTTAGCCTATATGAGGACAATATGCCTCTCCTGTCATATGATCTGTTGTTCCTGAGTCAATCACCCATGGACGACATACAAAAGTCAAAGTAATAAAAGCTGTATGGTTACCTCTCGAGAGACCCAAAGTGGTCACAGCTGAAGCCTAAGATATAGCCGATCCAGCCTGGCTACTACAAGTAGACAAGATCATAAGAAGGCTCAATCGAGCAATCTCATTTTCCATAGACTTGACGGAACTCTCGGATGATGCTGAATCCATCGAAATAGTGGAGGATGCAAAAGATGAAGTCCCAACATGTGCATGGACAGCAGGGCGAGGTCTCCCATTCAGCTTCCAGCAGGTATTGTGAATATGCCCTCCTGATGGCAGCAGTCGCAGAACGAGACTCTTTACGACCTCGGCCTCTACCTTCCTCACGACCTGCTTCCCCTCTCCCTCGTGGAGAGTAATATGTGGGAGAACATTCCGGCCTGATAAGAGCACTATGTTCACCAGATGCAGGCTGCTCATCGGTGATCTCCGACTGAAATATCTAGTGAAGCGTATGATAAGTGGTCGTAAGAGTAATATCCATATTCCCAAGTCAGGTCGGACGTGCTGACTGATATTCGGGCCGTAGCTTACCAAGGAAAATGATCACTGGAAGGGCCTCATGTCGCCTACTCATCTCCATAATGTCACTCGTAATCGGGAACTCTGCGACAAGATGAGCGAGATGTCGAAACGCTGAATAATACTGATGCAGTGATCGTGTTCCTTGCTGAATTTTGTACAACTGATGTATCAATTCATAGGCCTTTGAGAGGATTTGCTGTGAAGAACAAAGCTCATGGAGCAGATTCCAAATCGCCCTCATGGATCCCAAGTGAACAAGTCCATCCATGATACGTTGCTCTATCAAAATGAGCATGAGATGACTAAGCTGGGTATCATCCGTCTTCCATCGGCAGTCATCGGATGAGGGGGGGATTTCGTCAAGTGATCATCCTTCCTCCTCTTGATATACCTCTTCACCATAAGCTTCCAGCTATGGATATTCTGATCATCAAGCTTGAGGTCCACCATCTTGGTGGCCAAAACATTGGTGGAAGAGATCTGCTTGCTCTCGGACTTGCTTTCCATCTTTAAGAATCCAAGAACTACTCAAACAATAGTAAGTGGCAAATTACTACTCCAATCAAATAAAGAAAAGAATCGACAAACGATCCCACCCAAAATATCGTGATCGATCTCCTAAGATTCGATCCACGATCAACAATCCCTAAACAAACTCAATCGGAACGATATACGGATTCCGATGACATCAGAACTCTGACAACGCAATCCATACACCAAAACATAACTAAAATAGACCAAAACATCATGAAACACATGAATTATCCCAATCCTTCTCGGGTTACTGTAGCAACAGTCCCAAATTGGCCCCAAAATTGACCAAATAGCCCCAAATCATCCAATCTAAACTCCAAACAGCAAGGAAAAAACCCAAATTGATGAAGAAAAGCTAAAATCGAGTGATTTGATCAAAGAATATACCCATTTCGAAGCAAGAACTGCTCGGAAATCACTGGAATCGGCAAGAACTGCTCGATTCTTCTTCTAGTTAGCAAGAGCTGTTGATTTCGAATTCAGATATGAAGGAGAACCTCAAATCGAGCATCTTCAAGACATTTCAAACCCGGTTTTCTTCAGATCCTGTCTTCGACGAGGAAAATGAGTCAATAATGCTTGATCTGGAGTTTCCCTGAGCTTGGCAGGCCTCCGGTGAGATCTGGCGAGGGTCGCCGAGGTCCGACGAGGGCCTCCGAGGGTGGAAACGGCTATTGTTTTAGGGATAGGGTTTGTTTGATGGCGATGATGTGGATGTGTGGTGAGGATTTGTTCTAAGAAAATGAGTGGCTCAGATTCGCTATGATACCATGAAAAGATTTAGAGAAGAGAGAAAATGATTAGGGAATGTAATGGATAGATATGACTAATCCTAATCTTTCTATTTATATAGGAAATGCCATTATGCTATTACACTCATACTTATCATCTAATTACATATAAGAGACCCGTGTATAATATGAGCATTCTAACAGTTGCATTATCCTACTGTCTTAGAGTGCTTCGGAAAAGCCTAGACATGTGCTAACTGGTATTATTGATTTCTTCTCATAATTTCCTCGGCCATCATGTGGCACCAATGCTCAGAAGTTAACACACAATCTTGGTTGATTGTTACATGGAGTCCGTGTGACATTGTGTTGTTCAACAACTGACCACATTTTGATAGAAATGATGATACATTCATTTACCATTTACCACAGAGCCGAGAAGGATCATGTCACAATATTATATTGGTTTGGCATTGAAGGGCTAGAAAACTGCAACAGAAATTCTTAGAGCTATTGGCGGTAGAGTAAAAAGAATTAAGATACAATGTTTTCTTTGGCACAAGATCTCTCTTCTGGTGCGCTTGGTATGAGGTAATCTAGATGGTAATCCTAGATTACTATGAAATATTACCACACTTGTTTAGGTGTAGAAAATATTCCCGGGAATATAGGATTACCATGATAATCAAATGACCCCATTTCATGGTAATCCTATTTCCCTCAAGACATGTGTCTAACCTATATTATTACGAAATATTTCCGCCTAACATGATATGAGCCATGACTAACCACCGCCGACTTTTCTCGCCGGCCGGCCCTGCCGCCCATCGTCGGTCGTTCTTCGGCCAGCCCGCTGCCGGTCAGCTGTTCGCCACTGGCATGCCTCCGGTAATCACCGATTGTTCACCGGCCGTCTGGCCGCCGATCGAACGTTAGTCGCCGGTCGTCCGCCGGCAGGCCTCGCTAGCCGTTGTCAGACCCTTGCCGGCTCGCCGCCGGTCATCACCAATCGGATGTTTGGCGCCGGTCGTCTGCCGGCCGCTGTTGGCTCGTTGCCGATCGACCGTTCGCTGTCGGTCATCACCAATCGCTCACCGGCCGTCTGGCCGCCAATCGGACCTCCATCGCCGGTCATCCACAGGCCGTTGCCTGACGCTTGCCGGCTCGCCGCCGATCGGGCTTTTGTTGCCGGCCTCGCCACCATCCACCGGCCTTTCTTCGATCTCGCCGCCGGTCGACGGTTGCACATACATATATTACCGGTAATGATTAAAATATATCTTAATGCAATATTCTTTGGAATTAAATGCCCGGTCATCTCATTCCCAGGAATGTAAGGATTCCCGGTAATCTTCCATTCCATGTACCAAGCACAACCTTCATGTAAAGCAATGCTAAGAAGGACTCGCAAGATTACCCTGAATATTTGGTATATGTATGCTCTCATGGTTTATTTTCTTGAGTATATGTATTTTCCTTTGTTTTTTAAGTGGATTAATGTGTTTGTTTGTTGCAACTTGGAAGGAAGGGTGTGCAGTCAGTACCTTTTTTTGAATACACAGTCTGCTTTAAAGCTTCTTCTCTGATCTATTGTAAACCTGTATAGCTGGTGCACTTTTTGGCTATCTTGGTTATATTTTCTATTTTCAGGATGATGAAGATGTGAAAGCCATTGCTCGTCTATTCGCTGATATGGGGGATTCTTACGTGGAACTGATTGCAACTGGTAAACAATGAGATTTGAAGGATTGCTCTTGTTTCCCTCATTTGAAGTCTTGTTAACATGTTTAGCATGTATCTTCTTGTATATGTGACTAATGTGAGGGTACCTGTTGCTTCAAGTCCTTTGGTTCCTTTTCCGTTATTTCTCCACTCATCAAGCTATATTTCAGGTTCTGATGAATCCATGCTAATTGTCCAAGCATTGCTTGAAGTTGCATCTCACCCTGATTATGATATTTCTTCGATGACATATAACTTCTGGCATCGCCTCCAGGTTAACTTGACTAGAAGGTAATCATACGAGGAAAAAGTGTCAATTATGATTTGATTACAATAAGCAAAGATCCTATGAAGCCCAACTTCGATACCAACTTCACAGGGACTTATATTCTTCATATGGCTCCGAGGCATCAGTTGAAGCAGAGAGGTCTCGAAGATTACTAATTTTCCGTCCATCATTTGAAGCATTGGTAACATTGGTAAGTTTTGTTCTAGTAAAGTGGGATTTTAGCATATATCCCTTTGTGTTATTTAGAATTATATATTCACTTTGCCTTTTGCCTTTGTTGCGACATGGCCTTTTATTTGGTTATTTTGTAAATATACCTTCAACTAGCAATTAACTGAGAACTAATTATCGACACATTTTATTGACGAATTCAATAGCAATATTTAGAGGAAAGACATCCTGAAGTATCCATCTGAATGTCATCTTAGCAAATATACTGTATATAAATTGAGTGCTCATACATGACATTAAGTTTATCATGCTTTTGTCATTGTATAGTAAAAATAAAGTTTACATTGGTGTAATTGTCACTATTGTGGTTTTTCAAATAAGAGCTTGCACATGCATGCCAGGAAAATGTGCATAAAAAGGTGAAAATTTTAATTTCTAATAATTGGCAGAATATGTAGATTCTAAGGGTATATGCTGAAAAGTCTAGCTAATTTTATTTATTGAAAATTTTGATATGTACATGTTCTTGTATGTTTATATTATTAGTGTCAGTTTCCTAAAATAGTTACATGTTTGATCATATTTCTTTTGGCAGGTTAGCTATAGAGTAGAATATCCACAAGACTATCAGAGCCTTTCTAAGGAAGATCACAAGGATTTCAAACATACGAGATATGGTAATTCATATAATCTTGTTTAACTAGAATCTTACCTCATCAGTGTATAGCAACTTTACTGACAGAAAAATTCTCTGAACTGTTTATTCATGACATCTTCCTTTAATCTACTGATTATCTTGCTGAAACTATATGGTGTCCTTGCAGTCTTATACATTTTTCCCTTCATTTTCAAACTACTTAAATCACATTATACTCCTGACGGATTTCTCCATTTCAACCATCCCGTTTTAACTCTATAAACTACATCCTTGTTTATTTCCGATTAATAATAAATCCTAAATAAGGATTTATTCCTAGATATGCATTGGCCATCGATTTGAAGTTTATTTCTTCTCACTGTTTTGCTAAAGTTACGATACATATTACTTGTATTTTGCACATGTGATGCACGTGAAGTAATAACCATGAGAAAGAATTGTCATTTTTGGGGCTAATTTCTTATAAACACCCCTGTAGTTTTGGCTAATTCCTGAAAACCTACTTGTACTAATTCAGTTATGCGATACCTCCCCTAAACTTTTGTCTCGCTACTAATTAACCCCTACCGTTAATCCCCGGATCAAATGACCAAACTAACCCTTATTGAACTGAACTAAAATTCGATTTTTTCCTCAATCATAGACCAACCTCAATTCCAACTAGTGCAGCCAAATTCCTCAATGGCCGTCGATGGTCGATTGATTTGAAGGTCTCTGTTATTTGGGGTATGAGAGAGAGATAGAGAGTCAGGAGAGAGAAAGATACCCGGGGAATGTTTTGTTTTGGATAGTTAGGAATTATCCCCTAACCTTCTTTATATAGCCTTTAGGATAATTAGTTAATTACACATACATCCTCCACTAATTACTTATTACAACGCGTGCTCAGAATACTCAAGAGCATTCTAGTGTATTCTAATAGTCTCAAACGCTGCATAAGCGACTAGAGACGAAAAGATGACCTAAAGCTTTGTAAATTTGGGTATTTTTTGCAATTCATGCTAATTCTTCCTATTTGCTTGCAATCCTTCACTCTACATCAAGTTTGCTTTAATTTTGGGGGTTCTAATTTATAAAAGAGACAATTATTATAAAAAGGTGGAAGGGGGTAACAGCTCAATTTGGGGAAGAAAGGCAATTTTGGAATAGAAAGTTGAAGCAGAAGACACATGCACGACACATGACTTTTTTCTATCGTTTCCCCCCATAAATAAACGGAAATAAACTATAGGCTAGTAAATAAGTAATTGAATGAAAGTTCAGGGGAGGTATTGCATAATTGAATTACTACAAGTAGGTTTTTATAATTCGGCCTAAACCACATGGGTGTTTATAAGAAATAAACCTTAGTTTTATTATAGAGACAATGTTGCTTTACTCAATTTAATATATTAGAGATATCTAGAAAGTGTATATTAAATTTAAATGTTTGAATTTGAGTTTAGAATTGTATTTTAATTGGATTTCCCACTTTATTTCATGATGAGATGGCTCACTATGAGTTCACTACAACCTCATGATAGCAATCATATGACCTATCCCGAGCGTTAGGTACCATCCTAATAAACCAAAAAACACATTGTTCAACCGCCTTCTCTTTTTGAGATGTGGGGATCACATCGAGTTAACTATTGTTGACCGCAACTTCATATAACTCGAAAATATATATCAGTTGAAAATGCCTCTAAAGTAAATCAATTTCAAGCGGGAAGAAAAAACACGAGAAACTGGAATGGCATTTCAGTCTTTTAACTCTATATAGATTAACTTAAAAAGGTCAAAAGATACGCCGTGAAGGGTATGAATGAACATTTCAACTATAAAGAAGGGGAAACAATTAATTTTCCAATCCTTTAGCTATGTATGAATATACATAGAAGGGGTCAAATGAAAATTTTCTTAAAAAGTAAGGGGCAGAGTTTAAATTTCCACATGGCAGAACTTTTGGCTGATAAACATGCAAGGGGTCAAATGCAAATTTTCCTCAGAAAATGACAAAAGAGCAGCATTCGACTTCTGCATACAGCTTTCTTAAGAATATATAATATATATAATAGGCTATTAAAAAGTGCAATCATCTACACCCCAAGAGCTAGCATTATAAGTGTAGTGATTTTGTTACTTTGGATTTTTTAGATTATCACCCATCATGTTTTTGATTGCCTTTTGGCCCTATAAAATTGTAAATGTATAAACTATTTACCCTCTAATCTGCTTGATTCACTATAAATTTTCCTTTTGGCCCTATAAAATTGATACCATTTACAGCTAAGTAATTCTCTAACCACTTTCTCTTACAGCCATCAAGGTGTATAAGTTAAGATGAGGTGTTCAATTCAACAATGAAATAGCCCTCCATAGAATTCTCACTATGTTTATCTTCATGCATTCTATATGCAGTCATTTATTACCAAAACCTTGTGTATACTACATGGATAATACTCATATGCATACTACATGTATGCTAGACACTTGTACAAGTTATTATTACCAAAACCCCATAACTGAACGACTTCGTTAACTAGAAATCCTAATAGGCTTTAGTTGTAAAAAGCTCTCTGTAGAATTAGCTGACTAAAAATAGTGTTAGACTAGAGTACTATTGGAGTATGTACAAGGTGCTGACGCGCTGCCACTTTTCATGAGAACTGATGGAATATATTCCTTTGACAGCTGTCAGTGATGCATTAGTTGATGCGACTGCGGTTTTGGGAGGTGAGCTAACATTGAAGATTCTCTTTATGAAGCTAGTACAGGTGAGGCCTATTGCCATCTATTTTATGCTGGATGATTGTTTTCCCCTTATTTCTTAGAGCCGTCCTTTCGAATTCTCTTTTTCGAGTTTTATAAGCTTTGGAGTGATCTAAGTCGTCCAACAAATGGTTGGTAGATGAAGGTGATCAATAATCAAACTAATTCAATAAGACCAACAAGTTTCTAGGTATTGGTAACTTAACCATGCTAATTATCCCAAACAGAGGCCCATTGTTCACTTTGGCAAGTTGTTGGTCTCAGCCCAAGAATTGAAGGACGGTCTTTGTTTTTGTCTGTTGTTGTATAAGTGTATAACAATGTCTATTAGGCTTCACCAATTACTTGTCAATTAATGCTTCATATTGTTATGGGAAATTAATGTTAGTTTGTATATGGATCATTGGGCCTTCTACATGATTAATCTTCACCGTAAAGCTTCACCATGAATTTTGCTAACATTTTGGAATCATATGTATGATTGCAGCCTTAACTTAAGATCGATCCTTTGTTTTTTTTTTATACTATTTACTAATATTTCAAATTTTAGGCTTACTATTTACTAATATTGTAAAGAGAAAAGTTATTTGAAATAGAATAAAGTGCAAAGAAAGACAATCGAAATGAGATGGATGGGGTACCAGTTATGTTCATATACCATTCAATTGATTCTTTGTATTAGCCCTGAGGTTTAGTATGGGAGATAGATGTAAATAAGGCGCAGGAGAGAGATGAGTTGGATCTTAGACCTGGAACTTACTACTGCATAAACGCGAGCCCCCCCTCTCCTTTTCTTTCCGCCTCCTTTTTGCTGATGGTATCATTGTTTTGTCTATATATTGTTATTATTACTAGTATGTTTTTGGGTGTGTGGGGGTGTGCAGCTGCCCCTTTTGTATTACCCAGAGGTTCAAACTTCAAAGCGCCTGTTGATTTGTATCTGATTTCACACATTTACTAGAAAAAGTGTGTTGTCACGTTTTTGTGGTTTATTGGAATTTTCAAACAAGCTTCTATCAAAATAAATGTCAACATGTCTACCATTTAGTTGGATGGATTATTTTTAGCCATGTTCCATAATAGTTCATCCAATATGACATGCATGACAGTTTGATGAGATGGAGTCGGTTGAGAATTAAACCTGCTAACCAGTGAAAACCAGCCAATATCTGGTATTATAATGTATGATGTATTGCAAACTACTGGTGGAAGTATTGTATATTACCTTTTGAATATCAATTATAAGTTTGGTGTTACATATATATTCTTATAATTTTCTGTCATTGTTGACCATTTTCTGATATTATAGGCAGTTGGAAATTGTACCAGTAATGAGAATTGCAAGTGGCAGCCTGTGGAGGCAGCTCTCTATTGTATACAAGCTATATCTAAGTTGGTTTCAACACTAGAAGCAGAAGTTATGCCTCAGGTATGTGTTCCACGGGTTCAGTTAAGCATACCAATCAGTTTTTTCATTTAGAGGCCTCTCAAGGTTCTGCATATCTATGATATTTGGATTACAGATAGGATCCGCTTTGTTCTCTTGAATCCAATGTTGCTTTTGGTTGTATAACTCTAGATTTCCCTGCAGTAATCTGATTTGTTTTAGTGTTTTAGTCTTCTCAATATATCCACTGTAGTTGTTTTTATTAAATATCCATTGTTGCATGATACCCCTGTTGACACTTGTGTCATATGATCTCGAGTTTTGATCATTTAGAACAAAATTATATTAAAAGGATACGTTTCCAAGTTTGTATTCATGATTATAACTATCACTATATCTCAACATCAAGCAGCAGTTGTCTTCAATAAGATTCGCGCTCAAAAAGTCGATATGGCATGAAGACTTGCGCAAGCACACAACGTGATGCAAGCTTTATCAAGAAACAAAGACGCCTCAAAGTAACAAATCAAGGAAATGAAGACGAAGAAGAACTGAGTTGAAGAATGCAGTATTTAATTCTATTCATCAGACGTTGTCTCTTTAATCAAGAGACGTCTAACATATTCGTTGGAGTCAAACCCCTCAAATTTTCTACCTGTTTTCAAAATTAATCATACTGCAGATGTCCCAGACATTTGGTTAAGAAACTTTTGAAATACAGACGTCTGCGGAAAGAATTTTTCCATTTTCAAAATCTCCGTTTCTATTGCAGAGAGCAGATGTCTCCTTAAGACATTTTTTGAACGGTAGACGTCGATGACTGCTAAAGAAATTTTACAATAACTAAGTTTCTGTTTTTTTAAAAAGGAGACGTCTGGGGCAGACGTACTTAGGAAATTCTTGAATTGTAGACGTCGCCAGCCGTCTGACATGACAGTTTCTGACAATTATTTTTTATTTTGAATTTTCAAACGAATGGGTGTTTACGCCATTTTGATTTATAACTGTTTTTAATAGCCATTAATTGTTTTTGGCGGTTATGATTCTGTATAAATGGCAACCCCTTTCACTCATATAAATACCCATGAGATCAAACACTTTTCTTATCAATTATTGATTCAATCATTAACTTTCTTTCTTTTCTTCTCGTGCCTTAAAAGTTCACGCTCTTTCCATTTCTTAAAGTACCTTAAACTTTCAATAATCTCTCAAAACAATCCTCAAGCCTAATAGGTATTAATCTTTGAGATTATAGGATTGTGAATGATGATCCTTGTAAAGATTGTAAATCTTTGAAGAAGAATCGTTTTCTTCCCTACGAGAGAAGGTGTCTCTCATTGTCTGAATCGCGGATTCAAGTGGAAAAAATGAGTTTTTTCCCGGGGTCGCGGATTCAAGTAGGAAAAAGGAGTTTTTACACGAGTGATCTTAGTAAAGAAGGTTTATGTTCTTCACATTGGAATATAGTGGAAAATCCTGAGAAAAAGGTCTCAGGCGAAAATTAGCCACAGGAAGTGGTGAACCCTAGTCAACAAATCTCTTGTGTTTGTATTGCTCTTTACTTTGATTTTCTTTTCTGCTTTGTATTGATTATTGCAACAAGTTTCATTATTTAACTTGCTTAAATTATTCTGTAAAAACTTGTTAATCTCACACGATTAATGGATTCAGTTTTTAAATTTGCCATATAACACTTAGAAATCTTATTCATCCCCTCGAAAGTATTTTCAATTGGTATCAAAGCGTTGTTACTCGCATTTTAAGATTAACATCTTGAGTTTTTAATCCTAAAATGACAAACCAATTAAAGAAATAATCCACCACACGACCTCCACTTTTAATGGCACAAACTTTCACTTTTGGAAAACTAAGACGAGAATATTTTTACAATGTATAGATTTAGAAATCCTAGATATATTAGACCCATCTTATGAAAATCCTACTACAAGATCTTATTCTGACGCTAATAAACGCGCCATGACTTTAAATGTAAAAGCTATGAATGTCTTTCATTTCTCACTTGTTTCATAGAAATTCAATAGAATTTCTATGTACCGAATATCACATGATATATGGAGTACACTTGAGACTGCACATGAAGGAACAAATCGGGTAAAAGAAAGTAAAATTAATCGCCTCATGCATGAATATGAAATATTTTAAATGAAAGAAAATAAGAATATTGATTCTATGTATCTAGGTTTAACAACATGGTAACCGAATTATTCAACTTAGGAAAAATATTCATAGAAAAATAAAAGAATTATAAAATTTTGCGATCACTAAGCATGACCTGGTAGCCAAAGATCACAACAATAGAAGAAGCGAACGACATGAGTACATTAAGTGTTGATGTTCTCATCGGTAAGTAGAACATATGAGATGCAACTTGGAGATATCAAGTTGAAGGAAGACAATCAACGCAAGAATATTGTTTGAAAGGCATCATCAAGCAAGATCAAAGAATCTCATCTATCAAGTGACAACGGAAGTCATGAAGAAATGGCAAATATCGCAATGCATTTTAAGAGGTTTCTTAAAAATAGAGACACATCCATAAAGAAATGTTTGAGTTCAAAGAAGGCTATGCGATGTTTTGAATGTGATAAAGAGAGCCACACAAAGGCAGATTGTCCGAACCTAAAAGGGAAAAATGTTCAATTCAAATGGAAAAAGAGTTCAGAAACACGCGTCTTTCAAACCATATGGGATGATCTGACTTGAGCGAGTCAGAAAAAGAAGTCGTGAATATGTGCTTCATGACTATAGAAGATGATGATGTTAGTAATGATACCTTTGATGTTAATAATCTATCTAAAGAAACTTTAGTTATGTTTTTATTTAAAATCTAATTACGATAAGATTCATTCTAAATATAAGCAATTAAAAGATAATAATCATAAAAAATGTCCTAGTAAAATTGAATGCGATAAATTAAATCTAGAAAATATTGATTTAAAAGAAAAATTAGTCTTAATAGAAGAATTTCATATGAACACTTAATTCAATATGAACTTTAAAGTGTGAGATTTTTGATTTAAAAAGGAAATTAGAAATTAAAGATAATATACTTTTTAAGTTTACTAAAACTAAGGACAATTTTGATGTCATGCTAAGAACTTGTATGAATCACTATAAATGTCAAGATGTAGGTTTTCATAATGATTCCAAGTATGATAATCATACTAAATTTGTTAAAAGTTTATACACGTATAGATATCGTAATAAATACACAAATACAATATGTAATTATTTTTGTACATTAGGAGATATATCAAGATATTGTAGTATCAGATTGAATTCAACTTATAAATATCATAATCCTCATGGATCTAGAATGATATGGGTTCCTAAGGTTATACCAACGTCATCTTGTTTTGCAGGATCCCAAATAACGTAGCAAGAAATGGATCCTTGATAGCGGTTGCTCGAGACACATGACTGGAAATATCAATTGCTTCTAAATGCTATCAAGAGAAGAATGTGATATCGTTACATTTGTTGATAATAAAAAGGCAAACATAGCCGGTAAAGGTAGCATTTCATTTATTAATGATTCTAACACTACTATTTTTAATGATGTGTTGTGTGCAGATTGTTTAAAACATAATCTATTTAGTGTTAGTCAATTTTGTGATAGGGGGATACAACGTAATATTTGAAAAAAAGACATTTGCAAAATTATCTTCAACGTAATAATTTTAACCGGAAAATGACACAATAATATTTATATTATCTACATACATGACTTTAATAATAAAGATATAAAATGTCTAGTTGTAAACTACAATGATGTATCTTGATTTTGGCATAGAAGGCTTGGACATGCATCTATGGATACATTATCTAAAATTTCTTAGAATAACTTAGTTACATGAATTCAAAATTAAAATACGAAAAAGATAAACACCGTGGTCCATGTCTAAAGGATAAACAAACTAAATTTTTGTTTAAACCTAAAAATGAAGTCTTTACTAGCAATCCTTCATAACTAATTTACATGGATTTATTTAGTCCTAGTAGGAATGTTAGTCTCACAGGAAAAATCTATGCTTATGTTATAGTAGACGACTTTTCATGATTTACATGGGTATTCTTTCTCAAAACAAAGGATGAAACGTTTAATATTTTCAAATTTTTCTCCAAACATATTCAAAATGAAATGAATCTTAAGATTTCTAGAGTTAGAAGCGATCACGGTGAAGAATTTGAAAACACTCTTTTTGAAGAATATTGTAATAAGAAAGGATATAAACATGAGTTTCCATGTGTCCGAATACCACAACAAAATAGTGTTGTTGAGAGGAAGAATTGTTTCTTACAAGAAATGGTACGGACCATGTTAAATGAAAATAACTTATCTATGTATTTTTGGGCTGAAACCGTTAATACGTTTTGCTATATCATTAATAGAGTTGGCATTAGAAAAATCCTTAATAAAACTCCATTTGAACTATTTTATAGTAGAACCCCAAATATTAAGTATTTTAAAGTTTTTGGGTTTAAATGCTTTATTTTAAGCATTTTAGACAACCCAAGTAAATTTGACTGGCATTTTTGTTGGTTATTCTATGACTTACAAAGCCTATCGTGTTTATAATAAAAGAACATAAGTTATACAAGAAAGTGTACACGTTGAATTTGATGAAAACAACTCGGTCTCTAAAACCTTACAAATTGATGATGAGTTAAACATCTTAAATGTTTTAGAGAATCAGTCAATTGAAAAGGGAATTGCGGAATCACATATAGGCGATATTCCACAAGTCGTGGATAAAGATCTTCTAAAAGATTGGCAATTCAATAAAAGATTATCCTAAGGATTTGATCATTGAAGATATTGATAAAGGAGTTGTAACACGGTAATCTACTTACAGTACGTGTATAAACTTCATATCAATGAAGAACCTAAAAATATAAATGAAGCTATATTGAATGAAAATTGGATAATTGCTATGCAAGAAGAACCAAACCAATTTGAAAGAAACAAGGTATGGTATCTCGTACCAAAACCCGATGATATACCAATTATATGTACTTAGTGGGTATTTAAGAATAAACTTGACGAATCAGGTAAAGTAGTTAGAAATAAAGTTCGTTTAGTAGCCCAAGGGTATAATCAAATTTGATGGTATAGACTATGATGAAACATATGCACCCGTTGTTGGGGTCAAAAATTACACTCTATTGACGTAGTCAAAGTCAACGCCCAAGTGGATCCGGATATGACCCCAAACAACTGGGCCTACGCTCAAACCGTCTCAAGCCCAAGCAAATCCGGCCGGCGAAGAAGACAGAAGAAGAAATCTGTAATAAATAGCTTTTATATGTAACTAAATGTTAAATTGTAGACCCATGGCTCATGTGCAAAAAGTAATGAGCAAATGGGCATGGGTTTGGGTAAAATGCTATTTTGTAAAGTCTAAGGGGTTATGCGTAAAATGTGTAGCCTATATAAGGTAAATATTATGAGAGATCAAAATAATCGATTCCCTTATATCTTTCTAGGGTTTGTGCCTCCCTCTTCTCACTTCAAGTTCTTTATTTTTCAATTAAATTTAGAGGTTAACATCTTTTTTTCAAAAACTAAATAGATTTTAGCCATAAACCGATTAAAAGAAGAGTGAATCCTCCGAATCCTAAAAATGTGTGATTTTTGCATCTCTTTCTCTTCCTCAAAATCTAAATAGAGAAGAGGAAGGAGAACCCACCTCCAAAAACCGATTTTTGACAAGATCTAAGGCTTGGAGAAGGGAAAAGGGACCCCCTTTTCACCATTCAAGATCGAAAATTTGAAGATTTGAAGATTCAACAGGACATTTGTGGGCCAAATATGAGAAGTTTGAGGGTGGCCTCATCTCAGGAAACCCCTTTTTGGGTTTTTCCCTTGGGGAAACCCCTAAAAGCTCAAGTTCTAGGAACTTGAGTTCCATAACCCGAAGCTTAAGCTTTCTGTTTGCACCCGCACCAATCCACGGTTGGCGCATGCGCCAACGGCGGCAGCGCCCGTGCAATGTACGGACACATGTGCCTTACCTTTGCTTACGCCATCGCAAATACTCCTTACTCTTTTTCTTTTTTCGGGAGCTTCTCAATACATTCAGAACACTTCTCCTGTTGGAAAAAATCTGCGAGGCCCCGATGTGCCCAAAGTACCCACAAAACATAACACACGCATATTGCATGTTGAGTTCGCATGATTTGTACGACCCATTAATCGGAGGTTCCCTCGCTTTAGAGCGACGGGTAATTAACGATAGTTTTGTCCGTGGTCGTCGGTGATTTGGATTCCCATGATCAATAAACCCCTGCTCAGTGGAAATCTGTAAATCCCTGACAAGCCAGCGCATTCCTATCTCAGTAGGATGATGAAAAACACTCTACAGATTTTGGCACGCCCGGTGAGACCGTATTTCTCATCCCATTTTTTCGGTCGAACGTTCATGCGAACTCATTTAACATATATATTGTTATTTGAACTGAAATCATGCTCTTCTACGCAGCAATCAACTTTCAACGGTAAAACAACCATCTATCGCTCACCGATGTCTCAGCAAACGAACTCAGCTTCCAATGCAACTCTAATCACATACACCAGCAAGATGAATGCACACATGGTTCTCCCGGCAGGTCTTGCGCAGCAGTAGGTGGAACCGTCACGTCAATTCGGCTTCATCATATTCTTTCTGGCTTTCAGTGCTCTTACCGCGGAGGCCTCAGCAAGCCAAGTGGCCAAACCAATTTCAAGAGGAAGGAGGCCAAATGTCGTCATCGTGAGCCCAAGCGCAAGTCAGTCTTCGAACGGCTCTCTGTCGCTCCAGCTTGGAGCAAAGCCGTCAATGCCAAGGCTAAGAAAAAGAGTCTCGGGCAAGCTCATGTGATCCCTTGACAACTCCACGATCAGGTGTCTTCTTTTGGCTTCCCGTCAATCGGCCTATGGCGGCTTTCAGAAAAGCAGATACATGCCAAGCCCTCAATATCGAGAAGCTAAGGCAGAAACGACTCATATATAGAGCCAACAAACGGGCTAGGGCTCCCGCTAAGTTGAGTTTCGTGAGGTTCCAAGAACAGGGTTACCACGTGACGACGGCTAGGTCTGCTTTGAAGATCAACAACCCTTTTGAACCGTTAAGGCTGGTTCAGAAAAACGCTTTGACCGCCAAAATAAAGCAGCAGGCGATCCAAAGAGTCCTGCAAAGAGGTGCGTTTAAGCTCCAGAATCAAAGGCGCGACACAGTCTCATCAAGGGTCTATCAAGCTCTTGTTGCCATGCAAAATCCAAGGAGAGAACTCGAGAAGCGAGTGCCAGCTCCGCCAAAGGCTCTATGTAAGCGTACCGTATTCAGTCGCCTGACCTTCCCACAAAAAGATGGGCTACAACGACGGTCCAAGAACCCAATGAATACCCCAACCAATAATAAAGATTCAGGCGGATACACAATTCACTCTGTCTTATATGGCAGGCACGCGCTCCAGTGATAACCTTCGCCGCAAGAGCAATAATGGGGCTACCACTTCCCAGGCTTATTCTGGTTTCAATGTGGCTGTCACTTTCCAAGCCCAGCCTCCTCCGGAAAACAATGAAAACCCCTTCGGTGAGGCTGATAACCGGAAAGATCTATCAGACCACGGGGAGTCAAGTTTGGAGAGCGATTGAGGAGCTGATTATCATCCCCAAGACCGCAGAATAACAACTGTTTCAAGATCCGCGGAAACAACTCAAAAGCAAATATAAGGAGATGGCCAAACTTTACTCCAAGATTGACGACTTGACAAATGTCGTGTTGCAACTTACAACCAAAGTCGCTCAGGAGCAGCCTAATCAAGTGCAGGGCTCCACCCATGAATTGGGAAGTGATGCCCCAAAGCAGCCGACACCTGTCCCCCTCAGTCCAAACGTAGCGAGCCACTGGGGAGTCGATCACACTCAGCTTCCGGAGATGTTCTGACTCTCGACAACGGTAGTGCGTTAACGCAAGATAAGATAATGGATTTGGTCGCCAATAATGTCAAAACACCGGTGACAGAAGCTGAGGCGCAGAAAAACGTCGTCAGTAGCGGGAGACTATACCCTGCACGATATGATCTCATGGAGTTTCCCAGCGGCTATGTTCCTAAATTCGGAAGATTTGACGGAATGGGAAATGCAAGCCAGCACATTGGCCACTTCAAATCGTGCGGAAATACTGAGGGCAATGATGCGATTCTCCTCCGGCAGTTCGTCAGGAGCTTAACCGATGTTGCCTTCGACTGGTATGCAAGCATACTGGACGGCTCGGTCACGACGTTCACTCAAATGGAATATTTGTTTAAGCAAAAATTTTTGAGTGTCAGCGATAAAATTACTATTGCCGACCTTGTAAGGACTAAACCAAAGAACAACGAAAGCAACACAGATTTTATAGTCCGGTGGCGCAGTCTCTCCGTCAAGTGTGAACTGCCGTTAGAGCAAGACCAAACCGTCAGCCTTATAGAAAATCTCGACAACTGGAAGAACCCTTTCCTATGCACAGCTGGTCTAAGAACATTCCAAGAACTGACCAAGAAAATTCAGATGTGGAACGCTCAAAACCTGGATCCATGCAGGTTCTCCAATTTACTAATAAGCCATAGTACAGGAAGGACGACAATCGTAAAGGCGAAAGTTTCAACAGTACCGATTTTTTCAACAAGCAAGGAACAGGCGGGCCTAATGCCAACCATTCTCGAAAGCCAGTGTTGGGAAGGAGAGGAGAATCGCCTTTGGAATAGAAGCTGGATAGAGTTTATTCTTTTAGAAGGGACAAAATCCATAAAATATTCAAGGATGCCGTAAGAAATGGTCTACAATTGCCAGAATCGAAAAGGCCGCAAGAAGAGAATATAACCGACGACCCAAAATATTGCCCAAATCACATAGTGGTGAGTTATACCATTGAAAATTGCTTTGATTTTAAAGATTGGGTCGAGAAACAATACAAAGCAGAAGAAATAGAACTGTCCAAAGACGTGTTGACAATCGGTTAAGTGCGCAGCATCGACCCCTAAGTCGTTAAACCGAGAATAATTGATCCCTAAGTTGTTAAACTGGGAACAGATGACCCTTACGTCGTTAACCTGGGAATAAATGGCCTCTAAGTCGTTAAACTGGGAAATAAAAGAAAAAAATGTATATAAAAGGAAAAAAAGAAAAAAAGATAAAGAAAAAGAATAAAGGGCCAGTAAATAAGCAAAAGGGACATGAATGAAAACCTGAAAAGTCTTCGTGAGTAAAACCAGTCAGACTGCGCGCGAGCCTGGGAAAATCTGAAAGGGCGCAAATTCGAACAAAAAAATTCTTTTGATCCTTATGTCGTTAAATTGAGAATATATATATATATATATGTATGTATATATAAATAAACCAAGGTTCGAGGTTTCGGCTGAAACCACCGATACATGGTGGTTTCGTATCGGTTTCGGTGGAGATCGATGCGAAACCAACCGAGACCGATGCGAAACCAACCATACAATATTATTTCGGCCAAAACCTTTAAAAACTTATTTTTATACATATTTTCCGTCATTGTGATCATTGTAGACCTTCTGTCACGACCTACCCCCAACACAGACGGTATTGTCCGCTCTGGTCGAAACCACACGGTTTTGTCCTTCGGAGCGAACCGGACCTGACCGGGTGCCACTTGCTAGGAGGCCACCCATCCCAGAACTTTCCTGGCTCGTGCATGCTTAAATACGGAGTTCTCAACCTCCTGTAGTGCCGGTTCACTTAAAAAGCGTCTCTGTATTACAGGAGTCTTATCATTTCATTTATAGTTCTGGATCTGCCATTTTTCGGAATGTATTCCGAAGATTCCCCATTGTTCTACAGTGGGTCCTACGAACTCGAGAGGTGGCTCCTACGGATTCAAGAGGTGGCCTCTGCCCCCTTAGCATGACACTTGGCGTGACACTTTGTTCCGTGTGGCATTTTGTTCCGTGAGCAAGAACCGGGTCTCGACATCCTCCCCACCTTTGAACAATGGTTTGTTCTCGAGCCACAGACCTACTATTGAGGGACTGGCTTTGATACCATTCTGTCACGACCCACCCCAACACAAACGGTATTTGTTCGCTCTGGTCGAAATTGCACGGTTTTGTCTTTTGGAGCGAATCGGACCCGACCAGAGGTCATCCATCCCAGAACTTCCCTGGCTCGAGCACGCTTAACTATGGAGTTCTCAAGCTCCTGTAGTGCCGGTTCACTTAAAAGACGTCTGTGTTATAAGAGTAGTATCATTTCATTTATAGTTCTGGGTTTGTCCTCTTCCAGAATGTATTCCGAAGATTTCCCATTGTTCCACAGTGGGTCCTACGGACTCGAGAGGTGGCCCCCACGGATTCAAGAGGTGGCTCTCGCCCCTCTAGCATGACACTTTGCGTGGCACATTGTTCCGTGTGGCACTTTATTCCGTGAGCAAGAACCGGGTCCCGACATCATGATATTAGTATTATTTGTTATTTATGCAACATGATATTAGTATTATATCTTGGATATTATTGTATAGATTTAGCCAGAGCCTTAGGTGATTATGGCAAGACGATTTTCCATTGTCTAGGAGCACTAGCGGTTTCGGTCCATATTTCTGTATTCCGGGAATTGGGGCATTACATGTTAGTATCAGAGCCCAGGCCGACGTCGAAGTCACACTTGGTTCTACTGACCTTTTAGGTTAGAATCGTGTCTAAGATTCACATAGTGTGTTATGCTGCAAAGTTCATCGACTCTGATTGTAGAATTCGGGCGACCGAGATAGAATTACGTTATTGTACCTATGTATCGCGGTATGGTTGCAATGTGATATTCTGTTTAAGTAACTTAGAGTTCTTCCTTGATTTGTTTCCACTGATTTGATTTCCTCGCGCACGCCGATTTCTCGAGCCAAAACCGTGACTTTTCGTACCCTCGTTTGTTTTCTTGATCCTTGATATTTCATACTTATCTATCTTCCTTAATCCTTGTGATTAGTTTTCAATCTTGTATTTTCGTTCTTCTAATTTCGATGACGAAATTTCTTGTAAGGTTGGTAGGATGTAACACCCTAACCCGATCTTTTGAATGTATTATATTATTATTTTAAGTTAAAGTTTAATACTTTCTAGTTAAGATAGAACATATTATTATGGTTGCTTTAACTTTGTTATAATTATAGTTTTCCAAGTTTGTTAAATAAGTATATTATTAGTATTTATGTTTGTTTACTATTTGATTAATATCTTAAATTTTTATACATATAATATTTATTTGTCTAACATTAGTTTCGTAATTAAATAGATAATATTAGTATGATTGTTTTAACAAAGATATTTTAGTATTTAAGATTATTTG
This sequence comes from Agapanthus africanus, assembly GCA_030015575.1. Taxonomy (NCBI): domain Eukaryota; kingdom Viridiplantae; phylum Streptophyta; class Magnoliopsida; order Asparagales; family Amaryllidaceae; genus Agapanthus; species Agapanthus africanus. The sequence goes on along the minus strand of CM057338.1, from coordinate 6,687,877 downwards.
ATAACTTATTAATATCTTATTTTAATTTGCATCTAATATATTTTCAAATACTAGATATGTAAACAAATATATTATGGTTATCTAAGTTAGTTAAGTATGAGATGTTAACTTTTAAAGTTTTGTTTTGCTAAATCTAATAATATCTTATTTGTACTCTAGTACAATATTTTATTTGCTATGTTATATTATTAATAATCTTTTAATCTTTAAATATTATTTTAAATCTTTCAAATTAAACTATTAGTGTAATGAGAATTATTTTCCGAAACTTATATATATATTCTTATATTCTCTCTCCAAATATATTTTATCTCCCCAAATAAATCTTTACCTATTTTAATCATATATATTTAAAGTAATATATATACATCATATCTTTTTAAAACCTTATATTTATTTATATAAATATTTCTTATTATCATATATAATAACAAACCCTACACCTATTTTAACTTTCTCTCTATATATTATACCAAACAGCCTTTACAAACTCCCACATAATTTAGTCTTTTTAACGGTGTTTGGATCTCTTCAAATATATTTCTCTTTCCTCAATATTTTATTCTCCTATCTTATAATAACTTTACATATATTCATTATCATCATCTCTTTCATATAAATCAACCCTCTTTCTTTCCCGTCACAATATTTATTTCTTCAAAATTAGCCAAGCCATCAAACCTTGGAGTTGCGCTTCACGTCGTCGTGTTTATCCATTTTCGAGGCAAGTACTCTTGCTCTTTTATTTTTAGTCGATACAATATCGGCGAATCTTTCAACTATTGCTGATAAATAATATCATACAAATTATGTATATAACTATTTGTATTCACGATGTATGTATATATAATCTTCGTTCATATTGATATATTATATTCTTGATGTTTTATTATTGTTTTATATAAAAATATCATGTGATCATATTTACCTAACTAATATATAATGTAAATTTAAACTCATATTGCTTGTATGTGCTATTAATTATTCTTAATCATGTATATAATTGTTTACTGTGATTTTTTTATTGTAACTATCATATAGCATAAATAAGTTTGTATATATATATATATATATAATTAATACATTTAAATATACAGTATGAAGTGTAGTTATAAATAATATGTTAATACTGTAGGCAAATTATTAATATATTTAGTTAAAATAATTGTGGATATAATAAGTTATAACATACACAGATTATTAATATATATTAATGATAGTCATATATAATACACAAAAACAGTATGATATATTTTATGTATATATGTGTAATATTTGTAATTATTAACATGACACGCGGTAGTGTGAGTATTACAGATAATGATGTTTATATATTAAGTAAGGGTATGCACACATGTACAGATATTCTAAATATAACATTATAAGTCTCAGTTTTAGTTAATTCAAATAGTTATATAGTATATTATAATAATGTATTTATATTTAATTATAAATATTTTTTGTTAAATGCGGCAGCTATTGGAATTGTTCGAATAGCACCGAACCTTCTTTAAAATGACGTTGCGTAAATAACCTTGTTAAATATAGATGCCATGGTATGCTTATTGTTATCATTGATGTGCACCAGAACACTTTTTAACATGCTTTATATATGCGAGACCATTATTGATTGTCATGTACGGAAACATCTTGACATGACATGCTTGTTCATGACTATTGTTTCCTTATATTAAAACGAGATCTATAATTAGAATGCTGAATTACATACCGTGCACAATCTATGTTGTTTACATCTTTCATTTTCATACAATTAACATGATATTACAAGTTCCAGTCCAGTCAGCATTTTAATTAATGGTTGAGTTCACTACCATGTTAGTTATAGATTCACAGGGTGTTTGGTAGTTTGAGTGTGCGTTCGTTCAACAGGATCTCATGAGTCCTATTGCCGGGCTATATCAGTCGCATGTTATTACAGCTCGTACCGGGCTATATCGATCGCATGTTACTACAGCTCGTACCGGGCTATATCGGTCGCTTGTTCATTCCGTATTTGGGCCCGTGTTTCCTTGCCTCTGGGGCCTATCCTTGGGTTGACGATACTCCTGCAGAGGTTGACGCACATACTTGAACTCACGAAAGGATAGATTACCTTTTAGTGACCAGTTAGGATATGACTTAACCTGTTTACATGTCTGTTTCATATTATTACTATATGTATATATGTATATATAAATATTCGCACACGGGTTTCACTACACTCACATATTCATGCTATCACACACACACTATTACAATTGCGTACTTGTTGGGATGTTCTGACATCCCTGAGAATTACCATCTCAGATTCAGAGAATGATTCACAGGCAGAGCAGTATCAGAGTGATTTTCAGGAGTTTGCTGAAGATCAGCAGTATTTGTAGATTTATTTCTATTTTATTTCAGTTGCTATTAGAATGTGCGCCCTCGTGGGACGTTAGGAGTGATGTATTTTTTTTGGATCATATACTTCGTTTATTCGGAACCCTTTGATATTTGGATCTTTTATTGACTCTATGTTTATCTCAGGGATTCATCAGTATTATTTGTTATTTATACAGCATGTTATTAGTATTATATTTTGGATATTATCGTACATGTTTAGTTAGAGCTTTAGGTGTGATTATGACAAATCAATTTCCTCTTGTCTAGGAGCACTGGCGGTTTCGGTCCATATTTCCGTATTCCGGGAATTGGGGCGTTACACCTTCGTTAGAAAACCGCAAAAAAGTGAACCCCAACCCTATATTAATACTTATCTAAATACACTTTTCAATATAATTTGCATCATGGCTGAATTTTTAAATACTAGGAGTATTGTCTTGTAATATAAAAGCATAAATATAAGTATTTAATATATTTACACTTATGTATGCTGTATTATTGTCGAATCTGAAACCTGAACCGAGATTAGTGAAACTAGTTGAAACCAAGCGAAACTACTAAAATTATGAGAGACCGAAATCAAAACCGAAATCAAGTTCTCGAACCTTGAAATATACATCTCAACCCCATCAACGGCGAATGATGAGTCTCTCCTGGCACTATTCCAGTGTAACGATGTAGACGCCGACCAAAATCCCAAGTTTTCCCAAAGCAACTGATGAGTCGCTCTTGACACTATTCCAGTGTAACGATACTGATGCCGAACCAAAATCAAAATCCCAAATTCCCCCAAGGCAAATGATGATTCACTCCTGGTACCGTATTTCAGTGCAGCAATGATGATGCCAAAACAAAAACCCAAATTCCAAGTCCCACCGGACAACGCTTCCAAGCTCAAAAGTCCCACTGAACGAATAGGCAACTCCTAAAACAAATCGAATCAACAAGTCAACCAACGACCTTCCCGTCGAAATTATGCTTCGGCTCAGAATACATGACCCGTGTCGAAATCATACCTCGCCTCGGAGTATCTGCCGTACCAGTCGGAATTATGCTTCAACATCGGAATCAACCTCAGCATCGGAATCTTTCTTCGTTCAGAATGTCTATCTCTGCGTCGGAACCATACTTTGTCTCAAAATATATCCTTGCGTCGGGATTATGCTTCATCTCGGAACCAATCTCGTGTTGGAATTATGTTTCGCTTCGGAACCAACCCGGCATTATGCTCCATCTCGGAATTATGCTTTGTTCCAGAATTATGTTCCACCAAGGAATTATGCTCCACTCTCGGAATTATGTTCCACCAACTCTGGAATTATGCTCCGCACATTGGAATGATGCCCGCTTTTGGAATGATGTTCATGGAATTATGCTCCGCATCTCTAAATGATGCTCCACCCATGGAATTATGCTCCTGGAATGATGTTCCTGGAATTATGCTCTGCATCTCGGAATGATGCTCCGCCCTGGAATGGTGCTCTACCTTGGAATGATGCTTCGGACCTCGGAATGATGCTTGGCCCTTGGAATTGATGCTCCGCCCTTGGAATTATGCTCATGGAATGATGCTCCATATCGGAATCAAGCCAACCTCTCCAAGAAGGAAGATCCATCAATTTCATACACACGACTCGTATATGTAGTGTGCATTCATTGATGAGGGCCACTTTGTTGGGGTAAAAAATTACACCCCATCGACGAAGTCAAAGTCAATGGATCAAAGTCAACGTCCAAGTGGACCCGGGTTCGACTAACCCGGGTCCGACCCCAAACAACTGGGTCCACACCCAAACCGTCTTAAGCCCAAGCAAATCCAGCCGATGAAGAAGACAAAAGAAATCTGTAATAAATGGTTTTTATATACTAATAAATGGTTTTTATATACAAATAAATGTCAAATTGTAAATTAAATGGGCAAAAAGCCAAAATATGTAAAAACCCATGGCTCATGTGCAAAAAGTAATGAGCACATGGACATAGGTTTAGGCAAAATGGCAAAATGCCAATCCTAAAAGGCTATGAGTAAAATGTGTAGCCTATATAAGACAAACATTATGAAGAGATCAAAATAATTGATTCCCCTGTATTTTTCTTGGGTTTGTGCCCCCTTTTCAAGTTCTTTTTTTTTCATTTTTCAATTAAATTTAGAGGTTGACCTCTCGTTTTAAAAAAAAAACTAAATAGATTTTAGCTATAAACCCATTGAAAAGAAAGTGAACGCTCCATCAAATCCTAAAATGGAGTGATTTTTGCATCTATTCCTCTTTTTCCTCAAGATCCAAAGAGAAAAGAGGAAGATGGAGAACCCACCTCCAAAAACCCATTTTTGACAAGATCCAAGGCTGGGAGAAGAGAAAAGGGACCTCCTTTTAACCATTCAAGATCGAAAATCTGAAGATTTGAAAATTCAAGAGGACATTTGTGTGCCAAATAGGAGAAGTTTGGGGTAGCCCTTCTCAGGGAACTCCTTTTTGGGTTTTTCCCTTGGGGAAACCTTTAGGAGCTTAAGTTCCAGAAACTCAAGTTCCATAATCGGAAGCTTAAGCTTCCAACTTGCGCTAATCCACGGTCGGCGCATGCGCAAATCCACGGTCAGCGCCCATGCAACAACCGTGCCAGCGCTAATGCAATGCACGAGCGTATGCGGCAAAGTTTGCACCATCGCAAGTACTCTACTCTTCTTTTTCGGGAGTTCCTCGACACACTCGGAACACTTCTCCTGTTAGAAAAAATTTCTAACAGGGCACTGTCCCGCATCCCGTAAGGGGGCTGCTAGCCCTCTTGACCTTAGCCCACTATCCGGAAAGTGGGACCTCTGTAAATTCTATGAGGCCCTCAATGTGCCTAAAGTACTCTCAAAACATAACATGTGCATATTGCACGTTAAGTTCGCATGATTTGTACGGCTCATTAATTGGAGGTTCCCTCACTTCAGAGCGAGAGATAATTAACAGCAGTTTTGCCCGCGTCTGCTGAAGATTTGGATACCCACGATTAATAAACCCCTGCCTGCTCAGGGCATGGGAAATCTGTATATGCCTGACAAGCCAGCGCATTCTTATATCAGTAGGGTGGCGAAAAACACTCAACATCCGTGGCTAGATTAGAAACATACGTATCCTACTAGCATACACTTGCACTAAAACTTTATGGTTTTTTCAAATGGACGTTAAAAATGCTTTCTTAAACGGTCAAATAGACGAGTAAGTATATGTATCTCAACCCCCGGTTTTGAGAATCATGCATCTCCAAATCATGTCTATAAATTAAGAAAAGAACTATACGATCTTAAGTAAGTTCCTCGTGTTTGGTATGAACGTTTAAGTACGTTTCTAGAAAATATAGGTTTCACAAAGGGTGTCACCTTATTTACTAGAACTTTTCAACAAGATATTTTAATAATCCAAATATATATTGACGATATGATTTTTGGTTCGACAAATGAAAGTATTTGTGAAGAGTTTGCCAAATCTATGCAAGATGAATTTGAAATGAGTATGATGGGGGAACTTAACTTCTTCATCGGATTTCAAATTATGCAAATAGATGATGGCATCTTCATTAGTCAAGCCAATTACACTAAAGAATTGATAAAAAAATTCGGCTTGAAAAACGCAAAGACTTGTGAAACACCATTGGCTACCAACACCAAACTCACCGACGATAAAAATGGTCAAGAAGTTTACACGAATTTATCGTGGAATGATAGAAAGCCTATTATATTTGACCGCTAGTAGATCGGATATCATGTTTAGTGTATATTTGTGTGCTAGGTTTTGGGCTAATCCTAAAGAGTCACACTTGACCGCTGTGAAAAGAATTTTTATATATCTTAAAAGAACCATAAATTTTGGCTTTTGGTATCCAAATATTAACTTGTTTCACTTAATCAGTTATTCAAATGTTGATTATGCCGGAAGCTTAAAAGATCGAAAGAGCACTAGTGACACATGTCACTTTTTAGGAAACTGCCTTATCTTTTGGATTTCTAAGAAACAAAACTCAGTTACGTTATCGACTGCCGAGGCAGAATACATTGTTGCCGGTGGGTGTTGTGCATAAAACTTATGGATGAAATACACACTTGAAAACTATAATGAAAGTATTTCAAAGATCCCTATATTTTGTGACAATACAAGTACGGTTCAGATGACTAATAATACGGATTAACATTCTAGTACTAAGCATACTTACATACGATATCATTTCATTTTCATATATGGGATATTATTTTGGAATATGTGTCAATTGATCATCAACTTACAGATATATTCACTAATCCACTAGATAAAACTAGATTTTCTCATATTAGCGGAGATCTCAATATGATTGATTTAATCATTTCTTAATCTTTAAACAGCCTTTAAAAGACATCTACATAAAGAAAACTTTTATTGGAACGGGACGTCTTCTCCAGTTATTTTCAAATTCAGACGTCTGCTCTAACGTTTTCTATTTAATTTTTATATATTAATTAATAAATATTTTGATTAGTTATCAAAATTAATTAATCTGTAAACAAATAAAATTTAAATAAGTATTTAAAATCTGAAATTCAAATTCAAATAAGAAATTAGAATAACTAAAAATATAGTTACTAAAACTTCTCTTTGGTGGTTTTTCTCCCTTCTCTATAAATATGATTCAATTCTATTCAGAATTGAACACCCTGATCGTCTCATTCTTTAATAGAGACGATGGAGAATGTTAACAGGAAGATAAAATTTGAGAATGATGAATGTTCCAAAAAGGTGAAGTCAGAACCTCTAGTCCTCGTCCGAGTAAGAATCCTAGCTAGGATTTTGTTCCACCATTTCCTATTCCACCATCAAATCCAACACCACCACAACCTACTCCTGTGGCTGGACTTGTCTTAATGTTTAGGTAAACTTTCTCCGATGACGCTGCAATCTTCTTTGATCAAAAGAATAATATGATCATCAAGAAGCGGAGCATAGAGGTCATGGAGTAATTCAAGAAAGAAGATTAGATTAGGTTAATGTTTGTTTATATTAATGTGTGGTTAAGTATTGTGTAATGTTTGTGTTTTATTTTCACTATGTCCTGTATTTTGTTTAAGTTAATAAAAGTGTTTTATGTTTTGTTATAAACTCATTTAAATTTCCTTTAAACATAAACAATTTTCCTTAGAAAACCATAGACGTCTTGAGCACACATTTTTTGCCCTGCAGACGTTTGTAACAGACATTTCCAGTTCAAAATAGGTTTCTGGAAATTGACACCAAAGACGTATAATACTTGGAACCATACGTCTCCAGTTCAAATATTGCCTCTGAAAATTGGCACCAGAGACGTCTGGTATCTATATGACCAGACGTCTGAGCGGACAATATTTCGAACTAATCAGATGAAATCCGGTCGTTCGATTTCCTCTATTCTAATCCTATCTGTCCATGTTTCTTATAAAAGTAAATTTTGACCCTAAAATCTTATTCTCAAACCCTAAAACATTTCTCTTTTCCTCCGCTCCTCAAATCTTAAAATCCTAGAATTCTTCAAAAATTTCACAAATTCTTTACAAAATCCTCATGGCTCTACAGAAAGATAAAGGAGTTGCTCTGGAATCATCCTCGAAGAAGAGAAAGGTCACTCAACCGAGGTTCCTCAAGAAAATCTCTTTCTCGACATAGATTGTAAGACAAGGTTTCAACCTTTCATCTCTAAACCTATTGATACCGGTTCCATTAATTTGTGTAGAGATGTAGGTGATTTTGATTTTCAAGATCTATTTGAACGACAAGGTTGGATGATTTTCTTGACTTTTGATTGTCCAACTTTCGATATGGCCGTCAAACTATTTTATGCTAATCTCATCGGTACAAATGAAGATCTAACCAACTTAAAAACAAAATTATATAACTCCACATTCAATTTTACTCCGGGAATCATTGCCAGGGCATTAAACATTCCGAATGAAGTTGCCGATATATACTTTAACACTTTGACCAATTTTGAATATTCAAAAAGTGTTAGTAAAGAAAATGCTTCGATGGTTTTGCATGGTCAAGATAACCCCCTTCTTTTTAATAATCAACAAGCCAAAACCTTAACAAATCGTGCTTGAGTTTTTGCCAATATCCTTAGCTACACCGTTTTCCTAAAGGCGGGAAGTAGAAAGACGTTATACAGATGCTATAAGCTTATGACTTACTATATCCTAGCGGGCATTCGGGTTAATCTTCCTCTCTTTTTAGTTCATAGCATGTGGGATTTGTCGAGTGGACGCGGGAATTTGTATTATGGACGGCTATTACTAAATTGTTAGAATATCGTAAAGTCGATTTGCGTGGATTAACGGACATAGTAAACCCCAATACCGATTTTGGAGCAAGGAACACTAACTTGATGAAATTAGATTCTTCGACTCCACAACAACCAAGCTCCTCCCGTACTCCCCAAATTCCTATTAATATTCTGACTCAAGCAACCTCTTAAGACTTAGACGATCAAGGATTGGAATATCGGATTGTGGATCGCATTACGGGGCATCTTGATTATCATCTGAACTATCTTTATTCTCAACTTAGCATTGCCCCTTCGCCACCATACGGAAGTACTCAAGACCCACAAAATCCGGAAGATCAATCTTAAATATCGGTTTGCTTATGTATTAGTTACTATTTTGCTTTTTACCATAATGTAGTTTTGAACCTTATCCTATTTCTGTTATTATTATGGATTGGTTCATTGTGCTTCATATCATGCTTGAATTATTCCATTTTATGCTCTATTCATGTATATTCTTATGCTCAAATGGGATTTCACCAACAAAATTATCTATTCGTGTGTATTTCCTTACCCTTTGTTCTGATTATGTTTAACTTTTTGATATTTCAAGAAGGGGGAGAAAATATTCATGAATATCATATGTATCATATATTATATCATACATTGGTAATAAAATTTGAGTTATAATACTCGTCTTCATGAGTGCTCCTTGAAAAATACTATTGGTGGTATGAGACACTAATACATGTTTAAAGATTTTTTCAACTGAGCATTAATTGATGTGGAGCATTTAACTCTAATTTCTATTTTATATATATATCATGAATACTTTAAATATGTTTTGCTAAATATAAAAAATGGGGAGATTGTTGACAATTGTGTCATACGGTCTTGAGTATTGATCATTTAGAACAAAATTATATTTAAAGCATTCATATGTTATTAACGACGTTTCCAAGTTCTTAATCATGATTATAGCTAGCACAATATCTCAATATCAAGCAGAGATTGCCTTCAATAAGATTCGCGCTCAAAACGTCGATATGCCATGAAGACTCGATGCAAGCACATAACATGATGCAAATTTTATCAAGAAACAAAGACGTCTCAAACTAACAAATCACGAAAATGAAAACCGAAGAAGAACCGAGTTGAAGAATTTATTCTTTATTTTTTCATTAAGTCTAGTGTTGATCTCACAAGATTAAAAAGCATTTTCCAACTCAATTCTATTCATCAGACGTCTCTTTTTTAATCAAGAGACGTCTAACATATTCGTTGGATTCAAACCCTTCAAATTTTCTATCTGTTTTCAAAATTAATCACACTGCAAACGTCTGGCCGACATCTGCTTAAAAAACTTTTGAAATATTGACGTCCGGCACAAACGTTTGTTGAAGGAATTTTTCCAATTTAAAAATCTCTGTTTCTATTACAGAGTCGTCTAAGCATACGTCTCTTTAAGACATTTTTTGAACTGCAGACTATGGTACAGACGTTTGCTAAATAAATTTTTCAATAACTAAGTTTCTGTTTTTTAAAAAAGAGATGAGGCAGACGTCTCTAGGAAATTCTTAAACTGCAGATGTCTGACATGGCAGTTTCTGACAATTATTTTTTTATTTTGAATTTTCAAACGAACGGGTGTTTACGCCATTTTGATTTTGAACCGTTTTTAACGGTCATTAACTATTTTTGGCAGTTATGACAAATGGCAACCACTTCTACTATAAATACCTATGAGATCAAATACTTTTCTTATCAATTATTAATTCAATCATTAACATTCTTTCTTTTCTTCTCGTGTTTTAAAAGTTCACTCTTTTCATTTTCTAAAGAGCCTTAAACTTTTAATAATCTCTCAAAATAATCATCAAGCCTAATTGGTATTAATTTTTGAGATATAGGATTATGAGTGATTATCAAGTTTGGATCATTGTAAAGATCGTAAATCTTTAAAGAAGGATCGTTTTCTTCCTACGAGCGGTGACTCATTGTCTTAATCGCGGATTCAAATAGGAAAAAGGAGTTTCTCCCTGGGGAATCACGGATTCAATTGGGGAAAAGGAGTTTTTTCATGGGTGATCCTAGTGAAGAAGGATTGTGTTTTTCACATTGGTATATAGTGGAAATTCCTGAAAAAAAGGTCTCAGGCGGGGATTAGCCACATGGAGTGGTGAACCCTAATCAACAAATCTCTTATGTTTTTATTGCTCTTTACTCTGATTTTCATTTCTTTTTTGTGTTGATTATTACAACATGTTTCATTATTTAACTTGCTTAAATTATTCAGCAGAAACTTGTTAATTTAACATGATTAAGCGATTAAGTTTTTAAATTTGCCATAGAACACTTAGAAATCTTATTCTCCCTCCTCTAAGGTATTTTCAACCCTTTTAATATCAACTATAATGTTATAACTCTAGACGTCAACGTGTTTATGTTTTACTATCCTAACATAGACTGTTATGCCAATGATGATGTTCATGCTTTATTTTTATTCCCGTATCTTGATATTTATCAAGGATAATCTTAGAGTATATTATAAAGACTTAAATCCAACAAACCCCCCTGTAGTTTCAGCCTGTGGTAAGTAACTGTCCTATACTTTAAAAAAAAATAGAAAACTACCCTATGTAACGGATGCAGGTAAACACCGTTAACCCATGGGTAAATTGACAACCCTACCCTTATTGTTATTTTTTCCTGATAAAACAGTAAAAAGTTTAAAACCTAAGGACGATGATGATGATGAAGGGGGTGGTGGAGATGATGCTGACGATGACGACGGAGGTGGTGGAGGGGAAGATGATGATGATGATGGAGGTAGTGGTTGTGGTGGCGATTATAGGGGAGGTTGAGGAAGGGGTGGTGGAGGGGATGGTGATGGTGATGGAGGCGGTGGCAGCGGCGATTTTGGGGAAGATCAAAGAAGGGTATGGTGGATGGGCTAATGATGGATGGTGGAGGTGGCGGCGACGATTTTGGAGGAGGTCGAGGAAGGTGGTGGAAGGGCTGATGATGAAAATGGTGATGGAGATGGTGGTAGCGGCAATTTTGGGGGAGGTCAAGGGTTGGTGGAGGGGATGATGATGGAAACGGCGGCGGCGACGACGATTTTAGGAGAGGTCGAAGAAGGGGCTGATGGTGATGGTGGTGGAGAGAGTTCAAGGTAGGGGGACGGGATGGGGGAGGAAGGGATGGAGGAGGCGGGAGGAGCAGGGAGGCAAGGGAGGAGGGAGGAGGTCGAGGTGGCTGCAAGGCTTAGGATTTAGGAGATGAAGATGAGGGTATTTTGGGAATAATTGAATTTTTGTGATGATGTGGCAGGTAATACTGACGTGGAGATGATGTGGACCATTAGTACTAATGGGGCACCGTTAGGGTAGTTTTCAAAATTTTTAATGTATAGGGTAGTTACTTGCCACGGGCTGAAACTAGATGGGAGTTTGTTGGATTTAAGCCTATTATAAATCTGACCTGAATGTTTTATTAACAAGGACATATGCATGATATATATTTTAATATTTTGAGGACGTAAAATGACTTGTTCTTTTTTCTTCTTTAACAATTCTTACTTCATTGATAAGATTCATGGCATTTGATTATTTGTTTGCAAGTATCTTAAACAATTTACCTTGTGAGAGCAGTTTTGGTTGCTTATTCTATTAGTTTCATCATACAAATAACAATATGACTCAACTGTGTTGGCTATGCTATCATGCAAATAATAAAGCGTCGCATATTTTAGTGTCCAAACCGTATATGAAGTAAAATACTTTCCGGGTCTGAACTTTTGAAACAATCGATATAGTTAAATCAACCCCAACTATCCTCCCCTACATGCAAAAGTTTGAATAATATTTCTTCTGTTCAGCCTCTCTCTTTCGTGTGCATGTCAAGCCCACTGAAATGAGGATATGATGGTTCCCTGCTATTTGGGTGCGGCCACAAAAACTGTAAATCTGTCTCCACACCTCCAGTGGCATACCTGAAGCTGGTATCCTCTCCATCATTCTAGCGCCCCCTAATGACATCCAGCATCTATGCAGATTCAGCACCTTGATGGAAATCAGAATCAGCATGTTGAATTGGCCAATCACGACTTTCACCTTGTCACAAAAATGAGAACTTCCTTGAACAAGGCATTCTTGCTGCTGAAGTGACCAACTTAGGAGCCTGACACAGGCCTTATGATTAGCAATTTCGTGAACCAAATAATATGTTAGTTGATTCCAAAAATCCATGCTCGTTGTCTAGATCTTTGGAGATCTTGTCATATCTATTGTGGGCTATGATGGAATCAAGCTTCCTCAAAAATGTCATATCCATCAACCAGCAATAGAGCCAGACCAACATTCCACCCCTGTGACAGATTTTTCTGATTAAACTACAATCACCACGTGTCTAAACACTCTCTGTCTACTGTACGACCCTTTCATTTTGGTTATATGATATTCTTCTCTCTTTTTTGAGTAATGCTGAAAGAAAGCTAAATTTTAATTGCACTTGAATATTTGATTCTGTATCTTTGGCGAGGAAGAAAACCAGCTCTTTGTTATTTTTGATATAAATGAAGTTTCTTTTTTTTTCCTCAACTTTCCCCCCAAATTTAATTATAGACATCCAAAATCTTATAACAATTTTTAAATTTGTAATTGCCAACTTGACACTACACCAAAGAACTGTTAGGTGTGTATTCTAAAATGCCAAAATCTGGTAGATTAAGATGCATTGGACTTCTTATATATATTTTGCCATAATCTGAACTTATTCTAAAGCAATTTGTTCATGTTTTTAGTTTCTATTATGCTTTATATATGCAGTTAAGTATTGGAAAAGTTCAATTTTCTTCATTCATGTGTTTCTTTCCCATTGTTATTTAAGGAAGATTATCCCTGTTGGTTACGGATTCGAACAAATTAGAGAACTGTCAGAGGAAAGACTAAAGCATTCATTTGAAGTCTAAAATAAAGTCTAATCGAGTTGGTAATGAGAGGGGTCTCCTGTTACATCATAGACTTTTTTCCCCTTGCACCCCAAACAATTCCTACAGGGCATCACAATAATCATTTGTTTGAATTTATAATTGTTGAGAGATTAGGATTATTGATCTGCTAATATATAAAATTAAACATTGTTTTGCGCTGTGTTCTGAATATAATTAGTTATTAGATATTATTTATTAGATTTAGTCCCACATCAGCTATTATTGTAGAGGTGGTCAATGACCCTCCATATATATTTGTATGTAGAGACTTATAAAGTCAATAAATTATTTTCTCTTGTTCTCTTCATGATATCAGAGCTTTAAAATGAATTGAGAGGAAATCCTAATTTCCTGAACCCTAATCCTAATCTTCCAAATCCTAATCCTAATTTCCCTAGCCGCCCCCGCTCTGTCCACACCAGCTGCCGCAGACCTGCCCTACCCCCTCATCTGCCCTGCACCTTTCCTGCCCTGCACCATAGATCAGCAACCCTGTCACGCATCAGCCCTGCACCGTGCCTCCAGCCCTGCACCACGCATCAGCAACCCTATCACGCATCAGTCCTGCACCACGCCTCCAGTCCTGTACCACGCATCAGCAACCCTCACGCATCAGCCCTGGACCACCTTGCACCGCGCATCGGCCTTGCACCACAACCCGCACCACGCATCGACAACCCTGCACCACAACCCGCACCACGCACCAGTAACCCTGCACCACGATTGTACCACTGCATCCTGCAGCATCACCTGCAACTTGCACCCTCGCTACTCTTAAAACCCTAGCCATCTCCATGATCTATTAGATCATCTTGCTTCTTGTACTTATTGTGGGTTAGACAACCTTTCGCTCTCTTGGGTTCTGCTTCTGCGCCGTTCATCGTGGATTTTGGTGATGATAAAGTTACCTTGGCCTCTCTGTCGTCCGTTAATTTTAAGATGGATCTTCGCTTGACTACATTCTCCCTCTCCGGCGCAAAGAACTATCTTCAATGGTCCAGTGCTGTTGAACGGGTCTTGAACAATAAGAGCCTTCACCGCTACTTGACGAATGCCCCTCTTGACTCCAAAGATCCCCACTATGATACTTGGTTCCAGAACGATAGCAAGGTAATTGTTTGGTTGTCCAACTCTATGAATTCTCGCTGCCATACGTCTATTATGTCTTTGAAAACAGCTAAAGAAGTTTGGACACACATTCGTTCTTTGTACTCGTCTGAAGATGACTTGCAGAAACTCTGATATTTTCCATACCTTTACTACGGCTATTCTTGGAGAATATATTCAGGATTTTAGTACCCTATTCAGCGGGCTTCTTGATCAGTAGAACGTTTATCAATCTATCTCTACTGACATGCTGTTACTCGCCAGCAACGCGAGTCTCTTGTTGGCGCATTATTCTTGGCCTGACTTCCACCCAGTTTTGAGGGCGTTCATTCCCTCATTCTTTTTCAGAGCGGTTCTCCTTCATTGATGAGCATCATGTCGAGCGTTTATCGTATACCCACAGTCTCTTCCCCATCTACTGAGCCTATCTTGACTGCACTAGTCACTCGAGGCCGTGGACGAGGAATCTACACTCAGACTGGACGTAGTCCTGATTCTATTTCTGGCAGCCGTGGGGCATTGCGTGGTCGCCCACCTCTAACTGCTCGTGGTTGTGGTTACCATGGACGCGGTCGTCGAGCCGGCCTTTATTTATTGTGCTTGTTGCTGCGGCACCAATCATCGTGAAGACTGGTGTTGGAAGAAGTATGGATATCTTGATGGTACACTTACAGCTCTCCAGACATCCACACCAGCAGTTGCTAATCAACCTTCTTCTTCTGCTGGCCAAGAACCGTTATCCAGTGATGAGTGGGGCCAGTTGTATCGTCTCCTCTCTTCTATAGCTCATGCTAACCTTTCCACCCCGTCAGGTATATCTTTACTTTCTCATTCTGATTCGAGGGTAGCTGATCCCGGCGCCTCAAATTACATATCTCGTGATGGAGCTGATCTTGTATCTAGTCCTCATAAGTTTATTTCCACGACTGATGGTAATACTACACCTGTTTTTGGCTCTGCTCATTTATCTCTTCATTTTTACGTCTAAAAATGCTTTAATTGTGCCAATTTTAAAACAAAACGTGTTTTCTATTCGTTAGATTACAAATGATTCCAACTGCTCCGTAACTTTTTATCTATCTTACTTTGTGATACATGATCTTCTGACGAAAAAACAAATTGATGGGGGCATGTGCAGAATGGACTGTATTATGTTGATCATCTTCCTTGTACGGCTTCCCCTGTTTCTACGGTCCAGTGGTACCGGAGACTTGGTCACCCTCACCTTTCTTCTTTTGCGTACTATATTACCTTCTATTGGTTTATCAGAATTTAGTTGTGAGTCTTGTATTCTTGGGAAATATCATCGCTCCTCTTTTTCTTCAGTTAATAAGAATCATGATTAAATCTTTTGCTTTAGTTCATTCCGATATTTGGGGTCCTTTAAATTTTTTAGTGTGTTTGGTTATAAATATTTGTGACATTTATTGATATCCATTCACGCATGACTTAGCTGTATCTTCTGCATAATAGGTCTGAACTTTTGTCTATTTTTAAAACCTTTGTTGCTGAAATTACTAATCAGTTTGGTGTTTCGGTTAAGGAGCTTCGTTCAAATAATGCTAATGAATATATTAACACGGAGTTTACTGCATTTTGTAAGACACGTGGAATATTGCACCAAACTTCATATTCTTATACTCAGTAAAATGGGATTTCTGAACGAAAGAACTGACATTTACTAGAGACAGCTCGTTCTCTTCTCTTACATATGCATGTCCCTAAACGATTGTGGAATTTTGCGGTTTTTGCTGCCTGCTTTTATATCAATCGCATGCCTTCTCCGGTCCTAGACAACCAGGCTTCGTTCTCTATTTTGTTTTCACAGGCAAGCCTTTTCCTGTTCCTCCTAAGATGTCTGTTTGCCTATGCTATTCTCATGTTCTAGAGCTATCCGTATGGTGTTTGTAAGTTACTCATGATCCCAAATAGTGTATATTTGTTTTGACCATGCTACATCTAAAGTTTGTATTTTATGTGATGTGATCTTATTAGAAGATCAAGCCTATTTTCCACCACCTATTAAGGACCCTACTCTTACTATTCCCGTTCCTCACCTACCTTCTTTTGAACTTGATTCGTCTGTTCAACCCGTGTGTCCTAGTTTTCAGCCTGTAGCCCCTTATCTACATACGTATCATCGTTGTAAGGAAATTGTCTTGCCCCCTCCTATCAATAATTTTTCTAACAATTCTTCTGCAGGTACTCTATACAGTCTATTGTTCCCGATTCTCCACCGCCGCTGCTTTCAGCTGGAGATCTCTTTCTACCTATTGCCTTACGCAAGGACAAGCATTCATGTACTTCACATCAAATTTGTAACTTTGTTTTCTATCGTAAACTGACACCATTTGCTCGTCAGTTTGTTTCTTTCTTGTCTGCTATTATTCTTACTTTCTCTGTTCAAGAAGCTCTTCAGCATCCAGGTTAGCATGGAGCTATGTTAGAGGAGATTGCCGTACTGCACTCTAATCAGACTTGGAAATTGGTATCGCCGTCTTCAGATAAGAAGGTTGTCGGCCGTTAATGGGTTTTTGCTGTTAAGCATAATCCAGATGGGACGATTGATCGTTTCAAAGCTCGATTGGTGCCCAAAAGTTTTACTCAGCAGTATGGTTTAGATTATATTGAGTGTTGGGGTCAAAATTTGCATCTCAGTTGATCAAGTCAAAGTCAAGGTTAACCCCAAGCCCAAGCAAGCGGGCCTATGCCTAAGTCGAGCCCCGCGCTTGGCCTCCCCCATGCCAAAATAATAAAAATCATGTAATAAATAATTTTGATGTAATTTTTTATGCATGAATGTAAGCAAAATGGGCATAAAGCCAAATTTTTGTAAAGCCCATGGTTTATGTGCAAAAGAAATGAGCACATGAGGTATGGGATGGGCAAAATGCCATTTTGTAAAGCCCAAGGGGCTATATGTAAATATGTAAACCTATATAAGGCAACATGATGATGAATAAAGGATAGACTTTTCATTCTTCTAAAAAAGATTAGGGTTTTTGTGCCTCCTTCTCCTCCTCAAGGTTCTAAACCTTCTTTTTTTTGAATTAAATCAAGAGTTTTACTCTTTCTTTTCCAAAACTAAATAGTTTTTCACCACAAAACCCACAAAGGGGAACTCAGATCTTCCATTAGATCTTAAAAAGGAGAGATTTTTAAAATCTCATACTTGTTCTTCAAGATCCGGCCAACAGAGGAGGAAGGAGACCTACTTCCAAGAACCCTATTTTGGGGAAGATTCAGGGCTCAAGGGAGAAATCCCTTTCATCAGCTCCAAAATATCTTAGGAGTTCAACTCCTCAAAAATATATATACATATATACAAAATAATAAATATTTCCTTTTCTGGAGCACAGCTCCCATTGCGGGGACCAAGTCCCTTGTGCTGCTGACGCCTAGTGCTCGCGTGCCAGGCACGTGGGGCGCCGGCGCTCTGGCGCCCATGTGCCAGCCAGGCACATGGGGCGCCGACGCTCTGGCGTCCGCGTGCCAGGCACGCGAGGCGCTGGCACCCATGCATCCTTTGGACACCATTTCCCCCCTCATTTTTACACACTCCACACTAAAAATACATCCCGTTAGATAAAATTTCTAACGGGGCGCTGCCCTCCAGCCCGCTATCCGGGTAGCGGGACCCCCGTAAAAACTCTGCGGGGCCTCCGATACATTCAAAGTCCCTTCAAAACACAACACTGCATATTGTGCTCGCATGGCCTGTTTGACCCGTCAATCGGAGGTTCTCTCGCTCCAAAGGCGAGGGGTAATTAATGGCAGCTTAGTCCGCGGCTGCCGGAGATTCGGATTCTCACAATCAATAAACCTCAGCCTACCCTAGGCATAGGAAATCTGTAGTACGCCTGAAAAGCGCGTGCGTATTCCCATCTCAATGGGGTGACGAAAAACACCCTAAAGATTCTGGCACGTCCGGTGGGACCAATCTCTCCTTCCATATTTCGGATTAAACGTTTATGCGAACTCAATCAATATACATATCGATTGCCTGTATTGAAATCATGCTTATTTGTGAAGGTTAACGTTTTTCAATCGCAATCTTCGGACGCAACAAAATGTCTCCAAAGACAAGCTCGGCTCTCAGCACAACTCCCGTCTCCTACATAATGAAGATGGACTCCAGGACGGTCCTTCCGGCCAGTCTCGGGCGACAGTGGGAGGAGCCACTGCTACCATTTGGCTCTATTCTGTTCGTATCAGCTAACGCCGTCCCTGCTCTTCAAGCTCCGATAACCGACAAACCGGCCTCGAAAGGCAAAAGGCCAAATGTGGTGATCTCGAGGGCGCCCCAGCCTAAACGCGAGTCGGTATTTAAACGGCT
This sequence comes from Agapanthus africanus, assembly GCA_030015575.1. Lineage (NCBI taxonomy): Eukaryota > Viridiplantae > Streptophyta > Magnoliopsida > Asparagales > Amaryllidaceae > Agapanthus > Agapanthus africanus. The sequence continues at coordinate 6,668,807 of CM057338.1, read as the reverse complement.
CTCCATGGCCCCAGCTGGGGGCAAAGCCGTCAGAACAAAAGAAGTTGCCAGACGTCGTGGGCAAGCCCAGGCGATACCTTCGATGGATACGCGAGCAGATGTCTTCTTAAGCCTCCCCATCACTCAACCTATAGCGGCTTCCCGAAGAGCAGAATCCTGCCAAGCGTTTAAGGCAGAGAAGCTGAGGCAGAAGCGGCTTACATACAGAGCCAACAAAAGGGCTAGGCTCTGGCCATGTTAAAATTTATGAATTTCCAAAACCCGGACCGCTCCGCGAAACCAGCTGCCAGTGATGAAAGGATGGCTGAATGTGTTATCCACACCGTCTACATGGTGGGCATGCGTCCCAGCGACAACCTTCGCAGCAAAAGCAAGGATGGGGCCACCGCATCTCAAATCCAATCTGATGTGAATATGGCTGCCACATTCCAAAACCAGCCTCCTCTGGAAGGCAATGAAGACCCTTCCAGTGAGGCTGATAAGCAGAGAGAGCCTTCAGTTCGTGAGGAGTCGGACTCGGAAAGCGAAGATGAGTCAATCTTTCATTCTAAGAACGCAGAGCAACTTCTCTAAGAGCTCCGAAAACAGCTCGGAAGTAAAAGATAAGGAGATGACCAAATTTTACTCCGAAATTGACGACTTGACGAATGTCGTCTTGCAGCTCACGGCATGACTTGTCTCTCAGCCGCCCAATCAAGCACAGGGCTCTACTCATGAACCGGGAAACGGTGTCCCAAGGCAGCCGACGCCTATTCCCTCAAATTCAAAGGTGGGCGGACCGTGTGAAAGTCGGATCCTATCTCGGGAAATGTCTTGGCTACCGATGATAGCAGCCCGCTAACTCAAGATCAAATCATGGATTTGGTTGCCAACAAAGTCAAAACCTCGGTAGTCGAAGCCGAACCGCAAAAAGATATCAGCAGTAGTGGGAACATATATCTTGCTCAGTATGATCTGGTAGAATTTCCTAGGGGCTATATCATCCCTAAATTCGGAAGATTCGATGGGACGGGAAATGCGAATAAGCACATAGTTCACTTTAAAGTCTCATGCGGGAATACTGGGGGCAATGATGCGCTTCTCTTCCGCCAGTTCGTTAATAGCTTGATCGATATTGCTTTCGACTGATACGCGAGCATACTGGATGGCTCCGTCACAACTTTCGTCCAAATAGAGTCACTGTTTCGGTAGAGGTTCATGAGCGTCAGCGATAAAATCACCATTGCCGATCTCGTAAGGACTAAGCCAAAGAACAACGAAAGCAGCACGGATTTTATAACCCGATGACGCAATCTCTCCGTCAAATGTGAACCGCCTATAGAGCAGGACCAATCTGTCAGTCTCCTCATCGGAAATCTCAACAAGTGGATGGCTTCGTTTCTATGCACCGCGGGTCTCAAAACATTCCAAGAGCTGACCAGAAAAGTTCAGATGCTGGAGCGCTCAAAGCAGGAGTCCTCCTCGAATTCCTAAAATAACAATAGGTCCTGGAGAAACCGAAAGGACGATAATCGCAAAGGCGGAAATTCTGACGATACTGAATCTTTCCACACTTCGGCTAACCGAAATAAGCGAGGGATGAGCGAGGGATGAGCGGGCATAATGCCAACCAGCCTTGGAAGCCAATGTTCGGAGAGGGAGGAGAATCTCCACTGAAAGAGAAGCTGGATAAGGTCTATTCCTTCAGAAGGGACAAAATCCGTAAAATATTCAAAGACGCCCTGGGGAACGGTCTACAATTGCCATAATCAAAAAGACCGCAAGAAGCAAATATGACTGACGACCTCAAATACTGCCCCTATCACAGAGTGATAGGTCATGCCATTGAGCACTGCTTTAAAAATTGGGTCGAAAAGCAATACAAGGCAGGAGAGATAGAACTGTCTAAAGGCGTGTTAACAAACAGTCAAGCTGCGATCGCCACTTTCATACAAACGGAGACCGAAGTCCTTCGTGAAACTGATTCTCTCAGACATCTGCCTTTCTCTGAAAACAACTGACCACCATGTCATTAAACTGGGAATAATCGACCTCTAAGTCGTTAAACTGGGGATGTAAAAATGTGTAAATAAAACAATAAATAAATAAATAAAAAGCCGAAATGATGGGGCAGCCGCGAATAAATAGCCGAAATGATAGGGCAATCGCGACCTTCGTGATAAGAAAAGCTGAAATGATAGATCAATCGCGGTAAAAAAACAAAACAAAAACAAAAAAACGGCGAATGACGAGCCGCTCCTGGTACCATATTCCAGTGCAGCGATGCAAACGTCAACCAAAATCCAATTGGCCTAAAATTCTTCCAGCCCTACGGTTGGTCCCCAAGTTGACTACCGTATACAATCCATGAGCCCAAATAATTCTCATCATACCCATATCCCACTGCAATCACCAGTCCAGCGGTCGGTCTCCGTCCTTGGAATTATGCTCCATCTGGAAAGACCCACTCGTGTGTCCTCACGATGCATGAGTACAAAACTTACGAGATCCTCTCGACTCGTAAGAAAACACCTTTGTGGGATCCTTACAACTCACGAAGGAAAAACACACTTGGGAGTCCCCACGACTCCTAAGGAGAAAGTGCACATACGAGATCCTTTCGACTCGTAGGGAGGAAATGCTTTTATGGGACTCTTACAGCTCATAAATTTGAAAAGTCTTAGGTGATAGGGATCTAAACCTGTCTCCTAAGCTATCGCTCACCAACAGAAAACGGCAAATGATGAATTGCTCCTGGCATATGCGCTTCAGTATTGGCAACGCTGATGCCTATCCTAACCCCAAAATTCCAAACTCCAATCCAATAGACCCTTAAGTATTTAAACCGGGAACAGATGATCTCTAAGTCGTTAAACCGGGAACAGATGTTCCTTAAGTCGTTAAACTAGAAACGAGGGAGATCCCCTCACGGCGAATGATGAGTCGCTTCTGGTACCATATTCCAGTGCAGCGATACAGACGCCAACCAAAATCTAAATGTCCCAACGGCGAATGATGAGTCGCTCCTGGTACTATATTCCAGTACAGTAATGCAGACGCCAACAAAGTCCCGAAATTCTTCCGGCCCTACGGTCTGGATCATACATCCTGCAAAACCGTATACAATCCACGGGCGTAAAACGATCCCAATCTCTCCTAAGTCCTATCGGCGAGACCACATTTAAAGTCCCATTAGCGATGAAGATTCAAAAAAAAGGTATGTCCACAAGCAAAATGGACACGGATGAAATCCCGAAAGGGCTCCGTGAGTAAAAACAGCAGGACTACCGGCGAGTTTGTGAAAACCCGAAAGGGCGCAAACTCATGAAAAAGAGATGAAATGCACTCGCAAAGTCTTCTTGACTTTGTGAGGAGAAATTTTCCGTGTGAGATCTTTACGACTCACAAAGGAGCAATACACTTAGGAGTCCCTACGACTTCTAAGGAGAAAATACACCTACGAGATTCTTTCGACTCGTAGGGAGAAAATGCTTTTATGGGACTCTTACGGTTCATGAAATTGAAAAGCCTTTGGTGATAGGGATCTAAACCTGCCCCTAAGCCACCAATTCCCAAATCCTCCCGGGACAAATGATAAGTTGCTCCTGGCATTATTCTAGTGCAGCAATGTAGATACCGCAAAAAAAAAACTAATTTCCAAATCCTATCGGGGCAAATGATGAGTCGCTCCCGGTACTATATTCCAGTGTAGCAATGCTGATGCCAAACAAAAACCAAAATCCCCAAATCCACTCATGGCAAATAAGGATTCGCTCCTGGTATCATATTCCAGTGTAGCGATGCTTATGTCAACCCGAATCAAGTCGACCAACAAGCTCTGTATCGGAATCATGCTTCGTCTCAGAGTGTACCTCACGTCGAAATCAAGCTTCGTCTCGGTGTATCTGCCTTCCCTGTCGGAATTATGTTTCGGCTCAGAATCAACCAGCGACCTCACCGTCGGAATTAAGCTCCGCCTCGGAATCAAATCGACCAAAAAACTCTGCGCCGGAATCATGCTTTGTCTCAGAGTGTACCCCGCGTCGAAATCAAGCTTCGCCTCGGTGTATCTGCTTTCCCGGTCGGAATTATGCTTCGGCTCGGAATCAACCAGCTACATCCCCGTCGGAATTAAGCTCCGCCTCGGAATCAAGTCGACCAACAAGCTCTGCGTCGGAATCATACTTTGTCTCTGAGTGTATCCCGCGCCGAAATCAAGCTTCGCCTCGGTGTATCTGTCTTCCTTTTGTTTCGGCTCGGAATCAACCAGCGACCTCGTCGGAATTAAGCTCTGCTTCGGAATCAAGTCGACCAACAAGCTCTGCGTTGGAATCATGTTTCGTCTTAGAGTGTACCCCGCGTCGAAATCAAGCTCTGCCTCAGTGTATCTGCCTTCCCTGTCGGAATTATGCTTCGGCTCGGAATCAGCCAGTGACCTCCCCGTTGGAATTATGCTCCGTCATGGAATCAAGTCAACCAGCAAGCTTTGCGTTGGAAAAATGCTTCGTCTCAGAGTGTACCCCGTGTCGAAATCATGCTTCGCCTCGGCGTATCTGCCTTCCCTGTCGGAATTATGTTTCGGCTCGGAATCAGCCAATGACCTTCCCATCGGAATTAAGCTCCGTCTCAGAATCAAGTCAACTAACAAGCTCTGCGTTGAAATCATGCTTCGTTTCAGAATGTACCCCGTGTCGAAATCAAGCTTCGCCTCGGAGTATCTTCTTTCCCTATTGGAATTATGCTTCGCCTGGGAATCAACCTCTGCATCGAAATTATGCTTCGGTCAGAATGTCTGCCGCCCGTCGGAATTATGCTCTGACCCTTTTGGAATCATGCTTCGCTCTTCGGAATCATGCCTCTACTCGGAATTATGCTCCGATCCTCGGAATTGTGCTCTGACTTTTCGGAATGATGCTCCGATCCCCGGGAATCATGCTCCCCGAGGGATACTCTGCCCCCGAAATGATGTTCTACCTCGAAGTCCAGCTTCAAGATCCATCAATTTCATGCACACAACTCATATGCGCGGTGTGCATTTATTGATGGGGGCAATTTGTTGGGGTCAAAATTTGCATCCCAGTTGACCAAGTCAAAGTCAAGGTCAACCTCAAGTAAGCGGGCCCAAGCCCAAGCAAGTGGGCCCATGCCCAAATCGAGCCCCGTGGCCGGCCTCCCCCATGTCAAAATAAAAATCATGTAATAAATAATTTTGATGTAATTTTTTATGCATGAATGTAAGCAAAATGGGCATAAAGCCAAATTTTTGTAAAGCCCATGGCTTATGTGCAAAAGAAATGAGCACATGAGGCATGGGATGGGCAAAATGCCATTTTGTAAAGCCTAAGGGGCAATATGTAAATGTGTAAGCCTATATAAGGCAACATGATGAATAAAGTATAGACTTTTCATTTCTCTCAAAAAGTTTAGGGTTTTTGTGCCTCCTTCTTCTCAAGGTTCTAAACCTTCTTCCTTTTTTGAATTAAATCAAGAGTTTTACTCTTCCTTTTCCAAAACTAAATAGTTTTTCACTACAAAACCCACAAAAGGGAACTCAGATCTTCCATTAGATCTCGAAAAAGAGAGATTTTTAAAATCTCATACTTCTTATTCTTCAAGATCCGGCCAACAGAGCAGGAAGAAGGAGATCCACTTCCAAGAACCCTATTTTGGAGAAGATCCAAGGCTTAAGGGAGAAGCCTCTTTCATCAGCTCCAAAATATCTTAGGAGTTCAACTTCTCAAAAATATATATACATATATATACAAATTAATAAATATTTTCTTTCAGGAGCACGGCTCCCAGAGCAGGGACCAAGTCCCTTCTGCTGCTGGCGCACAGCGCCCGTGTGCCAGGCACGTGGGGCGCCGACGCTCTGACACACAGCGCCCGTGTGCCAGGCACGTGGGGCGTCGGAGTTCTGACGCACAGCGCCCGCGTGCCACGCACGTGAGGCGCCAGCGCCTGGGTGCCAGGCACGCGAGACGCTGGCACCCACGTGTCCTTTGGACACCATTTCCCCCTCATTTTTACACATTCCACACTAAAAATACCTTCCCCGTTGGAAAAAATTTCTAACGGGGCGCTGCCTCCTTGCCCCCCAGCTCGCTATCCGGGTAGCGGGACCCCCGTAAAAACTCCGCGGGGCCCTCGATACATCCAAAACCCCTTCAAAACACAATACTGCATATTGAGTTCGCATGTCCTGTTTGACCCGTCAATCGGAGATTCTCTCGCTTCAAAGACGAGGGGTAATTAACGGCAGCTTAGTCTGCGGCTGCCGGAGATTCGGATCCTTACAATTAATAAACCCCAGCCTACCCTAGGCAAGGGGAATCTGTAGTACGTTGAAAAGCGTGCGCGTATTCCCATCTCAATGGGGTGACAAGAAACACCCTACATTGAGATTATTTCGCCAATTGCCAAATTGGTCTTGGTTTGTGTTCTTATATCCTTGGTTGTTTCTAAGGCATGGCCTCTTTATCAGTTTGATATGAAGAATGCTTTTCTTAATAGAGACCTTTTGGAGGTTATTTATATGCAGCAGCCTCCTGGTTTTGAGCGACCGGGGGAGTCTAAGGTTTGTCTTGTACAAAAATCGCTATACGGATTGAAATAGTCACCGCGTGTCTGGTTTGAAAATTTTAGTATGATTTTACGACATATTGGTTTCAAACGTAGTTGCGCCGACACATCTTTTTTTACAGATAATCGTCCTCAGCGCAGAGTAATTGTGCTGGTGTATGTTGATGATATTATCATTACTGGAGATAATTTTGCTGGCATCTCCAAGATGAAAGAACAGTTGGCTTCACACTTTCATTTCAAGGACCTTGGGCCTATTAGATACTTTCTTGGAATTGCAATATCATGGAATTCTAATAGATTACCATTCTCTCAGTGTAAGTATGCACTAGATTTTCTAGCTGAGACAGGATTTCCGGGATGTAGACCAGCAGATACTCCTATGGATTTGTCAGTCAAGCTATCTCGATTGAGCTCTCTTTCAGATCCTCCACTACCTGACCCAAGACGATATCGATGTTTAGTTGAGAAGCTTATTTATCTTACTGTCACTCGTCCTGACATTGCCTTTGTTGTTAGTATAGCGAGTTAGTATATACAGAATCTTTTGACCTCTCATCTTAAGGCAGTTGAGCATATTCTCAAATATATCAAAAATTCTTCAGGACAAGGTTTTCTTTATAAATCATCATCTACGTTGTCGCTCACAGCCTTTGCGGATGCTGACTTTGCTGGATCCATTGATGATTGTCGTTCTACTAGTAGCTATTGTATTTTCTTGGGAGGAAACTTGGTTACTTGGAGGAGTAAGAAGTAGAATGTAGTGGCTCGTTTTTCTGTCGAGGCTGAGTATAGATTTATGGCGCATACAATTGCGGAGTTGATATGACTTACCTCTCTCCTGACAGATATTGGGGTTCCTTCTTCTTTTCCAACTACACTCTTCTGTGATAACAAAACCGTTATTCACATTGCTGAGAATCCAGTTTTTCATGAGCGGACCCAGCATATTGAAATAGATTGCCATTTCATTCATGGCAAGATGATTGATAAGGTGGTTGCACTCCTACATGTTTCCTCTTCGGTTTAAGTGACATATATCCTTACCAAAGCTCTTCCTCTACCGGTTTTTGCTCATCTATCCAAGCTTGGCATGATTAATATATACGCTCCAGCTTGCGAGGAAGTGTTATAAATATAATTAGTTATTAGATGTTGAAAGTAAAACCAAATGATGGGGCTTTATATCAAAAGTCCATGTGTACCTATAAAAAGCTCATCACTCTCTCAACTTTAAATAAACTTTAAACTCTAACATTAGATATTTGTTATTAGCTTTAGTTCCACATCGGCTATTATTGTAGAGGCGGTATATGACCCTCCATATATATTTGTATGTAGAGACTCATAATTTCTTAAGCCAATAAATCATTTCCACTTGTTCACATCACTCTGATAATAAATGTGGTACAATGTTGTTGTTGGTAGCTTAAGTACATTGAGGCGTTTTCTTTTGGAAGATTACATATTTTTTGTTATTGAGAATAAATTTACAAGGGAAGTCAATGATAAATATATCTATTTGCTCAGTATTTTTATTCTACCTGTAAGGTCTACTTCTCTAAAATATTTCATATGCTTCATATAGGTTATGAGAATACTTCCAAAGCTTCCATACCAACCTCAGCTACTACAAACTGGTATCTCATCATTACTATTAAAACCTTCCTCTTTTTATTGATAATGATTTTCACTATTCTTCAAATGTGAAGGTGATACCATTGATTTATTTGTTTATTATTTCTAAAATTTGAATTTCATCAGTCTGTTCGACAATTGGTGCATATTCAAAATGGATTAGTGCTGCTCCAGTTGAACTCTCAATACTTCCTCCACTTGTTGATATTCTTACAAGGAGTATGAGTACCTCCGAGGACTCCTCGGCAGCTGCAGCAATTGCATTTAAGTACATATGTGAAGGTAGACAGTCATTGCTAGTTTCATTTAAAATAGACCTGATTTTGTTTTTATGCTATGATTAGAATGCTTTTAGATGATGAACTGCAGTCGAATTTATTAACTCTTTTATGAGATGTTACACTGTTTTTCCCCATTAGTTTACCTTTATGTACCCATATTATCCTATATATGTAGTGCACATGTCCATGAAGGCGCTTACTTTTCTGTTCTTGTAACCTCTTATTCTTCAATGTACTTTCACCATCAACACATACAAATTGCAAGTATGGCTTCATATATTTTTCCAGAAAATATGGGATATACTGGAAAATTGGCCTGCAGTGAAACAGTGATCTACTTCTTTTTCTTTAAGATAAATGGTCGGAACTAATACAACGATACATATCATCCACAGGGGATCATGTTTCGATATAGTGGAATCAAAACCAGCTCCTGAATAACAGTTTCATTGTTTCAGGAAGTTTAGGGGCAAAACTAGCCCAATCCAAATGAAACGCATTTAAAACCTAGTTAGCACTAAAAATTTAGGTTTAATTTACGAAACAAGAAAACAAAGAAAAATGTGTAAAATCAAAGAGAATGAATGAAACATAGAGAAAGAAGATAGAGAGGGAAGAGGGGCTTACCAACTACCAAGTCTCTTGAGGTGATACGGTAACACCCGGCAACTGTCAGAATTTTCGGTGGAGTTTTAGCGTCAGTTGCATCTGTGTTTACTATAGAATTTACTGCTGAGTGTTCTCTTTCTTTGTAGAATGTATACAAGTGGCTTCATGTGAAAATTAATTCCATAAAATATTTATGATCTTCAAAATTATGTAACAAATATTATTTTTATCCATCTAGATTGTAGGAAACAGTTCAGTGGGTCATTGGATGGTCTTTTCCACATCTACCACATAGCAGTAAGCGGGGAAGGAGGTTACAAAATTTCTGTTGAGGATTCTATGTATTTGGTAGAAGCATTAAGGTAATCTACTTTCTTTTTCAACTAATTCACTTTTTGAATTTTCTTGATTTAACTGACTTGCTTACAGCTTCTGTGTCAATTAAAAGTCTGTGCTGTTTAAACTGTCATGGGAAATTTGAGTAATTGTAATTTTCATTTCCAGTGTTGTGATTACAGAACTCCCACCAGAGCATGCTAAAAAAGCATTAGAATTGGTTTGCTTGCCATCTATAACTCCGTTACAGGTGAATACTGATTTAATAATCTCTGATTATTGTATATTCAGAGAATTTTTACTTGTCTTACCATCTTCAACTGAACAAACAGGAATTTATCAATCAAGGTGGAGTGGTTCTGCAACAAATACCTGCATGCCAACTTACTCTTCACATTGACCGCCTGTCATGCATTTTTAGGTTAGAACCATTTTGTTTAAATCCTTCTCTAATTTTCATTAAAGAAGGTTCTCTTTGACCTAACTGAAATACATTCAGGAACGTGAATCTTCCAGAAGTTGTGGCTGATGCAATTCAAAAGTTCTGGTCGATCTTTAAATCTGTCTTCGATCAGTAAGGATTACGTTTCCTGCTCCTATTTTACAAATAGATTCCATGGCGTACATCAGTACATGTCTACACTCACATGCACACACAGAAACACACGCTGCATATGCACAGCCAGAATTTTATGTACTAGGTCATTTATTTTTCATGTGCTTTTACTGTAGCCGTGCCTGGGATATGCGAACAATGGAGTCTTTATGTCATGCCTGTAAATATGCTGTGAGTATTTTATAACTTATATTCGGGTCAGCTTATAAATTTTTATCATACTACGAGTCTGATATCCATTAGAGAGTTGATATGTTCAATTCATGAATTTGTTATTGTACTGGTTCTGCTCACACTAGAATTTGTTGGTTATTTGAATGCCTTCTGTTATAAAGCCTTTATAATTGTCCAATCATTGTCTGCAGTATAAAGTTATGTGAATGCCTTTTGTTATATAGCCCTTATAATTGTTCAACCATGGACATTTTTTTAGGAAAGAGCTGGGTTCCTTTCCTGAAAGGAACCCGTCTCATAAACATTTATTAAAAAGTATAAAGAACATCAGCAATACACAAAAAAAAATACAAAATTACAAAAGAAGGGAGAGATACACAACCAAACTCTGGCCACCACAACATGATACCAGGAAAGGAAGAACAAGAATGAATGAGGAATGAACTCACCTCCTCATTGCAAGAAGAACCTTGTCCTTTACATTAATTCTAATGCCCATTACAATTAAAATGTGCTTTATCTGGAAACTTGTTTGCATGATTTGTTCAAAGCTCAAAAATTGTTTTCCTTTCTCTTTGAACAAAACAGTGGGAACATTCCCCCATTTTTTGTTAAACAAGACTCAGTAAAAATGCCAGTCTGTTTTCCTTTCAAGATTAACACTCACTTCTTTTCTTGTAATGGAGTTTCTTTGGTGATTTCTTGTTTCTACATATAACATACCTGCAAGCATTTGGTAAAGAGAAAATATGTGTGTTCTAATCTCTGGATACATAACGGAGCAAATCTTAGATTTGGGTATCTAATAGTTCCATCCATTAGTTCCATTATCCAGCCCCATTTATTAGTATGACTGCATACGACTGTGTTTGAAACTTTATTTAGACTGTAATTTACAATTAAATTTGATGGGTGAGTTTCCTTAATGCGATGTTTTTTCTTGCAAAATCTTACTGTAAATATGTTTTGCGAAAATCTTAATGGAAATATATTAACTTGGTAGAATTGTTTTTCAAGGTGAAAACATCTGGAAGGTACATGGGAGTCACTATTGGAGCAATGCTGGAAGAGATTCAAGCTTTATATCAGCAACACAACCAACCTTGCTTTCTTTATTTATCAAGTGAAGTGATAAAAGTATACTTTTCTGGACTGTAACTGAACCCACATTATTTTTCTACTTAATTCGTGTTTTCACTGATGGCATCTTGGTTGGCAGATATTTGGATCCGATCTATCTTGTGCGAACTATCTTAGAAGTTTAATTGAAGCACTTTTCAGCCATACAACAAAACTTCTTACTACCATTAATGTAATTAATTTTGAAATTCGATTCATGCTTAATATGCACACCTGTAGTTGCTCCATTTTTTTTTCTGCTAATACAATTTCTGTGTGTTTCTTGCTGTAGGATTTTACAGCAAGACCCGATATAGCTGATGACTGTTTTTTGTTGGCCTCGAGATGCATTCGCTACTGCCCTGATCTATTTATTCCTTCTTCTATATTTCCATCATTGATTGACTGCTCAATGGTTGGGGCTACTATCCAACATAGGTAATTTTATATGCCAACCCTCTTTACTGTCTTATAATTTCAAAAGTAGCAGTTGCTAACATCAACCTTGAAGTGCAACTGTATATAAAGGATGGGAATATCTTAGTTTCTATAGACATTTCTTCAAGGTATCATTAATATGTGGACATGACAACCAAAAATAGATCAAAAGAATGAAATTCGAAAATAAATGGGTTGAACCTTCGGAGTTACTTTTATAACATGGTATATTCGCAAAACTCACCATTTCATGAATGTAATCTTACTCCTTGCTGCTATAGTGGAAGGTTGTTCTTTAATGAATATATACTTACATGAATTATTTGAAGATAGGTCTAGAGTCTCGGTAAAACCGGCACATTCTATCATTGGATAGGTGTTATTTGTTTTTATTTTTTTGCCCGGGGGGGGGTGTGGAGATGATATCGTTCTACTAGAGAAAGTGTCAATACTTTTTTTTGGAGGAAAAGCAGGACTAGAATAGTCCGACTCATTCATTAATATCCAGTTTTTGTGAAAAAAGAATTCTAAAAAACAAGAACTGGATCTCTACAACCGAAGACGTGGGATCGGTAGCTCAGAGGATTGGAACACATGGTTAAGAACCACTGTGTCGGCTCCTTGCCCACAACCGGCCGAAAAGGTAAGGACCTTTCCTTTACCTACGGGTGTAAGAAAATCATGATTAGGAAGCAGATGCAAAGCTGTTGACCCAATGTTCTAAATTTCGGATGTTGGTGTTATGTCGACTCGAAAATTTTGATGTCGAATATCGAATATCATGAAATATCGGGTGGTTTTTATCAAATAACGGATTCTATATTTTTGTATTATAACGTCATTTATATAACTTTTTTTTTTGAAAAAATATTAATATATGCAGATTTTTAGTTTTATTAAATTTATATCTTTCTCAATATTTCAGTGGTAAAGCGGTCGCTTATTAATTACTTAGTGTACAAAACTCAAATCCCAAAACCTGAAAGAAATATCCAAAAAAAATTCTCCACTTTTCGGAAAATGTCGAGTAAAACGACGACATCATGAAATGTCGGCTGACATTTATCGGTAACCGAAATAATTTTGCAAATCTGTGTCGTTTTCTTCCCAAAACTGACATTTCAGCGATGTCGACCGACATTTAGAATACTGGTTGACCCTGGAATCTTAAATGAACAAGAGGATGTCTCGATACTTTACATGAAGAATGATATCAAGAACTAACTTCTCAATTAAATCATTGACCTCCTTATTGGTTTAAAAATTGAGAAATATAGGTTGAACTCGTAAAGCCTAGACGTTAAAGAGGAAGAAGACAAAAGGCCAGGCAGAGGAGAAACACTTGATTACTTTCGTATTTGCCAACTATTTTCCACCACACAATCTTAGAAGACATTCACAAGCCATTTGGAGTTAAAGAAGATGTAATTATACAAGAAGGGAAGCTGAAATTCTTTTTGGGTCATGAATATCTTGGTTACTTTAAAATATGCAATTATGACAAATTACTTGAATACCGAGAGTCTAGGTTGTATGGACACGTCTTTTAGGTTGATGTATCTGTGTTGGACCCGGAGTCGTGCCTGACACTTGCACGACACGTTCGTGTCCTGTTTCGAAACGAGGCGGATTTGGATTGGGATACGTGTCAGACACATATCAAACACGATATAGTGCAACCACGACACAAAGGAAAACCTACTTTTTTAATTAAAGGAGATAAAACCCTAATCTTATTATAACCTTCTTGATTTGATGACTTTTATTTTTATTTTACTCAATTTTACTGCATAATATTAATTCTATGTGAAATATGTAAGGTATTTTTGTTCAAGTGATTAGGAAAATGCTAACATTATGTTAAAGTATAGGTAGGAAACTATTAAAATTATATTGTTATTGCTCAAATTATGTTAAATACAGGTAAGGAGCTTCTAAAGTCATTTCTTTTGTGGAATTTGCTAAAGTTATGCAAAAATAAATAAGTTCTTTGCTAATTCTTGATAAATATGGTCAAAAAGTGTTGAGATACTAATATTTTTGTTGAATATGTATCTTATATTTTGGGATTTTGCCGTATCACCATGTCGCATTGTATCGTGTCCGTGTGTCTGTCCCCGTGTCCGTATCCATGCAACCTTGCCGAGAGTTAAATGGTTAAGGTGGAACTGTTTTTAGCTGCACACTTCAAGATCTCAATGAGTTGTCTTTTTATCCCTATGAGAACTCCATGAGACTGAAAACTCTGCCTTAAGTGAATAGATCAATCTATGGATGAATTAGTATGTCACACCAGATTGCCTCTTATCTCTTTTAAATGTAGCAAAAGAAAGGATGAAAGGAGAGGGAGAGAGGGAGGGTAACATACCTGTAACTACCACTGTCTCTTGCTGCATATAGTGGCTACTTTCCACTACTTTCTGTCACAGTGATTGAGAGGACACGGTGAGGTTGAGAGAATGTAATATCTAGGGCTGTTTAGGGCGATTGCAGCTATAAAATTATAATATATAAACCACCTTAGCCCAGCCTACACTGTAGTTTATAAAGTTGACCAAGATTATAGGAAGTTGATCAAGATTATAGGTGTTGAGCAAAAAAGGGAATGGTTTTGGTCATCTTGTCTTGGGTTCAATGGATGCCAACCCGAAACACAGTATAAAGAACTTGATCCAAACACTGACAACAATTCGGTTTCAGCCGTGAACCAAGGGAAATAGTACCACATATTTTTTGAAAGGAGAAAAATGATTAGATGATGATTTGCGCTAGAATCTTTGATGAAATAAGCACAAAACAATGAAACATAGGGAAAATGAAGAAATCGGTAGAGGGAGAAACATAGGGGAAAATGAAGAATTCGGTGCGCGCGCGCACGCTTGTGTGTGTGGAGAGGACCTCTGATCATTTACCCTTCAACTTTTCCATTGCTGCTTCCTCTCTGGATTACTGCATTCTGGAACAAGAAGTATTGGGAAGCGCTGCTAGAATGCTTCCTTTCCTTTCTTTTGCAGCAGCGTGGAAGCATTGTTATTTCAATTAGGCCACTTGCATTAGTTGATGGCAGGCACCCATTGCTTCACTTATGTAAGTTTGGTCGATGTACACTATGAAGTACTAAAGCATACCTTATGAGTTGTAATTTAAGTTTTGTTGCTGCTGATAATAACCTAATGCATGTAATACGATCCTTTACATGCCTGATTGCAACTAGTATTTATGATTGAAGAGCAAATACGCCTGTGTGCAATGAATATCTGTGGTTGAAGACAACTTGAGTTGTGTCATACTGTCATACATGTTGGTAGTGTGAATGTCTGTCCATCCCGTACTCACTTTGACACACTGTACTCAAAGATTGTAAATGACTGTATTGTTAATAAAGCTTATGTATTGCTGGTGATCATTTTAGTGGAAAAAAAGTGGTTAAAAAATTCTTTGTAATCGTTGAAAAAATCCTCTCTAATTTTAATTCATTTCTTTGGTCTGGTGTAGAGATGCATGCAGATCTATATTGACATTCTTATCCGATGTACTTGACCTTGCAAACTCTTCTGCTGGAGAAAAATATCGATCGGTAGTTGATGGTGTGATACTTCCTCGAGGCGCCACTCTTACCAGAATATTGATAGCCTCCTTAACCGGAGCACTCCCATCTTCTCGGCTAGAAGAGGTTTGTGTTCCATTGCCAATGATTTGGTGCTATCATATGCTAGTGCATATACTTAGTTTATTGGAGGAGGGGCCATAGTCGGAAGTCAAGAAACACTTTACCCAAAAGCTTAAGTTATTGGGTTGTGACATGACAATGAAATATCAAGCTAAAATAATTTTAATTTACCCTTAATTTGTAGCATTGGGCCATGTGAAATGCCTCCTGTCGAAACTCTCTGCTTGCAAAAAGCGGAATAAATTGGGTATTTAATGACTATTTCCTTAAATTTACATCGATGAGGTTTGAATCAAGTACTCTTTCTATAACGGGATGTTCTCTGATACCAAATTGAGGACCACTTTACCCCAAAAGCTTAAGCTTTTGGGTCTAGTGGTTCTTGAGAGGAGGCTACATGTCGTCGTGCTGTCGTGGCAACATCTTTTTGTGTATGTTGTCAATTATTTAAAGTGAGCGGCTTCTCTCACAAACAACATATCAAGTTAAATAATAGGCAACAACACCCAATGAAGCGATTATCATATCAATTGCACTATGTAGGTAGCTATCTACGGTGACACTGGAAGTCCCGTTTCCTCTACTATTATCATTAAACTGTATAACTGAACTTTCTTTTTGTTTTCCTGCATTTCCCCCCTCAGATATCTTATGCCCTGCTAGCCCTATCAAGAACATACGGCATGAAAGTATTGGAGTGGGCGAAGGGAAGCATTTCACTAATCCCACCTGCAGCCATAACTGAGGTAGAAAGTGCAAATTTTGTTCAGGCTCTCTCTGATGCTGCATCAGGATCAGATACTTCTAAACTCACGGATACCCTCGAGGAAATATCAGATGTTTGCCGAAGGAACAGAAAGGTTCAAGAGATTGTTCAGGGAGCTTTAAGGCCTCTTGACCTGCATTTTACCGCTGTTTCCTGATAAATGATTATCGATGACTTCGGAATGAGATGCTTGGCAAAAGCTTAGCACATGATTGGGCTGGCGCTGTCTTCTGTACTATATTTTCTTGTTATTGTTAAATGAGTTGAGATGGGTGTATAATTTGTCGATGAGCATCCTAAAATGCTCTTCTGTACTACTTGTGTAGTAGTAGAAGGCCAGGAAAATGTGTCATTTCCTCATTTTCCTTCATATATATGTGGTTGGGTAATCATGATTCCAATATCAAACTAGAGTTAAAAAAAAGTGTTAATTTTGTGACCAATTGATGGATGGTTTTATTGTGTTAAAACTATATTCTATGTTCATTTGCTTATTTATTTTTGTTACATCTCTCTGTGGATCCCAAACATTGTGGGTGGAGGTATTGTACATGTAATGTAATGTCTTGTATCAAATCTTTGTTTCCTTCTGTATGTTTGAGCTTCATGATTTGGGATTTATCATGGAAGATTACTTAATGATGCATCGAAGTTGTGTATAGTTAATTATATAATTGTCAATTTGTTGTATTATTCGCCATATGGTTTGTCTCTTTCAAATATGTTGGTTTCAAAATATCAAAATAATTGGACTGGTGGTTTTCAATTCTCATCCTAAGGAAGACTAGTAATCTAAGCTAATTGTTGAATATGATATGAAATGCTTTTGATAATTCACTAATTGGAACAGATGACTCCAGGATAGCTATGGGTTTTAGAACCTTGGAATAACTTAATCCTTTGAACGTTCTAATTTTATTTTTAAATTTTTGGCAGAACGTTTTTTGACTTTGACACTTGATTGTTATTACAAGCCAACTATCATAAAGCAAAGCTTGATAATACTATTTAATGGCCAGCTTTTTATTTATGGAAAATGTGAGAATCCCTTAATCAATTCAATCCAATTCCATATAATTTCAAGCATCAGATTTGCAATGCCATGTCTGTACTGAATAATACGTGTTTCCCTTTGTTACAGTACTTGCCTCCTTGGTATAAATAATCCGGACTTTCTTAACTTTTATTGCAGTCCTCGGATTGGGATTTAAGTTTACCGCGAGTGAGCAGAAACGCCACTGACTCCATCAGAAAAGATATTCGGATATTGCTCTTTGTTGCTCGTTACATTTTGCAGAGCAGATCCATCCGATCACAGATATCTTGAATTGGAAATATTTGTGAGGAATGGAGAAAGGCAAGGGCTTGGCTCGTCGATGGGCTGTTGAATTCGCCGCCGATACCAGCAGCTCCACTTCATCATCTTCATCGAGCGTTTCAGATCCTCTTGGATTCAACCGATCTCTTCAGGATTCGGTCCTCAATTTCTTCGCTAACCCTCAATTTATCAACTTCTCTTCAGTTTTTGTGATTTTTTTTTCGTTCGTATATTTTCTTTTATTTTTTTGCAGGACGATGCGAATTCGAGCCGTCAGAAGAAGGATGCTGAGATCGCTTGGAAATCACAGGTATGAACTTAGTTAGATTCAATTAGGTTTCGTATGCTTACTTGCAGATTTTCACTTAATTAGGGCTTGGTTTGTTTTCTTTGTGATTTGGTATCCCCAATATTTTATTTGGAATTTGGATCAGAGCTGAATTTGGATGATTTATTTTGACTGCGAGTGTCTAATAAAGTTGTATTTTTCCTCCAAAAATCTGGTTTGTTTAGCTGATACGGTACAGTGCAAAATTAAGAAATAAATGAATGACTACCTGTGTCATAATATGCTATCCAACATCCTCTTGCTCTATCTCTTTCTCCTTAATGTAGCCATGGTAGAAGTATTTCATTATTAGTGCGTATGGTTGCTTCAGTTTCATAAAATAGAATTTGAATTCAGCACATATTGGAGCGTTATTGGATCGATCGTTTAGAAATATAAGAATTGGCATGCTGCATAAGCATATGAGAAGTTGCCCATCTACATAATATGTTGTTCACAGGTAGTTAACAAAACACAATAAAGGCAAGCTAAAATTGTGCGAATGCAATGAGATGTTCAAATCTTGCTAATTATGATATTCAGTAGTACCAATGAATCAACTCAATACTATGTGTGATGATTTGGGCCTATTGATTTCCAACAAACTATATATATTCATCCAAGACCAAACCGCTTTTGCTTTCATTGGGCTGTTAGAGACCCCCATTCCCATGAAATTACATAATTAGACTAGAACTCCTTGTTTGATGAGGATTGCACTGATTGTTCTGAGGCAAAAATAGGTCATGGAGTGGTTAAGTGGTGTTATCTGAATGATAAAGTAACTTGCAGCAGACTGTTTGAGGTTTATTGGAAGTGTGGAACACATATTTGATCTTCCAGAAGTTTATATTTAGGTTTGAGATTTGGAGGAAGGGTGGAGGTGAGGGATCGGGTTGAAAGAGATAAGGACTTCGGCATGCAGGCTAGGTGAAAGATTTGGTCGTGTATCTTAAATTCTTTGAAAATAATCAAAAGGAGATAATTTATTGGCATAAGAAATAATCAAGAGTCCATACAAATATATATAGTGAGAGTTATAGATCACATCTCAATCTAATAACAAATTATATCATAACTAATATAATTACTCAAACTGATAACTAAATATAATAATTATATATTTGCATAACAATATTCATAACACCCCGCAAGCTGGAGCGTAGATGTCAATCATGCCAAGCTTAGACAGAAGGCGAGCGAAAACCGGTCGAGAAAGAGATTTCGTAAGAATATCTACTAGTTGAGCTGCGGAGGAAACATATTGGAGTGCAACCACTTTATCTGTCACTTTGTCACGAATGAAATGACAGTCTATTTCGATATGTTTGGTCCACTCATGAAAAAATGGATTCTCAACAATATGAATTACGATCTTGTTATCACAGAAGAGTGTAGTCGGAAGAGAAGAAGGGACTCCAAGATCTGTCGAAAGAGAGGTAAGCCATACCAACTCAGCAACTGTATGCGTCATATATCTATACTCGGCTTCTGCAAAAGAACGAGCAATTACATTTTACTTCTTACTTTTTCATGTAACCAAGTTTCCTTTCAAGAAGACACAATAGCCACTAATGGAATGTTGATCATCAACGGATCTAGCAAAATCAGCATCCGCAAAGGCTGTGAGTGACAATATTGATGATGGTTTGTAAAGAACACCTTGTCCTGAAAAATCTTTAATGTATATGAGAATATGCCCAACTACCTTAAAGTGAGAGGGCAGAGGGTTCTGCATATATTGACTCACTGTGCTAACAACAAGAGCAATGTCTGGTCGAGTAACGGTATGGTAAATAAACTTCCCAACTAGACGTCGATATCATCTTGGATTAGGTAATAGAGATGGAGGATCCGAGGGAGCTTAATCGAGATAGCTTGACTGAGCAATCCATATGAGTGTTTGCTGATTTATTTTCCAAAAATCTCGTCTCAGATAGAAGACCAAGTGCATACTTGCGTTGAGAGAGCTGCAATCTACCAGAATTCTGCGACTTTTCAATTTCAAGAAAATAGCTAACTGCCCTAAGGTCCTTGGTATGAAAGTGTGAAATTAAATGTTCTTTCACCTTGGAAATGCCAGCGGAATCATCTACGGTGATTATAATATCAACATACACCAACACAATTACCCTATCCTGAGGACGACAATTTAAAAAAAAAGGACGTGTCTACACGACTACATTTGAAGCCAATCTGTCGTAAAATCATGCTAAATTTTTCAAACCAGGTATGTGGTCAGCTTCAGTCCATATAACGATTTGTGTATAAGACAAACCATACTCTCTCGGTCGCTGAAAGCCAGGAGACTGCTGCATATAAATAGCCTCAGATAGATGGCCATTAAGAAAGGCATTATTCACATCAAGCTGATGAAAAAGTTAGGCTTTAGAAACAACCAAGAATATAAGAACACGAATCGATGGTAATTTGGCAATTGGTGAGAGGGTCTCAACATAATCCAAACCGTACTGCTGAGTAAATCCTTTGGCTACTAATCGAGCTTTGAGACGGTCAGTCGTCCTATCTGGATTTTGCTTTTCTTGACAGTAAAGATCCATCGACGGCCAACAACCTTCTTATCTAAAGACGGAGGTACCGATTTTCAAGTCTGATTAGAGCGCAATGCGGCAGTCTTCTCTAACATAGCTGCATGCCAACCCGAGTGTTGAAGTGCTTCCTGAACATAGGAAGGAAGAGTGGTGGCGGACAAGGAAGAAACAAATCGACGAGCATATGGGGTCAGTTTATAATAGGAAACAAAGTTAGAAATCGGATGTGCGGTAGTACAGAAACGCTTACCCTTACGTAAGGTAATAGAAAGAGAGAGATCTTCTTAAGGCAGCATTGGTGGAGAATCAGGAATAGTAGACTGTATTATAGTACGTGCAAAAAAATAGTTAGAAGAAGAATCATTAGGGGAGGTGACTGGACAACTTTCTTATCACGGTGGTACATCTATGGATAAGGGACTACATGCTGATCACTAGGAAGCACACGTGGAACAGATGAATCAAGTTCTGGGGAAGGTTTATGTGGAACCGGGATAGCAAAGGTTGGTTCCTTAACAGTTGCTGGAAAATAGGCTTGATCTTCTAAGAAGATCCTATCATATGAAGCACAAACTTTGGATGTGGCAGGGTCAAATCAAACATACCCTTTTTGGGATCGAGAGTAATCTATAAAAACCATACGTTTAGCTCTAGGATCAAGTTTGTCAAGCTGGGGATTGAGAACATGGAAATAGTATAGGCAACCAAACACCTTTGGAGGAATAGGAAAAGGCTTATCTTGTGAAAATAAAGTAGAGAAAGAAGACTTGGTTGCCTAGGACCGAAAAAGACATGTAATTGATATAAAAGCAGGCAGCTAAAACTGCAAAATTCCATAATCGTTTAGAAACAAGCAAATGTAAGAGAAGAGAATGAGCTATCTCAAATAAATGTCGGTTCTTTAATTCAGCAATCCTATTTTGCCGAGGAGTGTAAGAACACGATGTTTGGTGCAATATCCCCCATGACTTACAAAATGCAGTAAAATCCGTGCTGATATACTCCTTAGTATTATCTGAACGAAGAACCTTAATTGAAACACCAAATTGATTAGAAATTTCAACAACAAAGGTTTTTAAAGTGGATAAAAACCCAGACCTATTATGCAGAAGATGCAGCCAAGTCATTCATGAATGCTCATCAATAAATATAACAAAATATTTATAACCAAACACGCTAAGAAATTTAAAAGGTCCCCAAATATCAGAGTGAACTAAAGCAAAAGGTAAGTTGTCTCTTATTAACTGGAGAAAAAGGTGAGCGATGATGCTTCCCAAGAATACAAGCCTCACAACTAAATTCTGATAAACTAATAGAATGTAGCATGGTATGTAAAGACGAAAGGGAAGGGTGACCAGGTCTCCAGTGGCACTGAACAGTAGAAACAACTACAGAAGTACTGAGAAGGTGATCAATATAATACAATCCATTCTTTTCATGTCCCCCACCAATCCGTTGTTTCGTCAGAAGATCTTATATCACAAAGTAAGATGGATAAAAAGTTAAAGAACAGTTGGAATAATTTGTAAGCTGACGAATGGAAAGCGGGTTTTGTTTTAAAGATGACACAATTAAAGCATTTTTAAGGTGCAGAGATGAAATAAGTGATAAATCAGCATAACCAGAAACATGTGTAGTATTACCATCAGCCATGGAAATAATCTTGTGAGAACTAGAAGTAAGATCAGATGGTCCATCACGAGACATGTGATGTGAAGCGCCGGAATCGGCTATGCACGAATCAGAATGAGAAAGTAAAGATATACATGATAGAGTGGAAAAGTTGGCAGGAGCTATAGAAGAGAGGAGCCGACTTAACTGGCCCTACTCATCACTGGATAAAGGTACATGTCCGGCAGAAAAGGAAGGTTGATCAGTAGCTGCTGATGTGGATGTCTGACGAGCGGTAGGTATACCATTAGGATAGCCATTTTTTCTCCCAACACCAGTTGTCCCGATGATCAGTACCGCCGCAATGAGAATAAATGAAATGTCGGATGCACAACCACGTCTACGGGAACCACGTCCAAAAGCAATCAGAGGGGGACGACCACACGATGCCCCACGACCACCAGGAAAAGACTCAGAGGAACCATGTCGAGACAGAGTGTAGGTCCCACGTCCACAGCCTTGAGTAACAAGTGCGGTCGAGAGTCTTAGTAGATGGTGAAGAGACGGTGGGCACATGATAAATGCTTGATAGGATTCTTGTAAATGAAAGAGAACCACTCTGAGAAAGAATTAGCGAGCGGATGTTCTCAAAGCTGGGTGGTAGTCGAGCCAAAAGTAACGCACCAACAAGAGACTTGCGCTGTTTGCGAGTGATAGCAGGTTCAGTGGTGATAGGCTGATAGACATTCCACTGATCCAGAAGTCCACTGAAGAGAGCACCAAAGTCCTGAATATCGTCTCCTAGAGTAGCCGTGGTAAAGGTATGGTATCATAAAACTTCTGCAAGTTATTCTCAGATGAGTAGAGAGACTGAAGGTGTGTCCAAACTTCTCTTGTGGTTTTCAGAGACATAATAAACGTATAACAACGAGGGTCCATAGAGTTGGACAACCAAACAATTACTTTATCATTCAGATTTCAAAATTTGGATCTTGAGAGTCAAGAGAAACATCCGTCAAGTGGCGGTGTAGGCCTTTCAAGGCTCAAAGGTGGAGATGAGTGTCGGTAGGGGTTCGTTGGTGGATGCGAAGGTGGGGACGAGGGTCGCTGAGGAAGGGGATCGAGGGCTATAGAGTTTTTTTTCCCTCTCTTTCTTTCTTTCAAGAATTTCCTTTTGATTATTTTCAAGAGCTCTAATACCATGAAAATAATCAAAATGAGATAATTTATTGGCATAAGAAATAATCAAGAGTCCATTAAAATATATATAGGGAGGGTTATAAATGATCTCTCAATTTAATAACAAATTATATCATAACTAATATAGTAACTACTCAAGCTGATAACTAAATATAATAACTATATATTTGCATAACGATATTCATAACATTCTTAATTAATGTTAGAGAGCCTGTTGGTGTGGCATTTTCTCCAGGGTTGGCAACACATTCTTGATTGTTGCTAGTTTTAGCACACTTAAAAGCATGTTAGCAATACATAACCGAGCTGGCACAACCATATGAATAACAGTATAATTGAAAGCAATTTTCCCTTGTGTGCTGCTTTGATATTTGTATTTCTAAAGATAACGTGTTATGCTTCTTTTTTACTTCTATTCTTGTTTTCTCTAAACTCATTGGTTTCCTTTACTGGAACGTTGTGCCTGTGCCATAAATTTGTCTTGCAAATGATACTTGTGATATTACCTATTGCAATCCTCCTTGTTATACTTCCACTATTTCAATTTCTACCTATTATTCTGCTGAATCTTCTGCGTGATATTTTCTGGCTTGATTACCATCTGAAATAATCATCATTTCTCTTTATTCCACTTTTTGGTGAAAAGAAAGCTTGGGAAGTGGCTCAAGCCCCTTTTAAAAATCTGATGATGCTGGGGTTCATGATGTGGATGGCGGGAAGCACGGTCCACTTGTTTAGCATTGGTATCACATTCTCTGCTCTTTGGCAGCCAATAAGTGCCCTTCAAAGTGTTGGAAAAGGTGTGTGCTCATTGTCTTTGTATTTCTAGTTAATACAAATATCAGAAATGTGACCACATTCCAGAACGCTTTCTTCTTGATGCCTCTTATATGATAGTTTTAACGGTCAGAATGCAATGTTGGCGGTTGGATTTTTCTGTTGTCGTCCTACAATATTATTTTCTAGAATTTTTTTAATTTATTGTTATCGTGTGGTCATTGCGGATGGATAGAACTGCTCTATAGCCTATATAGCATAAGCCAATACCATATACAATGTAGATTAGTCCAAAAGGGATGCTGATGCAAGACACCTTTTAGTTTTTACATTGGAACATAGAGAACACTGTAAAGTAAGATTTGGCAAAGTTATACTGCAATGGGCAAACAAGAAATTAATATTGTAGTAAGCTGGGTGTCCAGATGATTTCAATGTTATATTTGCTAATTCTTTTGTTGGAAAGGAGGGGAGTTGGATTTTTAGGTCAAACAACACTACGGTATGCTGATGTCCTTATACAATACAAAATGTAGGTAAATCCGTAAAAATGCAGGTAAAATATTTAGGGTTTTTTATCTCACCCCCAAAACTTCCATATTTCTAAATTTCACCTCAAAAAATTCATATTTCTAAATTTCACCTCCAAAACCTTGAAGTTCGTTCATATCTCCCCGTAGTTGGTTTTGCGAAGGATCTTATATGAATATTCTAGTACTATAGTTAACATACCGAAGTGACTATTAAAAGACAAAAATACCCTTAAAGTCATCTTCTTCCTTTTCAATTTAGGGTTAGAGTAGGGTTTCTCTTCAATTTCAAATTAGGGCTTTTCTTTACATAAAAAATTAGGGCTTTTCCTCTTCATACGTTCATTTGTTGTTGATATATAGACTAGATTATGCTTCTATTTTTTACCGATTTCGATAACTCCAAATATAAAAAGGATCTCGAGTTTCAAATTCGGTGAAAAAGATGCCCCATAATAAGGTTGAAGATGAAAAAAGAAGAGGAACGGGTCTCATGATTTTTAAGGGGAAAGAAAAATGTAACACATGTACAACTAAAGTTCGGATTCCTAGTATCTCAAAAAAAACAACTAAAGTTTTGATTAAAACAATTTAACCATAGGTAAATTTGGATGGAATATAGATAAAATGGTTTTTTATTTGGTTAACATAGAAGTTTCAGGGGGTGAAATTTGGAAATATGAATTTTTAGGGGTGAAATTGGAAATATGGTAGTTTGGTTTGGTGGGGGGATAGAAAAAAACCAAATATTTATTATTTGTGTTCAACTGTTTCAATAGAATGTTTCTGGGTTTAAATCTTGTAAAGCAAGCACATGCACACACATTATATGTAATGGTTTCGCTTGAATGTCTTCAACTGATCAACTTGTATGGCTTTCCTTACAGTGTTTGTACCTTACAAAGATCCAAAAGTTGATACACTTGCCCCCAAATTACTCTTCGTAGCCCTCAATCTCGCCGGGCTTGGTTTGGGTGTGTGGAAGGTGAGTTGTGTTGATGCAAGTTGGTTTTATACTCTCAACTGTGTAGGTCAAAGCAGGATTTAGTGTCATAATATCTTCATTTTTTGGCTGACAGCTAAACACATTGGGTCTTCTTCCCACGCATGCCTCAGATTGGGTTTCATCCCTACCCCCTGCACTGGTATGCCCTGTAGGATTTCCATATCCACCGAGCCTATCTGAATGGTTTTCATGTGTCATTATTTTATTGTAAAAAAACCTTTTTGGGGGGATTTTTTTTTGGGGGGGGGGGGGGAGGGGGGGGATACTTCAGTTCCTTTTAAAATTTTGGATCCATCCATAACTGCTCGTAACTTGTGATTCTCTTAATAGGAGGCGGAGTTTACTGGCAGTGGAGTTATAATCAACTGATGCTTCATTGATGCTCGCACAATTAATCGGATTTTATATCGGCTCTGTATTCTTGCTTATTTCATACTTGAACTCCGGTCTTCAGGCGGTATTTGCTTTTTGTGTGCAATAGTATTAATTTTAGGAAGGAAAAAAAGAAGGAAATTTATTCCATGTTATTGATTGAGAACAATAACACAAGTCTAATTGTAATATTTCTGCTGCAAAATAAGCTGCGTAGTTGTTATCTATAAGAATTGATAAATTTAAGGGTTAGCACAAATGATTTTGGCTTGATATTCTTTGGTGTTCCCAGGACTCCGATAATCAAATATTTTTGTTGTATGATAGTTTATTAAGATCTCTTTATGTATTGGTATGTCATCTTTACTTTGCTTCATTCATTTGATGTGGATGCGGAACGAACATAAATTAAAAAGCAAGAGTGATAATTTCTTTTGTATTCTTTTCCATTCACTAAAATACCATTTACTGTTCTCATTTGTCTTCAGTAAAATGGAGGATTAGCCCATTTTCCCTATTAAGATGGTTTACAAGCACATAATGTTTATAATGTAGCTATCAACTAATATGAATATGGAATAATAACAGGAACGTTTCCATTAACAGAACAATGACAAGATGGTCGAATCTGAGCCTTCAGAATGGAAGAACGGCAATTCTGCACAGTTTTAGAAAACGTCGATGGAAGTCATAAGAAAGCGGTTTAATGGGACAGCTCATGCACCTCATTTCGGCACAACTTCATTTGATAGTTGGTGAACTGCTTGCTGAAAAGAAAGTAACACAGAGGAAAGATCAGGCCACACTAAAAATTTGAATTATGAAGTTTTACAACCGCAAAATCTGTTGGAGAATTCACCTTGATGCATGTCAGAGCATATTGAACATCAGTCTCAGAGATCTGATAATGAAGAACAAGTCGGACACTACAAAAAATGTATATTTATCCGTCCATGCCATATCCAGGCAGCAAAGAATAATTCATAAGATAGATGGAAAATATATTTATTTGAAATAGTAAAATACATTGGAATTATTCAAATTTACGCAATAAGTACCTAGTTGAGCTTCCTGGCATTGCAAGTACACCATACTTTTCCAGGACCTCACAAAGCCTGTCAGGTGTGAATGAATTGCCTTTGATATTGAAAAATACCTGGACACAAAACAATAGGTTAAGAAAAAACATCAGGAAATAATTAGTATATGGATCTTCCACATGCAAAAAAAGATTTTAAGAAAAGAAAAAGAAAAAGAAATGCCAACCATGTTGGACTCCACAGAACTTGTATCTACGGACAGTTGGTTGATTCGATTCAGCTCATCTAAATCAAGATTTATAATAGTAAGCAACAACAGAAAACTTCGTCAGGCAACAATATTTACACAATGAAGAAATCGGTATTACCTTGAAGAACAATGTAAACTAAAGCAAAATATTACCTGCGAGCATTTTTGCCTTCCAGTGATCCTCCTTGAGCTTGCTTACGTTATCTGTGAGAGCAACATAAGCTGCCGCAGTAAGAACTCCTACTTGCCTCATCCCTCCGCCCAAGGTTTTCCTAAGCCTTCTAGCCTAAAACAAAGTTAAAAAGGAAAGACAAGAATAATGATGATGATGTTGATATGCATATGTAAATAGAATATGTATGATACTACCTTGACAATAAAGCTCTGTGATCCCACAATAATAGATCCAACTGGAGCACCCAAACCTTTAGACATGCATATCTGATTTGTTCATCAGAGATGCAACAGCAAACGCATATAAAGAACGGGGAAAATAAATATATATTTCAGTGTGCAATTGAAATTTTTGCTCTGCTAAAGAATAGGAAATCAATTACAGGAGCTATTGGGGGGGGGGGGGGGGGGGAGCCAACAAGAAAAAGATCATACCGAAACAGAATCGGCAGCATGCACAAGCCTGTGAACTGGAACACCCAGTCCCTGTCAAATCATTCGACGGTTATTTACGTAAAGATTGTACAGCTGCACTATTCGTATTATCTGATGAAGCAAGGAAAACTAATCCTTGTTCGTTTTTGTAATAGAAGTCATTCCCGCTGAGTCTTGATGCAAGGACTCGTGTGATTCTAAATAGTTACATGTCTTGATTCATCTGTCATTTTATTTTAATATGTATTTCAATCTTAGAATAAATTCCAATTGAAACAATAAGCATCTTTGCCGGAATTGCATGATATTTTGTAAGCAAGAACTGAAAATTTTGATTTAGAGGAAAAATGATTGAAGATATTGAACTGGGTAGGGATAAGACTAAACTTAAAGGCTCTCAGATTGACATATGCATTAAAGATTCATGGCTTAGAAAGTTACAGCAGAAGCATTAAAGATTCGGGCGCCGTCAATATGCAGCTTCAAACCGTGCTTTTTAGCTATTTCACCTACGCTGTCTGTGTATTCTACAGAAATGCACCTCCCACCACAACTGCAGGAATTATAGAGATTTTAATCAGTATCATATAACATTAACATCTATAAAAATATTAACATCATAGTATGCAGCTAAAAATTGGATTAGACTAAGCACTGCTTAAAGAAGTTGTTTTTACACTGTCAACTCCCTTAGGAGAATGATAGATGTTTTGAAAAATTTCAGGCAGGAGAATGATAAATGTATTGAGAGATTTCAGGTAGCAGCATTGGGTTAACTAAGCCCCTCTCTTGTCCAACCCTCCAGTAGGCTACATACCCGGATCCAAACTCAAAACTTTTTTATGCTAACTTTTCGTTCGAAATCAAATAGATACCAACTTTCTGACCGGGAACAAATATTATATTTCCTAATATATAACCAAATAGCACAAAACATTTTTTCGGCAAACAATTTGTCTGACTTCAAATATTGCTTTCTTATTTGGGAATAAGCATTTGATCAGCAGAAATTGAAAAACTAAAAGAGTGTCAGGTCTCTTTCTTTAAAAGCGTTTATGCATAAAATCAATTTATAGATGTGGTTAACGGTTGAGTGAATCAGAAAACAGCAAAACAACCATTGAAAATTGCCTAAAATAATGTTTTTTGTGTTTGTCATAAATTGGCCTCAATAATAATAATAATAATAATAATAATAATAATAATAATAATAATAATATGCATCCTCTGAATGTGAAGTAGCAGACAGAACTGTCCCTTTCCTTCCAAGCAAAATTAGGCACAGATTCTGTCATTGAAAGCAACAAGGAATCTAGTATTTCTTTAACTCGTAACTATATAAAATTTAAGCAAACTAGAAAACTACAAAAAGGCATCTAGGTGGTGAAAGGCACATGCTTAGCCTTCACAACCAACAAAATACCTAGTACCATCAGCACAACCCCACTACCCTTCTAACCTACAATTCTCCAAACAACTTTTATAAACACCCACAAGTGATATGTACCTAGTTAAGCTACAAAGGAACCCTATCTCAAAATATGTATGAATACTGAAGTGTATAGCATTTAAAAGCTATTTTCAATTGCATCAGCTATGAATTATTGTAACACCAAAGATTCCAAATACTAAATACTTAAAATCCATGTCACCAAACTCCATAGCTGTGTTGAGGGTTAAGGGTTTTATATTTTAACACACCTTCAATATCCGGTTTTTGTGCAACAACAATAATTTAATCCTCATTTTAAATGTGCGGTGTCTAGTGTCATTTGAACCTAGAATTCTCTAATACCATCATAAAAAGCCTGTTATCTCACCAAAAGAAGTTTTGATGAGGGTTGAGGTCTATAATTGTATGTTATCGCTGAAATATCACAGGTTTAATAATCCATAAATCAATGGCAGCAAGCATTTTTTTATATTTTGCAAAAAAGATAAATAGATGCTCACTTTGCTTGAGTATTTTCCAAACAAATTGCCCTAGTAGTCGGGTAATAAACCGCATCGGCAGGCTTCCTAATTGCTCTTTCAATCTCATGAAGATCCATAGTCCCATCAGGATTGTTCTTGATTGTTCTCGGGTGCACCCCCCCAATAGTAGAAATCCCTCCATTCTCATACACATGTATATGTGAATCATGGCCAAGTATTATTTCACTACCCCTGATCTCACAATGCACCATGATCGATATCAGGTTCCCCATAGTGCCCGAGGGCACAAAAAGGGCTGCTTCTTTTCCTGAAATTTTGGCCATTTCGGATTCCAACAAGTGGGTGGTGGGGTCCACACCCAAGACTTCGTCTTCCACTTCGGCGGTAGCCATTGCAGCCCTCATTGCTTCGGATGGCTTTGTTACAGTGTCGGATCGGAGATCCACCGTTCTGGTCACCATTTTGCAAAGTTGTTGAGATGTGAAGTAGTTGTTTTCCTTCTCCTGGAAAAAAACACATATAGAAATGTGAGTTTCGCGTTCATACGTAATTCAATGGTGTAAAGTTGCCAACCTGATTGGCATTTTTCATTTTGTTTTTTGAATGAAACAAAGGTTATAGTTGGGATTAACCTGGTAGAATTGTGCATATCAGAATTCTTTTGAATTCGAAAATTTTAATGAAAAAACACACAAACTGTACCGAGCAAAAAGCAACCGCTCTATAGATGATCAAATTTTCCTATCTTAATACATTTGAACTTTTAAAAAATGTTTGTTCTGAAAGGACATGTATCAAAATTCAAAGCAACGCAATAACAATTAAATCAACATCATAACCATAAATTAATTGGTATAGTCACACTAATCTATGCAGGGGTATGATACAATGAAATAATGCAATGCTTCATTATTTTTGAAAAAAGGTAACGATAAAACGAAAAAATCAAACAGCTCCGCAAAAATTCATGATCTATGACCTCCATATAAATAGGACTGGTTGATGTAATGACTCTAGCTAGTTATCTTAGCAAAAGTTATACCAAACTCAGTCATGTATCTAAAATTTAATCACAGAAAGAATTGCATGAATTACCTTTACTAGTAATTAAAAATAAGGGCCAACAGAAGAACAGCAAAATTCATGGAAATACAAGTAAAATCAGAGAAATGCAACAATGACACAGAACAGGGCTGAACAAAATCATCGACTTGATCCAATTTCTAAATGCAAAACAAGAAAAACAGGTTTATTAAAGGCGAATACCTTGAAAATTCTTTCCATGATCCAATCTTTTGCACCTCAAATTAAAGTTAGGAAAAAAAGGAAGAGGCGTTACCTTATAAAAACCCTAAAAAAATTGGAGGGTTTTTGGAACCAAGTGGTCGCCGAGATTGAAGCACGTGGTGGAACTAAAACCCTAGATTCTTACACGTCTCTCTAACACCCCCCCCCACCCCGCAGCCACCCCGCAAGCAAATTTATCTTCGTTTTTGCCGCCCAGTCCTTAATGATAATTTTTTTGCTATTTTTTGGAGCGAGAGATAACCACGAGCGTCGCTGTCGCCACCAAAAAGAACACCACCTCATTTCCTACTCACCCACTCATTAATTTTCCCCAAAAACTTATCGTAAAGAAGCTTCCTGATTTTTTTGAATAACAGAAAGAAAGTCTCATTTTCTCTCTCGTTTTATTGGCTTTCTAATGCAAAACAATGGCGCCTTCAAAGTTTGTTCAGGAAGAGATGGCGCGGTAAAGGTACCGTAGCAGTGACCATACTCCAGAGCCTATTTCTTTTCTTTTCTTTACTTTTCTATTTTTCTAATAAAAGAAATTAGGTTAGGGAAGAGTACCGGATGGATTGGGAAAAAGAGGGGCTGCTGCATGAATTCTAACAGCTTAGGTGCCCTGCGGAATCTCTGCGTGCAAATCACATAGGATACACCAATATCTGTTTCACACAAATCTCGACCGTTCATTTCTGCTGTGGATGGATCTGAACCGTTGGATGTAATAGCATGGGTGTTATTTTGCCCATAAGAGCGGCCACTCTGAATCCGATGGATTGTATGGTCAGGCCTGACAAGTTAACACTTGCAAAAGGTTTATTGTAGTTGCTATGGAATGACCGGGTTGCTTTTTTGTTAGCTCTTAAGAATCGTGTTGCACAAAAAAGCACAAAAAAATGGAAAGGCAATTACATACTTTAATTTGTTGCATCATATAAAACTATAAATTGCATGGTGAAAATTGAAAGAGATGAACATGCTGCTGCTGCTCTGGTCCTTCATGATCTGTTCATCTCAGCCCCGCATCAAGGATCGAAACATCATAGTGCTCATGGGCCCACGCTACTCTGATAGTACCAATTCGATTCTTTATAATAACAGGGACCATAGATCCGAGACTTGTAGCTATAAAGGCGTAAATTTATGCATAACATCAGTGCTCTCATGTACTATGCGTTGGTAAGAACTTGCTACCAAACAATTTTAGCAGAAAAATTTACCCAAGACATAAGCCATTGAGTGATGAATCGACAATTGTTTTATATCTTAACATGTAAAGTATTTATTAGCCTGTAAATTTATAAAACTGCACTAGATAATTACACTTCTGTTACGCAAGGGCCAAATAAACTAAATTTATACATTCTTCTTTGACCATTAAATTAAAAGCATACAACTCCAAAATTGGAGCTACCTTAGAATCCAAAGACAAAGAGGGCATGACCAGTAATACTAACCCAAGACTGATTTCATGTTTCATTCAAAAAATAATAAATTGCTGTTCGCGAAGTTCCTAAAACAATAATAACAAGGTTTTTTCATTATAAACCATCATGAAAAGAATTAATAAAATGCTATACTCATATTAAAAAAATTAGCAAAACGCACAACCATTACATTATGAACTCTCGTGACATTTTGTACATCAACAATAACAATGGGACTAAGAAACAATGAATGGGTGAATAAATTACAGAACTCATCTCTGCGACAATGCTGCTACTCTTTTCTATCTCATCAAAAGGGAATGATCTGACAGTATTTTCTCTACTGCGAATTTTATCCTTGTGTAGGTATCTCTGATGGCCTAAGTTACATCAGATGATGCGCCGCCTTCTTCCTTCGGATCAGTTGGCGCACCCATTGATGCTGTTGTTGAAGGAGTACTTGGGCTTCGAAAATTGTATTTTTTGAAAACCCTATCTTGGTTCGCTTTCCACCAAACTTCTGCCTGCTGCTCAGCAAACCTTCTCTTGCTGTTCATACATTACAAAAATGAAAGGATTTCAGGGCAACAACAATTACGGTACTAGGGTACTCATTTATACTTTAAATAATGAGAAGTTGGAAAGAATAATAAATACTAGATTTACGATTGACACAATGACAAAACTTATGCTTTATGTGTAAGGGTTCCTGAATGCCATCTTGCTTTTTATAAGAAGAGTGTAACATAAAGGTTAGCAGTCAGAAGAAAGCTCATAGAAGGATAAATATGAAGCCAAATTTTAAACTCAGTGGAGATCGTCATCATCTATGATATAAGGTTTCATGAAAGATTCAAAAACCTTATGATCCACGATATCATCTTCTGGATGATGAAAATATGGATCCTAGAAGGGATTGCGCTAAATCCTAAATGATAGTTGACGTCCGCTAAATTCTAGGTCTTGGAAAAATGTCATAAAAATGGAAAAATATGATAGATTTGCTCAAGAGAGTTATGTATAACTATGTGCACACAGAGCCAACAGGCAATCCAATGGCATATTCCAAACCAGCAGATCATGCACATGTTTATGAGATAGACACCTCAAAATCGTAAGAGATCCTACTATAATGGAGTGATATTTATAACATTCATATAAGAATACCGCAGTCTAAAACAGAGGAACTTTAAGCTAGAGAAAAATAGGTTTATTGATATAACTAGAAGGCAAAAGCATAAAAAGCATAAAACGATTTTTAAAAATGGGGGAAAAACCTTCACAGGTCATTCATCAGCTGAATCAACCTGAAGAATTAGAGATAGACCCATATATACTTATCTAATGGTCAAATAGGTTATTATAGTATCTTGAAACATACAAAAATTAACGGTGATTTTTCCTGGTTAAATAAACCGGAAGAATTAGAAAAATATATGTTTCCAGCACAATGGAGGGGTAATCTCTTTCAATCACATTCGAATGGCTCCTGGTATGACTGTGCATGCATATAAAATCATACTGGTAAGAGGATACCTGAATCGAACCCTTTTGAAGGTTTTAGTACCATCTGGGGTCTGAACAACGGTTACATATACACCAGGCTCAAATTGCTCGATCACTTCTACTCCAAGCGTAGAAGAACTATTCTCCATGCTTTGTTGAGCCGTGGCCCCCCTGGTATCATTAACAACTGACCTACCGTTATGTTGAGCAAATTGCAGCTCTGATTCACTTCTACGGTGTTGTGTTCTTTCACATTGGACATAAGCAGATCCTTCATTGGCCAGGTTAGGCTGACCGTTTTCTGAAGACACCGTAATCATTGTCTGATTTGCTTTATCTTTCAATAATGAGTCTGCTTGAATAACAACAGCTTTTAAGTTATCGCCTAGTTCTGGAGGAACTTTCGCAGCCATGTCCTTTAGCTTCATATACAGAAAGGAAAAGGATGATCAGCATAATAAAAACATATCAGATCGCTCCTTTATAAGTGTATGGTTCTTCAATTAAAAAGAAAAATGTAGAACTCAATACATACATCCTAAAGTATATATATAGTCAAAATGAAATCTGAAGGACGTATCCAGTACTATAAATAAATTTAGAACCAGAAACTGGACATTGCCCATGCTATATTGTTCACAGAGAGATGAAACATCACAATTCGGTTTACCGAAGCAACAGTTCCACACAAACGCATAATAGGATGATGCATTAATCGGTAGTAAAATGTAGTTTCAGGTCCGAAAATATCGCAGCCTAGAATATTTTTGAGCAACGATTCATAGAGAAGAACTTTCAGCACAGGTAAAAGTTACCTGCGCTTCAATTGATTTAACATATTTTGCTACAGAATTGCACTTGGTGGATTCCTCTGCAGCTAGAGCAGTGGCTTCTTCTGCTTTCTTTTCAGACTTTTTCAACGCCATCTCGTGAAGTTCACATTTACGTTTCAGATTTTTAACCTGACAGACAACTATAAATTATTAAAATGGACTTCTTTTCTCTCTTTTTCAGAGAGAAGTGAAATATTATAGGAATAAGAAACAAATATGCTAATATACTAGGTAAATAGATAACATCTACTTTTCTTACTTGAGCTTGCAACTTTATGACCTCCTTATCCAGTAGTTCATTAGTCACCTTGAGGCTATCAATAAGACTTCCAGAATATACAGGAGGAGGGCTTAGTCCCCTTGCATAGGGAGATGCAGGCTTGGAAATGGCATTAGACGGAGGAAGAGGAGGTGTCGATGCAGCCATTGGTTTAAGAGCAGTTTGAAGTGCCGTCAAAGAACTAGGAAGAGCAAGGTCTTTCAGCTGTAACAGAGAGGGAACTTGAGAAAGAGAATGTAGTTTCCCAGGTCTCATATCATACCTTACTGATTCCGGATTAAAAGGCAATAGAATTCTTGAAGACTTTGTTCTTCCTCTTTCAGGTTTTTCTCTGATATCAATAGATTGGCGAGAAACTACATTTCTCTTGCTTGCAGTCGGGGAAAAACCAGACTCGGCAGCTTTCAGCTTTGCATAACAAGAATCACATACTCGGTGTGGTTTGCTAGGAGTTGGAGCCAACGCAGCTTTCAAAATTTTTCTTGAACTACAAGCATGGCAGTGTACCAGTCCGCAGTTATAACAATTATGCCTCTTTCTAGTAAACCCAAATGCTTGTCGACACCCCGTGCAAAGTGATTGATCTGCACCAGACACCCACTTGTGGATACAAATGCAAGCAGTGAAATTCGAGCCACATGATATACTTTTGACATGTCGATCTTTCAAAGCTTCTACAAGAGTCGGCGTCATCCGATCCTCGACATCTCCAAGCCCTAATCTTCCATTAGCACCTCTTCCCCAAGTGAAAACTTCACTTCTTGAAGTCAAAACAGTAACATGATTGGCTCCACAAGCAATCTCTTCAACTAACTCACCTGAGAGCCTATCTTGTACCACACAAGGCAATTTACCGTCAGATTGCGGATTTCCAAGCTGGCCATGTACAGTACTCCCCCATGTCAAAACATGCCCGGATGTTGTAAGGGCAATGGTCATACTGTGACCACAAGCGAGTTGATGGAAGTTGTAGTCGATAAGTGAAGGGACACATGTAGGCACCAATCGTGGTTCCTTATCCCCATGACCCAATCGATATTTATCCCCATCACCCCAGGTAAACAATTTTCGAGATATAACATTAACACCTGATTGTCCCAACACCTCAACAATTGCTGCTGTATGGTACACCCCACATGCAACCCTAAGAGTCCTTAACCCACTCAAAGATTCAACTTCTCTTGGGCATGCAACACTCTCTCGATCACCATGCCCCAAGACACCAAATGTTCCATCACCAAAAGTCAACACTTTCCCATTCAAAGTAGTCAGCGCCGTATGCCACGTGCCGCATGCTACTGAAAGTACTTGAACTCCTTCGAGGGGCCCAGAAACTCTTTTAGGTATCCAGTGACTCACAGCTGTGCCATGGCCAAGAAGCCCAATGTTATAGGTGCCATCTCCCCAACTAAATAAGTCACCGGCAGTAGAAATAGCACAAGTGTGATACTCGCCGCATGCAATAGTTTCCACGTTACAGACCGTCACCGTGTCAACCAAACGAGGCCGGCTCGCATCTGCATCAGTTCCATGGCCAAGCCTACCACCAGATTCATCACCCCATGTAAACACTTCTCCTTGCCTTGTGACAAGAGCAGCATGCCTAAAACCACAACCAATCTGATGAACATCCAAAACTACATTTGATTCTAAAGGTCTTGGGATCAGGGCGGCTGTTCTCAAACATAAGGAGTTAATGCTTCCATCTGCTGATATCCCATCACACCACACCTCTCCCCAAACATAAACATCACCTAAAGATTCAATATCATCTGGCCCAGAACCCTGACTTGAACAACTAGGGGCACTAGAAACACTGACTCTACTAACATCCCCGTTACTTGCTCTTAGCTGCATATTTGCATGGTCTGATCCCACATCTGATCTTCCCGAGTACAAGGAAGGCTCACGACTATAAAGGCCAGTTGGGCTACGAGAAATACCAACTTGAATGTCTAGTGATGAACCATAAGAACGACCAAAATCCCCATCCTGAAAAAGACAGCATATAAATACAGTTTGGATTAATACCTCTATAAAAGGTGTTTCATACATTATTTTAGGAAAAGTTACAAACATACATCAGAACAAGATATTCTATCACTCTGCCCGTCTCCCCTAGAATGTCTACGGGGACCTGAAGGAATTAAGGAATTAAGGCCAGTAAACCACACCTCTGATTCAGCTTGGTCTTTGCAGATCTGTACAACAGGAGGAACTTAAGTGCCAACCATAATCAAGGAGTTACCAAGAGTGATAAAAGTGTGTAAAGTTATTGATACAATATCAACATAGAAAAGTACAAGGTGCTTCTAATGCTTTACTAACCAGATCTAGTGAACGTTCTCCATTATTGTAGATGAGCGAAAATGATAAATAATCTTTTTCAGGCCGCAAAAATCTCTTGAAAACAGCCTGTATGAATTTGGAAACCAAAAGGTAATGCTTTCTGACTATATGTGTAGGTAACAATCGTAAGAGTGTTACTTACAGTTCTTTGTCCGGGAATAATTCGGGTGACAGAAGTTAACTTGAGATTCCTTTCCTTTTTATGTGAAAACCAAATCAAACTTGTTTCGTCCTGGAAAAAAAGAAAAAAAAATCTAACTATAAAACTAAATCAACAGACACAAAACTCTCTAAAAATTTAAATAAAATTGCTTCCTTCTACCTACGGTGCGGAACAGGTACACATTGTAAATCTACAACTAGATGCCATACATTACTGTTTTACAAATGAAGCTTCCCCTTTCCTTCTATTGATAAGCTAACTTTATTAGATTTGTATACAAGCCGTAGACATCATTAATTCCTTCAATAATTGAGCATTTAAACTTGCAAGTCCTTCCCATTTTTCTTGCAGATCAGATCATGCAGCATGCTTGAATTCCAATTTTAACAAGAAATTATCGGCAAATTACTCACAAGAATTAAAACGAACTAATATGCATTTAACCAAAATTATGCAAAAAAAACAGTAAGCTTTTTAATTAATGTGAGCAAAATAGTTATTTTTCCCCCAAGTTTTCCTTTTCATGGCAACAATATTCCCGCTTTTGGTAGTATATCAGATCTAGCATATTCAACCGATTCAATACTATTATCAGAATCCATTTCAAATCTCTTCAACCCAGTAGCAAAACTCATGGGAAACATATGCTTTAATTTGCAAAATAAGGAAAATAATGTATCAAGGCTTACCCTATTAATTTAAACAAACTATATAAAGCTTTATGTTCCATATTGTATAACCAAGCTTCCACATAAACAAGGACTTTCTAAAGCAGTCTTAGGATCTTAGTTTAGCATCGTACAGAGGGTCCACAAATTTAAAATCAGCAATCAATTAAGCTCACTAATGTATATGGAGATCCAATATTGATCCTTATACGGCTCAGGCAATTTATGAACCCATAGTTGATAAATGAATTAGGATTCCCTAGGGCTATTTGTCTTGCAATATGCCTCCTGCATGGATTTGACTCCTTATAGAGAATTATAACATCTTACGCCTTCGCTGATACTTACTTCCTAGACATAGAAATTGCGGGAATTTTGAGGGTGCCTCCTTCCCTACAAAAACTTATACTGCACTAGAACAAAAGTAGATCGCACTATCAACCTACTGGCTTTCCAAATTATAGTATGCCCTCAATAATCCATAGTTTCCTGACATAAAAATAGGACCAAGTCATCAAAGGTTCATCAGATATCATGATGTAATACCTCGGCATTCTTTTAGGATCTTTCCAATTTTCAGTCATGCTTTATAGCTGTTTGCATTCCGCGGCGAGAAAAACTTGTAGCATTTGAGACTACAAGTGAAATTTTTATCAAGAATTCTAACTTAGTTTAGAATGATATAAAATATAACAAGGAAGCTCATGGACATGCATATTCATAAACCTCCATAGTATCATTGTATACCCCATCCCACCACCAACCCACCCACCCACCACCCACCCCCTAAAAAAACGAAGCTTACACTTGAAATTCTGAATGGGCAAAGTTTAGGTTTTCCTTTCCGGCTATATTTGATTAGCTGGGATCCTTTCTTCAATGCAAGAAGGGCCTGCAAAATCGATGATAAAATTTTTTTAATATAGAAATGTAAATCAAATTAACCAAAGCACATTACCAGCAAGAACAAAATATAGCATTCAAAATTTAATGTCCAGAGAAAGGTTTAAAGTAACTTGATTTTTTAATATATATATTTTTTTGTCTTCCAAATAAGATGAGATCAACTAATAAATAATTATTGGTTTACAGGATATACTATGATCAAACAACCACAAGAATGTATACAAAATAGAAGGAAGAAGATGAACCATGAGTTCATGTATACGGAAAAAAAATTCACTCTTATCACGACATTACAGCTTCTATTACATTAACAAACCTGCAAACCAACAATAACAACGAAGACTTTATCGTAACTTATGGGGTTGGCTGCATGAGCCTCTTGTTCCTTCAGCTTATGGAAGGGCCATCTCCACAATAACACTAGAACATCCATTTTAAATACCTCTGTCCATGTTCACTTTGGCCTACCTATAGCCTTCATTACATCAATATCTATGTTCCAGTCACTCCTAATTATCATAGTTATTGGACTTTGTTTGCACATGCTCAAACCATCTCCCTCAATCTATCCTCATGATATATTTCACATCCCTTTTCTTACCCTACTTTTAGTGTATAGCCACTCATCAACACCATCTCATTTTGTAAACAATAATTGTTTTGCTAAGACATATAGTGTTACCGATCTTATAACCATCTAATTGAATTTACCTATCTATCTCAAGGTTTCCAATGACCGTATGATCTCTACAAGCGCTTCTGCTTTTCAAATTTCAACAACCCCGCTTTACTTCAATGACAACATTCTCCTACTTCGACTGATTGCCTAGATGCCGAATATAGTCACTCCTAGGTAGGTGTTTATTGGCTATGAATATAACAATGTATGTAATGCATACTAATTTCCTCACAGTTTCATTAAAGTTGCATTGCATTGTATATATTCTGTTTCATTATGTTAATTACAACACTTTATATTTCAAAATTTATCGCATCTTTACTCTGGAAATGATATCTTCGCTAGTCTCATCAGCTAATATAGTATCATCAGGCAATAAGAGCCCACACCATGTTGGCTCAAGGTCGATACTTAGTCTAAGTTTATTGTGATAATGATTAGCTCCATCTCGTTGCCCCATTTGTTCACACTCTTGTGGTTGATCCGCCATATATAGTAAGTTGATTCATAATAACTATGACTTCAAAATTTCCCAATCAAAGGAAACGATGTGGTGACACACAAGGACGTCATCTTATCAATTATCATTTAATACGCCGTCATATTTCAATCAATTACTCATAATTCCGCATAATTCCATTCCGTTCACATTGAGAGAGAGAGAGAGAGAGAGAGAGAGAGAGAGATTGGAATGATACCTGCTCGATGTCGCGATCAGGATTCCCATAATTAGATAGATCGGCCATTCCATCTGAGAGATTCAATGGGAATGAGCAGCGACGACGACGGCAACGACGACGACAACAATGGAGTCATCAAACCCTTGATTGTTGTTTTGGTTTCCATGGATGAAGATGGTTCCCTCTTGCGCCCAGGCCTCTCATCAATTAACCACCACTGCTGCTTCTCAACAACAATTCCTCGATTTCTACGAGATCAGATCTCACCCTAAACCAATCGAATCATCAAGTTTCCAATTTTCATCAAATTTTTCAAAAAAAAAATTACAAGAATCGAAATCGAAGAAAAGGGACACTCACCGAAACCCTCGTCGGTGACG
This sequence comes from Agapanthus africanus, assembly GCA_030015575.1. Classification (NCBI taxonomy): domain Eukaryota; kingdom Viridiplantae; phylum Streptophyta; class Magnoliopsida; order Asparagales; family Amaryllidaceae; genus Agapanthus; species Agapanthus africanus. The sequence goes on along the minus strand of CM057338.1, from coordinate 6,627,910 downwards.
CATCCGATGGCGATTTGCAGACAGAAATCTTCTGATGAAACTTTTTTGGAGAAGAAGAGGGATGTTTGTTTGTTGAGTAGGAAAGAGAAAAGAAAAAAGAAAATCGCAAAAAGGCAAAAGGGCAAAAGAAAAATTGGAAAAAATAAATGAAATTGAGTTTATCGTATTTGGATTCCGATCCTTTTTCGCGGGAAAAATGGGAATGCGCATATCCTTCCGTGTCGACACGTGTCAGCAGCCACAGTTGTGTCACAAAAGAAGAAGATTATTAGAGTCCATTATCCTTGGATGCATCTTTAATATATTTTAATATGTTGTACAAAATAAAATTAAACCTATACATCGGCATGTAAATATCGCATCAACCCTGGAAAATATCACGTGGGCTCTAAATAGACATCAAATCATGCCTTCTCTGCTTATTTATTTAAAACCAAACAGTCCCTGTTTTCATCCTGCTGGATCTTCTCCTACGAGTCGGAGGAGAATCCGTGAAGAACCGAGTAACCATCGGGTGCTGTCCGGTTGAGGAGAGGGGTCACGGACATTGTGAGAGGATGCCATAGTGCTCGGAGAGGCCATATCACGTAAAAAAATGTGAAATTTTCAAAAATTTCAAACATTTTGGTTTTCGTTTTCAAATATTTTGTTCACACGAAAATCGTGAAATTTAAAAAATCTCAAAAAAAATCTGGTTTTTCAACATTTTACAGCATATATATAGTACACGAAAATTCATGATATTTTAAAAAATCTAAACTTTTTAATGTTATGTTTGTTTTTAGTGTTTTGATTGTTATATAGCACACGAAAATTATGAAATTTTAAAACATAACAAAATCTACAGTTTTTTTCAAATTTTTAATATTTCGTATGCTGGAACACAAAAGTTATGAAATTTTGAAAAAATCTCAAAATTTTCTTGTTTCATACTAAAGATTATTTGTTCTGTCGGTTTTTCAATATTTTGCAGAATATAGCACATGAAATCATAAGATTTTTAAAGATTTCAATATTTTCTTTTGTGCGTGTGTTTTTCAATAATTTGCATGATAGGAAAAAAGGAAATCATGAAAGTTTCAATAGTCATACAATTTTCTAATTTCTTCGAGTGTTTTATTATTTTGCTTATAGCATACAAAAATTGCAACATTTCCAAAAATCATAATGATTTTTGTTTTCTCAAAATTTTCAATATTTTGCATGCTCAAAACTTTCAATAAGCTCAAAATTTCCTGTTTTCTTCATTTTTTTTCTTATTTTGCTTTTTATACCACACGAAACTTATAAAAATTTGAATAACAAACACTTTCTATTTTCTACATTTTTTCAATATTCTGCATGCTATCACACGAAAATCATGAAATTTTTAAAAATCTCATAATTTTCTATTTTTTTGTCTATCAATATATTGCATGACATAGCTCATGAAAATATCGAAATCTTCAAATTTCTTGAAAGTTGCTGTTTTTTTTATGGTTATTCAATATTTTGTTTAAAATAGCACACACTCCAAAATTAAGATATTTTTAAAATTCTAATTTTTTTTGTTTTACTTGAACTTTTAATATTTTGCATGCATACAAGAAATATGACGAAATTTACGAAAATGTTAAAATTTCCTGTGTTCTTTTGCTCTTAACATTATTTGCTATAACAAACGAAAATCATAAATATTTCAAAGCTCTAGAAATTTTCTTTCTCATTTTTCAAAGTTTTGCGTGCTATAACATACGAAAATCGTGAAATTTTCAAAAATGTCAAACTTTTCTGCATCGGGTTTTCAATATATTGCTTTGCATATCACACAAAAATAGCTAAAACCAAGAAAATCCTATAATATTTTATTTTGCTTGGTTTTTTAGTATTTTGCTTGCTATAACACACGAACACAGCGAAATTTTCAAAAATACCACTATTTTCTGTTTTGTTCGGCTTTTCAATATTTTGCTTGTTATAGCATAAAAAATCGCCATGTTTTCAAAAATTCTCAAAAATATATATATTTATCGGTTTATCAATAATTTTGCTTGACATATCATATAAAATTCACGAAAATTTCCACAACCTCAAAAACTTTGAAAGTTGAAAAAATTATTACAAAGCAGTCAATTAACCAATCCAGCCCTGGATCTAAAATGGGTTCTGAGCTCATCCTAACAACTTTTTTCTAACACCCTTTTCTTTCCTTTTCCAATTCCAAAGGTCAACCCTTTATGAACCGAAGTAATTCGCGTTGATACCCACACCCCTGGTTAACTCGACATCGGAATGCAACAACCATCACATTGGTTAACAATAAACATTAGCTATACTTTTCGGCTCAATGATTCTAACAATACAAAATCCTTCACAATTGCTCTATTTCTTTCTTCGGTGAAGTGCAAATTCATATCACCTCATCACAATCTGGAATGGTCGGCGATAGCTAAGATCAAGCACTAAGAGAATCCTGCTTTCAATAATTTTGAATGGTATAATCGTACATGTAATCAACTACGTAATGTTGCCACCATAAAAGATAACAAATTACACACCGCAATAACAAACTATGATTAGTGACCTACAGGTATAAACTATGATTGTTTTCAATAATTTTGAAATGTCTCGTTATCATTTTATTAATAATGTGAAAAACTCAGGACTAATTTAACTGTTGGTAAGCAATGCAGAAAATCATTTGGCTGACAAAAAGAGGATAGCAATTCAACTTAAAGTATGTAAATTACAGAAATATGAAAAAGATTTTGGGAAATATAACAAATTAAGTTATGGACATGATTAAGATAATCCTAAAGATGCCAACACTCAACAGATTCAGGTCGGCACAGGAATCAATCTTATGTCCAAGCGAACAACCCTAAGCGCATAACTACCAGGTTTATATTTACATTTGCAGTTGTAGGTACCTGGTTATTGTAAAGCACAACAGGAATGTAACTGCGAGCATACTCGATCATGGTGAGAACTCCAGTATACCCCTGTTATTTCCATCAGTGGATAGAACATGAACAAACTTTAGATTTACTCCTATATGTAATTATAACATTCATATAACAAGGTACGGCTACATACTAGAGATGAAACTGCCATGCATCCAAAAACCAATGCAACAGAACGAAGTATGCGCTTTCCCATGCGCAATCCCCTGCCTTCATCCTCACCATACTCCCCACGAAAATCAATTCCATTAGTTCCTTAATCTTGAGTTAGGGTTGTTCATAATGCAAAAAGTATTTTTCTTCAAGGAAATTAATACTTTTATATGCACTAAATAGCAATATCTATCACAGAACAGCATAATGTAATGAACTGTTAGTAATTTCTTTAACATAGCATCAATCAACCATCAGGCGGGAAGCAATTTTTATGCGGGAGTACTCAATTGATATGTAAAGGCTACTGCTTGCAACAAAGATACTTTGCAACCAGTCATCCTCAAATAAATCTATGCGGCATTAAAAAACTACAAATAAATAAAGATCACACGGGTGCCATTTAACACTCACATTAAATACAGGGTTCACTTCTGGCTCAGAGGCTTTCAGCTTCTCAAATACTCTGTAGAAGAATGCAAAAGCTACAAACTGCAAAGGCTTCCAGTCAGCATTGCGTTGGACCAAAATCCAGATAATCTGCATATGTGCAAATAAAATGCGGGATTACGAAAAGAGGAAAAACCAAGCTTAATATGTGCGCGCACGCGTGAGGCAATTATATTTATAAAACAAAAGATCGACTAGCAGTTGCATTTCTCCAGATTCTACTTGTAATTTGCATTTATACATCATATGCCTCAAGGGAACAAGGAAATCAAAATGCATTTTATTTTGAGAATTTTTTTTCCTGCCGGTCCTAAGCCATACCACATGGTACCCACAGACCTGAATTCCTACATGGCACTAAGATGCAGACCAAATGCATGCACGCAGTAAATGCTCGTGTTTTTAAATAGGTAATGAGATGGGTCGCATAGGGAACTGTGTAAAGAAAGGCTATGGTGCACAGATACTTGTAAATGCCTCACGAATCGTCCCCAATTGCGTATCAGAGTGCAAAACTCTTGGATTCTTTCAGATTCGCCCGGACTTATAAATTTCTCATCAACCTCTCCCGAATCAACACTTCTCTTAGTCCTGAAAATTAAGGCTCTCAAAAATTTGAAAGCGTGTTGAATATCTAACATAATGCCATTATTTATTTATATTATAATATACTTATATGTACATCTTAATATATATTCATATTTATTTAATTAAAAATCGATATAAAAACGTATCCCGTATCCTAGGTTATTGGAATATTGTGATTCCGTGAATCCGTGTCGTATCGTATCCCGCATCCATACTCGAACCTGTGCTATATAGAAGAAAGGTGTATGTAATTATTGCTCCTCTTTCCTCCCAGTTCTCCTTCACCGGTTCATTCATCCATGGAAAGCTCAGCCGTCCGTCATCGCCATCCAACTAAATCCTTGCCATTCTCTTTCAATTTTCTTCCGCTTCCGCTCAATATTGTCATGTCACCACCATGCCAGAGCTAATTGCTGTCGATATGTCACAGTGAGGGCTACAAATCTTCGGCGTTCTTAGCCATGTTTACAAGTTGGCCGCCGGAGTTCGAGCCGGAGTTACCATCGGTCGTCTTTCATTTATCTATTATACTTGTCTTCTTTCTTTAAAAAATCATTCCTTCTGCCGCATACCCATCTGTTCTCGTTTTCTCATTATCCATTTTGAGCATCAAATACATTGTACAAGGCATGAGATGGCAGAAAATTTCCAACAGTGAAGTGCTCAAAGGTTGCCTTAATATATCAACCACAATGGAGATACGGAATTTTGATTTCTAAGCTGAATTGTTTGATAAAAGAAGATAAATTCCTCACTGGCACTTTACAAATTAATCCAGTTTCGACTCTTCTATCAGACGAAAGTGGGGACACCGCTCCCCTGTTGGAAAATATCATAAACCTAGCCGGATTTGGAGACATCGTTCACTTTGTTATTCATCTTCATTCTTTTCATGACAACTTGATTAGCTCTATAGGGCTATTATCAAGATTATGAATTGACTTAGTTTTATTTGCTTATATAGTCTGAACTTTGATTTATAGCATTGATTTTTTAAGGATTTTAAATTAATAAATGCTCTGGCTAAAGAGGGTACCTAGGCCCCCATGGCAGAATTGGCAGCTTATCAGCATATTTGATATCCTTCGAGACCTGAATATGGACGGTTATCAAATATGCCTGAGAAAAAATAAAAGAAATTATAATAAACGATACAATGCTGTAAGGGTCCAAATGGAGAAATTTAATAAAGAGAAGGGTGCAGTAAGAAACAAAAACTTGGAGACAATAATTGCCATCAGCAAAATAACAAACCAAGAGATTGTCAGGCAAGAGGAAAAAAAATACAAACCTGCTATCTAAGTCATAATACACAACCGGAAGAAGAAATTAAAAGCCATTAGATAACTGAATTGTGGTAGTTCTATTTTGATGCCTTCGCAAGTCCAGTGTGATAATATTAATGGTAGCTCTGTATGGTGCTTTATAGGAGCAGGAAAATAATTCCGACGACAACAATAATCACAACGGAAAAACCTATGGTTAAATAGATTGCAAATGCCCAGTGCCATTGCAAGAATAAAAAACAATATCCTTAAGGGAAAAAACGGAACGATAATAGAAGGCAGGAAAAAGCTTTTACACTTAGGCAAACAACAAAACATTAGCTAAGATGCCATGAAAATAATATGAAAAGAAATGTCAACAAGAGAGTCTAAAATGCCAAAATCATGCTCCCTGAAGTAAAAAAGAAACAGATACCTCATACATAAGTTTAGCATGGTTGGTTGAGTTAACCGTGGTTATTAGTTACTGAAGTAATCACGATACTGGTTTCAAGCATACCCTTTTTTAAACATTTATTTTTGATTATCTATCACTTCCACATTGAACCCTAGACATGATCAAGCAAAACGTACAAAATCCCTAACCTTCGAAATGCTAAAGTGAGACAGAGGGAATAAGCACCCTATGCACAGAAATAAAGTCCACTAGAAATTCAATAGCATCCTACAAGCAGATCAAATCACACAGAGTGTAGTGGCCTTACTTTCTAAAGGAAGCTGCAAAGCTCCTCCATGTTTGAATTGTTCAATTGTTCGACAAAGAATGACTTTTTGCAACAAACAGATTGGACTGGCTTGATTTCAGTTATATAATTACAGCGTTACGTCAAAGTAATGATCTTTTATTTCTCGTTCATCTTTTATTTCTCACAATTTCTATTTAGTTCCTAAACTAGTTAAAATCTTTTGGTATTCATTTCAAGGCACATCAAGTAATTCACAATTATAACACTAATTTTGCCTTCAGCAAAAAAATAAAATAAAATAAAAGAGATTAGGCTATTGATGATTTTGGGCTCAAGGGATTTCATCCTTGGTAGCTTGTACAACTACAGACAAAAAAAAACTATTCAACCAATAATACTCGATGTGCTGGCTCATAAGTCCGTACGGTAAAAGAAACTTCATTGAAATCTTGTATAACTCGGATAAATTATAAACCATGGTTTTGACGTCTAGACGATCGAAGCAACATATCTAACCGAGACTGTGTTTAAAGACGCCGGATGGAGATGCTTGCCTCCATACCATCCCTAATATACTGGATTGTTAAAGAGTGACATTTACACTCAAACATTTAAAAGAACTTAATATGCAAGTCCAGGGACGGTTCTTTGGTCATATAAGCCCGACCAAGGTTTGTTGGAGATAAACCATGGAATGTGTAAGTCATCAACAAGTACGAGCAAGATGCAGCCTTTCACATAAAGAAAGGTCCTTCAAGGGACGACACCGTGTTAATATTATTGATTCGAGCTATATAAACAAAAGGCAAATGCCCGAATTCGTGCTTCTTAAAATTTCGTCACATTTAAGAGAATAGCTCTATTATGCAAAATCATGAAACTTAAGATTTTTGGATTTGTGTTCAAAAAGCCACAAAATTGAAAACATAGATCGCGTGGCCTAATGGATAAGGCGCTCGCCTCCGGAGCGGGAGATTGTGGGTTCGAGTCCCATCGCGATCGTCTTTAAATTTTTATTTATGTCTTTCATAATTTTTGTTTCGTTTGGGGCCACATCTCTACGATTCAAATTAAACGATAGAAGACAAAAGAGGGGCTCTCATTTCAATTTCAATTTTCAAATGAGTAGCATTAAACCCTAAAAATCCCACCTTTGCCATCGAGAGTGAGTTTGGCGATGGGGTTGCTGTTGGTGATGGCGTTTTGCTTCTTGTGTTTTGCTGCAGGCAATGGAGCTGCAGCCACAGCTTCTTCAAGCAATTCAAGCCCTAACAAATCGAAGGGGATGAAGATGCCTGGGTTTCTCTACACTAGACCCGCTGGAAGATGCACTCCTCAGTAATGCTACTCATTCCTCTCCACAAAAATCTCTCCTTTTTGTTATTTCTAGGAAGAATCCTCAGCATTTTCGCAGACATTTATCAGTGAGAGATTAAAAAAGCCCTTATTTTTGAATTCGGAGAAAGTTGTTGTAACATTCCGAACCAATGAACTTCTTTTGAATCATTGAGTTTCAATTTAGAACTTTTTTTATATATCCCAAAAGTCTCGCGAAAAATACGATTAAGGTTTCCTGGGATTTGAGCAGGTACTGGAGCAGTGGAAGAGAGGCATGGCCGAACATGATCCCTCAACAATCGTCGGTTGCTAAAATTTTCGGGTCGCGGGTGCTTGAAAGATATGAACCCGGGCTTACAATGTGGGAAGCAATGCAAGGGAATGATGATATCAGTGGCAGCGTTTACTCCAAGCTTGTGAAGCACTCGAGCGTTGCGCTCCTCAATGCCTACACAAGGCCGGGGTTTCCTTTCCGCTCTTGGGAGGTGAAGACTCTGCTCTTAGAGGCGCTTGTGTCCAAGGATTCTGCCGTGGCCCAAGCCAAGAGTTTCGAACTGGCCAACCAAGCCTGTGATTAGCTAAGCTCTCTTTACTCTGTTAGATATCTATGAAACATGTGTGACGCTTAGTTCTAGCTCTCTTAGTTGTGTTTTGTTCAGAGACACTTGTGTTTATCTTAGAAATCAGTGTTTCTAGTTGAAGTAGCTTATGTTATGGTTCTGTTTGGCTTTTCGTTGTCAATTTCTTGTGACATTTGAAATTTCGTTTGTGTGTGTGTGTGTGTGTTCTCATTCGTTTTTGACTCGAGGCAAGATGCTTTAGAACATCACCAAGACAATTAAGGCACCGAATTGAAGTACATTTAGTTAAGATAAAACTCATAAAAGACAACACAAGTAGAAGATAAACAAAATTTTAAAGTAGTATCTAACAATCAAACCTCATATCTCTGTCTATTGTCTCAAATACATGCTCATTTCTTTTATGTTTATGCGTTACTCATAGGAAGATTATCTATCAAGTTGATGAAAAACCTATGTAAAATGAGATTACTCATGTTAGGGTATTAATTCATTTACAATTTATAATCACTAATCAGTGCAAATGATGACTGGTTATTGATTAGATTCTTCATCTAACATGATTTGAATTGTCTCTCTCATCCCATTAAAGGCATCTGAACTACATAGAGAATTGGAGTAAAGATGTAGTCCCAAATTAAGAATAGAGCAGAGATTTGAATGCTTAATATACGATTGCGATTAAAGATCTAACTGGTTAGCCATCACGAGTGCTGCAGCTTAATATATGATTGGAATCAAAGTTTTAGTTCCACATATTAGTATCAAGGGATGTGGAAGAAAGGGGGAGGAAGGATTTGGAATCTGGAGTTAAAAGGGGAGTTGATTGTACAAGGTTATCTCAAATGGTTGTTTATACGAAGATAGTTGATGGCAAGATTAATGAACAACAAGGGTATTGTATCGTGACAAGCTGATCTTGAGGGGATCTAGGCTCATTGGATATTGAATGCTTATTAAGTTGGAGGTATATTGAATCTGTATCTTGTAACAGAATGAATCACTATCCATAGTGCCTGGGCCCAATGAAAGTTGATGCATCTCCCTACTTCATTCAGTGGCACCAGATTCATTCTTAGGCACCCAAAATTCAGGGTTTGTTTTGAGAAGCAACTCATTAGTTTATACATTATACACAGCCGTGGGGGGATTTAGGCTTAAAAGAAAAGGCAGATGCTAGTCGATACATAAGGAAGAGGATTTAGTTGCAATTTTATTTCTTTTGCTGCAAATATGTATTAACTTAGCTTTTAAGCAATCTTGGAATCTTTGGCTAAAATTGGGACGTGGGCTCGCCTTGCCGTCCTCATCCCTACAAGGGAATGAGGAAAAGTGAAAGTAAGGCGCAATGGAGAATGAGAAGAATATTCTCCATTTATGGTTTTTATAGGATTTATGGCAGTTTAGATTCAACTATATGCTAACAATCAATATTATTTATTAAGTCCTTGTGGATGCCATTTATTTTATTAAAAAAAAATCTATTCTGCATTGTATATTTTTTGAAGTGCTATGGCATCTTGGATGAGTATTTGGCTGGATAAGAAACCCGTAAAGTAAAGCATCCTGAAATCATATAATTAAAAGAGAATAATGGAGGAAAGAGGCCCTAGGAGGCTTTTTCGTCATGTGGCGTCAAAAAACTACACCCCTACCATTTTATTCGACAATCAGCATCCATCATCTTCATCTTTATCATCTAAGATGTGGATACACCGAATTTCATGTGATTTTACCACTTTTTCACCATTGAATTAGCAATGTAAAAAGTTCTATTGTCGGTGAACTGTTAACTTTTTACATTGCTAATTCAACGGTGAAAATGTGGTAAAATCAGATGAAATTCGGTGTATCCACATCTTAGATGATGAAGAAGATGGGTGCCAATTGTCGAATAAAACGGTGGAGGGTGTAGTTTTTTGACGCCACCTGACGAAAAGGCTTTCCTCCATTATTCTCAAATTAAAATTACTCGTCTAATTTTAAGGTTTTCATAATTATGTCCCTATACTGTAATAATTCTTATCGACCTTATATTTCCTGGAACAAACAATCAATATCAAGATTCTTTCATAAATATAATAGCATACGAAATAATAGGAAAAAATAAAATGGTCGTTTGTTGAACAATAAAATCCACCTAGAGTATCATGCGGCTCCTTCATTTTCTCAACTTTTCTGTCTTTACAGATATGCACTTGAAAATGAGGAATCAAAGAAATACTGAAGTTAACCTGTATGGCTTAAACTAAAATCTGTCTTGTGCTTGTGATGTCATGTTGATTGATTTCATTTATTTAATTAGGTGCTGCTATTCATTTATATACACTCCATAAAATAAATCAAACCATCGAATATATCTAAATAGCTGAAAATAATTTAATTTCAAGTCAATTGAGCCATGATTGCTCATAAGTGTAAACTAGAGGAGATCAAAACCCCAATTTATTGGGGCCTTTTCCGATAAGTATAAAAGTTATAAAAGCTCTTATAATTTTTCTTTAGTTTATTTAACCATAGCTTAGGCCTCACGCAGAAGTAAACCGAAAGCTGAAACAGGAAAATTTCTAACTACCCAATAACCTCTCTCCCTTTCTCCACAAACCACACTCATCCTTTCCCCATTAGACTAAGGAGCAACCTAAGACTTCATTTTATTCCTTTGAAACTCATAACTGCATATAAAAGAATACCGACCCTCAATCTTCTCTTCACCGTTCTTCTCAATTCCCACTATCCCACACACGCACGTACACACTTGATGTCTACCTTCCCCATAAAGAAGAAGCACCTCCTTCCTTCGGACAAGGCTTGGAGAAGCTTCACCTCGAAACTCCAATCCAAGCTCCAGAAGCTCAAAAATTCGAAATCCGTCAAAAAAGCCACCACTCATCTTAACACCTTGCTCCGTCGTCGTTCAGCTCGATCATCCCTGTATCAGATACAAACTGAACACGGTAAAAGGTTTCACACTAGAAATTTGCACCATCAGAAACGTAGTTTTTCTCCAGTTTACGTGGACGAACTGTTCCAAGATCCTGTGCCAACAGTTGTAGAGCATGTTGAGCCGAAGATAGAAGTGAAAAAGGAGGATGCAAAGATCCCTATGACCACCCTTAAATTTGGTACTGTATCAGAAAGAGCTTCTTCTTCTTCTTCGTCTTATTCCTTGATGGTGGATAGGGAGTTGGGAGAAGTGGATGTGAGAGCGGAGATGTTCATAGCGAAGTTTAAAGAGGAGATGAGGCTTCAGAGGCAGAGATCATTTGAACAGTATCAGGAAATGCTTGCTCGTGGGGTGTAATTAAGGGATGACTCTTATTTCTGTTATATGAGCAACCTTTTTTTTCCTTTGTCATATTAGTCCTTGTTTGGTTTGAATACTGTAAGTAATGGGTTGAAGGTGAATTTGATTGATATTGTTTTCTTGTTTCTTCATATTCTTCTTCTTTCTAGGAGCGTTATTTGAATTTCATGAGTTGATACATGATGATTGAAATTAGTCTGTACCGAACTATTCTGAAAGAAATATTACTGAAGGATGCTGAATTTGGTCTCTCAACCAACAAGAACAGGCTGAGCTCATGCTTCTGCAGAGCTTGAATTGTGTGTTGAGAACTCTTGGCATTAGAGAATTTGTCGTTTTACATTGTTTGTTCTGCAGTACCTTATGGGTGGATCTATAAAAGGTTTCAGATATGAAAGGAGAATTTTGGGCAGCTCAAATTGTAAATGAATAGCCTTATTTTGCTGTAAATGTATCTCTCTGCTCTATAAAGAGAGGGTAGTTGTAAAGCTAGATGCATTAAAAGTGAAGCTTTGTTGATTTGCGATTAAAGCAACTGGGTCTTACTTCCTCCTACGCTAAAGGAAAAAGAGACCAATCGGGTACTACCAACACGAAGATTAATGCCATACGCTTTAGTCCTTGGCAAGGCTTCCACTAATAGCTCCACCAGTTTGCCCTCTTTGAGATAAGGCTTCACAAGACCTCTGCACAACCAAAACTCCAAAGGCATTCCGTCCTTCCCAGACCTTCTGGCAACTAAACTAGATCAATACGTACCCTTCTCTCGCTATTTTCGTAGTAGGCATAGTTCGCGGCAGCCACGGTAGATAAAGATAAAGAGTAAAAGTAAAGGGCAGGAGCACTGAAGTGTAAAGGGGAGGAGCTGCATCATTTTCTGTGGCTCTCATCACTTTCAAACAACCAGCCTCACAAATATTGCTCTTTGAAAAATGGGGTATCATAAAAGTTGCGTTCGGTGGAATGAGAAAGGTACCAAAGCCTTAAATTTTAGTGATCATATGAGCATACAAGAGATATTTGACTTTGTAAGCAGTAATTTATTGTAAATATAGAACTAATAATTCTATCAAAACACACAAGCAATCCTAAACATGACCAAAAATTAATCTGTTCTTTTAATATGCCTTTCATCATCACAGTTTTGTGAAACTGGAAAAAAGATGAATATTTTTATTTATTTTTTACAAACCTAAATATGTTAAATTAAAAGACAAATATTGTTTTTAGTCCTCTCCATTGCACATGCCAAACTAAAATATCAATAGTGAATAGTCTTGCCTCACCTTGATTAACATTATGGCATTGGCGCTATGCAAAAGACTAGGTTTCAGCATATGAAGCACTCATTGAACTAACAGTTGGAGCTCAAGTCTGCCACAATACTTTATTTGAAGGGGGGGGGGGGGGGGGGGGGGGAGGGAAATGGGAAAACAAACCATAAAATCACCACCAACATCAATGGTAAGTCTCCAGCTCCAGCCTATCGAATCATTTGGCATTCTTCCACATCATAATGGCACAGAGATGCAATCGTGAGATATATCTGTAGTTAAAACCATCGTCACATTGAAGATATATCCAACTATAATCATCGCGCAAATACATTGCAACATAAAATCTATAAAAACACCATGGCAGTTATAACTCAACCAAGGAGTCTGCCCTCACATTGTAAGTTTCAAACATGACGATCAAGGTGCTTTCTTGACTACGTCACATTCAAATTCAAAAAAGACAAAAAAGACAGTAACAAAGCACAATTACGATAATTCCTGGCAATCATCTCACATGCAATGAAACACACAAAAATGAAGTTACCGTCGGTCTGAAAACCAAGCAACAAACAGAAAACCATGCAACAACTTTATATGTATTTTCCATCTTACAATTCTAATCTTTTGTAGCAGAATCAAACAAACATTGATAACATCGAAGTAATTCCACTCAGCTTCACATCTTTGTGATCATACCTCGTCTGCATTAACAAACAGCAAACTCTAAACAATATGAATATAACATAGCAAACTCTAAACAATATGAATAACATAGCAAACTTAAAGCACAGTTCTGCAACTGATAATACAAATACAGCTCCAAACTAATCGATTAATGAAGGAAGTCCTTCATTGGATCATCATGATGCACCCTCTTCATCCGATACGCTTCCATATCTTCTGCAGTCACCTCATCGTTCCACTTCACATTATACCTCCTCTTTCTCTCATCCCTCTCTTCTTTTTTCCTCGCATCCTCTTTCCTCAAAGCCTCAGCTAACATCTTCTGATCAAGAACCAAATCATCTGGCACTTCAGTTCCCCAGGTAGCGAGCCTCTTCTCTTGAGTAGCCTCGGACTCCTCTTCAGTAGCCTCTTTTCTGGCCAAATTCGCCCTCATAAGATCCCCTGCAGCTTCAGCGGCTTCAATTCCAGCCGAGCCCGTGCAGTAACTGTTACGGATAGTTTGCTTGCAGCACAGATACCCCCACTGGTGGTCCTTCCACCACGAGCCCCAGACACTGGTGTGATTATTGATATAAACATCTTCTTCGTATTTGGATTTTGGTAGAGCCATCTCTTGGCCTTTGATTATCCTACCTGCTCGATCGTATTCAACCTCTCTCTCGCTTTGACCTAAGAGGAGTTCTCTAGGGAGAGACTGGTCTGATGCTGCATTTCCATACTTCTCCATTATTGTGTCCTTCGTTTTGGATTTAAGTTTTTCTTTGATCACTTTGTAGTTTTTAAATAATAGTTCAGCTTGGGATGGGGCGGCCTGCATATGGATGTCTTGTCCCTTTTCAAAGGCTTCCCATGCATGGATGTTCAGCTGCTTGAACTCCATTGCTTGGCCACTCACTCTATATTGGTTATCACCCTGGAATTAAATTTGCAAAAAAAATAGCACATATAAATGAAGGAACATGGGAACAAGGAGTCGGAAATGAATTTTTTTATCCATCAGCGGCTTAAAATCAATTCTACATTATTTTATTTTTTAATCGTCGTCCATGTTGATATTCATGGTTCAGAACAACCAAATTTCATGTGACCCATTGTTCTCTCATTTTTCCACAATTGCAAAATGTTGTTTTACTGATAAGTTGCAACCATTAGGTTCAAAAGGCATTGATATCATCAATATTTACTGTATCTATGTTATGAACCATTGAGATCAAGATGACCAGGTACTGATCATCGAAAAAGCAAATGGTGATGAATTGACTCTTCTGACCATCATCAGAGGAAAATTACTTCCTATGGCAACTAAATGCACAGTAAGCTTGATATAACTAGCAACACAGTAATAAGAATTATAGAAATTATAATATGTAATCACATAGTAAATCTTCAAAACTGATATCCCGCTTACTTCATAGAACTTCTCATTTGGATCGCTATCTGGCACTGGATCCTCACGCATAGATCGTGTTTTAGGGTCATAGTGAGCAGAATTAACGTCAAGGTTCAAAAGATATTTTGCGGTATCTTCTCGTATACGTAGATTCCTGAAAAGTAAAGATTAACTAAATAAGAGATTCGCTAAAAACTCCAATAAATGAATTAATTACCATATAAATTAAAAGAGATACTTAAAGAAAAGTTAATCTTACCTGACTGTTCCAGTGCTACCACCACCCGTGGTGCGCACACGTTTCTCAACCTTTGCAAAATCCATCTGTTTGCTCTCATCAACCTTGGCCTCATCTACTTTTAGTTCATCCTCGTCGTCATCCTCTTCACTTGAGGAACCCTCCTCGCCACCACTCTGATTATTGTTCTTCTCCTCTAGCTTCTTCAGCTGTTGTTCTTTCAAATATTTCCTTCTAGCATCATCCCTAGCTTCATATCTTTCAATTACGCGAGCATAAGTGGAGGGATCGTACCCATTCCAACGATCACGCTTGCCATCATAATCAAGCTCGAACGTCTCCACCTTCTCATCAGGAGCGATATGCATGCTTGTCCATTTCGCCCCCAATTTCCTTGGTCTCTCCATGCATGCTTTCTTGTCATGCGTCATTGCCCCACAGCTGTAGAAAATAGTATATATTATCTTTAATATTTTAATGCAGAAGGATGGGGGGTCTTCAATTTCAAAATTGATTAATGTTAAGGCTCTCTTTTTTCTAACAGAGATCAATGAAGAAGAAAAAAGATGCATCAGAATAAACCCACTATTTAAACTCAATTTATTTATGAGAAGACACATATGTCTAGCTGCCCCAAAAAACCACCTGAAGATAACGAGCATTCCCATTTCCCACTAACATGTGGGTCCATCAATTTCCACTCCCCCACCTCTCTTGCAAAAGATGCAAGGCCAAAAGAATGAAAGTTCATCGAAACAAAACCATCTCAACAAAGCCATCACTCTCCCTCATGCACCAACACCTCCCTCCCTCCCTCCCTCATGCATCAACACCTTCAAAATGGTATAACAGAAGCTATATTGGACTGATTTCGACAAATGAAGACAATGGCGAACATACAACGACAAACCAAAGTAGATGAACGGAGAGTCAACGACAATAACGATGAGTATAAACATGCAACATACATGGTACATGTAAACATGTATTTTTTTTCGCTTCCTAATTGATTATTGTTTCCCAAAGGGAAGAGGAAGTTCGCAATTATGCTATGAATGTTGTATAGTTAGGAAGTGGAGTGGTGGACTATAATAGAGAAAGAAACAGAAGGATGATAGGGGTGAAGGAACTAATACTGAATCACAAAAGAAGTAGAATTTGATGGTGGAGAGGGGGCATGGATATTTTAAGTAGACCTAATGGATTCAGATAAACCTTCCACATACATATGATATACATCTACTACCATATTGAATATATGACTAAATTGCAGAAAGCTCCTTTACTTTTCACCATCAGCATCAATGCACTCTTCTTAATATTAAAGGCCTGCATTTGGCCCTTCCGACCATAATCCATTGTTATTTTTGTTAATTATTCCAGAATATCACTGTCTTTTATTATTTTTCTATTCTTTTTCATTGATTTCTCATTATTAATATTTTACCATGCCGAGATGTGTTTTGGAATAGATTATTACGGAAATTTACCGGTTATTAAATAGGATAAAGCGCAATTTATTATTACCTCGGGACGATTTCCTACTAACCTTGTAAAAATAAGTATGTTCCCGCTATTTAGCCTACATATATCTACAAGTATTTACCACGTGCCCATAATTCCATAAATATGACCAAAAAATGTTCACAATGTTCTTAGGTTTGATACGAAATAAAAAATACAATGATATATATGGACTCCAATAAAACTAGAACCTCATAATTGTTTTTAAGTTTGATATGATGCCTGATACAAAATCTGAGCAACTTACGTGCATTGCATGCGTGCAAAATACTAGTACCACATAATCACATTATTACAGTGCCTAGATTTCTAAATTGCTGGTTAATTTCTAAATTGCTGGTTAATTTCTAAATTTCCATTTAAAGTACCTAAATCCAATGACTGCAAAAATTATAAAAGGTCACACAAAAAATGCCAACATCAGATTAAGTTTATGTTATGGTGTAATGCCCGCCTATATACGTTAGAGTAAATGCCTGCAACTACATGCATCAACGCCAACCATACCAAAATAAATTTAGCACTGTACAACATAACTGGCTATGCCTTGCTTGCAAAACATTGTCAGGTAGAGATAATAAATGGAAGCATATAGGCTAGGCCTATAGCACGATGCAACTCCTTTTAAGCATAGCACGATCACAGCTCACCAGTGTGCCTACTTACATCAAGCATAACAACAAGAAGGAACATATCATGACTTAACGTAAAGGAACGAAAGAAACTTACTTTTCACAAGCACCCTTTCTATATCGATCGGCTTGATATATCTTTGCACCTCTGTCATACCATGCTTTGGTATAGTTGGGATCAGATTTCCATTTCCTTTGATGTTTCAAACTCTAATAACAAAATAAGGAAACAAATATGAGAGATGTACGGTATAGTAATCCAAGTACGGGCAAGAACAGGAAACAAACTAGATAAGGGGCTTACCGGCCTCTCAGCGTTGAGATACCAAGGAGCAGATGACATATACTGAGGTATGTGAGGATTGATTTCTTTTCCATCTTCATCAACCTCAGCTGGTGCAAGCCCAGCCTTACGTGCCTCCTCCAACTCGAGTTGTTTTCGATGGTCTTCTCGAGATTTAAAGGACACTGCAATTAATAAAGAAATAGATGTTGAAGCCTGGTAATTATGAAAATACAGAAGATGCTCCGAGAGAGAGAAATAAATAGAAATAAGCATCAAGTTATACTCATTCAAAGTCAGTTAAAGAAGAAGCCAAAAGAGGATGAGAGACATAGTTAGTATTTACATCCACTTTCTACCATTTGCCAACCATATATATGGATTTAATAAACATATATAGCCAGAAATCTCATTGATGTTCCTTAGGAACATATCCTGGGTCATTTAAATCTTGAAATATGTAAACATTAAAAGTGAAACATGGGAAAGGGAAGGGGCGCGGCCGGCCCGCCGGGAGGGGGGATGAAAACTGGGCTAAAATGTAGGAATGGCAAACAAGAAACAAAGAATCATGTCCTAGATAAAAGTAATCAACAAATGAGAACTGATTCATCTAATCTAACAAGAAGAAAAGTTCTGATGTTTATCTTGATATCCTCAATCTATCACGTGGAGCACTTCACAAATGTTGGGTTATATGTTATTTATTGACTTAAGCTCAAATGAATGACTAAAACGCACGACAAGCAACTGGTAAGCAGAAATGAACATAATGAAGTAGTTTATTTGAAACGTTGCAAAAGTACAAGAACTTATTCTTCAAACCACAAGAAAGACCGGCCATCTTTCATTTGTCACCATGAAGAGGTGGACATCGCAAAGGTTGGAATATATGATATTTACCGATTTAAGTTTTAATAAAATTAAATCCAATTTACTATTCTAGTCTCTTTGGAAGATTAGATAGCTTATATCATATTATCCATATTCTATACTCTCCTAATCAGGTGGCACAATAGTCACTAAGATCGTCTAACCATCCCAAAAATGAACTAAAAGGAAGGCAGGTCCTTAAACTGCGAAACTACAAAAACAAACCTTGACAGCATCGGTTTAGTTCGATGTAGCGGCTATAAAATTAACGAAGTTGCCGATACATGTTAGAGGATCTAAAGCAAACAAACTATCATCCTAACTTGATCTGATGATAGGTACTAAGATAGCTGTACCTCGGTAGGTGACATAATCATCATAATAGCTAAAAATAACCAAGGTTTCATAAAGATAGAGATATCGGCTCAGATAAACATATAGAGATAGGCAAGGGGGCATCCAGTGTACAAGGACAGTATTCATATCTTTGACGAAGGCAGTCTATACAGGATAATTGGATTAGCCATCACCTCTTTTAGAGTATTTCAACTTATTAGATCCATATGAGATTTGTGTAACTGTTGTAACCCTTGTGGATTAGTACCAACTTATCTTAAGGTAATAAGGTTGGCTTAATAATCTAACGAGGAGAGCCAGGAATTTATCTTTGGGGACTGAACTATTAATTATGAAAAATTATTAACAACTAGAGAAAATGTATTCATAAATAAAAGAAAGAAAGGATTATGTAGTTTATTTGACTTATAAGGTTATTAAAAATCAGTGAGGTATATGCAGATCCAGATTCAGTTATTTGAAAAGAATTGATATCTGTAGCAATCATCTCTTACTAAATCGTACATGTTGTTTGTAAGC
The DNA here is from genome assembly GCA_030015575.1 of Agapanthus africanus. NCBI lineage: Eukaryota > Viridiplantae > Streptophyta > Magnoliopsida > Asparagales > Amaryllidaceae > Agapanthus > Agapanthus africanus. Next base: position 6,608,799 of record CM057338.1, on the reverse strand, counting down.
AATGAAGAAGAAAATTAATAATAGACTATCCAAAAAAGTTCTAGACTTTGGAATGCCGCGAATAAATGAAATCCAATACATTGTGCTTAGAAAATTTGATATCTTTCTTAATTCTCTTAGCATATGCGTTTATTTTGGAACAAAAAATTCCTATAACATGTCAAAAATTATACAAGATGTGGATAGGGTTTGTTTTATAAGGACACTTAAAAAAAATTGAGTCCTTCTTGTTAGCATTATTAAATATAATTTGATAAGAATGCTGGTGGATAAACAAAGAATTTGTCGTCACGAAATGGTTAATGTCTAGCATAAAAAAGAAAAACTACTACATCTCAACATGAAGATTGATATTATATAAATGCGATTGATGAACCCATTTTAAAAAAATCGTGAGAATTGCAGAATTTGTGGGGAATGTGGTAAACAGCAGGTGAATGTTATGAATTTTTTTTCTTCTACAAGCGCAGCAAAAGGGCAAAATAATAATAAATACACACGGAAATTGTAGGGGAAACCCCCCTTTCCCTGCGTCCACATATTAATATCGCTCTTTAATGTGTCAAAAAAAGTTTTGATCTTGTAAAGACTTTTTCATCTGCTATTTACTTAGCGAAACAAAGTATCTTTAGGAGAAAATATCTAAATCCAATCCCATAAACTCAAAACACTTCACCCAGATAGCTTTCCATGCATCGATTTGGTTAGCATCGCCCTTTAAATAATCAAAAGTGCTACTAGGGAACGATGCTTCTAACCATTCATAACAAACAAAGATTCACACCAGTTAATCAATCAAATAACCCTATCACAAACCCTAGGTTTTCAATAAGATCAAGCATGCATAACACAAGTGTCGATTTTGATAGCATCGCCATTCAGTAAGCAAAAGAGAAACGATGCTTCTAAGAATTGCTGCTTAAGCAATCAAATAACCCTGTCACAAACCCTAATTTTAACGCGCTAGAGCATCGAAAGGGATCAAACGAAAGCGAGAAATTACCTGAAGCCGTCGCCATCTTTGAAGAGAAAGGATTCGAACAAAATCGATGCTTTTTGAGGGGATTTTATCACCTAAATCCAAACCCTATCCTCTCTCTTCTCTGATATCTCCCTCTCCTCTGGTCGCAACCTAAAATGCGATACCCTATGCTTTGTTAAATGCCTGAAACTTGGGCCAGGCCGTCACGAGTACAATGGGCCGGGCTTGATGTTACGTTAAAATACACCATTGAGTTTCCATTGAGTTTCCATGGTTTTTAAGATAGCATCATGAACGAGACCCATAATTATGAAGACTATAAAATTCTATATAATTTTATTCTAATCTATCTTTCCATATCTATATCCGTATGTATCTGCAGTCACTTTTAGACCTAGCAAATAACAGGCGAACTAAAAATTTAGTTTATTTATAGTTAATTATGAATTAAATCTTCTCCGATATTAAGGAATCAGCATAGAAATTATTTATATCTCACACAAGTTTTGATCTAAAATTTTAGTTTATCTATGAATTAAACTAAAATTGTAGTTTATTTATAGTTAATTATGAATTAAATTGATTCTTAAATATATTTCTTTTACGATCGTGACGTACAAAGACATATAGTTTTGATTTTTAAAAGATAAAGGAAAAAGGTTGCTGCACAGCACTTTCCTTGCCATCCCAAAGTGCGCAGCCCATTCCCCAAACAAAAATAATATGTAATTTTTTTTTATTTCAATCTATTGGTTCTTTCCCAATCTTTGTTTTCTTTTTTGGTTAAAATTTTCTCAAATATTAAGAGATTAGCAGCTTAGCACACAAAAAAAATATTTCCCAGGTATTTAATTTTTATTATTAGTTTTTGATGATATAAATTTCTTCATCTTCATCTTCATCAACAAATTTCTTTAAAATATAGATTGCTAATTAATAACAAATTACGGTAATATAACATGGATATATTTTAAATTACATAATTAATAAATCCCTTTATTTTTCGTTATTTTATTAATTAATCACTTGCATCGCATCGCAAATGAATAGTAATTATTTGCTATTTTATTAATCTAATCAAGTGCATTTTATAATAGTCAATTAGAATAATAAGATGGCATATGAATAGTAATTCTTTGTTCTAACAATGTTAGCATTTTGACATATGTGGGTGGTGCCCTCGTGATTAGATTAATAAAACAGGCATTAAAAGAAGTTATGATAAGTTATGGGTTTTTTAAATTTTTCTATTAAAAATTCTGTGATATAAATACATAGGTTGCAGATTTATTATTATAATAACTAAAGCTTATGTTGACCATCATAATTTTCTTAATTATATTTCAATATGAAAATTCCTTGTTGATTCAATTGGATTTCTTATCAAAAAGGTCGATAACAAGGACCATCTTACAATTATATCCTTCAATAACAATTGTAAAGAAAAGATTAGCTTTAGAAGGCCCTATCCGTTGAGGAGGAAGTATGGCAAAAATTGACCTGATTCAGCGATGTAGGGTGGATCTAATGATGCGAAACTCAATCTGATGATGGGGTGGTCGGATGAGGCATGGGGTGACTGGATACGGACATGTAGGCCGAACTCGGTCATGAGACGACGATCCGGCAATGAGAATTCCTGATTCAACATTGGGGTTGCCAAATCTCGCAATGTGGAGGTTGAACTAAGCCATGAGACCGGATTTGGCAACAGGAAGCCCATCTAGTGATGTGGTAGCCATATCCGACAATGTGTCAAATTCGATTCGTCTATGATAAAGCCTGATAGGGCGAGATGGCGACCAAATCTTGCAACATGAAGCCCGGTTTGAAAACCTGGGGTTGGAACCAGGGACTAAATTCGGTGATTTGGAGGTTTGATCTGGTGTAAGGAGTCTAACCTAACAATGGATAGCTCTGATCCGGCAATGCAGAGACTAGATTGGGCGATGAGATTCCTGTTGATTGGATTCAAAGTTGTCAAGGGCGGCGATTTGGAGTCAAAGTTGAATCTTACCATGAGGCATCGATCCACTTATTACGGAGTCGGGCTATCCGGCTACGAGGAGTCGAGAAGATGAATTATGTATGCCCCGGAAGATGTTAAATGTAACATTTTCGTTTGTTTCGGAGATGTCATATTTTGTGTATATCTCTTTCTTGTGAAAAAAGTTTGTAGTACATTAAATCCTTTTTTTAATAAATATATATGATGGGCTTAATTTTCCCATCTTTTATTTTACACAAAATATTATAATGTTACTCAAAGAATTATAAGCTCCATTAATCTCCTTTTCCCCCCAAAAAGAATTACACTTCTAGCTTTAATAATACAATGTGGCATACATTGAGTTTGTTATAGTTCTGGCAATTCGAGCAAAACCCCAGCCTCCATAAAAGTCCTCAACCAAAAGTCTATATCTTCATCATTCAATGAATTATTCAAGCTAAATTGTAACTCGTCGCCTTTTAGCGAGTCTTCATCCATGTACAACGCTTCATTCCAAAAACTATCGTCGATAATCCCGGAATCAAGATACTCATCTTTTGTACCGCTCAATGAATTATCGGTGGCCAAATAAGAAATATCACTCTGTGACGAGTCTGAAGAAACTGGGCCAACGCTACAATTTTCGAATCTTGTGGGATCAAACTCAAGCTCGAGTGGATTTGGTTGCAATGTTGTAGGCTTGGACGCAATCTCAGGTCCGGGTCGAGCTTTCTGTTTGGGTTCTGCAAGTGAATTATCTGGCGTCAACCTTTTCTTTAAGTGAGTGTGCCATACGTTTTTTATCTCGTTATCGGTTCTTCCTGGTAATCTTGCTGCAATTGCTGACCATCTGTAAATAACAAAAAGAGTTATGTAAGATTAAGTTGCAATTGATGTATATTGTGTTAAATATAATCTAAACATATTTACAATTAGTTGATAGGTTTGAGACACTAGACATTATGTTTAAATCTTAATAAAAATACTAGTGGCCAAGTGGGAAAGGGAGGGACAAATAATGTTCAACAAAATCCAAAGCAAAGAGAATCTTTGAATTTTCTTCATGTTGAGGGGATAATCCCTCAAAAAAAATTCATGTATATGTTGACTTATGGTAATAAGGTTAAGACAAAGAAAGTGATGTGTAGGTAGACAAGCAAGCATAAAATCATCATGCAAATATTTTCTTCTTACTTTTTCCCCCCTTTTAGACTAACTCGGTTCTTCCTTTCCCTTGTGAATAGCCTTTTGCCAAAAGGAGGGGAGAAGAAAAGATATTATTTAATAGATTTACTATATACATATAAAATATGTAATTATCAATTTTTTTAAAGTTCTCCTATGGGATTGAAATTTTACCTGTTTCCAAGCATTTCATGCAAGTTGATGATCATATCTTCTTCCTCCTTGCTAAAATTTCCTCGTTTGATATCCGGTCGTAGGTAATTCGTCCATCGAAGTCTACAGCTCTTTCCGCACCTCAACAATCCTGAAAAAAGAGCAAACTTATGTCAAAAATCCATCTTGATTCAATATAATATATTATTTTAATTATATATATATATATATATATATATATATATATATATATATATGTAATTACCAGCTTGTTTGGGGAGAGCTCTCCAATTGCCATGGCCATATCTTTGGATGTAAGAGACCAAAATTTGATCTTCCTCTTGAGTCCATGGCCCTTTCTTGAGACCCATCTTCTCACAACAAGGAGCCCTCACCATTTTGCTCTAATATCTTTGTGCTAGTAATTAATTTGCTCTCTGTCTTGTACTCTTTTGATGAATGAATGAAATTGTCAAGGCTGCACAGTTGAAGGAGCAAGAGAGCACTTGAACTATATATATATATATGCAAGCAATTAGCAAACGTGATGGAATAAGAGTTTTGAATTTGATGGCAATTTCCAAGAAGGAGAGGGTCCCCACTAGAGAAGTTGATAGCTATGTTTCTCCAATTTAATTAATACTGATGCAGTTGATCAAATACATATATTTAATTGAGTGAAGGGACCCATAAAGGTTGGTATACAAGTCACGTGCCTAATATGCATTTCTTGAAATTAAAACAGTCCAAGTCTATGGCATGTTAGCATGTTGGATTTTGATCATGGCCGTTCATCATTAATTAACCATGATTAATTTGGATTACGCGCCGATTAATTAGCATTAGCATGCACCATTCATGAATTTGATCGGAAGAAAGGGAGATGTATGAGATTTTTTTTGGTGAGGCTCGATATTCTAGTATAGTCACGGTCGAAAGTTTGATGATCTAAAAATATGTTAGTTTATTACTGATGATGCAGCGATGCGGCCCTACTTCAAGAAAAACATCTAGATGGATTTTATAACCTTTTCATATGAAGTCTGTTTTCATGTATTATCAAGCATTTCGAAGATCACATTGAATTCAGCCGGATTTTTTTTTTGTATGCCCGTAAATCTTTTAGGTTAGATCTTCTAATGTGATTAGAAGACAAATTAGCATTTTCTTATATGAGCATTTCAGATCAGGCCTTCTAATATGAGTGTCAGAAAAGTTTTGCTTATCCAAATGAGGCTAATAATATCTCATCGCTGGCTTTCTTGTCTTTATTTTCTATTTTAAGAATACCATTTTCCTTTCTCTTATTCCTATGCCTATTACTTGAAGTTCAACCCTATATGCTAAAAATGTTTTCACTTGGAAATTTTCTTTATCGGCAACTTGGTTTTCTTGCCAATTTAGTTTATATATAATTATTTATTTATTTATTTATATTGCTGTATCTAATACACTAAATTCAACCTTTTTAAATAAGTGGACGAGACAAAATGAAAGATACGTTTGTATGCACAGTTCAAGATTGCAGCCACAAAATAAAAATGTCGGGGGAGTATTTGAACATTTTGAATACCATATGTATCAAAAAATATTGCAGCCACAAAATAAACTATAGAATATACATAAAAATGTTGCTATTTGACCCACTGGATGTTTCAAGGCTGTTATATTTTTCTTCTAAAAATGGCTATTTTTTGCTTTCAAATTAAATGTGCAAAGATTAAACTAAAGTTATAGAAATTTATTTCGAGGGATGACGGTGCTCATAAGTGCGGATTCCCCTGATCAAGACACGTGGCGGATGACAAGTCTCTCACTGATGATGCTCGATATTGGCGATCTCCAAGATCAGGACACGTGGCAGATGACGTGTCCCAGAACTCAGAAGAAAGGGCCCACATGGGCCGACCGGGCCACCTCTGTACCCGACCCGCAAGCACAAGCTGACCCTCCTTGGAGTCCCCTGCAAATTGGCCTCCTCGGCCCCTCAGCTCGCCCCGAGCTGCCACAGGACTAGGACTCCTCGGCCCTCCTGCTCGTCTCCGAGCTCCCCAACAGAGGTCATCTTTCTCGGTCCCTCCGACCGACCAACTCCACCACTCACAGGCGTAACCTCCGCTCCGCAAATCTCGCCACGCGCAGATTCTCCGCCAGCAATGTCCCACGTTCCACGCCATCACGATCTCCATTAATGGGCGATCCGCTCTTTACGCGGGCGTGACGTTGGGAGCGTAACTGCCGGTGAGATTCTCACGCCTACTGCTGCGTGCTGCCGCCACTATATAAACCCCCATCACAGAGAGGTCAAGTAAGCCATTTTTTACTCCACTTAGCCGTTACTCTTCTCGGATCTAGTGCTAACTTGATCGTCGGAGGGTCCTCGGTGGTACCAAACCACCCCGGGACTTCTTTGCAGGTACTCGGCGCTAAGCTCCTCCAAATCACCAATCTCCTCAAAACCCATTGAGACCCACACGCAACAGGGGATCACCTCCAAAATCCACCGGGAGATCGACGGAAGACAACATCTGACGGAGACCCGAAAAGGACCTCCATCAGTTGGCGCCGTCTGTGGGAAAAACTCCACAAAAAACTAAGTCGGCCTTCCGATCTCCATCCACATGGCGGGCGAGCACCCTGAAGATCCAGGTACCAGCCGCCGCCTCCCCCTCACCGGAGGCACGGATGAACCTCCCCCGGCGACCGTCATTAACGCCCTCGCCAGCCGAATAGATCGGCTACAGTCCCTCGTTGAGACGCTCGTCCGCGTCCAGACGGCCGGGCCAGGGCCCCAGATCGCCGCCCCTCCGCCTCCAGAAGGCTTTGCCCTCGTCGGCACGGCTGACCATCGGCAGGCTACGACCCCTGGCCATAGATCTCACGGGCCAATACTCCCTGAGGCCCGCTGGGCGCCCCACGGCTCCACACCAAGATCCGCCGCCAGAGCGCCTCGCCTCGAGCCTCCTCGCGACCCTTACCCCCCTGATGAGACGTCGATCACCTCGCCTGTCCACAGGCGTGATCGACACCCCCTCCCTCGACGGGGTCGCACAGGAGGGGCTCGCCACGACGGCTCGAGAGCCACCTCGCCCGTGGATCTGAGGGACCTCATCGAGAGGAACCAAGGCCGTGCCCAGACCCAGGTCTCCCACAGCAGAGGCCAGGGATCACAAGGCGCCGAATCCTCGGGGTACCACGGCCGGCTCGACGCCCTCGAAAAGAAGATCGAGGGCATGCGCCGGGAAGGTAACCTCTAGGGCGACGGGGCTAAGTATGCCGCCGACTCGCTCACCAAGCCGTTTATCGAGGGACTGCTCGTTGTCCACATCTCCTCGCGCAACAAGCTCCCGAAGGTCTCTCTGTTCAACGGGAAAACCGACCCCAAAGACCATTTGGATGCTTTCACCGCGGGGATGAGCTTCCAGGACCATTCCGACGCCGCCCAGTGCAGGGCCTTCCTAGCCACCCTCATCCGCTCTGGTCGGGACTGGTTCCGAGGACTCGAGCCTCGCTCAATCTCGACCTTCGACGAGCTGGCTACTCAGTTCCTTGGCTACTTCGTTGGGAATCGTTGGCAGAAGCGCACGGTCGACTACCTCTTCACAATTAAGAGCGGGGACAAAGAGACGTTCAAGTCTTAAATCACCCGCTTCTACAACGCCTTTCTCGAGGTCCCCGAGCACCGGGACGAGACCGTCATCATGACGCTCAGATCTGGTCTGAGGCATAAGGAGTGGTTGAGCTCCTTTGCGTTGGCACAGCCTAAGACCATGGCCGAGGTCAAGGCGTGGACCGAGCGCGAGGTTCAGCTAGAGTCCGAGGTGAACGCGAACCTCCCCCGAGCAGAACGGTCCGACCAGAAGAAGAGGGCTCGGGAGGAGAGGCCGGAGCGTCAGCAGCCCTATCGCCCGAAGTTCCAGGAGTACACCCCGCTCAACGTCTCCCTTGCAGTGTTACTAGAGAAGGCCCAAGGCGAGGGGTTCTTCAAGTTCCCTCCAATCCCGCATCAGGCCTCGAAGTGAACCCGGGGTCCTTACTGCGCCTTCCACCGGACGCTGGGCCACACCACGGAGGATTGTAAGCAACTCCGGGACTACATCAAGGAGCTCATCCGATCGGGGCACCTCGCCGCCTACTTAAGGGACAAATGCCAGGCCAGCCGCGAGCAGGAGCAGCGTCCCCCTCCCGCCGAGCTGACCATCGGCCAGATCGTGCTCGTTTCGACAGATGACCAGTCCGGCGCTCAGGGAGCCCCATACCCGGTGCCGAGCAAGGAGACTAACAAGCCTCCGGGGAGCTCGGGCTACGCTAATAAGGTTATCTATTAGCATGTACTTTTCTTTTGGGGCAATGTAAACTCTTCCTAGGATCTGTTGTTAATTTAATAAAGATCAATGGAACATTGCGAAAAAGAAGGAAAGATCTCATTTATTCAAAAAAAGGTATTATGGGCTCCTCAGCCATACATACAAAAAGAAAAAGAAAATTACAACAGTGGGGGAAGGGGGTGCAGAGAGCACTGCTCATGATACTCGGTAAAGATCTCCGCCGGCCGAGGACTCGCGAGATCCAATCTCTGCCCTCGCCCCCCTCCTCCCTCCTGTGCGTTGACCCCGAGTCTCAGCTCGTAGCACTCGCGGACGAGCACCTCTGAGCGAGCCAGCCGGTTCGCGAGATCAGGCCGAAGCGCCTCAGAGACCGCAGCTTGCCCACGGCCTCGTCATAGAGCTGCTCGGACAGGGGGTTGTAAAGCCCCGGCGACGCCCTCCAGATGGAGTACATCAGTAGCTGCAGCAGGGAGGAGCGTCGGGGGAGCGGCCGGCCCAAGTGGTCCTCGATGCTCCCGTAGACCAACTGCACCGTGTCCTCGGTGCAGTTCTGGTCATAGAGGTATACGTCTTCGAAGTGGATGATCTCGGAGATGGTAAAGGGAAAGTCTAGCATTCTCAACGATCTGTTTACGAAGAAAGGAACGACCGGTGCTCCTTCAGCCTTATATAGCCCACTGCGTCCCAACAGAACTCAACAGTCGCCCGCCTTCGCCCAAAAATTCGCTGCCACGCGGCGATCAACGAGCCTTCCCTGGAGGAATTGAAACTACGCGACCCTGGCGCTTCGCCTTCCCCCACATTCAATGCGCATGCTGTGCGCGCGTTCCCCGCGACTATTCTTGTTCCCCATACCTGCAACTGGATGGTCGGGTGAAATCTCATGAAGAATCAACCGAGAAGCTACCCTGGCCGTTAGCTCCCCTACTCGCAACACCAGGGATCGAAGCCCTCGCCAAGAGGCGACCGCGCAACTTCACTGCCCGGTCATCTATAGTGGGCTTCTTACAGCCCTTCTAACGCTAAGGATCAAAGTCCTCCGTAGAGGCAGCCGAGCGGCTTCCCTGCTCGGCTATCCCTGGCCGGTAGCTCCCATACTCGCAACGCCATGGATCAAAGCCCTCGCCAAGAGGCAACCGCACAACTTCACTGCCCGGTTATCCTTAGCAGGCGTCCTAAGGCCCCTCCAACGCTAAAGGTCCAAGTCCTCCTTAGAGGCAGCTCAGCAGCTCCCCTGCTCGACTATCCCCGGCTGGTAGCTTCCTACCACGACCGACAGGGATCAAAAGCCCTCCCAGAGGCAGTCGAGCCCGAGGATCCCTCGCTCGGCTATCCTTTAGGACAAAAGCCCTCGCCAAGAGGCACCGGGCAGTAACCCTGCCCGGCCAAGGGTCCTTGATAGGCTTCTTACAGCCCCTCCCGCGCTAAGGACCAAAGTTCTCTCAGAGGCAGTCGAGTCCTTGATCGGCTATCCCCGGCTGGTAGCTTCTTACCACAACCGAAAGGGATCAAAGTCCTCGCCAAGAGGCACTGGGCAGTAACCCTGCTCGGTCCCCGTCCTGAAGGATCAAAGCCCTCGCAAGAGGCAACCGAGCAGCTACCCTGCTCGGCCATCTCCGGCTGGTAGCTCCCTACCCATGACGCCAGGGATCGAAGCCCTCGCAAGAGGCACCCGAGCGGCTACCCCGCTCGGTCGTCCCAGGCAGGTAGTTGCCTACCCACAACGCCAGAGATCAAAGCCCTCGCCAAGAGACAACCGTGCAGCTTCACTGCCCGGTCATCCTCAGTGGGCTTCTTACAGCCCCTCCAACGCTAAGGTTCAAAGTCCACCTTAGAGGCAGCCCAGCAGCTACCCTGCTCGGCTATCTCCGTCTGGTAGCTCCCTACCCATGGCGCTAGGGATCGAAGCCCTCACAAGAGGCATCCGAGCGGCTACCCTGCTCGATCGTCCCAGGCTGGTAGTTGACTACCCACGACGCCAGAGATCAAAGCCCCCGCCAAGAGGCAGCCGCGCAGCTTCACTGCCCGGTCATCCTTAGTGCGCTTCTTATAGCCCCTCCAACGCTAAGGATCAAAGTCCTCCATAGAAGAAGCAGAGCGGCTCCCCTGCTCAGCTATCCCTGGCCGATAGTTTTCCTGCTCGCAAAGCCAGGGATTAAAGCCCTCGCCAAGGGGCAACCGATCAGCTTCCCGGCTCGTTCATGCCCAATGGACGCTGCGGGCTTGTAGCCCTTATAACGGGGCCTCTGAGCCCATTCATGCTCGGCACAAATGTGGTGGACGTCCCTCTGCCCATCACATGCAGAGGATCTGTAGCCCCAACAAGGGGCATCAGGTCTATCCAAGCCTGAGCGATCCTCCCTCGACTTCGGGGCCATGGAGATGCCTCCTTCTCGGCAGCGCTTGGCACGCTTGGCAAGTGATCGAAATCAACTCGACGAACGATCGCTAGACAGATGGCCGACCTGACATGGAAGCCCAACAGTGCAAGCAGAGATATTTTACAAGCATTCTTCACAAACAGAAGACAAAGTGCAAACCGATGAAACGAAAGAAAAAGTTTTATTACTAAAGGCAAAGTCATTATAAAGGGTATTTTGGGCTCCCCAGCCTTACAAAATACCCGGAGGCTTACAAAATTCCAGAAGCAACAATATAAAAGGAGGAGGAAGACGGGGGCTTTAGGCCTCGGGGCCATGCGCGACCTCGGACGTCCACCACGAGACGAGCTGGGTCCTCGGCGACTTCCTCGTCAGGAATCTCCTTCCCCTGCTCATCGGCATCCGCGAGGGGGTATTCGGCCCGGAGCTCTTCGTCGGCGAATGTCACGCCCCGCTTCCCAGAGTACGCTAAATTGGGCACGTGATATAGCCAACCATGCTACCTGTGGGTAGGAAGTCTCCATCCACAGTCACATTACGGCTGTAGAGATATCAAGAACAAAATGTAACTATATAATACATATCCATAAGCCAAGATAACATGAGTCAAGAATAATAAAAGTGCGGAAGCAAAAGATCCAATACAAATAACTGGAATGCATGTCCTATAATGCAGGCTCACATCAGGAATAAAATGCAGAGAATAAAAGAACTAACTACTGCTGACACCTCACAGCTCAGCCTGCTGGCTGAAGTACTCCTGCTCGGACTGCAGTAAAGGTACGGAATCTGGGCCATGCAAAACCCAGACGTCAGCGCGTCGTGTCATCAAGTAATAAAATATAAACAGTGTAACAGGCAATGCGAATATAAACATGAATGAAAAGCAGGGGTAACAGTAATATAAATCAGACAGTGCAGGGTAGTGTGTAGTGAGTAAACTAAACTGTTATATTGGGTTTTCTACTCTAAAGTCTTTGAAATCAATCTGATGAATCATCGATGTAACTCAATAGTATCCCGTGCATGCCCGGGACCACGGTCTACAGACCCTCGGGCTGAAACCGAGACGTGCCGCTAGGCAGTAAAAGGTAGCAGGTACAGACGAGTGATGTCAGTATCATCACTCCGGGGCTGGCCTAGCCCGTAAGACTGATCAGAACAGGTATCGAACTGTTGAGTTACAAGTCAGGTTTCACCTTTGATTTCCCCATACCCCCAAGTTATAAGTGTTCAAGTCGGGTATTCAGTAATCAAGGTCTAATGCCAACACAGGATCAGGTAAGAGCAGGTTTGTCTGGATAGACAACAGGAACGGTCCGTGAGGACTACATGTCAGGTTTGTTGGCATTAGACATAAGATCAGGTAACGGGTCAAGCCATGGTACATCAGGTCAAGTCAAGTAGTGTACGGTACCATGTCGGGTTAATCAATATGTGTGTAGCAAGTCATGTCAAGGTGTGAACGATATCATGTGTGTGCTCATAATCAGCCAGCATAATCAGGGTTATCAACAACACGATCTAAGCAATGAGTTAAGCAATAAAGCAGATTTTATTTATTTAGCTGTACAGTTATCAATTGTGTTTAACAGACAGTGTCAGCATAAAGTGAATACAGTATGATAGATGTGAATGCTGAAAACAGGTTAATAAATATTGAGTGATCCATGGATGGGACGACATGCATAATCTGTTTAATGGATGTAGTTGTAATTAGACCGGTTAAAGTTGCACATGGATGTCTGATAGGCTAAACTGGAAAAATGGTATCATAGCAATAAACAAATGTGATCTATCATGTACCGGTGATTGTTAGATATAAATAATCAGATGCAAGATTAAGTTTCAAGTTCGGGATCATAAAAATGTGTAACGGAACTTTATACGGTTAACTTGAAATCCGTTTCTTTCAATTCTAATTAGAGATTTAACAGGAAATAAGTAATTTAGCATATGAATATTTTATTATAGCATGTAGCAAGTTTCACTTGCCTCGACGGGTCGCGAAACGGAAACTTTAACGTCTCGCGTCGGCGGAAAAAGTCGCGACGCGCGCACGGTACACGGAATGAGTCCGAACGACGAACAGTGGAAACACGCGGGTCGGGAGTCCTCGCTGGGTCGTCGGGAAACGTCGCCGGCACGGTCGGATTCCGGTAAGAATGACGGCGAGGCAGTGTGCGTTCTAGGTTACAGCGAAGGCCTAGGGGAGAAGGAGAAGACGGAGAGGAGGAGGAGAGGGGGGTGAGTAGCGGCGTGGAATGGTGACGATGGCGTCGTCGCGAGGGCCACGGCGAGCGGAGGGAGGCGGCTAGGGTTTTTCAGGGATGGGTTTAAAAGAAGGAGTCGCGGGGTTTAAAAAGTGAGAAGAAGGGAAAACGTGAAGGGAGGTGACCAGATCCCCTCACGGTGACGGGACTCGAGAAACCTACAGTACTCGCGAGAGCTGTGAGAAAGTTGCGAGAGGAGAGAGAAAGAGAGGGGGGAGAGAGAGAGAGAGAGAGAGAGAGAGAGGGAAAGGAGAGAGAGGGAGTCGTGGGGCCCGGGCTTTAGAAGAGAATTCGCTGATTGGATGACGAATTATGACTTGGTTGGGAAAACTTTGGAAAAGATTTTGATTGGTTGGGGAAGTGGGGCCCAAGGAAAACAGTGCAAAAGTTTACAAAAGATTTGTTTTGTTGGTTAAGGGAAAAATATGGTGAACGGCTGAGATTCCCTAACTGAGATCTATTATCTATTTTGATCGCTAACAATCCTTAGCGTAAAATATTATTTGAATAATTTTATTGGTTTAAATTTTGATAACAGTTTAAACAACCTCTTTGGCTGATTTTAAAAAAAATTAGAAAAATAGGATTTGGCGCAAATGCAAATTATTTCATAATTGCGCCCGGGTCGGGTCCAAAATTTGAATTCGAAAAATGAAAATTATGGGCTGGTTCCAAAAATTAAAATGAAAGATTTTATAATTAAAAAGCATACCCCCAAGAACGGACGCACGTACGTGCGCGTAGCCGTCCAAACACGTCCGTTTCACTGAACGAGACGAGAACACGATGCAAGGACGCTACCACAGGGTTAGGCGTGTCAAGCAAGCCATGTCAATTATTTTTAATTTCATTTTAGATGACTTGAACTGTTATATGCAGAATATGAATTGTCGGGGTAAATTTATAACTAGCAACGGTCAAACAAGACAGATGAAATAAATACCACACACCATATATATGATAACTGAAATTGGTAGACTTAGACTCGGTTGTTACATTATACCCAACTACAAAAGAATTTCGTCCTCGAAATTCCAAGAATACAAAAGATAGACGACAAACAACTACAGGAAAAGATGAGGAAACTTCTGTTGGATTTCATCTTCTCGTTCCCAAGTGGACTCTCCATGCGAGCGATTATCCCAAGAAACAAGTACAAGAGGGATAACCTTGTTCTTAAGAACTTTTTCCCTTCGATCCACAATTTCAACCGGTCGCTCCCCAAAAGTCAAATCTTCTCGTACCGTCAGCTCCGAATGATCTAACACATGTGTTTCATCTCGCACATACTTACGGAGTTGAGATACATGAAACACATCGTGCACATTCGCCAAGGACCGCGGTAACGCCAAACGGTACGCTACTTCACCAACACGCTCCAAGATCTCAAAGGGTCTAACAAATCGAGGACTGGGCTTTTCTCGACTTCCAAAACGAATCACCCCTCTAGTCGGTGATATCTTCAAGAATACCAAATCACCTACGGCGAATTCTAGAGGCCTTCTCGACGTATCCGCCCAACTCTTCTGTCTGTCTTGAGCTACTTTCATATGATTCTTGATAGTGTTAACTTTCTCAACTGTCCGCACAACCAAATCTGGTCCCAACAATCTTCGTTCACCGACATCGTCCCAATAAACAGGTGAACGACATTTGCGACCATACAAAGCTTCAAATGGAGCCATCTGAATAGTTGCTTGGAAACTGTTGTTGTAAGAAAACTCCACCAAATGTAGATGATCCTCCCAAGAACCCTTGAAGTCCAACATGCACGCTCTCAACATATCTTCAAAAGTTTGGATCGTTCTCTCCGACTGACCGTCAGTTTGAGGATGATAAGCTGTGCTAAACTTCAATCGAGTCCCCAAACTTTCCTGTAAACTCCTCCAGAAGTGTGATAAGAACCGAGTGTCCCGATCGGACACGATACTCACCAGTACTCCTTGCAATCTTACAATCTCCTGCATGTACCGCTCCGCCAAAGTTTCTGTTGATTGACCAACCCGAAAAGGAATGAAATGAGCTGCCTTGGTCATACGATCAACAATCACCCATACTGCATTGTTGCCTTTTGGACTCCGCGGTAGAGCTGTCATGAAATCCATGGTTATATGTTCCCACTTCCACTGAGGAATCGGAAGTGGTTGCAATAAACCAGCAACCATTTGATGTTCAGCCTTAACTTGCTGACACACCAAGCACTTTGCCACAAAGCGAGCAATCTCCCGTTTCATGCCTTCCCACCAGAAATGCTGTCGTATATCTCGGTATATCTTCGTGCCTCCTGGATGTACGTAATAAGCTGAACTGTGTGCCTCCTTCATAAGTTCTTCATGAATATCTCCCTTCGGCACACACAAACGGCTACCATATCTCAACGAACCATCTTCGTGGATCAACAAATCTGTTCGTAGTCCGGCTTCAACCTGTTCTCGAAACTTTTGCAATCTAGGATCCTACGATTGCGCTGCTTTAATATTCTCGATCAACGACGAATGTACTTGCAGTTGCATCAACTGTCCCGAAGAATGCGGGTAGCACAACCTCCAAATCAAATCTTCGAAAGTCTTCCACGAGTCCCTTGTGCGTAGTTAACATCTGAATTGCTGGTAACCGACTGAGCGCATCCGGCACGACATTAACTTTCCCCGGGTGGTACTTAAGATCAAGATCGTAGTTAGCCATCAGCTCCAACCATCTGCGTTGCCTCATATTAAGCTCCTTTTGCGTGAACACATACTTCAAGCTCTTATGATCAGTAAAAACTTCGACCCTTTCGCCCAAAAGGTAGTGTCTCCAAATCTTCAAAGCGAAAATCACAGCCGCAAGCTCCAAGTCGTGAGTTGGGTAATTCTTCTCATGGGTCTTCAACTGTCTTGATGCGTACGCTATAACCTTCCCATGCTGCATCAAAACACATCCCAATCCTTTCCCAGATCGTCGCTGTGAATCACCAATCCTCCGGAATTGTCTGGCACGGTCAGAATAGGGGCGGTTATCAATTTTTGCTTCAACGTCTCAAAAGCTGACGCACATCTATCCGTCCACACAAAAGGTACCTCTTTGCGCGTAAGCTTAGTCAACGGCTCCGCCAGACGAGCAAAGTTCTCCACAAATCTTCCGTAATATCCGGCGAGTCCAAGAAAGCTTCTTATCTCTGCAACATTCTTTGGAATCGGCCAATCATGAACTGCTGCAATTCTTTCGGGATCGACGGCGATTCCATCGCCAGACACAACATGCCCCAAAAACTTTACTTCCTCCAGCCAAAACTCGCACTTGCTCATCTTCGCATATAACTTCTCTTGTCTTAACGTCTGCAGTGCGATCTTCAAATGTTCAGCATGCTCTTCAAAACTCTTCGAGTAAACCAGAATATCGTCAATGAACACCACAATAAACTGGTCCAAGAATGGTGAAAAGATTCGGTTCATCAAGTCCATGAATATTGCCGGTGCATTCGTTACTCCGAAGGGCATCACTAAGTACTCGTAATGTCCATACCGAGTTCGGAACGCCGTCTTGCAAATATCTTCTGTTTTCACTCGGACCTGATGATATCCGGATCGCAAATCCAGCTTCGAGAATACCCTCGCACCACTAAGCTGCTCAAAAAGTTCGCCAATGCGAGAGATCAGGTACTTGTTCTTAATATTCACCCGGTTTAATTCTCGATAGTCGATGCACATCCTTCTCGTGTCATCTTTCTTCTTAACTAGAAGAAATGGAGCTCCCCAAGACGAGTTACTGCTTCGAATCCAACCCTTCTCAAGCAATTCAGCAACATTTTTCTTGACTTCTTCCAACTTGACTGGTGCCATTGGATAATACGCTTTAGATACTGGCGCTGCACCAGGAATAAGATCAGTTGCGAACTCCACGTCCCACTTCGGCGGTAATCCCGATATATCTTCAAACACGTCCATAAAATCACAAACAACAGCTGGCTCTTCACTTTCATCAACCTCCAATGATGCTAGAATATTAGTTGTCGGCCTAGCCCTAAACTCGACTGGCCCGACAGAACTGCTTCCTCCAGTGAAGGTAAATTCGGGATGTCCGGGAATCTGGAAAATTACTTTCTTTGCCCTACAATCAATATGAGCGTGGAAAGTGCCAAGAAAATCCATTCCCAAGACGACTTCGTAGCTGCCCGTATCGATCACCAAGAAATCTGCAAAAAGCTCCCGTCCGCACACAACAACTGTACAATCTTTACATTCTCTACTAGATATGATTTTCCCATTCCCAGTGTGTATGTCCCAGAAACTAGACAGGGTCGTGCAGGTAATCAAGTGTGTAGCTATAAACTTGGACGACATAAAACAATGGGATGCACCAGAATCAAATAACGCTAATGCGGGAAAACCATGAACGAGTAGAATACGTGAAACAACTTCTCCCGACGCCTTAGCTTCCTCAGCTGTCAACGTAAAAGCTCGAGCCTGATTAGGTCCTTGAGTCAGCTGCTTCTGTCCCTGAAATGGTCTCTGCGGAGGCTTCTGAATATCATCTCTCGAACGAAGCTTCGACGGACAAGCACTGACAGTGTGATCTTCCGCTCTACAAACTAAACAGAGCCCCTGCCTCCTTCGACACTCCTTTTGCACGTGTCCAGGTAAATGGCAGTAGTCACAAATCACGCTCCTTCTTCGATCAACAACAACAGGCTTCTTCATCGGCGTTACACCACGACGGTCCACTGGAATACCTCTGCGACCATGAGCTCGATTTGGTACAAATGCCGGCTTCCTTACCGCAACTGCCGTCTGCTGTGAACTCCCAGTCTTCCCTGATAGGCTCTGCTGTTCTCGGGCTGCCATGAGTACCTGTGAGAAAGTGGTCAAACCCAGGAAGACAATCTGCCTCATAAATATAAATGAGTGATTCATCTACATGAGTCATTAAGCATTTATGATGCATTAATGACAAAGATGAATCACACAAATGAGTCACTAATCTCATTTAATGCTTATGCCACCTTAACCCCCAAGTCACCAACCTTCTAGAAGCTTCTCGCAAAATTACAAGAACGCCCCTCCTATCCGTGAAAACACGGAAAAACTTTAGACTGTATAAATCCAATAATCGAATACTAGAAACTGGCTTAAACCAAAGCCGGCTAGTAAAAACTGTCCGGATGTCGTACGCGCGTAAACACACGTATGCGTTCGAACCTTTGTCGTAAAACCATACGACCTCTATATCGTTTCGCCTGGAGTAGGGAAACTCTCTGTGTGGGACTCTAAAGACTCGACTACTACGCTGGCAGTGGGTTTAACCACAGACCACAAGCGGCACTAGCTGTACGTAACGGTCCCCAGGTAGATGTCGATAAGAAGGCCGATGAGGAAACCCATCCGAACTCCTACTGAGTCTGATGTGATAATCTCCGTACAGTCCGGTCTGTTCGTCTAAGACTATCGCATATCGGGCCTAGGGGGGCGGCAAGCGTCAGTCCCCTAATAGCGGTATAAGTCGTGTCGGAGTGTAGCCCATTACACCCTGAGAAAACAACTGGAACCTACCAGTAAATCTCGCTTGCCCTGGCCAGAGACTTTGCGTAATGGCTCTCTGACACAACGCGATATCAACTCTCAATACCGGGAGAGACGAATCCTGTCTAACCGCCACTGCCTCCAAGTGCTCGGGACTGCACCCAACTGCTATCTGTTTGCACGACTCCTTTGAGCCGTGGTAGGGTAGCAATCTAAGAACAGTGGGACACACTCGAGGCGAAGCAGCAGTGTCAAGTTTGCGGACTAAGCTGTACTCATGTCACCTGGGAACTGTTAACTGACGATGGGTATAATACCAACTAACAGTTCCCCGTGAGTCCTGTCCGGTGTACCCGTAACCTAACGAGCACCTGCATACTATCTCCAGTACGACGTACTGACGGCTGTGGGACAGACCATCTCCCCAACTGGGATGAGAAGCGTACACACTAGTCTACTCCGGAGTATCGATGCCCTGTCTCGATAATCCTACGACTAGGGACCTGAATAAGGATGTGCTTGTAGACTACCCATCCCCCACTAGTGTGACTGCCATCACAACGCTGGTAGTCAAGTAAGATCCTAAGAGCTCTATCAATACGTATACTCACATATTAAGATAGAAAAACCAAGTAGCATACTACCATGTTTAGCAAGACTGTTATATACATGTGAATATCCCAAGCTTCCATTAAGTAATATACAAACTAGTATGATACAATAATGGCCCCTAGGGCATATACACTAACACCGTACACATCCGTTCTTGTTCCGTCTAGGCAAGTTAATCTTGCTATATGCTATATAACTCATTATATACCTATTTAAATAAATATCACACCTGTATTTTAAATCAAGCATCACATGTTTCATATTACAGCCTTTCGACGTTCCGTTTACATTTGTATAGTGCATTTCAGATCTAGGGCATGCAAACCAATCTTAATTACATGCTACATTACTTTAGACGCATCTATTTTAACAATGGAATACCTGTATTTAAAATCATGCACCCCATATTTAGTTTTATAACTTTTCGATGTTCCGTTTGCATCCATTCATATCATTTTAGATCTAGGTCATGAAAACTTATCTTTTTACATACTATACTATCATATACTGCATCAAATTGAATAGTTACATTTCATATTGCTTAGTTATATATTCTGCACTTGTTAGTTTATCATTTTACGATTATGGGATACCCGTTTACATCCATATCATTTAAAATATATATCGTCGTAATATTTCTTATTATTATCTTTAATTATTTTATAATCTGCATTTTATAATGTTATACATTTGAAAATATTATAGTTTACACATGAAACGTCGTTGCAAAGCGGATACGACAAATCTGAAATTTACTGTACACCTTACCTTATAAAATTCATTATAAATCATAGAAAAATCATTAGTATACGTTCTTTAGTTCGTTACGAAGATAACTCAGAATACTATAACTTTATGAAATATTTACTTGCAAAATAAATTGTTTAAATAATGTAAAATTCAAATGAAAATGTCTCTAAACTGCTGTCCAGGGAAATTCCAGCAGCAAACTTTCAACTTCGAATGTTCATACCTTTTTGTAGGGACAACCTGATTTGCTTATACTTATAAAAATGAAAACCTTATTTAATTATATTTTTTTTGGTATAATACAAGTCCCTTTTGGAGAACGTTTGCTATTTTTAATCTATTTTACAAATCAGGGTGACGCTGAATTTCTGAACGGAACTTTCTTGTGCATGATTAATCAATACCACTTTTATAGTTATTAATCGGTTTGAATATGTTATCCATATTAATATTATTATATTAATATATATTTAATAAATAATAGTGCTTGTGTTTTAATATTCAGCAAATTTTACCGATTTACTGTTTTATAGTAACCGTCTGTATCCGTACGGTTTATTACATATCTAGTTGCACGCCGAGACCATATTATTTCATGTTACTATTGTATTAGTGCACCATGCTGGATAATGTGCATCCTACTTAGTCATGATGTAACCCCTGATCGATATTTTTGCATCCATGCTTTTATTGTACCTCCGTACTTTCACCCTGATTCAATACTTGCTACAGTTTGATTATGAGCACCCGCTTGATACCTGTGCACTACTTGACGTGACCTGATACACCACTACTTGACATGACTTGATACATGTACACCACCTGACATGACATGATGTATCACTACTTGACTTGTTACCTGATCTTGTTACTAATGCCGACAATCTTGACCTGTTGTCCCTACGGACATTTCCTGTTGTCTATACAGACAAACCTGTTCCTGCTTGATCCTGTGTTGGCATTGGTCTCAGATTTATAAATACCTGACTTACACACATGACTTGGGGGCATGGGGAAATCAAGAATGTAGCTGAACGTAACTCAAAGGGCTATTACATCATTTTACCGTGGTCCCGTGGGGAATGAACGGGACATAGACTCACAGTCTATTACATCATTTTACCGTGGTCCCGTGGAGAATGAACGGGGCATAGACCGATGGGTTACGATGAGGATTACATTCATTGATTTCGAATAATTTTAGAGTAGATCACCCTATAGCACAGTTTAGACTACTCACTACACTTCACCTGTTTATATCATGTTCACTGATTTATATTCATGTTACAGTTACTTGTTATTGATGACTTGTTACTGTTCATACACATGCCTGCATGACTTGTTACCCCCTGATTATATTATTGTTGATATTATGACGCACTGACGTCTGGGTTTTGCATGGCCCAGATCCGCTACCCTTGTCGCAGGCCGAGCAGGAGTAATAAAGCCGACAGGCCGAGCAGTGATGATCCGGTTAGTTTAGTTATTTCCGTACTTTCCAGATTATTATTGTATTTGGATCTTTTGCTTCCGCATTATATTATTTCTTGACTCGTTTATTCTGGCATATGGACATGTACTAGATAGTTTACTATATTTTCCTGTTCTTGATATCTTTAGACAGCCGTAATGTGACTGAGGAGGGATGTTTCCTATCCACAGGTAGAATGGTTGGCTCTGTCATGTGCCTATCTTAGCGCACTCTGGGAAGCGGGGCGTGACAGATTTCTTCTTTAGCAAAAACACCCAAAGAACTCTAGTATGATCATCAATAAACAAAACAAACCATTTTTTTCCGAAGACAGATAAAACGCGGGATGGCCCCCAAATGTCACTATGGATTAAGACAAACGGTGCTGAAGGTTTATAGGGCCGAAGTGGATAAATTGCCCTTTTTTGTTTGGGAAAAGCACAAACTTCACATTGAAATTGAGAAGGATTTTTATTCCGAAACAACTTTGGAAACAAAAACTGCATATAATGGAAATTAGGATGACCTAGAAAAAAATGTAACATAATCAATTCATTGTCACGGAAAACAAACATGGACTGAAAACACAGACTAGATGCATACTTATTGAGATGCGATCCTTCTTCAAGCAAGTAGAGACCTCCACTGGTCCTAGCATTGCCAATCATCGTCCCCGAGTCTAAATTTCACAATGAGAGGACATGAATTTAACTTGACACTTAAGGTCTTGAGTTAGCTTTATAATGGAAATCAGATTGCTGGAAAGCTTTGGACCATGTAAAACATTAAGAAGGGTTAAGGAAGGAGAGATTGTGATGGTTCCTTAGCCGGCTATGGAAGAATATGAACCATCTGCAATTTTGACCCTTTTGTTTCCTGCATAGGGTGTGTAGGTTGAAAAAAAGGTGAAGCAACTGGTCATGTGATCAGTTGCTCCAGAATCAAGAATCCAAGGAAGTTGATTGTTACCGATTTGGGCTAAAGAACAGGAGGGTTTTAACGGGTCTGCGGTGGAGTTAAAGAACTTGTACAAGTGCTCCAGTTGTTCCTTTGTAAATGGAGGCGATCCTGAGTTGATTCTTGACTCCTGAGAACCATTGGACTCGATCTGCAAAGTAGAGGATACTTCAGTCTTTGTGGTGGAGGACATTATGGATAGAAAAAAAAGGAACAGGGAAAAAAATTTGGTTGAAAAAAAATGGTGATTTTTTTGGAAAAAGTTTTACTGCTCTGATACCATATAAGCGAATTGAACTGTCTTTCTCACTTTTAAATTCAGTATACAGAGAAGCTATTTAATAACCTTGAAAACAATAAGGAAGTTACAAACAGATTTTGTTACAAACAGATTCTAACTAAGTATAAACAGATTCTGTTACAAACAGATTCTAATTAGGTAGAAACAGATTCTGTTACAAACAGATTCTAACTAATCTGAGAAATATCTTACTGTTGGCTATTTCCAACAAGTCCTAATGGCATGGATCGACTGGAGGCGATGGTGGACACACTCGGTTGCGTTCAAACTGCCGCCCAGGCCCAGCAAACCGCCGCACCTGCTCTCCATAACAGTGGTGGGAACTAGATGGCAGATGAATGCGCTCGGCCTCGCTCGTGTCAATCCTGACACCACGGAACACCGGTGAGCCGATTCCGACAATCACAACCCCTATACAATGAATGATTCCATGATTCGTTAGGCTCCGAACAGTTCAACGCCGAGACATCAATTCAACGCTCGCCGCACTCCGTCGCCCTCCGAGGTGACGTCGATCAAAACACCTGATTCCGGGAACGACCGACATTGCCCTCATCACTGGGGCCTTACACATAGCGCTCGCCAGGGAGAACCATGAAGGGTCCAACCCAAGTATCTAAGGAACGTGATAGAGTGAAGCAGAAGCCGTTTCGTCGCCCAAGCCCGAAGCGGGTATGGAGGGGACTCCTACCAGGGAGAATCCTCGAGATACCAACAACGAGTCGGGGTTCTCGAGAAGAAGATCAAGGACATGCAGCTCGCCACTGTTGGATATAGTGCCCTCAAAATCAATTATTGGATCGCAGGCACGTGATGGCAATGATTGAGGGAGGACCTATACCGGTAGGACAGTCTTACTCAAGATGATAGTATGCTATCTGGTTTATCTTTATCATCGTGTACATGCTTTAGGTGACATTACAGGTTACTATTGCACGTTGATCGAGCCCATAGGATTCTTGCTTGACGGCCAGCAGTATGATGGCGATCATATACGTAGGAGCTGGGGTCTATAAGCACATCCTTAAAAGGTCCCTAGTCGAGGGAGTTTCGAGACAGGGCATCGATACTCCAGAGTAGACTAGTGTATATGGGTCGAGACCCCGACGAGGGGCAGTGGCTGGTCTCACAAGCCATTGGTGTCAGTTGGTTCACCTAAGACGTATACATGTGCTCATTGGGTTATGAGTACACCGGACAGGACTCGCCAGGAACATACCAGTTGGTTTTATACCTAGCGTCAGATAGCAGTTCCCTGGTGACATGTGTACAGGTTAGTTCATCGACCTGAGGTCGTCATTTGTCTCATGTGAGTTCCCACTGTGCTTTGATTACTACCCTACCACGGCTCAAAGGAGTCGTGCAAACAGATTTTAGTTGGGTACAGTCCCGAGCCACATGGAGGCGGTGAGCGGATCAGCAGGGGTTTCGTCTCTCCCGGTATTGGGGGTGAGATCGCGCTGTGTCTAGGAGAGCCATTACACGAAGTCCTTGGCCAAGGCAGGAGATTTACTGGTAGATATTCCAGTAGTATCTCAGGGTGTTCTGGGCTACACTCCGACACGACTTGTACCGCTTTTGGGGATCTGACTTTTACCAACCCCTTAGGCCTGACATGCGATGCTCATAGACGAACGGACCGAACTGTACGGATATTGTCACTGACAGGCTCAGTAGGGTGTCAGGATGAGTTGGCTCATCAACCTCCTTTTTGGTCAATACCTGGTAGCCCGTTACGTACAGCTAGTACCACTGACGTGCTAGTGGTTAAATCCATAGCCAAAATATTGACGAGTCTTTAGAGTCCCCCACAGACAGTTTCTAAAGTTTCGGGCGAAACGTTGTAGAGGCCGTATGGATTTATGGCAGGGTTCGAACATTCGCGTGCACTTGTGCATGTGTCATGGTTTGGACGGATAATATTAGCGGGCTTTGGTTTAAGCCGGATCCTAGTATTATACAGTGTAGATTTTGTCTCATTGCATTTGTATTCGGTTGGAATACAAATGCGGGTATGTATATACAGTTGCGGGGTTATCCTGTAATTTATTACGGGATCGCTTTTTGAAGTTGCCAGTTTGCATTCCTTTTTTGGTCATTTTCCTTTATTCCTTCATGGCTGAATTTTTGTGAGGAGAGGGGGTTTCTTGCAAATTTCGAAATTAGCAATGGAGGGGGGGTTTTGCGGTCACTAGGGCTCCTGCACATTCCAGAAAGCTCCATGAGTATTCTTGATTGATTGAGTGCTTTCTTGATCCATCTTGTAGCATTTATTATGAATGGATTGAAATAGATATTGGTGTGATATTTTTTCCTTATGATCACCCCTTGCTCTTATGCTCACCCCCCCATTCCTCTTATGGCCGGCCACTACAAATTAGGCAGCCCCCAATTTTTGTGGGTTGAGATTGATTATGATTCATCTTCATTTTGCAAAGAAAAACCCAAGCTCATCTCCAAAGCTCATTTCCATTTCACTTCCTCATTGTGGCAACTTCATCAACCTTGAGACAAAGTGTTCTACGTATATTCTACAGCAATCTTGGACACGTCGGCTAGCAAACTTCGTGTCCGAGTTGCCTCGGTTCAGAGGAGGGAGCCCGTAAAAGGATTCGAAGATGTGGTGGTGCCTTTTCCAACGAGGTGATCGGAGATGCCACGAGGAGCTTGGGATGGTGGCCAAAGATTGAAGGACACGGATCGATCGGTATAGCCTTTCTAACCCTTCTCTAGTTAGCTAGTTATAGGTTAATAGTTTGATCCGGGATTAAAGTCTGCGATAGCGCCGGTTTCAAGTTTAGAAAAAGTTTTCGTTTCCGCATTTTGGCCTCGGATCGACGGCCGGGGCGCTACCGTAGACTTACAGCCACTCGCCTACCTGAGGAGTCGATGAGATATTTCTTGGACTCTCTCATGAAACCCTTCACGGAGCAGTTACTAAGTGAGTGGGTCTCGTCTCTGAACAAACCGTCCAAGGTGGCCGTCTTCGATGGGAAGTCCGACCCAAAGGACCACTTGGATGCGTTTACGGCGGACATGAGCTTCCAAGATAACTCGGACGCGGCTCAGTGCCTAGCCTTCCCCACCACCCTCATCCGGACCGGGCAAGGCTAGTTCCGCGGCTTGACTCCACGCTCAATCTCAACTTTCGACGAGCTGAGGACTCAGTTCCTCAGCCATTTCGTCGACAACCGACGACAGAAGAGATCGGTTGACTACCTCATCATCATCAAGTACGAGGACAAGGAATCTTTGAAAGGTTATATTTCCCGTTTCTACAATGCCCTTCTTGAGGTACCCGAGTATCGGGATGAGACGGTCATAACCGTCCTGAGGTCTGGTCTTAGGCACAAAGAGTGGCTCCGCTCTTTTGCATTGGCACAACCTAAGACCCTGGTCGAGGTAAAGGTCTGGACTGAGTAGGAAATCCAAATCGAATCCGAGGTTAACGCTCACATTTCCTGAGGATATCGGACAAACAAAAGGAAATGGGACATGGAAGAAGACAAGAAGAAGGTTAATCGGTGAAAACCTTATACGCCGAGGTTTCGCGAGTACATGCCCCTGAATTTCTCGCAGGCCGAGCTGTTAGAGGACGCAATGAGCGAAAGATTCTTCAACGATTACATTGAGGAGTTGATCCACTCCGGTCACTTGGCAAAATACATGCGAGACAAACGTCAAGCAGATAGGGAGCAAGCCGACCAACTTGAAGCTGGAGAGCTGACGATCGGGTAGATTATGGTCGTCACCGACTGACCCGAGTCCGAGCAGCAAGGACACTCACAAAATTCGGTCATTCAATGCAGGTGAGTTTAAACTGGCCGGCGAGTAGCTTCCTTCCCATCAAAGCAAAGACCATCCCTTCACTCAAGTAAACGAAGCTTGGATGTGCCTATAGGTAGCCGACCAAAGCCCTCATCACGAGGCGGCCGGGTAGCTTCCTGCTTGGCTCATCCATCGTGGGTAGTTTCCTGCCCAACGAAGACATGGATTCAAAGACCTGATCGTGAGGCGGCTGGGTAGCTTCCAGCTCAGCCCATCCACCGTGGGTAGCTTCCTGCCCAACAACGCTGTGAATCTAAAGCCCTCATTACAAAGCCGCCTGGTACCTTCCTGCTCGGCCCATCCACAGTGGGTAGCTTCCTGCCCAACGGAGACGTGGATCCAAAGCCTTCATCACAAAGAGGCCGGATAGCTTCTTGCTCGGCCCATCCATAGTGGGTAACATCTTTCCAAACGAAGATGTGGATCCAAAGCCCTGATCACGAGGCGGCTGGGTAGCTTCCTGCTCGGCCCATCCGCAGTGGGTACCTTCCTGCCTAACAGCGCTGTGGATCCAAATCCTTCATCATGAGGCGGTCAGATAACTTCCTGCTCGGCCCATCACAGCGGGTAACTTCTTGCCAAATGAAGACGTAGATCCAAAGCTCTGATCACGAGGCGACCGGGTAGCTTCCTGCTCGGCCCATCCACAGTGAGTAGCTTCCTGCCCAACAACACTGTGGATCTAAAGCCCTCATCACCAGGTGGCCGAGTAGCTTCCTGCTCGGATCATCCACCGTGGGTAGTTACTTGCCCAACGAAGACATGGATCTAAAGCCCTCATCACGAGGCGGCCGGATAGCTTCCTTCTCGGCCCATCCACCGTGGGTAGCTTCCTGTCCAACAACGTCGTGGATCTAAAGCCCTCATCACGAGGCGTTCGGATAGCTTCCTGCTCGGCCCATCCACCGTGAGTAGCTTCCTGCCCAACAACGTCGTGGATCTAAATCCCTCATTACGAGGCTGCCGGGTAGCTTCCTGCTCGGCCCATCCACAGTGGGTAGCTTCCTGCCCAACGAAGACGTGGATCCAAATCCCTTTTCACGAGGCGGCCGGGTAGTGGGTAGCTTCCTGCTCGGCCTATCCGTAGTGGGTAGCTTCCTGCCCAATAATGCTGTGGATCCAAAGCCCTCATAATGAGGCGGCCGGGTAGCTTCCTGCTCGGCTCATCCACCGTGGGTAGTTTCCTGCCCAATGAAGACGTGGATCCAAAGCCCTCATTACGAGACCGCCGGGTAGCTTCTTGCTCGACCATCCACAGTGGGTAGCTTCCTGCCCAACGAAGACGTGGATCCAAAGCCCTCATTATGAGGAGGCCAGGTAGCTTCCTGCTCGGTCCATATGCAGTGGGTAGCTTCCTGCCCAACAACGCTGTGGATCCAAAGCCCTCATCACAAGGCGGCCGAGTAGCTTCCTGCTCGGCCCATCCACAGTGTGTAGCTTCCTGCCCAACGAAAACGTGGATCCAAAGCCCTTATCATGAGGTGACCGGGTAGCTTCCTGGTCGGTTCATCTACAGTGGATAGCTTCCTGCCCAACAGCGCTATGAATCCAAAGCCCTCATCACGAGGCGGCCGAGTAGCTTCCTGCTCGACTCATCCACCGTGGGTAGTATCCTGGCCAACGAAGACGTGGATCCAAAGCTCTCATCACGAGGTGTCCGGGTAGCTTTCTGCTCGGCCCATCCACAATGGGTATCTTCCTGTCCAACAACGCTGTGGATCCAAAGCCTTCATCACAAGGCGGCCGGGCAGCTTCCTGCTCGGCCCATCCGCAGCGGGCAGCTTCCTGCCCAACAACACTATGAATCTTAAGCTCTTATCACCAAAAGGCCGGGTAGCTTCCTGCTCGGCCTATCTACAGCGGGTGGACTCCTACCCGAGCTAATGTTCGGTCTTTCAACACTTGGAAACTCAAGAACAAAACAAGTCCAAATAAAAAGACATAGGAGTGCAAGTGAACAAAGATGATCTTTAGAGGCTGTGCACCCCTATTTAGACCCTCAGCGAAGGCTATCCTATGGCCCAGATTCTCTCCCGCCAAACGAAGCGTCGCTCCCAATGATTCACGTAACGCCATGCGCCGGCCGGCTATTAAACGCCTTCCCTTCATGCGGATCTGATCAGGCGAAGCGACGTCGCCTTAATGATGCCATCCCATCAGCGATCCGCTGACATCATCCGAAGATGCGCTCGAAGATTAGGGCACTTAATTATCACCATGTGGTCATGGAGACCAGGGAGACACAACCGCCGAACACCATGTCGTTTCAGGACATGCCACCATGGAGAATTTTGACACTAAGCTGAACAGAGAAAATCGAGCAGACCACTCTCGACCCGACCCATAAATAGGTCGGAACGAGAGTGGGGAGGCTAATGATGGTGCTCATAAGTGCGGATTCCCCTGATCAAGACACGTGGCGGATGACAAGTCTCTCACGTGCGCCAACTAGCTATTTGAAGTACCTTGCGAAGGGGACATTCCTCGGCGTCTCATCTCCGAGGTATCATCTGACCATTGGGGAGGCCTCTCCTAAGTACATTCACTATTCGCATAGCAACCAACTAACAGCTCGCCTTTGAGCTATCCTGTGCATGCCAGGGACCATGATCAAGACTCTCGGACTGAATCCGAGATGTACCGCTAAGCAATAAACAGGTAACATGTACAGCCGAATGATGTCAACAGCATCATCCCGGGGCCGGCCTAACCCGTAAAGACTGATCAGTATAAGTATCGAACTGTTGAGTTACAAGTCAGGTTTCATTATTGATTTCCCCTTACCTCCAAGGTTATGTGTTCAAGTCAGGTATTTATGATATAAGTGTAATGTTAACACAAGATCAAGCAGGTACATGTTTTGTCTATGCAGACAACAAGTCACGTCCGTCAGGATAACAATCAGGATTGTTGGCATTATTAATAAAATCCTAGGATTAGGTCAAGTAGTGTATCAGGGCATATCATATGGTGCATATGTATCAAGTGGATACCCAAAAGTAAAACTGTAAACGATATCGGGATCATGGTAATAGTGCTGATATCAGGATACATATGTGTCTATCTATAATAACCCATATATATCCATGACTACTTATGCTGCAAGATAGATAACATGTCATGATAATATAATAGTGAAATGACATCAGGGTGTTCCGGCATGTAATTAGATATGTAATTGTCAGTACGGATACGAACAGATATCGAAAAACGGTAAACTATAACATCGGATGCATAACTAAGATACATGTAATATTTTTATTAATATGGATATATATATAGTAGCATAGTATTTAGCAAGATAAACTTGTCTGATCGGATCTCATAACGGGGTGCGTACGTCACGTTCGACATCGGGTATGCGTCGCGATACGAACCACGTGCGTACAGAACTGAACCAGGGTACTCAAGGACATGACCGCGCTGGATGATGACGATGACTGGGTCGCTCGGATCGTCGGCGATGTGCGCGACTCCGGCGATCACCGGAAAAACCAAGAATCAAGAAAAGAAAAGAGAAGAAGAAGTAGGATGAGGTCTGGGGTTTTGGTGCTCTGGCATGGCTATGGGTTAGAGGACAGAGGAGGCGAGGGGTGACGACGAGGTGAAGGTCTCCGGCTATGGAAGTCAGGTCGAGGTCAGGCTGTAGGGGTTAGGTTTCTCGGGTGATGGGTTGTCGGGGCTGTCGGGTGTGGGTGATGGTGGTGTCGGGAGTCGGAGGTGGTGACGAGGGCGGTGGCGAGGAGTGTGGGTGAGGAGGTTGAGGAGATCGGCGATGAGGGGTGCTGTTATGGGGTTTCGGGTGTGCAGGGTTCTTGGGGTTGGCTCGGATGTTGGAGTTGTTTGTTGGGTTCTTAGGGATGGAGAAGGTGACAATGGTGATGTCAGGATGACGGGAACAGTGAAAAGGTCGGCGGTAGAGGAGATGGATTCATGGGAGCTCGGGTGTAGGGTTCGTCGGGGTTGTGACGGGGTAAAGGAGGAGAGAGGAAGAAGAGTGGAGGTGAGGTCGACGAGGATGGGGAGATGGCGCGGGAGGTAGTCGGCGATGAAGGGGAAGGTGGTGACGACGAGGCTAGGGTTGGGGCGTGGGTTTTCTCACGGAGGCGGGAAACGACAGAGGTGAGGAAGAGAAAGAGAGACTGTGGGTTTTAGGGTTAAAATATATATTATATATTTTATAAATATAAGAGGGGAGAAAGAAAGTGGGTAGAGAGAAAGAGACACACAATAAAGAGCGAGAGAGAGAGATATTAAAAATATATTTTATATATATTATAAACTGATAAATATATACAGAATATTTTATTAAGTTTTTCTAATATTTATAGCTAATACAAAAATACTCCGAAAAATATCTGGATTGTGTCTAAAAATCTAGTTTTAAAATACGAATAATATATGTATCAACCAAAACCATAATGCGATATTCGATTAAAGAAAAATGCATAGCCCCAAGAACGGATACATGTAATATGCACGTAGCGATGCAAACGAGGCCGTTTCACTAAACGGGACAAGAACACGATGTACGGATGCAATCATAGGGTATGGGGTATGATGCAGGTCATGCTAGGTATTTAAAATATTATATTTGGTTATATTTGTATTATTTAAAACATATGCAGATGCCAAATATATGATATAGGTATATAGAGCATATATGTGTGCACGGATCCTCTGTACTAGTAAGGATAAGACGTAATCTAGAACCAAGACGGGTTTCAAGCATGCGGGTCGGGTCGTATACTAAAGACAGATACTAAATGCACTATCCGCACCTAAAACAAATAATAATCAAGAAATGGTCACAAGATTAGAAATACTCAAATAGAATATGGTATAAATGAACTAGGGGGTTACAACATTCTTAAATGTCCATAGTCAGGAGAGTATCGAGACTGGGTATCGATACTCCGGAGTAGACTAATGTATACTTTTCGAGACCCCGACGAGGGGCAATGGCCGGTCTCACAATCCATTGGTGTTAGTTGGTCACCTAAGATGGTATACATGTGCTCGTTGGAGGTGAGTACACTGGACAGACTCGCCGGCAATATGCTAGATGATATTGTCATGCCCCGCTTCCCAAAGTACACTAAAGTGGGCACGTGACATAGCCAACCATGCTACCTGTGGATAGGAAAAATCCTTCCACAGTCACATTACGGCTGTGGAGATATCAAGAACAGGAAAGTAAACTAAATACCTAGTACATGTCCATAAGCCAGAGCAAAAGAGTCAAGAGATAACAATATGCGGAAGCCAAAAGATACAATAAATGAAACATCTGGAGTGAAACTACGTACCGACAGGAACCTCACCGCTCATCTAACAGCGGAAAAACTCCTAATCAGTCTGCAACAAGGTAGAAGAATCTGGGCCATGCAACACCCAGACGTCAGCGCGTCAAGTCATCAAGTAATAACATAATAAACAGGCAATGCGAATATAAACATGAATAAAGCAAGGGTAACAGTAATATGAATCAGAGCAGTGCAGGGTAGTGTGCAGTGGGTAAACTGGATTATTCTATCAGGTTCTCTGTTCTAAAGTCTTTGAAACCAAATTGATGAATCATCGATGTAACTCAATAGTATCCCGTACATACCTGGGACCACGGCCTCAATATTCTCGAGCTGAAACCGAGAAATGCCGCTAGGCACCAAACAGGAATGTGTACACTCGATAGTATCCCGTACATACCCGGGACCACGACCACAATATTCTCGGCTGAAACCGAGACATACCGCTAGGCACAAAACAGGAATGTGTACACTCAGGACAGGTAGTGAACTGTTGAGTTACAAGTCAGGTTTCACCTTTGATTTCCCCATACCCCCAAGTTATGTGTGTATGTCAAGTCAGGTATCCCGAAATCAAGAAACTAATGCCAACACAGGATCAGGTAAACAGGTTTGTCTGGATAGACAACAGGAACGGTCCATGAGGACTACATGTCAGGTTTGTTGGCATTAGACACAAGATCAGGTAACGGATCAGTTCATGGTACATCAGGTCAAGTCAAGCAGTGTACGGTACCATGTCGGGTCAATCAATATGCAGGTAGCAAGACAGGTCAAGAAGCAACCGATATCATAGGTGTATTCACAATCAGTTATATAATCAAGCATGGGTATCAACAACATGATATAAGCAATGAATTAAGCAATGGGCAGATTCATTCATTTAGCAATACAGTTATCAATTGTGTCACAGAGATGATTTCAATGTTATGCGAATGTAGTATGACAACTATGGCCTTTTAATTATATTAACAAGTTTAAGAACTTTAGAGGTGCAATGATTTATATAAAGGTTCGATACAGCTATTACATGTTAAAATGCACACGAGTGTCCAAATGGAACAAAACTATAGAGATAAATGCCATAAGCTATGTCAATATTAAAAATGTGATTAAACAGGTAAATGTGGTTATTAGGTTCACTACAGTAAGTGCAACAGGTAGGTTCCAAGTTTGAAGATAAATGATATATAACAATCTTGTACATGAAAATGACAAATGATCGTACTAAAGTTAAATTTACAGGTTTAGGGTGTCATCAATTATAAGTAAATATTGTTTAGCATGTAGTAAGGGGTACTTGCCTCGACGGGTCGCGAATCGGGAAAACGGAACGTAGAATGTTGGCGAGGAAAACTCGCGACGGGCGCACGGTTCACGGAATGAACCCAAACGACGAACAATGGAACCACACGGGTCGGGGTACCTCGCTGGAACGTCGGGACGCGTCGCCGGCACGGCCAAATTCCAGCGAGATGCAAAACAGCGACGATCAAGAATTGCAATCAAGAAAGAAAAGAAACGAAGAAGAAGGGAAGAAGAAGATCTTACTGGTAGGGTGTTCTGAGATTTCAGGGGAGGCGGCACGGGGCGACGATGATGAGAGTTTCCGGCGTGGTGAAATTCCGGCGAAGGGCGGTGGGTTACGGTGTGCAGTCGTGGCCGTGGGGTCTGTAGAGGGAGATGGCAGCGGTTTGAAAGGCCGGTACGTGGAGAGGGATGCGAGGAGGAGACGAGGGCGATGACGGCGAGTCACCGGCGAGGTTGGGCTCGCGGGGGTTTGCACTGGTGGCCTCGTCGGGGTGTGCAGGCGCTCGGGAACGTGGGGAATGGAGGAAGGAGGTGGGTGTGGCTGCGATGAGGGCGAGGAGGCGAGGAGGCCGATATCGTGGTGTCGGCGTTGGGGTTGCAGCGGCGAGGGCAAGGCGGCCGGGTTCGTGACGAGGTGGGTTCTTCGGCTACGTAAGAAAAGAAAGAAGAGGGAATATAGAGGAGAGAGAGAGAGCGAGAAAAATAGAGAGAGAGAGAGATACGAGAGAGAGAGAGATATGGGGGGAGAGAGAGAGAGGTGTGGGGCCCGCGGGAGCAAATGAATGTTTGATTGGCTGAGAGGGATTCTGGTCTGTTAAGGAAATGATTTGTATAAAGATTTAAAAGATTATAAAATTATTATATGGTTTAAAATATAAGATATACGATGGTTCAAATATTTTAAAATTTGGGATTTTGGTGCAAAGTAAAACATTTCCAAATCGTGCCCGGGTCGGGTCCAAAAATTTGAAATTGAAATAATAGAATTTTAAGCGGGATCCAAAAGTGAAAATGAAGTGTTTTATGATTAAAAATCATACCCCCAAAACGGACACACGTACGTGCACGTAGCTGTCCAAACTCGCCCGCTTCACTGAACGGGACGAGAACACGATGCACGGACGCTACAACGGGGTTAGGGGTGTCAAGTAGGCCAAGATGAATATTTTTAATTTTATTTTAGATGCCAAAAATTGTTATATGCAGAAATGAATTTGCCGGGTAAAATTTACAGTAAGTAACAATCAAGCAAGATAAATGAAATGAATGCCACACTACGTTCAAACGGTAACTGAAATTAGTAGTATTGGGCTCGGGTGTTACATTATACCCAACTACAAAAGAATTTCGTCCTCGAAATTCCAAGAATGCAAAAATAGATAACTACAAGAAAAGGTGAGGAAACTTCTGCCGAATTTCATCTTCTCGTTCCCAAGTGGACTCTCCATGCGAGCGATTACCCCAAGATACAACCACAAGAGGGATCACCTT
This sequence comes from Agapanthus africanus, assembly GCA_030015575.1. Lineage (NCBI taxonomy): Eukaryota > Viridiplantae > Streptophyta > Magnoliopsida > Asparagales > Amaryllidaceae > Agapanthus > Agapanthus africanus. The sequence continues at coordinate 6,573,982 of CM057338.1, read as the reverse complement.
GTTCTTAAGAACCCTTTCCCTTCGATCCACAATTTCAATCGGTCGCTCCTCAAAAGTCAAGTCTTCTCGTACTGTTAGCTCCGAATGATCCAATACGTGCGTTTCATCTCGAACATACCTTCGTAGTTGAGATACGTGAAACACATCGTGCACATTCGCCAAGGAGTGTGGTAACGCCAAACGATACGCTACCTCACCAACACGCTCCAAGATCTCAAAGGGTCCAACGAATCGAGGACTAAGCTTTCCTCGACTTCCAAAACGAATCACCCCTCTAGTCGGTGATATCTTCAAGAATACTAAATCGCCCACGGCGAACTCTAGAGGTCTTCTTGACGTGTCTGCCCAACTCTTCTGTCGGTCTTGTGCTGCCTTCATATGATTTCTGATAGTGTTAACCTTCTCAACTGTCTGCACAACCAAATTTGGTCCCAACAATCTTCGTTCACCGACATCGTCCCAGCAAACAGGTGAACGGCACTTACGACCATACAAAGCTTCAAATGGAGCCATCTGGATAGTTGCCTGAAAGCTGTTGTTGTAAGAAAACTCCACCAAATGTAGATGATCCTCCCAAGAACCCTTGAAGTCCAACATGCATGCTCTCAACATGTCTTCAAGAGTTTGGATCGTTCTCTCCGACTGACCATCAGTTTGAGGATGATAAGCTGTGCTAAACTTCAATCGAGTCCCCAAACTTTCTTGTAACTCCTCCAGAAGTGTGATAAGAACCGAGTGTCCCGATCGGACACAATGCTCACCGGTACTCCATGCAATCTTACAATCTCTTGCATGTACCGCTCCGCCAGAGTCTCTGTTGATTGACCAACCCGAAAAGGAATAAAGTGAGCTGCCTTGGTCAATCGATCAACAATCACCCATACAGCATTGTTGCCCTTGGGACTCCGCGGTAAAGCCGTCACGAAATCCATGGTTATATGTTCCCACTTCCACTAAGGAATCGGAAGTGGTTGCAATAAACCAGCAACCCTTTGATGTTCAGCCTTAACTTGCTGACACACCAAGCACTTAGCCACAAAGAGAGCAACCTCCCGTTCATGCCTTCCCACCAGAAATGCTGTCGAATATCTCGGTACATCTTTGTGCTTCCCGGATGTACAGAATAAGCTGAACTATGTGCCTCTTTCATAAGCTCTTCACGAATATCTCCCTTGGCATACATAAACGGCTACCACACCTCAATGAACCATCTTCGTGGATCAATAAATCTGTTCGTAGTCCGGCTTCAACCTGTCCTCGAAACTTTTGCAGTCTAGGGTCCTGCGATTGTGCTGCTTTAATATTCTTGATCAACGATGACTGTACCTGCAGCTGCATCAACTGTCCCGTAGAATGCGGTAGCACAACCTCCAAGTCAAATCCTTGAAAATCTGCAACGATCTCCTTCTGCGTAGTTAACACCTGAATTGCTGGTAACCGACTAAGCGCATCCGGCGCGACATTAACCTTCTCCGGATGGTACTTAAGATCAAGATCGTAGTCAGCCATCAGCTCCAACCATCTACGTTGTCTCATATTAAGCTCCTTCTGTGTGAACACATACTTCAAACTCTTATGATCAGTAAAAACTTCGACCCTTTCGCCCAAAAGGTAGTGTCTCTAAATCTTCAAAGCGAAAATCACAGCCGCAAGCTCCAAGTCATGAGTTGGGTAATTCTTCTCATGGGTCTTCAACTGTCTTGATGCGTATGCTACAACCTTCCCATATTGCCTCAAAACACATCCCAATCCTTTCCCAGATGCGTCGCTGTGAATCACCAATCCTCCGGAATTGTCTGGCACGGTCAGAATAGGGGCGGTTATCAACATCTGTTTCAACGTCTCAAAAGCTAACGCACATTTGTCCGTCCATCTAAAAGGTACCTCCTTGCGCGTAAGCTTGGTCAATGGCTCTGCCAGACGAGCAAAGTTCTCCACAAATCTCCTGTAATACCCGGCGAGTCCAAGGAAACTTCTTATCTCCGCAACATTCCTTGGAATCGGCCAGTCTCGAACTGCTGCAATCTTTTCTGGATCGACGGAAATTCCATCGCTAGACACAATATGCCCCAAAAACTTTACTTCCTCCAGCCAAAACTCGCACTTGCTCATCTTCGCATATAACTTCTCCTGTCTCAACGTTTGCAGTGCGATCTTCAAATGCTCAGTATGCTCTTCAAAACTCTTCGAGTAAACCAGAATATTGTCAATGAAAACCACGATAAACTGATCCAAGAACGGTGAAAAGATTCGGTTCATTAAGTCCATGAATACTGCCGGCGCATTCGTTACTCTGAAGGGCATCACTAAGTACTCGTAATGTCCATACCGAGTTCGGAACGCTGTCTTGCAAATATCTTCTGCTTTCACTCGGACCTGATGATATCCGGATCGCGAATCCAGCTTCGAGAATACTCTCGCGCTACTAAGCCGCTAGAAAAGTTCGCCAATGCGAGAGATCGGGTACTTGTTCTTAATAGTCACCCGGTTTAATTCTCGATAGTCGATGCACATCCTTCTTGTGCCATCTTTCTTCTTCACTAGAAGAACTGGAGCTCCCCAAGGCGAGTTACTGCTTCGAATTCAACCCTTCTCAAGCAATTCAGCAACTTGTTTCTTGACTTCTTCCAACTCTACTGGTGCCATAGGGTAATACGCTTTGGATACTGGTGCTGCACTAGGAATAAGATCAATTGCGAACTCCACGTCTCGCTTTGGCGGTAAACCCGATATATCTTCAAACACGTCCATAAAATTGTGAACAACAGCCGGCTCTTAACTTTCATCACTACCATTGATGCAAGAATATTGTTTGTCGGCTTAGCCCTGAACTCGACTGGCCCGACAGAACTGCTTCCTTACCGCAACTGCTGTCTGCTGCAAACTCCCCTTCATCCTAGATAAACTCTGCTGTTCTCGGCTGCCGCAAGTACTTGTGAGAAAGTGGTCAAACCCAGGGAGATAATCTGCCTCTGGATGTCCACGTCCAAGCTGCGCATGAACCTCCGTGCCCTGTCTGCATCGTTGGCAACTAAAGGTCCAGTGAATCTACTGAGTCTCGTCCATTCTACTGCATGCACATCTACGGGTGCTCCATTCCGCTTTAGCCCGATGAATTTCTCTTCCATTTCCTCCCGTGCATTCCGCGGGAAGAACTTCTCCAGGAAACTCTTTGAAAAATCCGCCCACTTGATCGGCTTGGGCAAGCGGTTCTCTTCCACAAGCCACCATTCTCGGGCGTAGTTCACTAACTGAATGCGTACCATATCAACTCTTTTCTCATCTGGAATCTGTGCCGCAACAAGCAAATTCTCTGTGTCAACTAGCCACTGCTCCGCCGGCAACGACTCCTCCAAATCAGTAAATATAGACGGACCCAAACGTCTGAAATCTGCTACTGTCCCTACTCGGTCAACTGGCTTAGCTCCAACACTGTTCACAGACTGCTGAATGATCTGCAAACCTTCCTGAAACGAGTCTGCTTGCTGCTGGATCAGCTCGGTCTGTTTCTTTTGATTCTCCAGCATTCCTCTTGTTACTCCAAGCATGGCGGCTTCTTCCACACGCCTTTGGTACGTCTTCAAATTCTTACCGGCCATATCAAACACCCAACATTTGCATGATGATAGATTCAAAATATAGATCAAGGTTAGAACTCCAAGATACTTAAATAGAGTGCCGCATTATAACTATGCCGCGGTATCATAGCCACAATTACATAACTCCACCCAAGTCGCCTAAGTTCTAGAGATAACAAGGAATCAGGTTTTCGAGTCGATATGCAAAGGAAGTTTGCATATCGTAAAAGATATAATCAGGAAGAATGTGATTCAAGAATGGTAAACGGCAAGGTGGCAGGACATGTTTCCTAAACACGGGTATTCTGATTCGTGTATTGGGTACAATACCCAACTACAAAAGAATCAACCCGACTATCCTATGGCTCTGATACCAAAAGAACCATGTCATGCCCCGCTTCCCAAAGTACACTAAAGTGGGCACGTGACATAGCCAACCATGCTACACGTGGATAGGAAAAATCCTTCCACAGTCACATTACGGCTGTGGAGATATCAAGAACAGGAAAGTAAACTAAATACCTAGTACATGTCCATAAGCCAGAGCAAAAGAGTCAAGAGATAACAATATGCGGAAGCCAAAAGATACAATAAATGAAACACCTGGAGTGAAACTACGTACCGACAGGAACCTCACCGCTCGTCTAACAGCGGCAAAACTCCTAATCAGTCTGCAGCAAGGTAGAAGAATCTGGGCCATGCAAAACCCAGACGTCAGCGCGTCAAGTCATCAAGTAATAACATAATAAACAGGCAATGCGAATATAAACATGAATAAAGTAAGGGTAACAGTAATATGAATCAGAGCAGTGCATGGTAGTGTGCAGTGGGTAAACTGGATTATTCTATCAGGTTCTCTGTTCTAAAGTCTTTGAAACCAAATTGATGAATTATCGATGTAACTCAATAGTATCCTGTACATACCCGGGACCACGGCCTCAATATTCTTGGGCTGAAACCGAGACATGCCGCTAGGCACCAAACAGGAATGTGTACACTCGATAGTATCTCGTACATACCCGGGACCACGGCCACAATATTCTCGGCTGAAACCGAGACATGCCGCTAGGCACAAAACAGGAATGTGTACACTCAGGACAGGTAGTGAACTGTTGAGTTACAAGTCAGGTTTCACCTTTGATTTCCCCATACCCCCAAGTTATGTGTGTATGTCAAGTCAGGTATCCCGAAATCAAGAAACTAATGCCAATACAGGATCAGGTAAACAGGTTTGTCTGGATAGACAACAGGAACGGTCCATGAGGACTACATGTCAGGTTTGTTGGCATTAGACACAAGATCAGGTAACGGATCAGTTCATGGTATATCAGGTCAAGTCAAGCAGTGTACGGTACCATGTCGGGTCAATCAATATGCAGGTAGCAAGACAGGTCAAGAAGCAAGCGATATCATAGGTGTACTCACAATCAGTTATATAATCAAGCATGGGTATCAACAACATGATATAAGCAATGAATTAAGCAATGGGCAGATTCATTCAATTAGCAATACAGTTATCAATTGTGTCACAGAGATGATTTCAATGTTATGCGAATGCAGTATGACAACTATGGCCTTTTAATCATGTTAACAAGTTTAAGAACTTTAGAGGTGCAATGATTTATATAAAGGTTCAATACAGCTATTACATGTTAAAATGCACACGAGTGTCCAAATGGAACAAAACTATAGAGATAAATGCCATAAGCTATGTCAATATTAAAAATGTGATTAAACAGGTAAATGTGGTTATTAGGTTCACTACAGTAAGTGCAACAGGTAGGTTCCAAGTTTGAAGATAAATGATATATAACAATCTTGTACATGAAAATGAGAAATGATCGTACTAAAATTAAATTTACAGGTTTAGGGTGTCATCAATTATAAGTAAATATTGTTTAGCATGTAGCAAGGGGTACTTGCCTCGACGGGTCGCGAATCGGGAAAACGGAACGTAGAATGTCGGGGGGGGACTCGCGACGGGCGCACGGTTCACGGAATGAACCCAAACGACGAACAATGGAACCACACGGGTCGGGGTACTTCGCTGGAACGTCGGGACGCGTTGCCGGCACGGCCGGATTCCGGCGTGATGCAAAACAGCGACGATCAAGAATTGCAATCAAGAAAGAAAAGAAACAAAGAAGAAGGGAAGAAGAAGATCTTACTGGTAGGGTGTTCTGAGATTTCAGGGGAGGCGGCACGGGGCGACGACGATGAGAGTTGCCGGCGTGGTGAAATTCCGGCGAAGGGCGGTGGGTTACGGTGTGCAGTCGTGGCCGTGGGGTCTGTAGAGGGAGATGGCAGCGGTTTGAAAGGCCGGTACGTGGAGAAGGATGCGAGGAGGAGACGAGGGCGATGACGGCGAGTCACCGGCGAGGTTGGGCTCGCGGGGGTTTGCACTGGTGGCCTCGTCGGGGTGTGCAGGCGCTCGGGAACGTGGGGAATGGAAGAAGGAGGTGGGTGTGGCTGCGATGAGGGCGAGGAGGCCGATGATCGTGGTGTCGGCGTTGGGGTTGTAGCGGCGAGGGCAAGGCGGCCGGGTTCGTGACGAGGTGGGTTCTTCGGCTACGTAAGAAAAGAAAGGAAAAGAAAGAAGAGGGAATATAGAGGAGAGAGAGAGAGAGAGAGAAATAGAGAGAGAGAGAAAGAGATATGGGGGAGAGAGAGAGAGACGTGAGGTGTGGGGCCCGCGGGAGCAAATGAATGTTTGATTGGCTGAGAGGGATTCTGGTTTGTTAAGGAAATGATTTGTATAAAGATTTAAAAGATTATAAAATTATTATATGGTTTAAAATATAAGATATACGATGGTTCAAATATTTTAAAATTTGGGATTTTGGCGCAAAGTAAAACATTTCCAAAGTGCGCCAGGGTCGGGTCCAAAAATTTGAAATTGAAATAATAGAATTTTAAGCGGGATCCAAAAGTGAACATGAAGTGTTTTATGATCAAAAAGCATACCCCCAAAACGGACACACGTACGTGCACGTAGCCGTCCAAACTCGCCCGCTTCACTGAACGGGACGAGAACACGATGCACGGATGCTACAACGGGGTTAGGGGTGTCAAGTAGGCCAAGATGAATATTTTTAATTTTATTTTAGATCCCAAAAATTGTTATATGCAGAAATGAATTTGCTGGGTAAAATTTACAGTAAGTAACAATCAAGCAAGATAAATGAAATGAGTGCCACACTACGTTCAAACGGTAACTGAAATTAGTAGCATTGGGATCGGGTGTTACAGATATTATACCTATTGTCAGATAGCAGTTCTCAATTGACATGAGTACATGTTAATCAGTCGACCTGAGATCGTCATTTGTCTCATGTGGGTTCCCGCCGTGTTTTAATTACTACCCTATCACGGCTCAAAGAAATCGTGCAAACAGCTTTTAGTTGGGTACAGTCCCGAGCCACATGGAGATATTGAGCAGATTGTCAGGGATTCGTCTCGTCCGGTATTGGGGATAGATGTCGCGCTATGCACGGGTGGCCATCACTAGAAATTCTTGGTTAAGGTGGATGGGAATTATTGATTTGGATCGGTAGTTTCTCAGTGGGTGATGGGTTTCATATCGACACCACTTATCGCGTTATTAGGGGTTTGACTTTATCTACCCCCTAGACCTGATATGCGATACTCTTAGATGAACAGACCGGACTGTATGGAGATTGTCACGGACATGCTCAATAGGGGTACGGATGAGTTTTCTCGTCGGCCTTCCTTTCGTTCAATACCTAGGTAGCCGTTATGTAGAGCTAGTGTCGCTGACGTGCTTGTGGCCAAACCCACTGCCAGCGTATTGACGAGTTTTTAGAGTCCACGGAGGGTTTTCCAGTTCAGTCGATATGATGTATATGACGTATATTGGTTCATACAGGTGTCCAATTAAATGTGTACAAGCTACACGGGGTTTAATCGGACGGTTGATAATACTAACGGTTTAGGATTAAGCTGGATTATTAAATCAAGTTTTGATTTAATAATTTATATGTGTGCGTGTGTGTGTTCGTTCTAGTAATATTGTTCACTATACATTTCTCTCTCTTGGCTATTCATATTTTTATACGGATATGCGTATATGCATTTCGATACGTATACCGGGTTGTATTCCATATTTTTCGGAATATCTTCTAGAAGATGGACACCTCATTATATGATTTTCTTTTTAGAAAATCATTTGCAAACGAGGTGGAGGAGGAGGTGGCATTGAATATGGTTGAAGACATGTAGAGAGGTATGTGCTTCATTTGTTTATTAACAAAATGGTCTTAACAAAATGGTATGATATTTTATTTGGATGGTTAGAAAAAATTATGAAGCCATTTTTTTCTGCATTCATTCGTTCTCTCATTTTTGCAACCATGACTTGGTTCGTTTTGGTTATGGCTGTCTCTCCTTCTCCATCTCCTCCTTCTTCTTTGCTTGCTCACCTAAGCTTTAAATTTGAGAGAACATTATAGTGGAATATTCCTACATCCCCACTCTCCATTCCAAACGAGTTTGGAGCGTCAGCTGCTTCACTAGTTGAAACGGGTGCTTGGATCGGTTCCTTCGTATGGATCATATCACGCCCCGCTTCCCAAAATACGGAAAACGAGGGATGACTAGGCCAGCCATGCTCCCACGGTCAAGGAATAATCCCGCCATAGTCACACTTCGGCTTCCAGTATTACATGGTAATCAGTAAACACAGTACAGAAGTAAAGGAAATACATCACTAATTATTACATCAACTTTCATTGTTCACAATTTACAACAAAACAAGAAAAAGAACTACTAACCGAGTGCGAATACAAGATTTCTTTAGGAAAAGCAGTAAAGGTAAAGGAGGTACTTCCGTCTAAATCTCCGCAAGCTCGAAGGGCAGGTCTAACTCCTATACTGGTCCTTCCTCAAGGTCTGAGCATGCATACTCAGATCGTCAGAGCGACATAATAGCAATTTTATAATAACAACAAAAGACAAGAAAATGAAGGTAATGATAGTGGAGATAAAATGCAGGTAACCAATATATCACTAACTGATGCACTGTATGATTTGTGTCCCTATCGGTCTCTAAGTTATTTTTGAAATCGAGTTGTGGAAAAGAGGATCATGTTTAACGAGGGCCTCGTACATACCCGAGACTACGGCCCGTTATCGCCCGGGACATAACCCTGTCAGCCGGACCGCTAGGCCCAACCTAATATATATAAGAATCGTTGTTCGAATGATCATCCTCTAAATCACTGTCCTCGCTAAATACAATTCCCTTTCCACTTCGATTTCCCCTATTTTTATCCAGGTTTACATTATTTATGAGTATGGTCTAGTCGTGTACAAGTACGCCCCAATAACATGGTTTTAGTCACTGTTCACTGTATTGTTCACTGTCACGAATCATTCACTTTTCACTGGCGTACTTGATACTCCTAAACCGATACCATTCACACACGAAAATGCACTGTGCACTAAATAATAACGCGCACTATCACTAGAAATATGGCAGTCGGGTAAGATATGTGCATTTATGCAGTTAAACAGATCATGTATAATACGAGCTATCATGCATCTTATGAACTTATAAAAATTGCCTTAAATCATACATTCAAAATTCAGCAAAACGATAAAAAGGCGGTAGTAAGTAAACTCAGTCGGCAGTTCAAAAAAATTAATTTCAGGACAATCGGATTTCGAGTTTGCAAGTTACATCCGTTTCATTCCAAGTGTTCGCGGCTGGAAATTCGGTTCCTGAACTGAATGTCCATTTCGAAACACAATTTCCACCCGGTTGAGATCAAAATTAGGCGACGCTATAGTTGAACAAAATTTAGGTTTATCAATTAGGTTTCGAAATCACCAGACGGATTTTCAATCTCACCTCTATGTCAGAAGTTATGTACTGTACAACGATAGGGTATAAGTTCTGTCCCTGTTTGGGACTGCTATACGTCCTGTTAATCTAAAATATCGTTTAAATAGTAAACGACAGTGGAAAGGGATGAAATCACTTTCATTAGTTAGATAACTGTTTCATCTTCTCTATGATATAGAGTTCCACAATATAACATGTTCATACAGCAGGGGGTAAGCATTACAAAATGAGAATAAACAGCCAGTGCTGCTCTGGACTGCAGTCCAGAGCCGCACTCCGAACCAGTTTCCGTCATCTTTTTATCATAGGATCAGATTAACACTCTTATGGAGTTCTAGGTCGACGAGTCGTATTCGATTTGAGACCTTGAACGCAATATTCCAATTTATGATCATTTAACTCTGATTTTTACAAGTTTCAGACGCGGAAAATTTCAGTTTTAACGGGCTTCAATGGGATTGATCGATCACGTCAGTAACGACTGTATTTTTCTGCGAAATTATAACACGATGTTCATTACCATGCAGGCCAACCTATGTGATCAATTTCCGTCAGTTTAACGGGGGTTTTCCTCTCGGGTTTGGCATCGAACACTTACATATTATCGATTCACATGAAAGTATTTACGGAATTCATTGATATTAAGAATTTTAATAGGTAAACTTTAGCATGAAGTAAGTAGTACACTTGCCTAATGACGCGTTGACGATGCACGGCAGCGGCAACGGCAAGATCATGCCACGAACGGCGCGGCTAGGGTTCGCTGTCTCGGCTCGAGCTTGGGTTCTTGGCAGCGGCTTGGAGTGAGGAGTGTCGTGGAGGAGGTCAACGGCGGTGGCTTAGGCTGCAGCTCAGGCGATAGCAGCGAGGTGCCGGTGATGGTTGAAAGGTAGGGGTGCTGTCGAGGTGGGTTGATCTTGCGATGGTAGGATCTCGATTGTTGGGAGGTGGAGGTGGTGGCGACGCTTGAAGGCGAGGAGACGACGACGCAGTTAAGATGCTGGGGGTTGATGGAGCTCGGTGGTGGAGGAAAGAGGTGAGGGCGGTGTTGGGTATCGTCGTCGGAGTTGCTCAGGGGGAGGGCTCTGTTGGCGTCGAGGAGGGTTGAGGAGCTCGAGCGGCTGCAACGTCGAAGCTCAGGTGATGCAGAGGGAGATGCCAGTGGCGAGAGGGGACGGCGACGAGAAGGAGGGAAGAGGTTCGTCGGCGTGTCATCGTTGAAGGGAGCTCAGTGGGGTGCACGGAGGTGGTGGGTTGAGATGTCTTGGAGTTGTAGGGGGGTGTGAGGAGTGGCGATGAGAGGAGGCGAAGGAGGAGAGGCTGTTGGGGAGAGTGGTCGGCGAGCGGTGAAGGGTCGAGGAGGAGGCAGGGGTGCAGGGGAAAAGGTAGTGAGAATGAGGGGCTCGGTTTTGCATGGGGAGGAGAGGGAGACGAGGTCGAGAGGGGTGAGCGGGCGCGCGCGGGGTCGTGGTCGAGGAGCGAGGACATAGGCGACGAGGCGTGGGGCGTGGAGCGACGTAGGAGGAAGAAAGAGAAAAGAAGCTGGAGAAATTCTGAGGGAGTGGGGAAGTGGAATAGGCGGGTCGGGTAATAGGCACAGGGCCGGGTCGAACGAGGTAAGAGCATGGGCCATGGTTTGGGCCGAGGGTTTAGGGAAAATAGGATTTGTAAAGAAAATAGAAGTTGGCTGGGTAAGGGAAAGTTGGGCTGGGAATTTTTAGTTTAGGAAATAAATTCAGAATTAAAAAAATGTGTATCTAAATTCCTACAGACAAAAAGTAAATATGGAGAAAATAGAAAAACGTTCAAGAGGACTTGGAAAAATATTATGGAAATTTTATTGACGGAACCGGGAATTTACATCATACCCTCTATACAAAAATTTTGTCCTCGAAATTTAAAAAGAGACAACGAAACAGCATCACTAAACAAATAGATGTGGAAAACGTGCATGGATATCTTCCTCACGCTCCCAGGTAGATTCTTCAGGGGAACGACCGCCCCAAGACACTCGGACTAACGGAATGACTTTATTGTTCAGCACTTTCTCTCTGCGGTCGAGTATAGTGGTGGGCTGCTCCTCGTATGACAGGTCAGTGCCCAGAGCTAACTCCGAATGGTCCAGAACACGGCTGTCATCCCGAACGTAGCGCAGCAACTGTGATAAGTAGAAAGTATTGTGCACACCAGCCAGCGACGGAGGCAAGGCAAGTTGATAAGCCACATCTCCTACTCACAGCCAGCGACGGAGGCAAGGCAAGTTGATAAGCCACATCTGTTCCCCTCCGAAAGGCGACGCACAGGACCGCGATGTCCTGACGCTGAGGTTCGGGGCAGATGCTATTTGGTTTTATCCGTCTACCTCTCCGAAGATGCCAAGTTGATTTATGGCACCGTGTATCGGAGGTTTAGACGGATGCGGCCGATGTAGCAGACTTTGTCAGATTCCCCCTCGCTTGAGGGGTTTTTGATTGTGGGGACGCTCTTCCCTGCAGGCGCAAGCCCCTGCAGTTAATTACGCTATCGCATCGCGGTAACAACTTTCTCCTTCTCCAGAATTTCACTTCGTGTCGTGTGTGTTTGTTTTGTTTGTGGTTGCCCGTGGATTGTATACGGAGACTGAGTAATGCCGTCGCCCGTAGGACGTGGATTAGTCCAAATCCGTATTTACTTAGATTTGGGTTTGGTGCTTTTAGTTTAAGGATACGTTAGTCGCGTTGCGGCTAAGATCAACTTAAACGTTCGTTAAGGATACGTTAGTCCCGTTTGAGACTAAGATCAACTTAACGTGATCGTTTAGATCCGACAAAAGAGCGTTCGGGCCCTATTGTTCCAGTTTGGGAGATTCATAGTCCAATTTGGGACTAAAGTCTGTTTGGAGGATACGTTAGCCATTTTTGAGGCTAAGATCGACTCAAACGTTTGTTAAGGATACGTTAGTCCATTTTGGGACTAAGGTCAACTTAACGGGACCGTTTAGGTCCGACAAAAGAGCATTTGGGCTCTATTGTGCCAGTTTAGGGACGTGGTGGTCCGTATTCCAGTTTAGGGACGTGGTGGTCCAATATTAGTTTAGGGACGTTTCGGTCCGATATTAGTTTAAGGACGTTTCGGTCCCATATTAGTTTAAGGACGTTTCGGTCCACGAGTTTAAGGACCCCGCAGTCCGTATCGATGTATGGTCGTTGGGACCCGTCACCTCTTTGACGTCGTTGAGGAATTACAACGACGGATGTCAAAGGAGTTCGGAGATGTACCCTCGAACCGGATGTAAATTGATTTAGAAGAGCAATTTTGCTCAGTCAATTTAATTTAAGGACTTATGGCCAAAATTGAGCTAAGTCCAGTTGAAATGTTCAACATTTTATTTGCTTTTGCATTGCATTTCTTTTTTTTATTTTTATTTGGGCTTTACCCAGAAAGGATGCAGAGCATCAATTTGTTTTGGGCTCTGCCCTTTTAGGAATGATGCAAGACATCAATTTTATTTGGGCTCTGCCCTTGTATAAAGGATGCAAAGCATCAATTTATTTGGGCTCTGCCCATTTATTGCCTTGCAATTTATTTTGGCCTGTCAGGTCATTTTGATTTGGGCCTGGCCCTTTAGGAAATGCATTGCATTTGTCAAGCGCTTTGCGCCAATCAGAGAGCACAACAGTGCAGATTTATAAGTGCAAAGCACTATTAATTTGAGAATCTTTTAGATTCAAGAACCAATAGTTCATAAAAGAAGTGCAAAGCACTATTTGATTTCTTGATCTAATTTAGATCAAAGAAAAAAAACAAGTTTGTTTATTTCAAGAACCAAAGGTTCATAAAAGTGCAAAGCACTATCTTTTTTTTATTTCTCTTTTTCTTGTTTTAGAGAACCAGTGGTTCATAAGAAGTGCAAAGCACTATTAATTTAAGAACCCTTTTAGGTTCAAGAACCGATGGTTCATAAAACAAGTGTAAGGCACTATTGAATTTAGATTTAAAAAAAAATAACAAGTTTTTTTTCTTGTTATTCTTATCTCAGAGAACCAAAGGTTCATGAAAGTGCAAAGCACTATTAATTTAATAACCTTTTAGGTTCAAGAACCGATGGTTCATAAAACAAGTGCAAGGCACTATTTTATTTATTTATTTATTTATCGTTGAAGATCTATGATCTTGTTCATAAGAGAATTTTCTCTTCTTTAAAAGGTTTTTACCTTTTTTTTTATTCTTCAAGAGTTCTCTTCTCTTTTTTTTAGCAAGATCTTCCTCCTCTTTGAAATGAGGTCTAGGGTCCTTTTTATAGTGACCATAAATTAGTTAAAGTTTGTTAAAGAGATCATTTTCTAAGTGATTTGGGGAATTTTCCCCACCGTTGGATTTTTAATCCGAAGGGCTCTGTTTTACAGAAGAAATCTTATTGTTTTAACAAAAACAGAAAAGATTTCCTCAAATCTTTATTCTGTTTTTACGCAACTCCCCAGCGCCTGACACGTGTCGCGTAGTTGCGCGACATGTGTCGCGCAGTTAAAAAAAAATTTTAATTTTTTTTTAATTTTTTAATTTTTTTAATTTTTTATTTTTTAATTTTTTTAAAAAAAAACTGCGCAGCGCAGCAGTGCGCAACTTTTTTTTTTTTTTTTGGAAGAGTTTTGCTCTGATTGAGGTAAACAAATGCCCCCCCACCGTTGCGCTTACGTGGCCTCCTAACGTGAGCGCAGCGGTGGCAGACTCTGAACCGTCGCGCCATCCCTTGGTAGCTGAAAGGGCACTTGATGCCTATAAATAGGACCTTTGGTCCCTTATATGATTCTCATTTCTAGAACTCAGAGCCCTGCTCTTTATTTTCAAGAACTTTAAGAGTTAAATTCTTAAAACTTTTAGGTGAAAATTTTAATTTGGATTAAATTAAATTAAATTAATTTTCATTGATAGAGCCTTGCTCTCAATAGATCCCTGATCTAAAGGAAACCTATTTAGGGTTTCACTTAGCAGAGCTTTGCTCTACAGGTCTTAAAGGGATCTAAAGAGAACTAAAGGAGACCCTACTAGGGTTCCATAGAGCTCTGCTCTCTGAAAGATTTTCCCTAGATTTTCTTAATTCATTAATGGAGCTTTGCTCCTCCTAAATCATATAGAAGAACTCTTAAGAATTCTTCATGGATCTTGGAACTTAAAGATGGCATTTTATTTATCAGTGCATTATATCGTTTTGCTTAATCAGTCTTCCTGATAATTCTGTTGATTCTCTTTCACAGGAATAATGAACGCCCACATGTACGCTCTTAACGAGATCATCTCTCATGAGAACATCCGCCGACTTGGCCGCTCTCAAAATCAGGAGTTCACAAACGAGGAGTGTGCTGAAATAATGAGTCGCTTCGACGCATGCAATGGTCCACTGCTTCCCCGCCGTTCCTCTCTTCTTAAACTTATCGTGGGAGCTATCTGGGAAGCGCTTCCCCTATTCTGTTCCGGTGTGCCGCTTAAGGCGTTGGATGCCGCTGAGGACAAGGTGCACTCTGTGTACCTATTGAAATTTATCTCGAAGAGACGGCGAGACAGTCTTATCGACCTCTTGCACAAGGTCTTTCAACAGTCTGCCATACTCGCTGCTTATCGGAGGGTGGAAGACATCGGAAGGGACCTTGACGCTTGTGCTCACGAAAGGAAGCACACTAGGATGGTCTGCGGGGCTTGGAAAGTCATAGATAGAATCGCTTTTGAATTCCTCGATCCATGCCCTGGATCTGAGTTTATTCCATTGTAACTTTCGTTTATTGTTTTTATGACTGTAAGAACTTCGGGCAATATTAATGGAATTTTTTTTTTTATCCCAGCTTGTCTTTATTATATGTCTTTGTCCTGAGTCTTTTTGCCCATGCATGAATGAATACGTCTTGGACGCTTGATCAAACGTAAATCGGGTGCTCTTTCTGTTGCTTTTCCTCTTCCTCAGCATGTCGTCACAATTAGCAGGTAATAGAGTAAGCTTCTTGATTTCTTTATGAGATAGCGAGGGCTTAGGCCGCAGGTTCAGATCTGCTGTCTAAGACTTTTCAACTCTATAAGCCGTGAGGGTCTCATAGAGACTTTTCTCCCTACGGATCGAGAGGATCTCGTAGGCGGGTTTTTCTCCTTAAGAATCGTGAGGATTCCTAAGTGTGGTTTTCTCTTGTAAGTCGTAAGGATCCTGCAAGAGAATTTTTCCCTCTTACGAGTCGAGAGGACTTGTAAGCAGTTGTTTCCCTCCTTGTCGAAGTTCGACGTTGGAGAGTGAGACCCGTGGATGGTATGCAAGAGACCGTTTTGGGCCAACTTACGGGGTCCCAATGCTTAGGAAACAGGCTTCTTTTATGCCCACTGCCTAAGGCTTCATCTCACGAGTCGAGCCGCCTCGATAATTTTTCACAAGTCGAGACGAATCGAACGTTTCTCGCAAGAACATCTTAACGTCGCATTTAACCTCTGCTCTTTACGACAGAAGCCCGTTAAGGTTGGTGGTACTTAGGGTTTTGGCCATCGTACCGTCGCATAAGCTGATATAGTCCTCGATAGGCAATCGTGCTGTTCGAGTAGCCCTGCGACTGCCGTGTCTCTGATCCCTTCGGGGGCTGGACAAGACGTCTTCAAGCAATCCTCCTTGGCAGTTTGACCGTCGGAAGAGCAAGCGCTAGGAATTTGCCATGCCGCTTTTTACTTGAGGTTGGGCTCATTTTGGAGAGCCCCGATGAGTCATAACCACTCCGCACTGGTGTGGGATGATCTCCGATAGTCTTTCGGGCTTTATATGAGTTGCCGTTAAGACCCTGAAGCTAGGAATTTGGCCTTTGCTTCGTTTGCTGGCATTGCGTCTGCTGTATCGAGACGAATGTTGCGGTGGGAACTAGGGATTTTGCCGTGGCTCCGTTCGTTTGATGACGTTGCGTCTGCTGTGTCGAGACGAACGTTGGGGTGACATCTCGTCTGCTGTATCGAGACGGACGTCGAGGTTGTCTCTAGGTTGCTGGTGAACCGCCGAGGTTTGGAACTAGGGATTTTGCTGTGGCTCCATTCGTTTAATGACGTTGCGTCTGCTGTGTCGAGACGAACATTGGGGTGACATCTCGTCTCCTGTATCGAGATGGACGTTGAGGTTGTCTCTAGGTTGCTGGTGAACCGTCGAGGTTTGGAACTAGGGATTTTGCCGTGGCTCCTTTCGTTTAATAACGTTGCGTATGCTGTGTCGAGACGAACGTTGGGGTGACACCTCGTCTGCTGTATTGAGACGGACGTCGAGGTGGTGACCATTCTGTGCTGGTGCGAGATGATCTCCGATTGTCTTTCCGGTTTTATGTGAGTTACCGTAAAGACGTTGAAGCTAGGAATGTGGCCTTCGCTTCGTTTGCTTTGTCATGTCTGAATCCCTGCTGGAGGAAGAACGCTGGGGCGACAACTCGTCTGCTGTATCGAAACGAACGTCAAGGTGGTGACCACTCTGTGCTGGTGCGAGATGATCTCCGATTGTCTTTCCGGTTTTATGTGAGTTACCGTAAAGACGTTGAAGCTAGGAATTTGGCCTTCGCTTCGTTTGCTTTGGCGCGTCCGAATCCTGTTGGGGGAAGAACGCTGGGGTTGACATTTCGTCTGCTGTATCGAGACGAACGTCAAGGTGGTGACCACTCTGTGCTGATGCGAGATGATCTCCGATTGTCTTTCCGGTTTTATGTGAGTTACCGTAAAGACGTTGAAGCTAGGAATGTGGCCTTCGCTTCGTTTGCTTACACTGCGTCTGGTGTATTGAGACGCATGCTGAGGTGGAGTTGGGATTTTGCCATCACTCCGCTTTGTTTCGACCATGGGGTCTTTTGTTAACTTTGCATGTACACCCCGCTGGGCTGCGAAGGAACGTCGTTGTTGACATTGCGTCTGTTGTAACGAGACGAATGCTAAGGTGGAGTTGGGATTTTGCCGTTACTCCGCTTTGTTTCGACCGTGAGGTCTTTTGTTGACGTTGCATCTGCCTCCAGCTGGACTGCGGAGGAACGCTGTTGTTGACATTGCGTCTACTGTATCGAGACGAATGCTGAGGTGAAGCTGGGATTTTGCCATCGCTCCGCTTGATGGTGTAACATCTGTGTCCTGTTGGAATGAGGAAGCACACCGTTGTTGGTCTCCAGGCTGTAGACGTGGCCATTGAGATTTGGAACTAGGGACTTTGTCATGGTTCCGTTTCGTTGCGATTCTGAGGTCAGTTGTTGACGTCATGTCTGCATCTAGTTGGAGTGAGGAGAAACGCCGTTGGTGATCTTTAAGTTGTCGATATTAACGTCGAGACCCTGAAGTTAGGGACCTTCCTTTGCTTCATTTGTTGACATCGTGTCTGTAATATTGCGACAAATGTCGAGATGGTCTCTAGGTTATCTATGAACCGTCGAGATTTGGCTTCGCTTTCTGGTGGAGCCTGTTGGGAAGGTATTGTTCCCTTTTTATCTGTGCCCCTGGATTGTATACAGGGACCCATGTGATTTCACCTGTAGGGCAAAAAGTTTCATTCTTTCATTTTTTTTTATTCTTTCCGCGATGCTCTATCATTTCAGCTTTTATATCGCGAAGGTCGCGATTGCCCAATCATTTCGGCTATTTTTCGCGGTGCCCAATCATTTCGGCTATTTACTTTTTACTCGTGCATACATTTTTACTTGCTGATTTTGTTTGCAAGTTGCCCCATCATTTCGGCTATTTCGTATGCATTTTTTTTTTTTTATGAGTAGGGGATTTGGGATCTGATACCAATCTTGGCATCAGTATCGCTGCGACTGGGATATTGCCAGGAGCGAATCATCATTTGCCGTGAAAGGACTTGGAATTTGATACCGGTTTAGGCATCAGCATCGCTGCAACTGGGATATTGCCAGGAGCGAATCATCATTTGCCATGAAAGGACTTGGAATTTGATACCCCTCTGTCGATCCCGAACAAAGGTGGCTTAGTAAACAGGATTAAGAGTCCTGTCGGCTAAGGCTTTTGACTTCATGAGCCGTAAGGGTCTCACAAAGGTATTTCTCCCTACAAGTCGTGAGGATCTTGTAGGTGTGTTTTCGCCTTAGGGATCGTGAGGATTCCTAAGTGTATGTTCCCCTGTAAGTCGTAAGGATCTTACAAAAGGGTTTTCTCCTTATAAGTCGAGAGGACTTACAAGTGTTGTTTGCTGTACAAGCATATCCCTAGTCACGGATGGGACTTTGTTAGGGAAATATTTATGCGTGCCCGTGGATTGTATACAAGAGTCAATATTGGACTACTTGTAGGGCAATGTCGAAAGTTGTGGGGGTTGCTTAAGCACAGGTTTAGGCCTCTGTAATTTAAGACTTTCAAATCTTACGAGCCGTGAGGGTCCCATAAGAGAGTTCTCCTTACGAGTCGTGAGGATCCCGCAAGTGTATTTTCTCCTTCGGAATCGTGGGGATCCCTAAGTGTGTTGTTCCTTTGTGAGTCGTAAGGATCTCACGCAGGTGGTTTCTCCTTACAGGGTCGAGAGGACCCTATAAGTGTTTCTTAACGAGGTTGCGCCCTTTCAGGTTTTCACAAACACTCGCCAGTACCCTGCTGTTTTTACTCACGGAGCCCTTTCGGGTTTTCATCCGTGCCCGTTTTGCTTATGGACATACCGTTTTTTTTTTGTTTTTTTTTTTTTTTTACAAGGTCGCGCCCTTTCGGGTTTTCACGAACACTCGCCGGTAGCCCTGCTGTTTTTACTCACGGAGCCCTTTCGGGTTTTCATCCGTGCCCTTTTTGCTTATGTACATACCGTTTTTTTTTTATTATTATTTTATTTTATTTTATTTTTTTTTTCGATATATTTTTTTTTATCTCGTCAGCCTAAGAATGCTGCGGTAGTAGTTTAAAGACATTTCGGTCATTTGCAAGTTTTAGGACATTGCGGTCCATCATTAGTTTAAGGACATCTCGGTCCGTTGTTAGTTTAAGGACGTTTCGGTCCGTTATCCAGTTTTAGGACGTAGTGGTCCGTGGGGCTTTTTCTATGAATGAGCAGGATGCCCCCGGCGAGTCCATATTTTTCGGAGCATGCGGTTGTGGCGGGTTCACCTTCCAAATTTCGGACAACGCGAACTTGCCCTGTTGGTATTGGTCTTCAACCCAGTTCTTGAAGACATAGCAATCCTCGATCAGATGACCTACCGTTTGGTGGTAAGGGCAATAATTAGGATTATTAATATCGCCTGACCGCAACGGACGTTTTGGACTCGGCAGATTGATGAGTCTGTCACACACTGCCAACTCGAACAGTCCCCTTGTTTTATCTTGCGGAAACGAGTAAGGACGTTTCAACTTTTCTTGGAGGGATTGCCGCTTGTTGCTTTGGTGAGCAACCGGTCTAGGGTCACCTGATTGTTGTTGAGCGCTGGCGACGAGGGCCTTTTTTCCTTTTCTTTTATCCCTTTTGTTCGATCCTTTGTTTACGGGGCCGAGATTTTTTCCGAGTAGCATGCGATTGCACGGCTGAACGTTCTCGCGGCTTCTCAATTCCTTTATTTTTGAAATAGATTCCCCGAGGGAAGAGTTGGGGGTAGCTTCTTCGTCAGAGTCGCTTCCAAAGGTGATAATTTGTGATCCCTTGAAGTCGGCTATATGACAATCGGCGGTGGCTCTTTTGCGCTCATCTATCGCATTTTTCCGATGTCCACAAGCTTCACACTTTGTCCTGTCGAAGTGTCTCTTTTGAGCAACATACCCTTGCCACCAACAGTTAAAGGATTCGCAGTCTTCGGTAGGATGTATGATCTTCTGATGATATAAACAGAAGTTAGGGTGCATCTCTATCTCAGAGAAAGGATTTTCTTCGGAGGGCGGTAGCTTCATTCCTACTGATAGAGCTTTGGCGAACCGTTTCCTCGTCTTGAATTTGTTTTTACCCGCAGTGTATGGTTTTTGATTTGACGGGAATACCTTGGTTCTTTCCAGTATGGCCATTTCATGCTCTTGATTGGCTTTTGCTTTCAGACGAATTTCATTTAGGAAGGCATCGATCAACTTGTCTGACGGCCGCGGAATTTCTGTTTCAGGGTTCGCCGTTGATTTCTCAGCGCAAGGATCCTCCTCATCATCCGTCAGTGAATGAGAAATCACATGACAAGTCGCTACGTAGTCTTCGGATTCATCCGATAAGTTTTCTCCATCGTTTTCATCCTCGACGAAAGAACAAGTTGCCCCTGACGTGTCCGTCTTCTTTGGAGAGTGCGGCTGTGGGGGGTTTACCTTCCAGCTTTCAGACAGCGTGAACTTGCCTTGCAGGTATTGATCCTCGATCCATCCCTTAAAGGCGAAACAATCCTCAATCGGGTGACTTACCGTTTGGTGGTAAGGGCAATAATTGGGATTATTAAGATCGCCTGGCTGCGACAGACGCTTTGGACTCGGCAGATTGATGAGTCTGTTACGCACTGCCAGCTCAAACAGTCTTCTCGTTTTATTCTGAGGAAACGAGTAAGGACGTCCTAGCCTCTCTTCGAGGGATGGGCATGGACGCACGTTGTTTTGGCGAGCGACCGGCTTTGAGTTGCTCGACTGTTGCTGAGCGTTGGCGACGATGATCGCTTTTCCTTTCTCATTTCGGGGATCGGGTCTTGGAGGAGACGGTCTATGGCCCATCTGGTCCATTTGGGCTAATTTGTCGATCAAGGCCTGGAAGGTGGTCGGCCTGAAGAACATCATGAATTGCGAGATGGTCGCTTGCGGATCGAGAGTGCCCACAAACATGCCTACCGCAGGTGCCTCTTCTATGCGTTGTTCGCATTTCGACCATAGGTTCCGCCATCGTGTTGCGTATTGGACCCACGTTTCGCTTGGCCTTATCCTGGCATTTATTAGTGCTGTTATCGGGGTGCGTTCACTAGCACTCGCGAATCTTTGTGTAAACAGCAGTTCCATCTCTGCAAATGTTTTGACAGAGTCGTTAGGTAGCTCCGAATACCATTCAAAAGCTGTTTCTGCTAAGCTGCCGACGAATTGACGTAGCAACAATTTGTCATCGCCTCCAGTATTGCCGCATAAGGCCCTGAATTAAGCGACATGCTGATGCGGATTCCCTGTCCCTTTATATACGTGGAATTTAGGGATCGTATATCCTGGCGGGTAACTGATTTGGTCATACCAGCTCGGATACGGTCGTCCGGTTGTAACAATTTGCCCAGCCGCTTCATTCGCCTGATGAATCCGGATCTGCTGAGCTATATATTCGTCTAGGTCAACTTTGGAGATTGCCTCCTCCTTGGCTGTTGACGGAGCCGGCGGAGGATTTGACGTTTCTCCCCTGTCGTCTTCAAGGATGACTGGAGGATTTTCAGCAGGAGGGTCCGGCTGTAACATCATCCCTACCATATCTTGGAAGAGGAGCGCCATCTGTTTTATGTTAGCCGCTTGCTCTGCAGCTTCTTTGTCCCTCTTTTCGAGGACTCTGCGTAAAAATTCAGCGTCGGTTTCTTGTTCTTGACGCTCATCCGAAGACATTTCAGAGCTTTCTTTTGGCTCAGTGAGTGCAGCCATTATAGTCATCATTTCCTGAAGCTTTTGTTGTTGCTCCTGGGCTTTCGTCACGGATCGGGTGAGCGGTCGGTGGCCCGTAGAAGTGCGGCTTTCCTCTTTTCCAGAAGCCATATAAACAGTGTGCACCACCATGCCCCCAGACTTGGGGCGTTTGTGTTCAGCGCTTTTATGCTTCGCCATGTTCACAGGGGCTTTTTGTGGCCTCCTTTTTTGAGTGATTGGAGTTAAGGGAGCCGTTGTAGTGGGCACCCAAGTAGCTTTTGCTTTTTGTGGTTTGACAGAGTAATCCTTCCCCTGCCGAACCTTCATCTGTTTCTATCGTCGGAGGCAGTCTTGATCGATCACCGACTCTTGGACCTGTCGCCAGACTTTGTAAATTTTAGAGGACAGCCGTTGAGGGGGCTGCTCTAGCTTCTTCTCTGGAGTATTCTCCACAGGTGAAGGAGTTCGTTTCAACATCGCAGTAGGAGAGTTTCTGCGCACCTTGTTGAGCAGTTCAAAGCTGTTCTTGGTTGGAACAGCAGCATCGATCCTCACCATCGGAGCTGACGGAGTTATCCCAGAGGGGGAGTTGCCCCCAGCCTTCTTTACTTGACGCCAGTGGCGACGTTGAGCGTGTCGTGCTGATGGAGTTGTTTCAGCTATAGGGGTGACCTTCTCATGCCCCCTGTGTTGGTCAGAATATACTGGTACCAGCTTTTTAAAGATCGACGTCCGTTGAACGGGGACGGCCAACTTGTCAGAAGCGGACTTCTGAACATGGGAAGCAACCTTGGTGATTTTGCCAGGAACGGGAGTTGGAATGGCTATCCGCTTCGGGATAACGCCTTCTGGTATGGCAGGCTTCTTCATGGGCCTGATGGAGCTCTGGCCTAATCCATTAAACCCTGAAGCAGTGGAGTTGGGCGGCCTGTTGAGTGGGGTCGCGGCAGTGGTAAGTCGATCAAAGACCGGCTTCTTTGGAGCTTCTTGCGATGTCATTGGGGCATTGAAGCTCATCGGTGGGAGCATGGTCCCGAAGAATAATCCAGTGGTGGCCTGAGTTACCTGCTCCACCGGCATTTTGAAAAGGGAGGCCGCTTGGGGCCCATAAGTCACTCCTCCAGCAATGACGGAGCGAGAGTTATCGCTGCGGGCGGTGCAGTTCGAAGCCATCGATTTTCTGTTTTCTGCATAAAGCAAGACACCAAATCTTAGTACCTTGAATCCATAGGCAATCACAGCAAACCGCGATTTGTTCGCGAACACGACACACGAAGTGTGGAGTGGAAAGAGGAAGAGGTCCCACCGGGCGTGCCAGAATCTGTTCCCCTCCGAAAGGCGGCGCACAGGACCGCGATGTCCTGACGCTGAGGTTCGGGGCAGATGCTATTTGGTTTTATCCGTCTACCTCTCCGAAGATGCCAAGTTGATTTATGGCACCGTGTATCGGAGGTTTAGACGGATGCGGCCGATGTAGCAGACTTTGTCAGATTCCCCCTCGCTTGAGGGGTTTTTGATTGTGGGGACGCTCTTCCCTGCAGGCGCAAGCCCCTGCAGTTAATTACGCTACCGCATCGCGGTAACAACTTTCTCCTTCTCCAGAATTTCACTTCGTGTCGTGTGTGTTTGTTTTGTTTGTGGTTGCCCGTGGATTGTATACGGAGACTGAGTAATGCCGTCGCCCGTAGGACGTGGATTAGTCCAAATCCGTATTTACTTAGATTTGGGTTTGGTGCTTTTAGTTTAAGAATACGTTAGTCGCGTTGCGGCTAAGATCAACTTAAACGTTCGTTAAGGATACGTTAGTCCCGTTTGAGACTAAGATCAACTTAACGTGATCGTTTAGATCCGACAAAAGAGCGTTCGGGCCCTATTGTTCCAGTTTGGGAGATTCATAGTCCAATTTGGGACTAAAGTCTGTTTGGAGGATACGTTAGCCATTTTTGAGGCTAAGATCGACTCAAACGTTTGTTAAGAATACGTTAGTCCATTTTGGGACTAAGGTCAACTTAACGGGACCGTTTAGGTCCGACAAAAGAGCATTTGGGCTCTATTGTGCCAGTTAGGGACGTGGTGGTCCGTATTCCAGTTTAGGGACGTGGTGGTCCAATATTAGTTTAGGGACGTTTCGGTCCGATATTAGTTTAAGGACGTTTCGGTCCACGAGTTTAAGGACCCCGCAGTCCGTATCGATGTATGGTCGTTGGGACCCGTCATCTCTTTGACGTCGTTGAGGAATTACAACGACGGATGTCAAAGGAGTTCGGAGATGTACTCTCGAACCGGATGTAAATTGATTTAGAAGAGCAATTTTGCTCAGTCAATTTAATTTAAGGACTTATGGCCAAAATTGGGCTAAGTCCAGTTGAAATGTTCAACATTTTATTTGCTTTTGCATTGCATTTCTTTTTTTTATTTTTATTTGGGCTTTACCCAGAAAGGATGCAGAGCATCAATTTGTTTTGGGCTCTGCCCTTTTAGGAATGATGCAAGGCATCAATTTTATTTGGGCTCTGCCCTTGTATAAAGGATGCAAAGCATCAATTTATTTGGGCTCTGCCCATTTATTGCCTTGCAATTTATTTTGGCCTGTCAGGTCATTTTGATTTGGGCCTGACCCTTTAGGAAATGCATTGCATTTGTCAAGCGCTTTGCGCCAATCAGAGAGCACAACAGTGCAGATTTATAAGTGCAAAGCACTATTAATTTGAGAATCTTTTAGATTCAAGAACCAATGGTTCATAAAAGAAGTGCAAAGCACTATTTGATTTCTTGATCTAATTTAGATCAAAGAAAAAAAACAAGTTTGTTTATTTCAAGAACCAAAGGTTCATAAAAGTGCAAAGCACTATCTTTTTTTTATTTCTCTTTTTCTTGTTTTAGAGAACCAGTGGTTCATAAGAAGTGCAAAGCACTATTAATTTAAGAACCCTTTTAGGTTCAAGAACCGATGGTTCATAAAACAAGTGCAAGACACTATTGAATTTAGATTTAAAAAAAAATAACAAGTTTTTTTTCTTGTTATTCTTATCTCAGAGAACCAAAGGTTCATGAAAGTGCAAAGCACTATTAATTTAATAACCTTTTAGGTTCAAGAACCGATGGTTCATAAAACAAGTGCAAGACACTATTTTATTTATTTATTTATTTATCGTTGAAGATCTATGATCTTGTTCATAAGAGAATTTTCTCTTCTTTAAAAGGTTTTTACATTTTTTTTTTATTCTTCAAGAGTTCTCTTCTCTCTTTTTTTAGCAAGATCTTCCTCCTCTTTGAAATGAGGTCTAGGGTCCTTTTTATAGTGCCCATAAATTAGTTAAAGTTTGTTAAAGAGATCATTCTCTAAGTGATTTGGGGAATTTTCCCCACCGTTGGATCTTTAATCCGAAGGGCTCTGTTTTACAGAAGAAATCTTATTGTTTTAACAAAAACAGAAAAGATTTCCTCAAATCTTTATTCTGTTTTTACGCAACTCCCCAGCGTCTGACACGTGTCGCGTAGTTGCGCGACATGTGTCGCGCAGTTAAAAAAAAATTTAATTTTTTTTTAATTTTTTAATTTTTTTAATTTTTTATTTTTTAAATTTTTTTTTAAAAAAAACTGCGCAGCGCGCAGCAGGACGCAACTTTTTATTTTTATTTTTATTTTTATTTTTATTTTTATTTTTATTTTTTTATTTTTTGGAAGAGCTTTGCTCTGATTGAGATAAACAGCCCCGCTTCCCAAAATACAGAAAACGAGAGATGACTAGGCCAGCCATGCTCCTACGGTCAAGGAATAATCCCGCCGTAGTCACACTTCGGCTTCTAGCATTACATGGTAATCAGTAAACACTGCACAGAAGTAAAGGAAATACGTCACTAATTATTATATCAGCTTTCATTGTTCACAATTTACAACAAAACAAGAAAAAGAACTACTAACCGAGTGCGAATACAAGGTTTCTTTAGGAAAAGCAGTAAAGGTAAAGGAGGTACTCCCGTCTAAATCTCCGCAAGCTCGATGGGCAGGTCTAACTCCTGTACTGGTCCTTCCTCAAGGTCTGAGCATGCATACTCAGGTCGTCAGAGCGACATAATAGCAATTTTATAATAACAACAAAAGACAAGAAAATGAAGGTAATGATAGTGGAGATAAAATGCAGGTAACCAATATATCACTAACTGATGCACTGTATGATTTGTGTCCCTATCGGTCTCTAAGTCATTTTTGAAATCGAGTTGTATAAAGGAGGATCATGTTTAACGAGGTCTCGTACATACCCAAGACTACGGCCCGCTATCGCCCGGGACATAACCCTGTCAACAAGACCGCTAGGCCCAACCTAATATATATAAGAATCGCTGTTCGAATGATCATCCTATAAATCACTATCCTCGCTAAATACAATTCCCTTTCCACTTCGATTTCCCCCTTTTTACCCAGGTTTACACTATTTATGAGTATGGTCTAATCGTGTACAAGTACGCCCCAATAACATGGTTTTAGTCACTGTTCACTGTCACGAATCATTCACTTTTCACTGGCATACTTGTCACTCCTAAATCGATACCATTCACGCACGACAATGCACTATGCACTAAATAATAACGCGCACTATCACTAGAAGTATGGCAGTCGGGTAAGATATATGCATTTATGCAGTTAAACAGATTATGTATAATACGAGCTATCATGCATCTTATGAACTTATAAAAATTGCCTTAAATCATACATTCAAAATTCAGCAAAACGATACAAAAGCGGTAGCAATTAAACTCAGTCATCAGTTCAAAAAAATTAATTTTAGGACAATCGGATTTTGTATTTTCAAGTTACAGCCGTTTCATTCTAAGTGTTCGCTGCTGGAAATTCAGTTCCTGAACTGAATGTCCATTTCGCAACACAATTTTCACCTAGTTGGGATAAAAAATAGGCGACGCTATAGTTGAATAAAATTTATGTTTATCAATTAGGTTTCCAACGCACTAGACAGATTTTCAATCTCACCTCTACGTCAGAAGTTATGTACTGTACAACGATGGGGTATAAGTTCTGTCCCTGTTTGGGACTGCTATACGTCCTGTTAATCTAAAATACCGTTTAAATAGTAAACGACAGTGGAAAGGGATGAAATCACTTTCTTTAGTTATCTAACTGTTTCATCTTCGCTATGATATAGAGTTCCGCAATATAATATGTTCATACAGTAGGGGGTAAGCATTACAAAATGAGAATCAACAGCTAGTGCTGCTCTGGACTACAGTCCAGAGCCGCACTCCGAACTTGTTTCCGTCATCTTTTTATCATAGGATGAGATTAACACTCTTATGGGGTTCTAGGTAGTCGAGTCGGATTCGATTTGAGCCCTTGAAAGCAACATTCCAATTTATGATCAATTAACTGTGATTTTTACAAGTTTCAGACGCGGAAAATTTTAGTTTTAACGGGCTTAAATGGGATCGATCGATCACGTCAGTAACGACTGTATTTTTCAGCCAAGTTATAACACGATGTTCATTACAATGCGGGCCAACCTATGTGATCAATTTCCTTCAGTTTAACGGGGTTTTTCCCCTCGGGTTTGGCATCGAACACTTACATATTATCGATTCACACGAAAGTATTTACGGAATTCATTGATATTAGGAATTTTAATAGGGAAACTTTAGCATGAAGCAAGTAGTACACTTTCCTGATGACGCGTTGACGACGCACTGCAGCGGCAACGGCAAGATCGCGCCACGAACGACGCGGCTAGGGTTCGCTGTCTCGGCTCGAGCCTGGATTCTTGGCAGCGGCTTGGAGTGAGGAGTGTCGTGGAGGAGGTCAACGGCGGTGGCTCAGGCTGCAGCTCAGGCGATAGCAGCGAGGTGCCGATGAGGGTTGCAAGGTGGGGGTGCTGTCGAGGTGGGTTGATCTTGCGATGGTAGGATCTCGATTGTTGGGAGGTGGAGGTGGTGGCGACGCTCGAAGGCAAGGAGATGACGACGCAGTTGAGATGCTGGGGGTTGATGGAGCTCGGTGGTGGAGGAAAGAGGTGAGGGCGGTGTTGGGTATCGTCGTCGGAGTTGCTTACGGGGAGGGCTCTGTTAGCGTCGAGGAGGGTTGAGGAGCTCGAGCGGCTGCAACGTCGAAGCTCAGGCGATGCAGAGGGAGATGCCTGCGGCGAGAGGGGACGGCGACGAGGAGGAGGGAAGAGGTTCGTCGGCGTGTCGTCGTTGAGGGGAGCTCAGCGGGATGCACGGAGGTGGTGGGTTGAGGTGTCTTGGAGTTGTAGGGGGGTGTGAGGAGTGGCGATGAGAGGAGGCGAAGGAGGAGAGGCTGTTGGGGAGAGTGGTCGGCGAGCGGTGAAGGGTCGAGAAGGAGGCATGGGTGCAGGGGAAAAGGTTGTGAGAATGAGGGGCTCGGTTTTGCATGGGGAGGAGAGGGAGACGAGGTCGAGAGGAGTGAGTGGGCGTGCGCGAGGTCGTGGTCGAGGAGCGGGGACATGGGGCGACGAGGCGCGGGGCGTGGAGCGACGTGGGAGGAAGAAAGAGAAAAGAAGCGGGAGAAATTCTGAGGGAGTGGGGAAGAGGAAGAGGCGGGTCGGGTAATGGGCACAGGGCCGGGTCGGACGAGGTAAGAGCATGGGCCTGGGTTTGAGCCGAGGGTTTAGGGAAAATAGGATTTGTAAAGAAAATAGAAATGGGCTGGGTAAGGGAAAGTTAGGCCGGGAATTTTTAGTTTAGGAAATAAATTCAGAATTAAAAAAATGTGTATCTAAATTCCTACAGACAAAAAGTAAATATAGAGAAAGTAGAAAAACGTTCAAGAGGACTTGGAAAAATATTATGGAAAAAATTATAGAAATTTTATTGACGGAACCGGAAATTTACAGATCATCTTCGGTGAAGGAGGACGGCTTGCAAACGCGATCTGAAGCTCTTAAAGAAAGTTTGAGAATATGAGTATTGCTAACATAGTAGATTAGCATAGCTCACTAGTTTTTGTTAGTAAGTTCTAGCAATTTAGTTTGATTCATGATTTTGTAAGATTAGCAAATTAGAAAAAATTTAAAATCTATGTTACTATCTTCTAAAATTTTCTTTCCAGTGTGCATAAGTTCCTAACAGTTATTTCATTTCTTGATCAATAATATGTTGAAAACGAGTAAAATGATACATATAGAATGATACAGTTATTTCATTTCTTGATCAATAATATGTTGAAAATAGGTTTTGATTTAATAATTTATATATATGTGTGTGTGTTCTAGTATTATTGTTCACTATTCATTTTTCTTTTTTGCCTATTCGTATTTTTATACGGATACACGTATATGCATTTCAATACGTATACCGGGTTGTATCCCGTTTTTCGGAATATCTTCTAGAAGATGGGCATCTCATTATATGATTTTCTTTTTAGAAAATCATTAGCAAACGAGGCGGAGGAGGAGATGACATTGAATATGGTTGAAGACATATAGAGAGGTATGTGATTCATTTGTTTATTAACAAAATGGTATGATATTTTATTTGGATGGTTAGAAAAAATTATGAAGCCATTATTTTTCCGGTATTCATTCGTTCTCTCAGTTTTGCAACCATGACTTGGTTCGTTTTGGTTATGGCTGTCTCTTCTTCTCCATCTCCTCCTCCTTCTTTGCTTGCTCATCTAAGCTTTAGATTTGAGAGAAAATTATAGTGGAATATTCCTACATCCCACTCTCCATTCCTAACGAGTTTAGAGAGTCGGTTGCTTCACTAGTTGAAACTGGTGCTTGGATTGGTTCTTTCGGATGGATCATTTTCGGCGAATGAGGACCGGCTTGCAAGCGCGATCTGAAGCTCTTGAAGAAAGTTTGAGGATACGAGTATTGCTAACATAATAGATTAGTATAGCTCACTAGTTTTTGTTAGCAAGTTCTAGCAGTTTAGTTTGATTCATAGTTTTGGAACTTTAGCAAACTAGAAAAATCTTCAAATCTATATTGCCATCTTCTAAAATTTGCTTGCTAGTGTGCATAAGTTTCTAACATTTATTTCATTTCTTGTTTGATAATATGTTGAAAACGAGTAGAATGATGAATATATAATGTTCTTGTCATAAGAGAGGAAACAGAGACTGCAGAGACACTATATGCCCAAATTGCAGTGGTCTCTCAATGGACCAGTGGTGCCGTTGGCTATTTTGCAATTGCGCCCATTTGACCCCGATGGCCCACATAGTCCATTTTCTCTAGGAATAATATATGTAAATGCTAATGAATTAAATAAAAGTCCCGCTTGTGATTCTTGTGGTTTGAGGGCTTTGACCTTTGGGAGTGCTGGTCAAATGGTCAACAAAACGTGTGGTGGGCCATCCAAGATTCTGTACATGTTCATTATTTTTACTATAATTTGACCAGTAATTGACTTTTTATTTATTTTATGATAGCAACCTATGAACCAATAATTGATCGATATAGTTATACAGCTAATAACTTGTCCGCTACAACAGAATAATAAGATTTAAATGTGATGGGTCAATAATTTTTTCTTGTTTTAGGTTTGGAATATATATCTTGTTTCACAAATCCTCATGATAAAAAATACAAATTCACGAGTTTCATTTGATTTCATACTCTTTATCCATTAATCCAGTTATGGAAACTCTTCTATTATCAAGTAAACTTTAGGTATCCATTACTTCAATTATAAAATAAGAGACATGAACTTGAGGGGGAAAATCAATACTAATAGACGAAACATTTATAATCTCCAACTTGTCAATGAAATCTAAACTCTATCGTCAAATAATCATTATATCAATAACTATACTTCAAGGTTATTTCATTACTTCAAGGTTATTTCATCTCTATCTCAATCTCTATCTTTATCATTGTAGGACAAATGGAAAAGGGTTATTTAATTTTGAAGTTGATTGACGACGAGGTTTCTTATTTTTTCTGAGAAATCAAACAAAAAAAACATTATTGTTTTATTAAGTTCAATTGTTGTTTGTACGAGTCGATCAAACTAATGATTTCACATAGTATTGATAGTTCATAGGGTTTTATAAGATTTTCAAAGTTCAATGGTGTTATCTCTAAAGGTGGATGATGTTTAGTAAAACTCATTCTAATTCTTTTTTTATATACACACATGGCTAAAACGCTATGATAAATAAATAAAACGGAAGGAATTATGCAAATCATAAATAAAGCCGGATGCACGCATGTAGGGCTGGCAGGAAAGCGTGAATGTATAGAAGAAACAAAGTTGACAAATGCATGCATGTTAAAAAGAATGGGCGCGCACGTGCAAGTTGGCATTGCATGAAATTTCAATCACATAAAGTTTTGAATATTAAGTTGAGAGGAGTCAAAGAAAGAGGTCTATGATGCAAATGGGCCACTTAATTATTAATAATTCCAAGATATGTTATTACCTTACGTAAGCTGTGCCATGCACTTAGTTTTGAAGTTTCAAATCATTGAGCTACTCTAAGTCCGGCTTATTATTATTATTATTATTATATATATATATATATATATATATATATATATATCAACTTTGGTTGACTTGGTCAATTTATTTTTCACCTTTGGTGGCTAATATATGCATCTATGAGCTAGCTTGGTAAATTTTTGGGAAAGTTGTTGATGATGCGCGTAAGCGGGAATTTTCCGGATCACGACACGTAGCGGATGACGTGTCGTCCACATAAGTCTGAGCTACCTATAGCTGAGAATCCTCAGCTCACTTGTTCGTCTTCGAGCTATCTTATATTTGAGATTCCTCAGCACCTATGTTCGGCCAAGAGCACGAAACCCGAACGTCCCGTAACGGTTCCGTGTATCTCGCCACAACGAGATTGTCACGCCCCGCTTCCCAGTATACGGCGAAGGAGACGCGACGAGGCCCGCTACGTATATACTCAGAAGTACATACGCTAAGCGTAACTAAGCAATATAAATACACAAGAGACAAGAGTATAAAAGAACAGCAACTTTTATTAATAACATTCTTTATACAATGCATGAAATGAAAATACATCTGAAATGAAAAAGCAATGCCTAAACAGTGGCATAACAATAAAAGGAAATACTGGAAAGAACAAGATACAATGTCTAGAGCTCTGGGTCTTCCTGGAACTGCTCCAAATCTTCACTGGTGGGCTCGGTCTCAACTTGGTCCAACGCACCTGACGACATTCAAAGAAGAGAGAAATAGAATGTCGTCAGCGAACAGGTCGCTCGGTAAGTCCCAAAGAAGAATGAAGAATGAGAGTGGCAGAGTATGGTATTTTCTAAAGTATTGTATTATAGTAAATTGTGGAATATTGTTTAACGATGTTGTTTGTAGCTTGGTACAGAAAGATGCCAGTGTATACGAGGGGAGTCTCTATATGCCAGAGACTAAGGGCACGTATAGTACAAGGAACCGTTTATGCCACGGTACAACAGCAACTGAATATAGGTTAGGTGTCTTAATCTGACCACCTCATTCCACTTTTAACATCTTCCGTACCAATCTACCCCTTTAAACCCCGCGATGTCATATTTGTATTGTTATCTTGTAAACTTGTAATGATTGCTTGATTGACTTTGATTGACTGATTGACTGATTGACTGATTGACTGACCGAAACCATGATATCAGGAAACGGTTATAACCATAGAGTCATGTAAATGGAATACTGGGAATCATGTAAAAGGAATATCCATGGTTCGGTTCGGTCAAGTTATATAGATTGTTAACTGGAATCTGGAATTCATGTATTCATCTTGAGTTGGAATATAAAAGAATATAGATTGACTTGAAACATATTCAAGTTTTGTAGCTTGGTACAGAAGGATGCCAGTGTATACGAGAGGAGTCTCTATATGCCAGAGACTAAGGGCACGTATAGTACAAGGAACCGTTTATGCCACGGTACAACAGCAACTGGATTCATGTTAGGTGTATTAAATCTGACCACCTCGTGCCACCTTTAACACCTTCCGTACCAATCTACCCCTTAAACCCCGTAGTGTTTTGATTGTATTGTTTGTCTTGTAAATTGTATTGATTGTATAATTGATTGACTGACTGACCGAAACCATGATATCAGGAAACGGTTGTAACCGTAGAGTCATGTAAATGGAATACTGAGAATCATGTAAAAGGAATATATCCATGGTTCGGTTCAGCCAAATTGTATAAATTGATAATTGTATTCATGGATTCATGTGTTCATTTTGAATTGGAATCTTGTAGATTATAGGTTGACTTGAATCATATTCAAGTCAAATTAATCAGACTCAAACCCGAGTCAGACAATCAGAATTATGAATCGTGGTCTTATAATTGTTAGGGTCCTTAGGGTAATTTATAAACTTGAGGGGGTTTTATGTAAAAATATTTTTGTATAGTTTTCAAAATATAACTCAAGTATTTAATTATCGTCTTTAAGTACATACAACAATTTAATGATCAAGATAAATATGTATACATGTTCGAATAGCATGAAATGAGTCAAGTATATTATTCGAGTAACTACCATAAACAATGGTGTAAAGAAATATTATGTACGACTAATTAATCAAGTTGAACGAATGCGAAATATAAACAGAAATATGGCTCTAAATGTTTTGCATGCGTGAGTTCCAGTTTTACCTAAATATGACTACCGGTTTGAGAGATATATATGTTTTCGTATCGTCGCGCAAAACAGATCAGAATCTATTCGGCACCGTCACATATTTTTAAAACGCAGTTTGAGTTAATTTGTATCAGGTTTCAGGTTACGAAAATTATTAGAAAATTGTAGGTATTTCGATGAAATTATCGAAAAAACCAAGATTCACATGATTTGGATTTCTGAAGCTCTAGTTATGATCATTTTAATATCAGCGTTTAAAACAGAAATTCAGATTTCTGGACAGCAACTATATATTCTATTGCAAAGCCTATATCAGGTTGTTTCATGCATTCCTAAGTAATATAATATACATAAAATTATAGTTCTATCAATGGTGCATCTACGCATCTAAATTTTGTCACAAACGGATATCGGGTGTTCGAGTTATGTCCAATTTAAAAACAATGTGCGAATCAGGACAGATTCTGTCCAGATCCGTCACTTAATATTGTAACACAGTTTTCTTTATCTTAGATGGGTTTTTAGTAAAACTATAAAACTAATAAAATCTATATCATTCGATGTAGATATCAAAAACATCTGAGTTTGCTCAATTTGGATACCGGTATACCAAGTTATGTGTCCTAGAAATTGACCGATAGCTGCAGTTTTCTGTTTTACGATCAGTGAATAAATACGATGTAATTCACAAACCGTTATGCGGATCGATCTAAAATTTTTACAGCATGTATAAAATAATATAATCTATCATATGTAAATTCCATGAAATTTTCAGAAGTAAAAATTAATGTCTAAAAATTATTTTAAACCTAAAGATATTGATGTGTATACTAAAATCGGCAAAAAGATTAACTAGTATTTTTATGCAAGCTTTATCCTTTCTTTTAATAACCAAACCGATTCCATGAGATATCTTAGATATATTATGGATTGAAATCTATGTTCTCACAACTTGTAATAAACATTCATAATCATGAAGAAAGAATTAAAAATACTTTAATTTGAACAAGAGATAATAAGATATTATTAAACCATATAGAATCATATATATATAAACTTATGTATATGTATATGTATATGTTTATGTGTGTCTTCTCTTATGGATTATGATATGAAAAGAATAGGGGGTTCACGATGCATGACAAGAGGAAAAAATAGAGGTGAGGGGAAAGGAGAGAGAAGGGACTTACATGCACAAGCCGGTATTGTCACCGGGCTTGTCTATCCGCCGATAGTCTCGCGTTAGTAGCGAGACCTTCTTGAAGAGTTCTTCATGTTCTTCTTCTTGGACTTTAGGTGATGAGGGAGAAATGAGAGATAGAAAAATATGAGGAAGGAAAAGATGGAGGACAATTAAGATGGTGTAATGGTGAATTATGTATAATAATATATGCATTTAACATAAGAATTAAAAGAGAAATGAAAGGTCACCATTCATTTTGGAAATGAAAGGTCTCATTTGTAGGTTATGAGAAGAATAAAAAAAAATGATAAAAATAATTGCAAGAATGGGGATTTGAACATGCGACTTATGGAATAACAATGTAAGGACTTAACCAATGAGCTATAAGGTTGTTCATGCATATATTTAATTAGAATTAAATATATGATGTTGCTTAAAAAGAAAATGGGCTTTTTAGATGGGCTATGGAGAATAAGAATAATGGATTTGGGTTAAATATTTATGAAAGGAAAAAATAAGAATGAGAAGTTAAAAACTTAAATATAAGAAAAAGAAATTGTACCTAGAAAAAAATACATAATAGATTGAGGAATAAAATAATAATAAATTTAATAGAAAGAGGAAAATACCAAGTACAAATAAATACGGTATATTTTTGAAGAGGGATAATACAAATGTATAAAGATTTTGGGGTCATTACATTCTACCCTCCTTAAAAATAATTTCGTCCTCGAAATTTGTAAAAGGAAAGTGTAACAGTTTCAAAACAATTTGGTGATTGTGAGTGAAAGAATAGGGTTAGGATAGATTCAACGGATGATAAGATTCAAGGAATATGAAATGGTAAGATTCAAGGAACATGATTGTAAAGAATGTTTTAGTTGCTGTTTCTTGTGTTATATTGCTTAGGTTGTTCACGCAGACCAGAACTGCATGACAGGGATTCATACAGCTCTGACCTGCATGGGCCACCAACAAAACCTGTCACGCCCCGCTTCCCAGTATACGGCGAAGGAGACGCGACGAGGCCCGCTACGTATATACTCAGAAGTACATACGCTAAGCGTAACTAAGCAATATAAATACACAAGAGACAAGAGTATAAAAGAACAGCAACTTTTATTAATAACATTCTTTATACAATGCATGAAATGAAAATACATCTGAAATGAAAAAGAAATGCCTAAACAGTGGCATAACAATAAAAGGAAATACTGGAAAGAACAAGATACAATGTCTAGAGCTCTGGGTCTTCCTGGAACTGCTCCAAATCTTCACTGGTGGGCTCGGTCTCAACTTGGCCCAACGCACCTGACGACATTCAAAGAAGAGAGAAATAGAATGTCGTCAGCGAACAGGTCGCTCGGTAAGTCCCAAAGAAGAATGAAGAATGAGAGTGGCAGAGTATGGTATTTTCTAAAGTATTGTATTGTAGTAAATTGTGGAATATTGTTTAACGATGTTGTTTGTAGTTTGGTACAGAAAGATGCCAGTGTATACGAGGGGAGTCTCTATATGCCAGAGACTAAGGGCACGTATAGTACAAGGAACCGTTTATGCCACGGTACAACAGCAACTGAATATAGGTTAGGTGTCTTAATCTGACCACCTCATTCCACTTTTAACATCTTCCGTACCAATCTACCCCTTTAAACCCCGCGATGTCATATTTGTATTGTTATCTTGTAAACTTGTAATGATTGCTTGATTGACTTTGATTGACTGATTGACTGATTGACTGATTGACTGACCGAAACCATGATATCAGGAAACGGTTATAACCATAGAGTCATGTAAATGGAATACTGGGAATCATGTAAAAAGAATATCCATGGTTCGGTTCGGTCAAGTTATATAGATTGTTAACTGGAATCTGGAATTCATGTATTCATCTTGAGTTGGAATATAAAAGAATATAGATTGACTTGAAACATATTCAAGTTTTGTAGCTTGGTACAGAAGGATGCCAGTGTATACGAGAGGAGTCTCTATATGCCAGAGACTAAGGGCACGTATAGTACAAGGAACCGTTTATGCCACGGTACAACAGCAACTGGATTCATGTTAGGTGTATTAAATCTGACCACCTCGTGCCACCTTTAACACCTTCCGTACCAATCTACCCCTTAAACCCCGTAGTGTTTTGATTGTATTGTTTGTCTTGTAAATTGTATTGATTGTATAATTGATTGACTGACTGACCGAAACCATGATATCAGGAAACGGTTGTAACCGTAGAGTCATGTAAATGGAATACTGAGAATCATGTAAAAGGAATATATCCATGGTTCGGTTCAGCCAAATTGTATAAATTGATAATTGTATTCATGGATTCATGTGTTCATTTTGAATTGGAATCTTGTAGATTATAGGTTGACTTGAATCATATTCAAGTCAAATTAATCAGACTCAAACCCGAGTCAGACAATCAGAATTATGAATCGTGGTCTTATAATTGTTAGGGTCCTTAGGGTAATTTATAAACTTGAGGGGGTTTTATGTAAAAATATTTTTGTATAGTTTTCAAAATATAACTCAAGTATTTAATTATCGTCTTTAAGTACATACAACAATTTAATGATCAAGATAAATATGTATACATGTTCGAATAGCATGAAATGAGTCAAGTATATTATTCGAGTAACTACCATAAACAATGTTGTAAAGAAATATTATGTACGACTAATTAATCAAGTTGAACGAATGCGAAATATAAACAGAAATATGGTTCTAAATGTTTTGCATGCGTGAGTTCCAGTTTTACCTAAATATGACTACCGGTTTGAGAGATATATATGTTTTCGTATCGTCGCGCAAAACAGATCAGAATCTATTCGGCACCGTCACATATTTTTAAAACGCAGTTTGAGTTAATTTGTATCAGGTTTCAGGTTACGAAAATTATTAGAAAATTGTAGGTATTTCGATGAAATTATCGAAAAAACCAAGATTCACATGATTTGGATTTCTGAAGCTCTAGTTATGATCATTTTAATATCAGCGTTTAAAACAGAAATTCAGATTTCTGGACAGCAACTATATATTCTATTGCAAAGCCTATATCAGGTTGTTTCATGCATTCCTAAGTAATATAATATACATAAAATTATAGTTCTATCAATGGTGCATCTACGCATCTAAATTTTGTCACAAACGGATATCGGGTGTTCGAGTTATGTCCAATTTAAAAACAATGTGCGAATCAGGACAGATTCTGTCCAGATCCGTCACTTAATATTGTAACACAGTTTTCTTTATCTTAGATGGGTTTTTAGTAAAACTATAAAACTAATAAAATCTATATCATTCGATGTAGATATCAAAAACATCTGAGTTTGCTCAATTTGGATACCGGTATACCAAGTTATGTGTCCTAGAAATTGACCGATAGCTGCAGTTTTCTGTTTTACGATCAGTGAATAAATACGATGTAATTCACAAACCGTTATGCGGATCGATCTAAAATTTTTACAGCATGTATAAAATAATATAATCTATCATATGTAAATTTCATGAAATTTTCAGAAGTAAAAATTAATGTCTAAAAATTATTTTAAACCTAAAGGTATTGATGTGTATACTAAAATCGGCAAAAAGATTAACTAGTATTTTTATGCAAGCTTTATCCTTTCTTTTAATAACCAAACCGATTCCATGAGATATCTTAGATATATTATGGATTGAAATCTATGTTCTCACAACTTGTAATAAACATTCATAATCATGAAGAAAGAATTAAAAATACTTTAATTTGAACAAGAGATAATAAGATATTATTAAACCATATAGAATCATATATATCTAAACTTATGTATATGTATATGTATATGTTTATGTGTGTCTTCTCTTATGGATTATGATATGAAAAGAATAGGGGGTTCACGATGCATGACAAGAGGAAAAAATAGAGGTGAGGGGAAAGAAGAGAGAAGGGACTTACATGCACAAGCCGGTATTGTCACCGGGCTTGTCTATCCGCCGATAGCCTCGCGTTAGTAGCGAGACCTTCTTGAAGAGTTCTTTATGTTCTTCTTCTTGGACTTTAGGTGAAGAGGGAGAAATGAGAGATAGAAAAATATGAGGAAGGAAAAGATGGAGGACAATTAAGATGGTGTAATGGTGAATTATGTATAATAATATATGCATTTAACATAAGAATTAAAAGAGAAATGAAAGGTCACCATTCATTTTGGAAATGAAAGGTCTCATTTGTAGGTTATGAGAAGAATAAAAAAAATGATAAAAATAATTGCAAGAATGGGGATTTGAACATGCGACTTATGGAATAACAATGTAAGGACTTAACCAATGAACTATAAGGTTGTTCATGCATATATTTAATTAGAATTAAATATATGATGTTGCTTAAAAAGAAAATGGGCTTTTTAGATGGGCTATGGAGAATAAGAATAATGGATTTGGGTTAAATATTTATGAAAGGAAAAAATAAGAATGAGAAGTTAAAAACTTAAATATAAGAAAAAGAAATTGTACCTAGAAAAAAATACATAATAGATTGAGGAATAAAATAATAATAAATTTAATAGAAAGAGGAAAATACCAAGTACAAATAAATACGGTATATTTTTGAAGAGGGATAATACAAATGTATAAAGATTTTGGGGTCATTACAGAGATTTCCGCCGCTCCACGTCTCGCATCCACTGCTAGCGTATCTCGCCGTTAATGGGCGTATCCCGCCATCAACGCGAACGTGACGCGGGGACATAACAGACGAAGAGAATCTCGCACCGACTCGCTCCATACGACCGCTATATAAACCTCTCTTTCAGACGACTCTGGTATCTCAAATTAATTTCAATACGCCGCTACTCTGCCCTAATTATTCCTGGGTACTTACTTGATCGTCGGAGGGTCCCATGGTGGTTTCTCACCCCGGGACTTTCCTTGCAGGTAGCTCGGCGTCAACAACCACCAACAGCCCATTAAGATCCACACGCTCAACCCTTGTATCAAATCTCAACCGTTCGGCCCCGTTGGCAGCAAGATCGACGGAGGGCAACATCTGAGAACAACATCTGAGGTGTCCTGTCCAAAAAATTTGACCTCCATCAGTTGACGCCGTCTGTAGAAAAACTTTCCCATCCAAAAAATTTGATCTTCCGCCTTCGATTCGATAGCCAGCGATCATCGCAACGAAGGTCCCAGCACCAGCCCTCCCGTCCTCCACAATGGAGGCGGGGCGGTTCTACTCCGCCTCCCAACGTCGTCAAAACCTTATCTTGGCGGCTCGACAGGCTCACGGCGATGGTGGACGCGCTCGCTCGTGATTAAATAGCCGACCATGCCCGCCAAACCGCCACCCCACCCCCGGAACCATAGCGTGCATGAGGCGGCGGAAGGGCGCGTTCAAGCCCTCAGCCTCGCTCGTGCCAACCTCGATATTGCGGAATACTGGCATGCCGATTCAGGCAGTCATGACCCCAATAAGGGAAATGATTGCATGACTCGTTGGGCACTGAACAGTCCGACACCGAAGTCTCGGGACCGACCAGACCCCAATGCTCGCCGCGCTCTCTCGCCCCCTAAAAAGATGTCGATCAGGTCGCCTGATTCCAGGGAAGATCGGTGTCACCACGCTCATCAAGGATGTGCACATAGCGCACATCAAGGTGAACCCCGAAGGGTTCACCTTGGAGATCTGAGAAATGTGATAGAGAGAAACCGAAGTCGCTCCATCGCGCAAAGCCGAGACAGCAAGCATTCCGACTGTGGAGAATTCTCGGGGTACCAACAATGAATCAAGGTACTCGAGAAGAAGATTGAGGACATGCGGCTCGCCACCCGTCCGCCCGGAAGATTGGCAAAATACTCAACGAATTCTCCCACGAGGCCCTTCACAGAGCAGTTACTAAATAAGCGGGTATCGTCTCGGAACAAACCGCCCAAGATGGCCCTCTTTGACGGGAAGTCCGACCCAAAAGACCACTTGGATACATTTACGGCGGGCATGAACTTCCAAGATAACTCGGACGCGGCTCAGTGTCGGGTCTTCCCCACCACCCTCATCCGGGCCGGGCGAGATTGGTTCCGCGGTCTTACTCTACGTTCAATCTCCACCTTCGACGAGCTGGCTACTCAGTTTCTCGATCATTTCGTCGGTAACCGATGACAGAAGAGGACAGTAAACGACCTGTTCACCATCCATAGCGAGAACAGGAAATCTTTCAAGGGCTACGTCACCCCGGTTCTACAATGCCCTCCTAGAGATACCCGAACACCGGGACGTGACGGTCATCACAGCCTTGAAATCTGGTCTTAGGCACAAATAGTGGCTCCGCTCTTTTGCATTAGCGCAACCTAAGACCATGGCCAAGATGAAAGTCTGGACCGAGCGGGAGACCCAACTCGAATTGGAGGTAATCGCCAACCTTCCCCGAGAGGACCGGGCGGACCGAAAGAAGCGGGACCGGGAAAAAGACAGATCATCCGAAACCTTATTCTCTAAGGTTTCACGAGTACACTCCTCTGAGTATCTCTCAGGCCGAGCTGCTAAAGGAGGCAAAGAGTGAGAGATTCTTCAAACTCCTGCTGATGATACAAAGGCCGGGTAAGAGACTGCGCGGCCCATACTGTGCCTTTCATCGATCGTAGGGGCACCCGACTGAGAACTGCAAGCAATTTCGTGATTATATTGAGAAGCTGATCCGCTCCGGTCACTTAGAGAAGTACCTGCGAGGTCACTTAGTGAAGTACCTGCGAGACAAACGTCAAGCAGATCGGGAGCAGGCAGAC
Organism: Agapanthus africanus; assembly: GCA_030015575.1. Lineage (NCBI taxonomy): Eukaryota > Viridiplantae > Streptophyta > Magnoliopsida > Asparagales > Amaryllidaceae > Agapanthus > Agapanthus africanus. The sequence goes on along the minus strand of CM057338.1, from coordinate 6,532,510 downwards.
CAACCCCCAATCGGAAAGTTGACTGTCGGACAAATCATGGTCATCTCTGTCGACTGACTCTGAGCAACAAGGACACCTGCCGTATCCGGCCGATCATGATTGTAATACCCGGTTCTTTTATATACACCTATATCCGTATATCTCTTTAACATATAAAATTTATTTATAATTATTTATTTATGTTCAAAATCCCATTAAACCCAGACCTTACCTTTCATTCCCTCCTGCCCAGCCGTTTCCTTTTTTTTTCTATTTTAAGTTAAGATTATTTGAGCCCAGCCCTTTCCCTTTCTTAGAGAAAATTTATCGCCTTTATTTTCCCTTAGCCCCGCACCAATTCCTAAGCCGTTTTCCTTTTATTGAAATTAAACCCAAAACAAATCTTATGTATATTTTTCCGTCTAAAGTCAGCCCCTGAACCCAAACCCTAGTTCTAATTATTTATCCTAAACCAAAACCCTAAGCCATTTCTTTTAAATTCGTTTTCTTTTCTTTTTCTTCCAGCCCAACTATTTTCTCAGCCCCGGCCCATTCCTTTCTATTATTTATTCTTTGATTTTTTCACAAGCCAGCCCAGCAGTTTCCCCAGCCCACTCCCTTTATTTTTCCCTATTTAATTTTCCTTTAAATTCCTCGGCCCAATCCCTGGCCCAACTCACACTTGGCCCGCTCCCGCGCCTCCTACCCGACCCGCCACCTACAGTGCCACCTTCCCCAACGGCTACTTCCTCTTCCCCCGCTCGCGATCCGCGATCTCCGCCGCTGCCGTCGCCAATGCTCGCGCGCGTTACCCCCACGACGCGCGCCCTCGACCTCTCCTCGTCGACACCCACACTCCTCTCTTTTCTCAAAATCTCCCATCTCATTCACCAACTTCCTCACCTCCCTCGTCTCCTCCCATCGCCTGTCCCGAGCTCCCTAACCCATCGCCTCCATTCTCTCCACTTCCTCTCTCCCTCACACCTCAACTCCTCCTTCCCCCAACACCGCGACCGTCATCACCCCTCACCACAGATCCCTGATCCCTGCACACCCAAACCCACGGGCCACCAACCTCACTGCGCCCATCCACGGCCACCGCTTGCACCCGATGGCGCCGACGAGCTCCCCACTACCCTAGCCGCCTCGTCGACCCGAGCACCATCTCCTCACCATCACCGAGCCCTCCTTTCCCCCTCTCAACCTTTGCTTTTCTTTCTCTCTGTGCCTCTTTCTCTCACTCTCTCTCTTGATCTCTCTCTTTCTCCCTCTCTCTCTTTCTCACTCCCTCTCTCTCAATCTCTCTGTTCTTTCTCTCTCTTCTTACTCTCTCTCTCTTTCTCACTCTATCTATCTCACTCTATCCCCCTCTAAATCTCTCTCTCCCTCTACAGCCCCTCTCCGTCGCACACGCAAACAACCCCTGCACCGAGCCGTCAAGCGAAACTCGAGCCGAGGCCAATCTTTGTCATATTTGCGTCGTGATCGCGTCGTGCCATTGCAATAGACCGCGTCGCTGCCGTGCATCCCCGAGACATTTCCAGGCAAGTTCTCTACTTACTACATGCTAAATTATGTTTGTTACAAACTAAAATCGTATAGATTCCGTAGTTACTTTTCCCGATAAATTATATGACGTACCTGTTCGATACATAATCCCGATGAAAATACTCACCTAATTTGACGGAACTGGATTGTTTATATTGGCCCGTGTAGTGATGAATACCTTGTACAAATTTCGCTGGAAAATACGACTATTAACGACTAAAACGACTACCCCCAAGTATACCTGTAAAACTAGAAATTTCTTGTACCTGAAAACCGTTAAAATCACCGTAAATTATGTACACACTGGAAGGATACGTTCGAGGGCTCAAATCGAAGCCGACTCGACGAAGTATAACCCTATGCATGTTTCTAAATATTTCTGTACTTAAACTGTGACAATATTTGGATCGGAGTGCGACTCTGTTTACTGTGTGCTGTCCCGTAATGAGCACCACCCTGTTTCCTGAACTTGTAGGTTGTGGAACTCCGCAGTTTATTAAAGGTGAAGCTATTAGCTAGATAACAAAAGTGGTTTCACCCTGTTTCGCCATCATTTGCTATTTAACCTGTAATTTAAAAGATGGGGACGTGTAACAGTCTTAACAGAATCAGAACTGACATACTAGTATTGAACAGTGTTTATCTCCTGACGTACAGTCGCGATTGAAGATCCGTCTATTGTGTTGAAAACCTTATTGGAAACCCTAGATTTCACTCAACTGTAGCGTCGCTGAATTCTGATCCTAATTGGGATTAAAATGCGTTACGAAACGGACTTCCGATTCTGAAACCGGATTTCCAGCCGTAAACGCTTAAAATGAAATGGCCATAACTAGTGATCCTGAAACCCGATTGTCATGAAACCCAAATTCGCTGGATAGATAACCAAACATACTAATTAATCCCCTTTTCATTATTTCGCTAAACTGTACCAGTATGATTTATGATTAATTGTACAAGTGGTAGATTACTGATTCATGACATCCTAATCATGCTTTACCTACTGTTTACGTATCATACCATACACATGTCACTGCATTGATAACCTAGTGATAACGTGCATTACCCAGTGTTAGGTATTAGTGATGATTGTGGCAAGTACGTTAGTGTTTGTGCATAAGTGAATAAGTGAAAGTGATACGTACTTGTACACAATCAGTGAACCTTATTATTCTATTGCATTGTCGACATCTGTGGGATGAGTGCACGTGTAACTATAAGTGGTATGGGACACTTATGGAAACTCTTGCATGGGTGTCACAGATAAGACATCAGACTCTGCCATTTATCTTAGGTATTAGTCGGGACGTGCTTGATGGAGGTCCTGCCTCCAATTCTCGCGCAGACTTGTCACAGACCGACTGGTATTTAGGGTTATGGTTAGCGTTTGATGTAGACTACGGGGTGTGGGGTAGTTTGAGTGTGAGTTCAACAGACTCTCGGGAGTCCCATGCCGGCTTATATATATGGAGATATATGGAGATTTACAGGGTACATGATTATTACCGTGAGTTACATGTTGGGCCCGTAGTCCCTTGCCCTTGGGTTCTACCTTTGGGTGGAGGACATTCGCGAGTGGTTGACTCTCACACTTGGACTGACGATAGGCTTAGTGACCTGTACAGTGAGACTTAGAGACTGATAGGGATAATGGCATGGATATACATTACTTACTGTGTTGACATACCTGGCATATTCTTTTACTGTTATACTGTTCACCTGCTCTATTAGACACTTCTTGGTTACCGCATGTTCATACCTATACCGTCATTGATTTACTGTTATATATATTTATTATCACTGTTAGAGTTGCCACTTGGATTTATATATTATATTGCTATTGTGTCGCTCTGACGACCTGAGTATGCATGCTCAGTGTGAGGAAAGGATTTAGCCGGGACCAGGACCAGACGCACATCACGGACACCTTGATTAGTTATCCAGAGTTATACTCTTTTGTTTCCATCAGGTCAGTCCTTTATATTGTTTCGTTTCAGTTACTGCATTTCTCATTGCCTGCGCATTATTTACTGATTACCATGTAAAGCCAGAAGCCGAAGTGTGACTACGACAGGATGTATCCCTGACCGTAGGAGCATGGCTGGCCTTGTCAACCCCTCGTATTCCGTATTTTGGGAAGCGGGGCATGACAATGACCTTAAGTGCTCCCCCTACGAAAAGTGCAAGGAGGCCGCTCCCATCACATTCACCGAAGAAAACTTTCATAGCATATCCGTCCTGCACAATGACCCCTTAGTGATCGCGGCCCGGGTAAATCGGTATGAAATCCGGAGAATCTAGTCGACTCAGTGAGCTCGACGGATGTCCTATTTTATGACTGTTTCCAGCGTATGGGGTTAAACCCATCCGATCTCCAACCAACTTCGCACTTCCTCTCCGAGTTTACTAACCACTCCGTCCAAGCCGAGTGAACAATCACTCTCCCTTTCAACGTCGGGGAGGCCAGATGAACCCGTACCCTGTCGGTGGGTATCCTCGTCGCCCGGGTTTCTTCGTCTTATAACATCCTTCTGGGTCGCCCCAAATTAAACGCCCTCCAGGCTCAGATCTCGACCTACCACCTCGTGCCCAAATTCCCTCTGGGCGATGGGGGATAGGCTGGGCTTACGGAGATCAACAAATCGCTCGGGTGTGCTTCGCCACAACGGTGCCTGAGGATAAAGAATTAGACTTATCCGAGGGACCGTGTGACCTTCGGGAATCGCTGGATACATGGGATGTCTTGAGAGAAATCCGGGGTTCCCCAGTGGAGGACCTATCCGAAGTCCCCTTCGAGAAAGGGGACACCAGCCAGACCGTACAGATCGGCTCCCTCCTAACCGGAGAAGTTCGGGACAACCTTATCCAGTTCCTCCGAAATAACTCTGACGCATTTGCTTGGACTCCCGCGGACATGCCGAGGATCGACCCTAAGGTGATCTCCCACAAGCTCGAAATTGACTCAAAATCCCGGCCGGTCCGACAAAAAAAAGGAAGCTTCGCTCCTGTCAAACAGAAGGCTATCGAGGAGAAAGTGGACCGACTACTAACGGCTGCCTTCATCAGGGACCTGGACTACTCGGCCTGGCTAGCCAACACAGTCATGATCAATAAAGCGAATGGAAAATGACGCATGTGTGTTGATTTTACCGACCTGAGCAAGGCCTGCCCTAAAGACAACTGCCCACTCCCTCGAATAGATCAGCTGGTTGACAGCTCGGCCGGTCACGAGCTGCTGAGCTTTATGGATGCCTTCTCCGGTTATAATCAGATCCGGATGAACCCGGCCGACGAAAACCCCACCGCCTTCACCACCGATCTAGGAGTCTACTGCTAAAAGGTAATGCCCTTTGGCCTCAAAAACGGGGGGGCAACGTACCAATGGCCGGTCAACAAGCTGTTCAAGTTTCAGACCGGGAAGAATATAGAGGTCAAAGTCAACGACATGCTCGTGAAATCCACCCTATCCGCGGGCCATACCGCGGACCTCGGCGAGATCTTTGAAGTCCTACGGAAGTATAAAATGAAGCTGAATCCGGACAAGTAAGCTTTCGACGTCACGGGCGGAAAGTTCCTCAGATTCATGGTCACACACCGCGGAATCGAGCAAACCCTAAGAAGATCAGGGCCATCATAGACTTGGCGACGCCCAAGAGCAACCTTGAAATCATGCGGCGTACAGGCAGGGTGGCCGCTTTGAGTCGGTTTATGTTCAGGTCCGGCGAAAAGTGCCTACCTTTCTTCAAAGCCTTGAGGAAAATCCCCGGGTTCGAGTGGTCCGAGGAGTGTCAAATAGATTTCGAGAAGCTCAAGATTCATCTGAAGACGCCACCGCTTCTCACCCAACCGGTTGAAAGAGATGAGCTGTTGATATATCCGGCCGTTTCCGACCAGGCTGCCGGTTCCGTGCTCATCAGAGAATCCGAGGGCATACAGAGGCCGTTCTACTACGTCAGCCATATTTTCAAGGACACGGAGACCAGGTACCCGGCCATCGAGAAGATAGTCCTGACGCTCGTCATCGCATCCAGGAAACTTCGGCATTATTTCCAGGCCCAAACCATCATCGTTCTCACCGACCGACCCCTGGAAAACATTCTTGGTTCCCTCGAGTCGTCGGGCCGCTTGAAGAAGTGGAGATGGGAGTTGTTAAAGTTTGACATCCGATACCGAGCAAGGCAAGCCGTCAAAGATCAAGCCCTCGCCGATTTCATGGTTGAATGCACCATTCCCAACAAAGAAGAAGCGCCAACGCGAGATCCAAACCCACGACACTCAATCGAAGAAAAGATTGGTCCAATTCTGGACTGGGTACTCTATGTGGACGGTTCTTCCACTGAGGAAGGGAGTGGGGTTGGACTGGTCATCCGCGGCCCTAATAAAACCAAGATGGAATACACTCTGCAGCTCAACTTCAAGGCCTCAAATAACGCCGTGGAATATGAAGTCTTATTGGCCGGTCTACGAATCGCCTCGGGAGTGGGGATAAAGAGAATTAGAATTCACAGCGACTCCGCGTTGGTCATCGGCCAAGTGACCGGACGATTCGAAGCCCGGAAACCCTTGATGATGAAATACCTAGCCGAGGTAAAAAGGCTCTGGAAAAATTTCAACGAAATTCAAGTGGAGCAGATTTCTTGGAGTATGAACGTCGAGGCAGACGCGTTGAGCAAACTCACCTCCTCCTATTCGGCCATTAACAAGAGGAACATCCTCTTCGAAGTCCTACCACGGCCCATCATCGAAGATAAAGAAGTGATACACCGGGTCTACACCACTCAGGGGAGTGTCTCAGATTGGAGAAAGCCCATAGTGGAGTTTCTCAAGGACGGAGTGCTCCCTGAAGACCGAATCGAGGTGCGCCGGCTCTGCATGAAAGCTCGCCACTTCGTGTGGTGCAAAGGGAACTTGTACAAAAAGTCATACACCCAACCTCTACTCAGATGGGTCGATTCCGACGAAGCAGAATATGTTCTCCACGAGATACACGAGCGAGTCGGTGGTGCACATCAGGGGGCCCGCAATCTAGTTCAAAAGATATTGCTACAAGGATATTATTGACCGTCTATATCCATAGCGACGCAGAAAATATTGTACAAAGATGCAAGATATGTCAAATCTTCGACAGCGCTACTCGGTTTCCAGCCACCGCGTTAACATCGTTGAGTTCCTCTTGGCCATTCGCACAATGAGGAATAGACATGATTGGCCAACTCCCCACCGAAAAAGTGAGGCACAAGTACACCCTTGTCGCCGTGGACTACTTTACGAAATGAGTTGTAGCCACGCCGATCAGGAAATCGGATGCCGCCTCCACGGTGAAGTTCCTGCAGAACAATGTAATCGTCCGATTTGGAATTCTGAGGTGCATCATCACCGACCACGGAACCAACTTTGAATATGAAAAAGTCAGAGAATTCTGCAGCAACTATCACATATTGATGAAGTTCTCCGCATTTATACATCCCTAGTGCAACGGGCAAACCGAGATAGCAAACCGAGGTGTCATCTGGGGCCTTAGAGCCCGCCTAGAAGGAAGACAGGACGAATAGGTCGAGGAATTGCCACGGGTTGTCACGCCCCGCTTCTTAGAGTGTGCAAACTACGGCACGTGACATAGCCAACCATACTACCTGTGGATAGGAATCGTCCCTCCACAGTCACATTACGGCTGTCTATAGGATATCAAGAACAGTAAAATATAAAAACTAGCTAGTACATGTCCATTTGCCAAATAAAAGAGTCAAAAAATGTATAAGCAGAAACGATAACAATATCCAATAAACAACATCTGAAAATACATCCCAATATGGGCTCACATCAAGAAATGAAGCTGCGGAAAATAACTAAACTAAACATCACTAAACTCAATTCTTCACTACTCGGCTTGACAGCTAAAATACTCCTGTTCAGCCTGCGATAGAGATAGAGGAACTGAGCCATGCAAAACCCAGACGTCGGTGCGTCATAATACCGAAATAGCAGTAATAACCAGGATGTAACAAGATATGTAAACATGAATATAAATCACAACATAAATATAAACAGTGAGGTACGCGTGTGTACGTGATGTGTAACCTAAAACTGGACTTCTAGATTATCTATTCTAAAGACTTCAAAATCAATTAATGTAATTCTCATCGTAACCCATCAGTCTATGCCCCGTTTATTCCCCATGGGACCACGGTAACATGATTATTCCGTAACGCCCAGAAAAATGGCAAACAGGAACAAGATATTCCATAACGCCCGGAAAAACGGCAAACAGGATATTCCGAACGCCCGGAAAAACGGAAAACATATAATAATAGCCTTTTGAGTTACGTTTCGGTTACATTCTTGATTTCCCCTTTACCCCCAGATTAGTGTTCAAGTCAGGTATTGCCAATATAGATCTAATACCAACACAGGATCAAGTAGGTACATGTTTCGTCTATGCAGACAACAAGTAACGTCCGTCAGGACAACAAGTCAGGATTGTTGGCATTAGTAATTAGATCCAAGTAATGAGTCAAGTAGTGGGTCGTGAACATACCATGTGATGCATATGTATCAGATAGATACCCAATGTAATATGGTAACGAATATCTGAACACGGTAAACACGACGGATATCAGGATGTATATGTGTCTATCTGTAATAACCTGTATAAGTATCCATGACTACGTATGATGCAACTACACAGCATGTTGCACTAATATAAATGTAATATGAGATAATGAGGTTCTGGCTTGCAACTAGATATGCAATTCTCAGTATGGATGCGAACGGATATCGAAAAACGGTAAATATATAACATTGGATGCATAATATAACACATGTATTATTTTTATTCATATAAATAGATATATCATAACATAGCATGTTGCAAGATAAACTTTCCTGATCGGATCTCACGTCGGGGTACGTACGTCACGTTCGACGTCGGATAAACTTCGCGATGCAAACCACGCGTGTACAGGACTAGACTTAGCTACTCAAAGACGTGACCATGCTGGATGACGACGAAGTCTAAGTCTCCCGTATCGTCGGCGACCTGCGCGACTCCGGCAACGGCCGGAATAATCAATAACTCAAGAAAAGAAAAGAAAAGAAAGAAGATAAGAAGGAGAATGGGGGTGTGGCTCAGCTTGGGGTTTTGGGGAATCGAGAACACGAGGAGGTGACAACGGCGACGATGGGCAGCCGTCAACGGCAAAAGGCAGAGGGGTTTCTAAAGTTGGTCGGGGTTGCTGTTGGGGTCGGGGATGTAGGGTTGATGCTGGTGGTGGTGTCGGGAATTGAAGAGGGTGGTGAGGAGACAGAGGAGGTAACGGTGGTGATGGGGACGAGGTCTCCGGCGAGGGTAACGGCGATGTTGGGTTTTCTGCAGTTGCAGGGTCGGGGTTGTTCATGGGTGCGGGTTCTTGGGTTCTCGGGGATGATGGAGGGTGGAGGAGGTGGAGAAGGTGAGGTCGAGGTGAGGTTGATGAGGAGTTCGGTGGTGAGGGGATGAAGTCGAGGTCGGGTTCTTGGGTTGCTCGGGGATTTTACAGGGGTCGGTTGTAGAGATGGGTCGTCGGGGAGAAGGATGAGAAGGGAGAGGAAGTTGAGGGTGACGAGGTAAGTGAGGAGATGCTGAGATTGGGATGGTCGGCGACAAGGTCGAGCACAGGTTAGGGTTAGGGTTCTTGGTTGGGTTTCGATCACGCGGGTCAAGTAGGATACTAACAATTAAAAGCCCTTCTATTATAAACTTTTCATCTCTTATTAATAGAAACGGCAACAATCACTCCTCTTTTTTACCAACTCGTCTAAAACAAGAATAACAGTTCAACATTTCTCTATGGACGACCCATACTCACTAGCTGCTAGCTATTGTGACACCGTTATTGATTACGGTTATTTACAACACGCATACACTGTAGGGTGTTTTTCGTCACTCCATTGAGATAGGAATGCGTGCGCGCTTGTCAGGCGCATTATAGATTCCCCCTGTCTAGGGTAGACGGGGGTTTATTGATTGTGGGGATCTGAATCTCCAGCAGTCGCGGACTAAGCTGTCGTTAATTACCCCTCGCCTTTGGAGCGAGAGAACCTCCGATTGACGGGTCAAACAGGTCATGCGATCTCAATGTGCAGTGTTGTGTTTTGAAGGGATTTTGGATATATCGGGTGGCCCGCAGAGTTTTATATAGGGGTTCCGCTACTCGGATAGCGGGCTGGGGGTCAAGGGGGCTTGCGGGGTGTGGGACAGCGTCCCGTTAGAAATTTTTCTCTAACAGGAACAGTGTCGTGAAGTATGTGTGTGTGTGTACATACATACATACATACATACATACATATATATATATATATATATATATATGTATGTATGTATGTATGTATGTATGTATATATATATATAAAGGCAAAGGGCTTCCAAAGGATGCGTGGGGGAAGGCGTTGTGCTCCAGAGCTCCAGCGCACCACGTGCCTGGCCACGCGGGCGCTGTGCGCCAGAGCTCCAGCGCACCACGTGCCTGGCCACACGGGCGCTGTGCGCCAGTGCACCACGTGCCTAGCACGCGGGCACTAGACGTCAGCAGCAAAGGGGACTTGGTATCTGTACTGGGAGCTGTGCTCCCGATTTGACTTATGGAGTTAAACTCCTGACAGAGATTAATTTAGGGAGTTAAACTCCAATGGATCTTGAATGGAGTTAGACTCCTAAAAAAAATTTAGAAATGATTAAAGGGGGTTGCTTTGTCTCTCATTTTGGCTCTGGATCTTCCCAAGATGGGATTTTTGGAGATAGGTCTCCTTCTTCTTCCTGTCGGTTGGGCGGATCTTGGAGAAAAGGGGTGAGATTTAAAAATCTCCCCTTTTGAGATCTAATAGAAGATCTGAGCTCCCCTTTGTGGGTTTTATGGTGAAAAACTATTTAGTTTTGGAAAAAGAAGAGCAAAACTCTTGATTTAATTCAAAAGAAAGAAGAAGGTTTAGAACCTTGAGAAAGGAGAAGGAGGCACAAAAACCCTAGAGTTTTTAGAGAATGAAAATTCTATGCTTTATTCATCATCATGTTGCCTTATATAGTCTTACACATTTACATATAGCCCCTTGAGGTTTACAGAATGGCATTTTGCCCATCCCATGTCTTATATGCTATTTCTTTTTGCACATAAGCCATGGGCTTTACAAAAAATTGGCTTTATGCCCATTTTGCTTACATTCATGCACAAAAAATTATATCAAAATTATTTGTTACATGATTTTTTTTGGCATGGGGAGGCCGGCCATGAGGCTCGACTTGGGTATGGGCCCACTTGCTTGGGCTTGGGCCCGCTTACTTGGGGTTGACCTTGATTTTGACCTGGTCAACTGGGGTGCAAATTTTGACCCCAAAAAAGTACCCCCCATCAATTAATGCACACCGCGCATATGAGTTGTGTTCATGAAATTGATGGATCTTGAAGCTGGACTTCGAGGTGGAACATCATTCCAGGGGAGGAGCATCATCCCGGGAGCATAATTACGGGGATCAGAGCATAATTCTGAGGATTGGAGCATAATTCCAGGATCGAAGCATCATTCCTGAAGAGCGGAGCATGATTCTAGGTATCAAAGCATAATTTCGAAGAGCAGAGCATGATTCCAGGGATCGGAGCATAATTCCGAAGAGCGGAGTATGATTCGAAGGATCGGAGCATAATTCCAAAGAGCGGAGCATGGTTCCAAGAACCGGAGCATGATTCCGATGATCATAGCATGATTCCAGGGATCGGAGAATGATTCCGATGAGCGGAGCATGATTCCAAAAGGGTCAGAGCATAATTCCGACGGGCGGCAGACATACTGTCCGAAGCATAATTTCGATGCAGAGGTTGATTCCCAAGCGAAGCATAATTCCGACAGGGAAAGCAGATACTCCGAGGTGAAGCATGATTTCGATGTAGAGCTTGTTAGTCGACTTGATTCCGAGGCGGAGCTTAATTCTGATGGGGAGGTCGGCGGTTGATTTGATTCCAGGATGGAGCATAATTCCGACGAGGAGGTCGCCGGTTGACTTGATTTCGAGTCGAAGCATAATTCCGACGAGGAGGTCGCTGGTTGACTTGATTTCGAGTCGAAGCATGATTCCAACGAGGAGGTCACTGGTTGACTTGATTCCGGCACGGAGTGTCTGTGATCGGCGTTTCCCCAGCACAGAGTGTCACTGGTTTTGATGTAGAGGATGATTCCCAGGTGAAGCATAATTCCGACAGGGCAGGTGGATACTTCGAGGCGAAGCATGATTTCGACACGGGGTACATTCTGAGACGAAGAATGATTCCGCCGCAGAGGTTGTTGATTTGATTTGATTTGGGTTGATATCAGCATCGCTACACTGGAATATGGTACCAGAAGCGAATCATCATTTGCCATGAGAGGGTTTGGGGATTTTGGTTTAGGTTTGGCATCAGTATCCCTACACTGGAATATGGTACCAGGAGCGAATCATCATTTGCATTTTCTTATTAGGAAGCGATGGCTCCGGAGACAGGTTTTAGGTCCCTATCACCTAAGACTTTTCAATTTTATGAGTCGTAAGGGCTTCATAAAAGCATTTTCTCCCTACGAGTCGTAAGGATCCCGTAAGTGTATTTTCTCCTTAGGAGTCGTGGGGGCTCTCATGTGTGTTGCTCCTTTGTGAGTCGTAAGGATCTCACGCGGGAATTTTCTCCTCACAAAATTGATAGGACTTTGCGAGTGCATTTCATCTCTTTTTCATGAGTTTGCGCCCTATCGGGTTTTCACAAACTCGCCGGCAGTCCTGCTGTGTTTACTCACGTAGCCCTTTTGGATTTTCATCCGTGCCCATTTTGCTTGTGGACATACCTTTTTTTTGAATCTTCACCGCCGGTGGGACTTTGAATGTGGTCTCTCCGGCAGAACTTGAGAGAGATTGGGATCGTTTTACGCCCGTGGATTGTATACGGTTTTGCAGGATGTATGATCCAGACCGTAGGGCCGAAAAAATTTCGTGGCTTTGTTGGCGTCTGCATCGCTGTACTGGAATATGGTACCAGGAGCGACTCATCATTCGCCGTTGGGGTATGGGATTTGGAATTTAGTTGGCTTCTGCATCGCTGCACTGGAATATGGTATCAGGAGCGACTCATCATTCGCCTCTTGGGGTATGGGGTTTAGAATTTGGTTGGCGTCTGCATCGCTGCACTGGAATATGGCACCAGGAGCGGCTCATCATTCGCCATTTAAGATTTGAGTTTGGAATTTGGTTGGCCTCTGCATTGCTGCACTGGAACATGGTATCAGGAGCGACTCATCATTCGCCGTTTTTTTTACCGCGATTGCTCTATCATTTCAGTTTTTCTTATCGCGAAGGTCGCGATTGCCCTATCATTTCGGCTTTTTATTCGCGGTTGCCCCATCATTTCGGCTTTATTTTCACTTCTTCTTTTTTTATTTTTACTCGCTGATTTTTATTGCGAGTTGCCCCCATCATTTCGGCTTTATATATATATATATATATATTATTTTTGTTTTATTTACACATTTTTACACCCCCAGTTTAACGACTTAGAGGTCGATTATTTCTAGTTTAATGACATGGTGGTCAGCTGTTTCTAGTTTAATAACGTGGTGGTCAACTCTTTTTAAAGAAAGGCAGATGACTGAGAGAATCAGATTTCAGAAAGACTTCGGTCTCCGTTTGTATGAAATTGGCGGTCGCAGCTTGACTGTTTGTTAACACGCCTTTGGACAGTTTTATCTCCCATGCCTTGTATTGCTTTTCGACCCAATCTTTGAAGACGAAGCAGTCCTCAATGGCATGACCTATCACTTTGTGATAGGGGCAGTATTTGGGGTCGTCGGTCATATTCGCTTCCTGCAGTTTTTTTGACTCTGGCAGTTGTAGACCGTTCCTCATGGCATCTTTGAATATTTTACGGATTTTGTCCCTTCTGAAGGAATAGACCTTATCCAGTTTCTCTTTTAGTGGAGATTCTCCTCCCTCTCCGAACACTGGCCTCCGAGATTGGTTGGCATTAGGCCCGCTCATCTCTCGCTTATTTCAGTTAGCCGAAGTGTTGAAAGATTCAGTATCGTCGGAATTTCCGCCTTTGCGATTTTCGTCCTTTCGGTTTCTCCAGGACCTATTGTTATTTTGGGAGTCAGAGGAGGACTCCTGCTTTGAGCGTTCCAACATCTGAACTTTCCTAGTCAGCTTTTGGAATGTTTTGAGACCCGCGGTGCATGGAAACGGGGCCATCCAATTGTTGAGATTTCCGACAAGGAGATTGACAGATTGGTTCTGCTCTATCGGCGGTTCACATTTGACGGAGAGATTGCGCCATCGGGTTATAAAATCTGTACCGCTTTCGTTGTTCTCTGGCTTGGTCCTTACGAGGTCGGCGATGGTGATCTTATCGCTGATACTCATGAACCTTTGTCGAAACAAAGATTCCATTTGAACGAAAGTAGTAACGGAGCCATCCGGTATGCTCGCGTACTAGTCGAAAGCGACATCGGTCAGGCTATTAACGAACTGGCGGAGGAGAAGTGCATCATTTCCCCCAATATTCCCGCATGAGGCTTTGAAGTGGGCGATGTACCGATTCGCATTTCCCGTCCCATCAAATCTTCCGAATTTAGGGTGACATAACCGCTGGGAAATTCTACCAGATCATACTGAGCAGGATATGGTCTCCCGCTACTGCTAACATCTTTTTGCGCTTCGGCTTTAGCTACCAATGTTTTGACTTTGTTGGCAACTAAATCCATGATTTGATCTTGAGTTAGCGGGCTACTGTCATCGGTGGACAATCCATTTCCCGAGATAGGATGCGACTGATTTTCATGCGGTCCGCCCACTTTTGGATTTGAGGGAATAGGCGTTGGCTGCCTTAGGATACCGTTTCCCGGTTCATGAGCAGAGCCCTGCACATGATTGGGCGGCTGAGAGGCAAGTTGGGCCGTGAGCTGTAAGATGACGTTTGTCAAGTCGTTAATTTTTGAGTAGAGCTTGGCCATCTCCTTTTCTTTGCTTCTGAGTTGTTTTCCGAGCTCTTGGTGAAGTTGCTGCTCTGCGTTCTTGGGATGGAAGATTGGCTCATCTTCGCCTTCCGAGCCCGACTCCTCATGAACCGAGGGCTCTCTCTGCTTATCAGCCTCACTGGAAGGGTCTTCATTACCTTCCAGAGGAGGCTGGTCTTGGAATGTGGCAACCATATTCACACCAGATTGGATTTGAGATGCGGTGGCCCCATCCTTTCTTTTGCTGCGAAGGTTGTCGCTGGGACGCACTCCCACTATGTAGACGGTGTGTATAATACATTCAGTCATTCTTTCATCACTGGCAGATGGTTTCGCGAAGCGGTCTGGGCTTTGGAAATTCATAAATTTTAACATGGTGATTGATCATTTCATGTCGTGTTTTGAAAAGTGTAAAAGATCACAACCAAAGAAATTTATAAACCTCAATCAATTGACGGTGTCTATTGAAGTTTCATTAGCGAATACGGATCGTCCACTGAGATTGTGTGAATTTGTTCGAATTTGTTTTAGTTGAGTTGAAAAGAAAAGATAAAATAAATGATTCAATATTTGTGAGATTTAGTTTCAAGAAACATAAAGAAATAGATCTAGGATCAAGAAATGATAAAGATCAAGAAAATGTCCAAATCGATTTAATTATCAAGATTTGAAGAATAGCTTGTAGGAATCGATCAAATAAGTAGTGATCATGAAAACTAAAGATTACGAAATCTTATCTATTGAGGAATTGTAGCTAGATCGATGGCGATCAATGAAGATTAGGGATCTATTGAAGAAACTAGGGTTTCTCCTTCACTATCTCTTGTCTTTTCATTGATTATCATTCAAATTCTAGCCTCTAGTCAAGAAAATCACCGATTGCTGATCTCTAATTTGGAGCGAAAACATTCAAGAAAGTGATCTCGCTCAAAATTAGGTCATCGATGATTCTTTTTTCTAGAGTTAACAAACCTCATAAGACTTAAGAATCGTTAAAGAATTTCATCATCATCATCTACCTATTCTCTCGATTCCGCTACAAGCGGAGATTTCACTCACTCATCATGAAAAATGAAAGAATCAAGAATCGATAAATTTTCATAATGCAAGAATGTAAAGAAAGCAAGATTTACAATTTTCACCTTTATTAATCGACGATTAGGTACACATTCACTCAATTCGAGGTTACAAGATTTGAGGAGGTAACTAGATCCGTCGAAATTAGCTTCGCATCGATCTTCTTGAGTCGTGGAATGGTAGCGATCACTTGCTCTTGATGAAGACCGACGTCGCTATAAAGGATCGTTGATGGCTTGCTTGATTCGCTTCTCGATGGATCTTGACTTGGCTTTGAAATTGGATTTGGGCTAGGGTTTTGATTACAAGTTGTGTCACTCAACTTGTGTGGGGATTTGGTTTAATGTTCAGCAACTCAACAACCCTTGTAATGAAGCCCTAAGTCCCTTTTTATTGTTCTTTCTTTATCTTCTCCTAGAAGTTAGGTTGTTATATGAAGCTTGCATAGGAAGCTAGGTAGGTATCAAGCTTGCACAAGAAGCTTGGAGGTTTGAAGGGAAGCTTCTGAAGATTTTTAGAGACTTTGAAGCGTCCTGAAAAAGTTTTTCAGTTGAGAGGAAGCCTCGGGAAAAGTTTCAATTCGCCGACGAGTCGAATCGTCCGCAGATCCGAGGCGGATCGGCCCGACTCGGCCGCGGATCCGCGGCCATTTGAGTAGATCTCTGTGTGAACTTCTCTGTCTTGTTTGATGTTGGATTTGAGGTTGTTTTCTGATGTCTGGAATCTTATAATTATCTCTTGTTTGCTGCCAGATCTTAAGTCTTTGACTTGCTGTATTTTATCGGCACTTTTAATAATTCCAGTTCTTTGACCTGAAGAATTTCTGCACAAAATCTTGAGACAAGTGTTGAGATATACAAAAATCATGCGTGAAGTAATAAACACACAATTTCCCTCATAATGCCGGTTATAATGTATAACACATGTTATTTGATATCTTGCAGACGAATTGCTAATATGTGCTGTATTTATACCAAACACTTTTATATGATTAGAAAGAGTAGGGAAATTGATGTGTTAAGAATGCAATATTTTTGACTGATCACATGGCCAGAGCCCTAGCCCTTTTGTTGGCTCTGTATCTGGGCCGCTTCTGCCTCAGCTTCTCTGCCTTGAGCGCTTGGCAGGCTTCGGCTCTTCGAGAAGCCGCCATAGGCTGAATGATGGGGAGGATTGAGAAGACATCCGCCCGTATGTCTGTCGAAGGTATCGCCTGGGCTTGCCCACGACGTCTGGAAACTTCTTTTGTTCTGACGGCTTTGCCCCCAGCTGGGGCCACAGAGAGCCGTTTGAACACCGACTCGCGTTTAGGCTGGGGCGCCCTCGAGATCACCACATTTGGCCTTTTGCCTTTCGAGGCTGGTTTGTCGGTTACCGGAGCTTGAAGAGCAAGGACGGCGTTAGCTGGCACGAACAGAATAGAGCCAAATGGTAGCAGTGGCTCCTCCCACTGTCGCCCGAGACTGGCCAGAAGGACCGTCCGGGAGTCCATCTTCATCATGTAGGAGATGGGAGCTGAGTTCATCTTTGGAGATATTGTTGAGAAGTGATTGCTTGAAAACCTGCATGAAAAAATTATTTTAGTATAAATATAGATATGGATATTGATTGAGTTCGCATAAACGTTTAACTCGAAATATGGGAGGAGAGAAAAGTCCCATCGGACGTGCCAGAATCTGTAGGGTGTTTTTCATCACCCCATTGAGATGGAAATGCACGTGCGTTTGTCAGGCGTATTACAGATTCCCCCTGCCCAGGGTAGGCGGGGGTTTATTGATTGTGGGGATCTGAATCTCCGGCAGCCGCGGACTAGGCTGCCGTTAATTACCCCTCGTCTTTGGAGCGAGAGAACCTCCGATTGACGGGTCAAATAGGTCATGCGATCTCAATGAGAAATGTTGTGTTTTGAAGGGGTTTTGGATATATCGGGGGGCCCGCAGAGTTTTTTACGGGGGTCCCGCTACCCGAATAGCGGGCTGGGGGTCAAGGGGGCTAGCAGTCCCCTTGCGGAGTGCGGGGCAGCGTCCCGTTAGAAATTTTTTTCTAACAGGGACAGTGTCGTGGAGTATGTGTGTGTGTGTGTGTATAGATACACACACACACACACACACACACACACATATATATATAAAGGGAAAGGGCATCCAAAGGATGCGTGGGGGAAGGCGCCAGAGCCCCACGTGCCTGGCACGCGGACGCTAGGCGTCAGCAGCAAAGGGGACTTGGTCCCTGCATTGGGAGCTGTGCTCCCGACTTGATTTATGGAGTTAAACTCCTGACAGAGATTAATTTAGGGAGTTAAACTCCAATGGATCTTGAATGGAGTTAGGCTCATAAAAAAAATTTAGAAATGATCAAAGGGGGCTGGTTTGTCTCTCCCTTTGGCTCTGGATCTTCCCAAGATGGAATTTTTGGATATGGGTCTCCTTCTTCTTCCTGTCGGTTGGGCGGATCTTGGAGAAAGAGGGTGAGATTTAAAAATCTTCCTATTTGAGATCTAATGGAAGATCTGAGCTCCCCTTTGTGGGTTTTATGGTGAAAAACTATTTAGTTTTGGAAAAGGAAAAGCAAAACTCTTGATTTAATTCAAAAGAAAGAAGAAGGTTTAGAATCTTGAGGAAGAAGAAGGAGCCACAAAAATCCTAGAGTTTTTAGAGAATGAAAAGTCTATACTTTATTCATCATCATGTCGCCTTATATAGGCTTACACATTTACATATAGCCCCTTGGGGTTGACAGAATGGCATTTTGCCCATCCCATATCTCATGAGCTATTTCTTTTTGCAGATAAGCCATGGGCTTTACAAAAATTTGGTTTTATGCCCATTTTGCTTACATTCATGCATAAAAAATTACATCAAAATTATTTGTTACATGATTTTTATTTTGGCATGGGGAGGCCGTCCGCGGGGCTCAACTTGGGCATGGGCACACTTGCTTGGGCTTGGGCCCGCTTACTTGGGGTTGACCTTGACTTTGATCTGGTCAACTGGGGTGCAAATTTTGACCCCAACAGACACCGTTATCGAAAGTTGTTGCAATAAACCAACTACCATTTGATGTTCAGCCTTGACTTGCTGACACACTAAGCACTTCGATACGTAGCGAGCAATCTCCCTTTTCTTTCCTTCCCACCAGAAATGTTGTCGTAGATCTCGGTATATCTTCGTGCCTCCCGGATGTACGGAATATGCAGAACTATGCGCCTCCTTCATAACTTCTTCATGAATATCTCCTTTAGGAACACATAAACGGCTCCCATATCGTAACGAACCATCATCATGAATCAACAAGTCCGTTCGAAGTCCCGCTTATACCTGTTCTCGAAACTTCTGCAGCCTTGGATCATGTGACTGCGCTGCTTTAATGCTATCAGTCAAGTATGACTGTACTTGCAATTCCATCAACTGTCCCAAAGAATGCGGTAGTAGAATCTCCAACTCGAATATCTGAAAATCATCTATAATCTTCTTCTGTGCTGTCAACATCCGTATCGCTGACAACAAACTTAGAGCATCCGGTACTATATTAACTTTCCCCTGATGGTATTTTAGATCAAGATCATAGTCATCCATCAGCTCCAACCATCTACACCGCCTCATATTGAGCTCTTTCTGCGTGAACACATATTTTAGGCTTTTGCGATCGGTAAATACTTCTACTCTTTCGCCCAATAAGTAGTGTCTCCAAATCTTCAAAGTGAAAGTCTCTGCTGCTAACTCCAAATCATGAGTTGGGTAGTTCTTCTCATGAGTCTTTAATTATCTTGACGCGTAGGCTATAACCTTCCCATTCTCAATAACAACACATCCTAAGTCTTTTCCAGATGCGTTGTTGTAAATAACCAACCCTCCGGAACTGTCTGGCACTGTCAAAATAAGAGCGGTGGTCAATCTTTGCTTCAACGCTTCAAAAGCTGACGCATTCTTATCGGCCCATACGAACGGTACCTCCTTTCGTGTTAGCTTGGTCAATGGTTCCGCTATTCGAGCGAAATTCTCCACGAACCTTCTACAATATCCGGCAAGCCCAAGAAAACTTCTGATCTCCGCCACGTTCTTTGGAATCGGCCAATCATGAACTGCTGCAATCTTTTCAGGATCAACGGCAATTCCATCTTCGGATACGACATGACCCAAAAACTTCACTTCTTCAAGCCAAAACTCGCACTTGCTCATCTTAGCATATAACCTTTCTTGCCTTAACGTTTGCAGTGCGATCTTCAAGTGTTTTGCATGCTCTTCTTTACTCCTCGAATAGACCAGAATATCGTCAATAAACACCACTACGAACTGGTCCAAATACGGTAAAAAGATTCGGTTAATTAAATCCATAAATATCGCCGGTGCGTTCGTGACTCCGTATGGCATCACTAAGTACTCGTAATGCCCATATCAAGTTCGGAACGCTGTCTTGCAAATATCTTTTGATTTCATCCGAACTTGATGATATTCGGATCGCAAATCCAGTTTCGAGAATACCCTCGCGCCACTTAGTTGATCGAATAATTTGCCGATGTGAGGAATTGGGTATTTGTTCTTAATAGTTACCCGGTTTAATTCTCGATAATTGATGCGCATTTTGCGTGTGCCATCTTTCTTCTTGATTAGAAGAACGGGAGCTCCTCATGGTGAATTGTTGCTGCGAATCCAACCCTTCTCTAGCAATTCGGCAACATGTTTCTTTACTTCTCCTAGCTCCACAGGTGTCATTGTATAATACGCCTTTGAAATAGGCGCTGCTCCAGGAACAAGATCGATCGCGAACTCCATATCTCGTTTTGGCGGTAAACCCAAGATGTCTTCGAACACATCTATAAACTCTCGAACTACTGCTGGCGCTTCCTCCTTGTCTACTTCCATCCACGAAAGAACGACACTTGTCGGCTTAGCTCGACAGATCTGCTACCTCCTGAAAATATAAACTCCGGATGTACGGGAATCTGGAAAATCACTTTCTTTGCCCTGCAATCGATGTGAGCGTAGAAAGTGCCAAGAAAATCCATTCCCAAGACAACATCATAGCTTCCAGTATCAATCAACAAGAAATCCGCGAATAACTTTCGTCCGCAAATAACAATCGAACAATCCTTGCTCTCGCTACCATATATAATTTCTCATTCCCAGTGTGTATGTTCTAGCAACTAGACAGGACTGTGTGTGGAATCGAGTGTGCAGTAATAAACTTGGACGACATAAAATAATGGGATGCACATGAATCGAATAATGAAAATGCGGGAAAATTATGAACAAATAGGATACCTGAAACGACTTCATTTGAAGCTTTGGCCTTCTCGGCCGTCAAAGTAAAGGCCCGTGCTTGATTAAGCCCCTGAGTAACCTACTTCTGCCCATGAATCTGCTTCTACGGTGGCTTCTGAATATCATCCCTCAATCGTAGATTTGAAGGACAAGTATCGATAGTATGGTCAGCTGATCCGCAAACAAGACAGAGTCTAAGCCTCCTTCGACATTCTCTCCGGAAATGACCTGGTTGTTGGAAGTAGTGACAAAACACCCTTGCTTTCTGATCGGGTACAACAGGCTTCTTCATAGGCACAATGCCTCGCCTGTTCACCGGGATACCTCTGCGTAAAGGAGCTCGATTTGGCGTAAACACCGGCTTGTTGTTGTGCACTCTTCACTTTCACTGATAAGCTCTGCTGGTCTCTAGCTATCTTGAGAACTTGTGAGAAGGTGGTCAATCCTAGAGATATAATAATGTTTCTGATTCTTCACATCCAAGCTACGCATGAACCTTCATACCCTATCTACATTGTTGGCAACCAAAGGTCCCGCAAAGCGACTGAGCCAAGTCCACTCAGCCTCATGTGCATCAACGGATCCGCCATTCTGTTTCAGGCTAATAAACTTTTCTTCCATTTCTTCTCGAGCAGATTGCAGAAAGAACTACTCCAAGAAATTTCGCGAAAACGCTACCCAACTGATCGGCTTGGGAAGACGGGTTTCCTCTATGAGCCACCACTCGCGAGCATAATCCACCAATTAGATACGTACTACATCAACCCTTTTCTCCTCTGGAATCTGGGCGGCGAAAAGCAGATTCTCCGTATCAACTAGCCACTGCTTCACTGGAAATGGCTCCTCCAATGCTGTGAATGTGGACGGACCAAGCCTTCTGAAATCCGCCACGGTGCCCACACGCTCTACTGCGAGCACGGACTGCTGGACTGTCTACAGACCCTCCTGGAAAGTCTCAGCTTGCCGCTGATTAAGCTCAGTTTGCCGCTTCTGATTTTCCAGCATTCCACGTTTAACTCTCAGCAATGCGGCGTCATCAACACGCCTCTGGTACGATCTCAAATCTCTATCCGCCATGAGTCTGAAGTCAAGACACCGAAGAGGATTAGCAACGGTAAACAGGATTCAATAAACAAGATAGTTATAGATTCAAGACTGGTAAGATAGTAATATGGCAGGACATGTTCCTAATTACTGGTTTCCTGATTAGTGTATTGGGTTTAATACCCAACTACAAAGAACCAAACCCGATTAATCCTAAATCCTATGGCTCTGATACCAAATAAACTATGCCACGTCCCGCTTACCAGAGTGCGCAAACTACGGCACGTGACAGAGCCAACCAAGCTACCTGTGGATAAGAATCATCCCTTCACAGTCACATTACGGCTGTCTATAGGATATTAAGAACAGTAAAATATAAAAGCTAGCTAGTACATGTCCATTTGCCAAATATAAGAGTCAAGAAAATATAAAAGCGGAAACGACGATAATATCCAATAAACAACATCTGAAAATACGTCCCAATATGGACTCATATCAAGAAATGAAGTTGCGGAAAATAACTAAACTAAACATCATTAAACTCAATTCCTCACTGCTCGGCTTGAAAGCTAAAATACTCCTGTTCAGCCTGCGATAGAGATAGAGGAACTGGGCCATGAAAAACCAAGACGTCAGTGCGTCATAATACCGAAATAGCAGTAATAACAGGATGTAACAAGATACATAAACAGGAATATAAATCACAATATAAATATAAACAGTGAGGTACGTGTGTACGTGATGTGTAACCTAAAACTGGACTTCTAGGTTATCTATTCTAAAGTCTTCGAAATCAATTAATATAATTCTCATCATAACCCATCAGTCTATGCCCCGTTCATTCCCCACGGGACCACGGTAACAGGATTATTTCATAACGTCCGGAAAAATGGCGAACAGGATATTCCGTAATGCCCAAAAAATGGCAAACATGTAATTATTCCGCAACGCTCGGAAAAATGACAAACATGTAATTATTTCGTAACGCCTGGAAAAAACGGCAAATAGGATATTCTGTAACGCCCGGAAAAACGACAAATATGTAATAATAGCCTTTTGAGTTACGTTTCAGTTATATTCTTGATTTCCCCTTTACCCCTAGGTTAGTGTTCAAGTCAGGTATTGCTACTATAAATCTAATACCAATACAGGATCAAGTAGGTATAGGTTTTCGTCTATGCAGACAACAAGTAACGTCCGTTAGGACAACAAGTCAGGATTGTTGACATTAGTAACTAGATCCAAGTAATGAGTCAAGTAGTGGATCGTGAACATGTCATGTGATGCATATGTATCACATAGATACCCAATGTAATACAGTAAAGAATATTTAAACACAGTAAGCACGACGTATATCAGGATGCATATGTGTCTATCTGTAATAACCTGTAAACGTATCCATGACTAAGTATGATGCAACTAAACAGCATGTTGCGCTAATATAAATGTAATATGATAAAATGAGGTTCTGGCATGCAACTAGATATGCAATTCTCAGTACGGATGCGAACGAATATCGAAGAACGATAAATATATAACATTGGATGCATAATATAACACATGTATTATTTTTATTCATATAAATAAATATATCATAACATAGAATGTTGCAAGATAAACTTGCCTGATCGAATCTCACGTCGGGGTACGTACGTCACGTTCAACGTCGGATAAATGTCACGATGCAAAGCACGCACATACAGGACTGGACTTGGCTACTCAAAGATGTGACCACGCTGGATAACGACGATGACTGGGTCGTCCGAATTGTCGGCGACATCCGCGACTCCGGCGACGGCCGGAATAATGAAGAACTCAAGAAAAGAAAAGAGCGGAAGAGAAGAAGGAGAATGCGGGTGTGGCTCAACGTGGGGTTTTGGGGAATCAAGAACACGAGGAGGTGACGACGGCGACGATGGACGGCCGTCAACGGCGAAAGGCATCGGGGTTTCTAGAGTTGTTCGGGGTTGCTGTTGGGGTCGGGGATGTAAGGTTGATGGTGGCGGTGTTGGTGTTGGGAGTTGAATAGGGAGATGAGGAGACGGAGGAGGTGACAGTGGTGATGGCGACGAGGTCTCCGGCAAGGGTAACGGCGAGGTTGGGCTTTCTTCAGTTGCAGGGTTGGGGTTGTTCGTGGGTGTAGGTCCTTGGATTCTCGGGGATGATGGAGGGAGAGAGGAGGTGGAGAGGATGAGGTCGAGGTAAGGTTAACGAGGTGATCGGCGGTGAGGGGATGAAGTCGAGGTCGGGTTATTGGGTTGCTCGGGGATTTTGCAGGGGTCGGTTTCAGGGATAGGTCGTCGAGGAGAAGGATGAGAGGGGAGAGAAGGTTGAGGGTGATGAGGTAAGTGAAGAGGTGCTGAGGTTGGGATGGTCGGCGGCGAGGTCGAGTGCATGTTAGGGTTAGGGTTCTTGGTTGGGTTTCGATCACACGGGTCGAGTAGGATACTAACTATAGATACCAAATGCACTATCCGCACCCAAAACAATAATAATCAAGAAACCGTCGCAAGATTAGAAAATATCCAAATCAAATATGGTATAAATGCACTAGGGTGTTACACAGGTGCTGTAGGAATTGCGAACGTCAATGAAGACACCCACGGGGGAAATCCCATTCAGTCTCTGTTATAGCACCGAAGCAATGGTCCCTGCAGAAATCAGTCTACCCAGTTATCGAGTTGAGTATTTTGATGAAGAGGCCAATGTCTTGGCCCTTCGAAGTAACTTGGATATCCTAATGGAAAAGAGAGACCGGACGCAAATAAGTCCTATAAACAATTAAAATCTCTTCTATTATAAACTTTTCATCCCTTCTTAATAGAAACGATAACAATCCCTCCTCTCTTTTATCAACTCGTCTAAAACAAGAAAAGCAATTCACCGTTTCTATGTGGACGACCCGTACTCACTAGCGGCTAGCTATTGCAATACTGTTATTGATTGCGGTTATTTACAACACACAGACACAGTTTTTCACGATCAATCAAATGGCGCCGTTGAGTTGAATTGGACTTACCTAATGGCTATCAGATATTGGGTAAATTATACCAATGTCTAAGCATTTGACGATTTCTTTCATCACTGCCTTTTTCATGAAGGGATTCTTAAAAAGTCTGGCATCACGGTCATAACTAATGAGGCTAATGAGTTGATTCAAACTCGCACCCAAACCGGATGGCGGGTATGTCTTGATTATAGAAATCTCAATGCCGCAACGAGGAAAGATCACTTCCCTCTACACTTCATTGACCAGATATTGGAACGTTTAGCCATGCATGAGTACTACTATTTTTTGGACGGATACTCAGGCTATAACCAGATTCCCATCGCCGAAAAGGATCAAGATAAGATAATTTTTACTTCTCCTTTCGGTACTTTCTCTTATAGACGCACGCCCTTTGGGTTATGCGATACTCCCGCTACATTTCAGCGGTGAATGATGGGATATTTTCGGACATGGTCGAGAATTTTCTAGAGATATTTATGGACGATTTCTCCATATTTGGGGACTCTTTTGAGGAATGCTTACGTCATCTTGACGCTGTTCTTAACCGCTGTAAGGATAAGGATTTAACTTTGAATTGGGAAAAATGTCATTTCATGATTCAAGAAGGTATTGTCTAAGGGCATATCATTTCATGAGAAGGCATTGAGGTAGTCTAAGCTAAAATAGATGTCATTTCCAACCTTCCTCCTCCCAAATGCGTCAAAAATATACGATCCTTTCTTGGTCATGCCGGAATTTATAGACGATTCATTAAGAACTTTAGCAAAATTGTTAGACCCTTAACTCTTTTTTTGGCCAAGAATACAATATTTCAATTTGACTCGGATTGCATGGCTGCTTTTGAATCACTTAAACGTTCCCTCACTACAGCCCATGTTCTATCATCTCCAGACTGAAATCACCCTTTTGAGCTTATGTGTGATGCATTCGATTTTGCTATTAGTGCAGTCTTAGGACAACACATCGATAAGATGCCACAAGTAATTTATTATGCGAGTAGGACCATGAACGATTCCCAAATGAATTATACAACCACCGAGAAAGAAATCTTGGCAGTTGTATTTGCATTAGAAAAATTCAGGCCCCGCTTAATTGGCTCTCCGGTCATAGTTTACACCGATCATTCCGTTTAAGACATCTTTTATCGAAGAAGGATGCTAAATCCAAGCTAATACGTTGGATCCTTTTGCTACAAAAATTTGATCTTGTCTTACGAGACAAAAGTGGATGTGAAAACGTCGTAGCCAACCATCTTTCACGACTTTCTTCTTCGCCAACGTTGACCTTGCCAATAAACGATTTATTTCTGGACGAACAGCTCCTGACTTTATCTAGTGAACCTTGGTTCGCCGATATTGTGAATTATTTAGCAACGGGACTTCTACCCAGCGAATGGTCAAATCAAGACAATCGCCGATTTCTATCCCAGGTAAAACAATTTTACTGGGACAAACCTTATTTGTTTAAGTATTGTCCCGGACAGATCATTCGCCGATGTGTCCCTAATAATGAGTTCAAGAGTGTATTGTCTTTCTGTCATGATCAAATATATGGCGGTCACTTTGGTCCAAGAAAAACGGCGGAGAAAGTTTTGCAATGTAGTTTTTATTGGCTAACGTTATTCAAAGATGCATATGATTATTGCAAAACTTGTTCATGGTGTCAACACATGGGTCGGATTTCATGGAGAAACGAGGTGCCACTTCAATCAATCTTGGTTGTTGAGATATTTGATGTGTGGGGAATTGATTTCATGGACCCATTTCCCAACTCTTTTGGGAATTTATATATTTTATTAGCGGTTGATTATATCACTAAATGGGTGGAAGCAATATCGCGCCGTACTAATGAAAACAAGGTTGATGTTAAGTTCCTTAAAAAAAATATCTTTTCTCGGTTCGGGCACCCGTGCGCTATCATTAACGACAATGGGACGCATTTCTGTAATGGGTCTTTCGAGACTTTGATGCGGAAATATTCAATCAACCATAAGGTTTCTACGCCCTATCATCCCCAAACGAGCGGGCAAGCTGAGCTCTCCAATAGACCGATCAAACAAATTTTTAAAAAAACGGTTTCTAAGAACCGTAAAGATTGGTCCACCAAATTGACGGATGCTCTTTGGGTATTTCGTGCCGCATATAAGACTGATCTTGGTATGTCTCCATACCGATCGGTGTTTGGGAAGTCTTGCTACTTTCATATCGAGATCGAACATAAAACAATGTGGGCAATTAAAGAGCTTAATTTCGATTTTGACCGAGCATATAGTTATCGAAAGCTACAATTAAACGAGCTAAGCGAATTTCGTGATGAAGCCTACGATAACGTGGTTATAGTAAAGAACCGGACAAAGCTGTTCCACGATAAAAACCTTTTGAGAAAAATATTCACAACGAGACAAGTCCCTCTTTAGGATTCCCGTCTCCATCTCTATCCGGGTAAGCTAAGATTTCGTTGGAAAGAACCTTTTGTGGTGCAGTATTTGTATCCGCACAGTACAGTGGATATAGAGAATGTTAAAAACGGTTCTATTTTTAAAGTAAATTGGCATATATTAAAACCGTACTTTTCCGTTGACCTATCGGAGGAGCTCCTGTTTTTATAGAAGCCGTTTTATCATGACTAATTTTTCTCCGCCTCACCTCCATATTTCGGTAACACTGCTTCATCTGTGAATGGAGGTGTGTATATAAAAAAAAAATCTGTACTTGCCAAAGAACAAGTCTGGGAGTGGTTTTTCATTTGACTATCTTTTGCCCCTATTATTTTCCACCCAAGAGTACAAGTTTATGCGCTCGAAGAACAATATTAGTGAGGACACTGCTGCAAACATGTTTGGGGGGAGGTTTGTATTTAATGACATATCATTTGGCACTAGGCACTATATATGAAAAAAAAATTTAAAAATTGAAAATAAAGTTAGAAAGTGAAAAATACATATGAAAGAAACAAAGAGATTTAAGAAATACAAGAAAATTAGATATTTTAAAACAAAGCCAGTAATACGTAATCATGAGCTGTTGTCCCAAGGGTTAGTAAGTTGAAGCAATTACTAATCTGCGGATAGAAATAAGTCTGAAAAATAGTCCATATTCTTGAGTCCAAATTTCTGAACGTCGATACCCTACTATACGCACTTACACACATCTTGAAATTTGGGATAGTAAAGAATACCTTGAAATGCTCTTGTCTAAAAGGCTTTAGTATGAAGGAAAAAATAAAAATCAACAAAATATAAATAACACATAAAATATAAATGGTGAAGAAAAATGAACACTGATTTTGTAACTACTTTAGGCAGCATAAAAAATATATATAGCAAGGGTGTCTTATCACCTAATATTTTAGACCAACTGGTTTGGAAGTCACTACTAAGTCTTAGGTGTTGCAAGACTAGGATATTGCTAATTACGCTTTAATAAGTGAGCACATTCGGTAATCGGTTGGTTAGTACCTCAAGATGTATTAACGGTCGCTTGAAGAATGTATGGGCAAATCCATCTAAAACTTTACCGACTAAAAAGTACTAAGGAATAAGGCCAAAGGGTATGATAGCTTGAATTGAATTCTCCAAATATTGGGATATTTTTTACACACACGTAGGGGTATATGATCGATATTTGGAGGAAAGGTATGGAGGAAGACTAAAGACAAAGTTTTATTGAGAGATGATGTGATTTCTGATATCTTTTCATGACTATTAAGATAGGACTCATAACAACTAAAAAGCCAGTGTAGTTTGAAACACTTATTTTCAAGTTTTTTTCTTTTATATGTTCCTTATTTTTGCATGTAATTTTCATCTTCTTTCTTTTATTTTGGGATTTTGTGGGTGTAATCCGCTGAAAACCAACCCTCAGGAGACAACACTCCTCCTACTAGGGACACCTAGAGATTTAAAGGCTTGTTGCACGAGTTAAGTGCAATCGTGTTGCCTATGAAAGTGTGCTAGGTTTTTTTTCTTTTTCTTTTTTAATAATAACATAGTTTGCTCGGGACGATCAAAAATAAGTTTGGGGGTATTTGATCAATCAAATTTACTGCATATTTTATGGACATTTTCCCTACTATTATTAACTACTAAAAGGTGTTAATTGTAAATAAAGAACGTATGTGAGTTTATTTGTAAAAAAATTATTATCACATGTTTTTTCATTTATAATTAATATAATCAGGGAAAATATATGCATATCATTCTTAAATATTATTAATTAAAATATGCATATCATATCAAATATTCCTAATCAGTATTCTTAACATATCATATCATATAAATGGTTGGAATAATATCTCAAAAATAACAAATGCTACTAACAAGATGATTTGAGATATTATGCAGGAATTATAAAAGATTAGCTCATATCTGAACTATGAGTAGAAGATTCACAACAAATCAAAATATCAAACCAAATCTGTCGAATATTAGGAGACAATCGAAGAATCTCACAACGGCAGAAACTAAGAGCAATATTTTCAGAATATTTTTATCAAGAGGATCTCCAGATGTCGAGAGAAGAAGCCACGAGAAATCTGGAGGCACAAACTCACCAGATGGCGGCGGATCCGCGGTCAAACTAGGCCATGGGTGGCGGTTCCGTGGTTGTATGGAAACCGTAGGATCTGAAATTCTAGGGTCTTGACCGTAATTTCATATACTTTAATATGACATTTAGGGTTTCAAATTTCAGAGACTATATAAAGGACTGAGAGCTGTCTATCAAAAATATTCCAAATCTATTCATCTATCCAACGATCAAAAGAGAGATCTAGCGAGCGAAACTAGGGTTTTTGTAATCTACTTTTTCAGCAAGAAATTTTGTAATGTAATAGTTGATCAATAAAAGATAGTTCTTTATTTTAATTCTTTTCGTATTTACTTTCTGCATTACTTTCCGCATTATTTTATTACATTACTTTTCTATATTACTTTCCACATTACTTTCTGCACTTTTAAATTTTAATTATAGGTTCATTCATCTCCACCTCTCTTTTAAATCGCTAATATCCATGAGCGAGTAAATTCTTGCTTGGTAGGATTTATAGGATATGGTAGAATAATGGATGAAAACTATAACTTAAATTCTCTTTAAAATTTTAATTTTTATAAAATTTAGCAAAATGAATATTAACCCTCTTATCGGGTGCGCTATCAATTAATGATAGTCACGACCACGATTTGAGATTCGTTAATACTTGTTTTGTTAAGGGCTTGAGATAAATAAAGATCAATGGAAGGACAAGGGGCAGTAAAGGGAAACCCTGATTCTCTCCAAGAACCCTAATCCACATTCATCGCTATCTTTCTAGTATTACACAATTAAAAGATAAAAAGAATTATGTTTTATACTTCATCTATTAACTACTAAGTCCTATAAACCCTACAAGCCTTTCTATTATAAACTTTTTATCCCTTAATAAAAACGACAACAATCCCTTCTCTCTTTTATCAATTCGTCTAAAACAAGAAAAGCAGTTCACCGTTTCTCAGTGGACGACCCGTACTCACTAGCGGCTAGCTTTTGCGACACCGTTATTGATTGCGGTTATTTACAATACACAGACACAGTTTTTCACGATCAATCTACGCCGAAAATCTTAAATTGTATAGATGGATTTGTACTCTCTTGAATAATGAGATTTCTTTTTTTCTGTCACTATATTTGTTTTAGTTCCCAAGTTAAGCCTTCACGCGAGTAGGTTCCTACTTGGTTTGGAGGCCGGCGGACAACCTCATGTTCATCGCAACCAGGTAGCTTCCTACTCGGCCCATCCACAGCGGGTAGATTCCTGCCCAACGACGCCGTTGATCCAAAGCCTTCGCCACGAGGCTCCTGGGTAGATTCTTGCTTGGCCAAAACCCGCGAATTCTAAGCCCTCTCTTGGGCCGGCGGGCTATCTCTCCCAGGCCCAGCTCGGAGGCAAGCAATCTGGACCAACCCTTCACTCATATGAATAAGACGTCGGCATGTCTACAGGTAGCATGACCTAAGTATTGCTCCACTAGTCTTACCCCGGCTCTGGGGTGAAGGATTGGATAAGAAGCACCGTTCTATCCACGCTTGAGAAATATACGAGAAAATTCGATGTTCTGACATTTCGGGCGAAGAAATATTCGTAAGCAAAAGAAAAAAAATTATTGATAAGGGGTATTCTTGGCTCCTCGGCGTTACAAAAATACCCAGGGGCTCGCAAAGAAAGAAAAAAGTACATACTCCTTAACTATCACAACAAAGGAGGAAGAGGATCGTGAAAGCATTGATCGTAGTATTCAAAACAGAGCTCCTCCAACCGAGCCCAGGCGGCATCCCATTGCTCCCTCTGCAGATGCACGTGGACCCGAGCAGCTACGATTCCGTCAGGGACTCCCGTCTTCGAACATGAAGCTATGATTAGCATATGTTGGAAAGCTAGGCGAATGATATCTATCGAGCGGTCCCACCTGCTCTTCAAGATCAGGCCCAACTCATGAGCCGTGCGCATCTTGTCGATGGCCTCCTTCAGTTCTTGTTAGGGCAATGCTCTAAAAAGGCCCGTAGAGGACCTCAAGTTCGCATAGAGAAGCACCTGCAGGAGAGAAGATCGGTGCGAGAGTAAACGCCCGCAATAACGCTCTAAGCAACCTATCAAGGCCTCATATGTCGCCTTGGAACCGTCAAAGTAATAATGGTAGACGTCGTTGCGTGCCACGATGTCCCGGATGTTGTACGTGTTTCCGGCCATCAGGAAACAATGAACTACGGAGATCGGCCAAAGAAAAAGGGGAAGAGACAAAGACAACCAAAAACGAATCGACAGGAGTGCATACGAGGGGGTCGAGGCTCCCCTATTTATAGCCTCGGTAAAAATTCCCCAACGGTTGAGATCTTCTCCCACCAAGGCACGAGTTACGGTGTATCTTCATAAGTATCACACCACTCGATATGGCGCCGCCACGCGGCACCTGGCTATTGGCCCCCTCCCTTTCACACGGATCCGAGAAGATTGAACGTCTTCGGGAGATTCGCATGGATCTCGAGATACCCGCCACATACCACGTGGCACCAGGAATCGGGGATGCGCAAATATTAGCGTCATGGCAATCCCACCATCGATTGAACGATCAACGCAAATAAATTCCTGATCGGAAAGCCCTCTTCACAATGCAACCGGGTAGGTTCCTGCCCGGCCCTTCCATAGAGGGCGGTTTCCTGCCCAACGACGCCGTGGATTCAAAGCTCTCTTCACGAGGCAACCGGGTAGCTTCCTGCCCAGCCCATCTACAGTAGGCAGCTTCCTGCCCAACGACGCCGTGGATTCACTCTTCACGAGGCAACCGGATAACTTTCTGCCCGGCCTATCACCGCGGGCAGCTTCCTGCCCAACGACGCCGTTGTCACGACTCGAAATGGCACATGACTGGCCCTTGAATCATATGAAGTCTATAGGACCCCATCTAATTCAAGTAAGCCAAAAGCCCAGAAATCTAAAACCATTTTAAATAGTAAAATGAAGGAAAACTGGTTTTAAATAAGTGGTTTAAATAGCATAAGTTGAATCATGCGTTTTTAAAATCCCAAGTCTTTTCTGAAAATTTCGGCAGAGTTTCCTTTGTAAATACTGGCCCCAAACGGGGTACAACATGAATAATATATGCACAATGATAAAAGGCATCCCCAAGCGGGAGCTAACTCTTCGTCAATCGACGGTCACAAACATGCAAGCAATATAATATACAACGCCGAAGGGCGTGGATCAAAACTCAAAGGAAACTAAAAATTATCAAGAAAACCAAAATAATACAAGCGCGACTCTACGGTCGAAAGAATAATACACTGGTTTTCTAATTCTGAATCAATATACAAGTCTGGTTGATGGAGTTTCTAGATACAACAATGAAAATAATATACAAGGGTGGTCACGATGCGAGTTAACCCACCTACCAAAGCAATCACCCAGAATGGAAGCAGTGTGCCAGAAAACCGTAATGAAACCTGTACGGCAAAACTTGCAAGAAACTGTGGCCAACGGGAGTGAGTTGCCAACTCGTGAGTAGAAAACATCACAGAGCAGAAATCGTATGTATGACTCAATCCTAGGTCAAACGATCAGTAATATATACATATCCTCAATATGATAAAGTCTAAAGCATGAAAAGGTGGTAAGGGTAAACATCTATACCAAGTGTAATACCAAGTGCTCGTGTCAGTGCCTCAGGTAGCAACATATCAAAAATATGAGGTATGATCAATGTAATCATCATGAAATCAGTGTCAACTATATCATGAAGTCTAAGCATGTGGATATCATCCAACTATGTAATCAATGTCTGTATGCATATGGATCCCGTCCACGTGTCAACCAATGACACAAAACATCATGCATGTAAATATCATAAAGCATATGCATGAAACTATGAGGATATAAATCAACGTGTATCCCTCGCGATACATCAAAATCATAGAACCTTAGTGTCCAGCATCGACACTCGAAAACATCATGAAACCTGTGCTCAGCATCGGCACGTAAATCCTCATATATCGGACTCCTTCAGTCCGGATCGGCCCATGGGCTCCGTCAGTCCGGATCGGCCCATACCATCTCTCGACTCCGGTCGGTATCCTCCGGATATCCACCAGGCCCAACCAATCACCGGTAGGTAGTAGTCCCTCTGTCAGGCTCACCGTCTGTATACACAGCATCCCTTTCTTGTCCCGGGGTACCATACCGGGCCCCACCATGTACCCGCACACGGACCACGACGCTCCTCGCATGGGGGATAACGGACCATGACGCTCCTCGCATGGGGTATATATATATATATATATATATCAGAATCGATAAAACTCATGGTGGCTGCTGAAATATCATATCAAGAGAAACCGGGTTTTTTAAACAGTACATACTTTTTTTTGAAATACCCACGGTTCTCAAATCTAGAAATATCATGGAAACAAGATATCTCAATGCGTATAATCATAAAGCATGATGTATACGACATATAACAGAAATGTAAGCATATCTGTATATCATGCAACATGGAACAGTAATATGCACATATCGAGGGAAAACCGCTCTTTTAAAATGACTCCAGTTTTAAAATATATCTTGCGGTTCCCAAATCTCCAAAATCAAGCCAGAAACATCTATGTATGTGCAAATACGTATGTATGCAAGTATGGGTGTACAATATATGTATACGCAAGTATGAGTGTATAATATGTATGTACGCAAGTATATTATGCAAAGAGTCATATCCTGATGTCAGCAATCCTACTGTGTAGTGACATGGCAATTATCGATGATGAAGTGTGTGATCCGGCAAGCAGGTGTACGTGGAACATACGCATCATCGATAATGGTGCTGGTGTCCTGACAACATGGGTTTAATATAACAATAAACACATTTAAACATGCAATGCGATGCGAATACCAAGAATATGCGAAAAATGAATAATAAACACAACAGTGAAGAATCTACATCAATATATATATATATATGTCATACAGTTTTGCCATTTGAAATAACACGAATCGTGGTGTTTAGAAAAATAAGGGCTACGGTGTTTTTAAGAAAAGACGTGCCTTTTGAAAATATTCGTAGAATCCATTGGCCTATCTTTAAAATACTTACGATTCATTAGTTTTGAAATAGGTATGACTCGAGTCTAATCTAACATCTATAAGTAAACTACAGGACTAATCGAAAGGTAAGGAAACCACCTAAATCTGAGTCGATACATATAAATATAATAGTCGGTGATCCCGTCTCAATAGTACCACTTACGATACAATAAATAACATGACATTCTCGAGTCAAGAGTGCGGATCTATCATCAATATAAAGCTCGTACGGTAAATCCATCGTACGCCATCCCAATCTGTGTACGGATCAAATATCATATTCATCTCATCATTTATCTGGTATCCTTATCATCATATCCCATGAACTGGGGGAATTGATCTAAGTCTAGTACAAACCGATACCATCTGCATATATGTGCGTGTATGAAAACACACGCCTAAAGGCCCGCATAAAATCTCATGTCGCATCTCAAAATACAAACCAAAACATATCACCGATCTCATAGCATCATGCGCAATCTCATCGACTCATCTCCAAATATCATCCACTATCCTCATTATTCATGTGTGTGTGTGTGTATGCCTAGTCCCATACCTAAATGTGTGTATATATATATACGTATCCCCATATACGCACAAGTAATAATAATAATGCATGCAAGGGTGTGTGCGCGTGTGTGCAAACCTATTCTATGGTTCGCGACTAAGAAATCAACCACGACACTATCATCCAAATTCACAACACACATGTAAATATATAACATATCATCAACTACACTACGAACTGCGGGGGTGCTATACTCCATCCACCCGACTTCCCCCGTAGATATATATCAACTCACCTGCTCTTCGTTTGCCGCTGCCGACGTCGCCATGCGCTGGCCTGTCATCTTGAAGTTCTCGTGGGGGTACTTACACATCATAACGTATCGTGCCGCATTAAAACCCAATTCAAAACCAAAACGACACGCTAATAGCCTATAGGTTAGAACCTATGGACTACGCCTTTAAAACCATCAAACAACCCTCGATATCGTCGGACAAACGTCAAGTGATCGAGGTAAAACGCAAATACTAAAATCCAGAATCCAAAATACGAAAATAAAACCCTGATTCAAAACAACAACTCATGAATATGGTCCCAGATTTTACCCTAACTGAAATTAGCCAATTTTGCATATGTGGGGGGTCTAGATTATAGATACTGGAGCCATGAAACAACCACGAGCCAAATCGCCCCAGGTCTAGCCGCAAATTGCGGCTAGAAGGATTATTTCTGCAACCATGGTGAGGGCTTAGGGGCTAGGGTTTCAGTAGGGGATCCTAGGTTGCATGCATGTATCACTGTCTTTGCTAAATAATTTTCAGGTCATCCGGGTATTAGCAGATTACCAAAAGCCATCACAATTCCCTCAATTTCCGTATCTGCAGAATTTCAAAGTTCGTATTTGGGGGTTAAGTCTCTGGTTTTAGGTCCAAAATACAATCATTATAAGAGTTTATGGTCACTATAAGCCTCAATTACACATCACAACTCAAGAATTCCTCAAACCCTAACTAGAAATTTCCAAACCTCACTAAACGACACTAAATCGGTTCTAATCAAATATGGATGTAAAAGCAATGGAAATACTATGCTAATGGTTAAGAGAATATCTCATTTGGCACTCATGAATCCCCTAGGGCACCAAAATGAAAACTTTCTTGGTCCAAGGTGAAGCTTGTGAGCTTGTGCACATTTTTTTATGAAGAGAGATGGACTTTTGATGAGTTTTTGGATGTGGAAGTAGGGGTGTAGTGAGGAGGGGAAAGAGGTGCTGCCATGGTGAAAGAAAAGAGAAGAGAGAATGATGAGGATGATGAATGAATACAAATGGCTCTTGGTCAAAGAGACCCCTCACCTCACTCTCTCTCTCTCTCTCTCTCTCTCTCTCTCTCTTGCCCATCCCACCATTGGTTAATATTTCCCTTTTTCTTTTTGTTTTGTTTTGTTTTGTTTTGTTTTGTTTTCTTCTCTTCTCTCTTAGTAAACCCAAAACATGCATGAAGAAATAAAGAAAATCCATGGAGGAAAATGTAACACAGGTATAAAAATGACATGGTGCATATTTTGCACAAAACAAGCTTAATGCGCGATTAGCGATATTTAATCGCGATTAGCACTAAATAGTATATAATTAATCATAAAACTTAAAATTTGCATAAATCAAATAAAGCACTCTCATTTCAGTAATTTCCATAATTTTCCAAAATTTTCCCAATGTATCGGTATTTAATTATACCGTCTTATTAAAATATTCAATATAATATTATTTAATTATAAAAATCCCCAAAAATATATTTTATTTTTCTGAAATGTTACAATCTTCCCCCCCTTAAAGAAATTCGGTCCTCGAATTTAAATTTAAATCCCTCAAATATTAAAACATTTCAGTAAAAAGTCCAAGTCGTCGGGGCTCCGAAATCATCAATACATAAAACGCATCATAGCGCAATACATGCGCATGAAAAATGAGCAGATAAATCTAAATCAAAACTCCGTCAAGTATCTCGCAATCATCGGAGTCATGATGAAGAAACAAATGTCAAATTCAATACGAAAACCAATATGATATAAATCAACACTATACATGTAAACATCTGGAAGAAATGCATGCCAAACCTTTCATGTTGCTGTGCGATGCGCGTATCGCGGCACAGTGGCGGACGTCTATTGTAAGAAAATAACTATATATATACTTATCCTTTGTTTAATATGTACATCCCACCGTTTTGAAAACAATTTAGAAGGGTTTCCTTGTTTTAAACGTTTCGTGTCATATCAGACACGTAGTTAAATACTGAGACTATAGCTCCTTGTTTGGAAATCCTTTCGATAACTATCAATGCATGCAAAATATATTCAGGTACTGTCCTCTGACTTGTCCTGCTCGGTACGAAAACAAATAGCAAATATCATAAAAACGTACTGCTCCATAAGAAATCAATCCCAAAATGTATATAAGAATACCCTGTGCGTCTGGTGCGCACGGAAATCGAAATCCATGAATGTGTCATACATGTGCACAGAAACAAAATCTAAGTGCAACGGGTGTACACGAAACACCTGTCAAGGGCAACGGGTGTGCCTGACAACAATATCAGGTGTATCTGATATGCACGAAAAATCTCGATTTAGTGCATCTGGTGTGCACCAAAATCATATCAAGCTCCCAAGCATGCGCAAGAATCCAAATCAAGTGTACGAAAACAAATATCAAATATCAAAATCGAAATCGACGGTATACGACACATTCAATCCAAATCCAAATCAGGTATACGGTGATACATAATCTCACAACCATGTCCATCAGCGTGCGCCATATCAAATCAAATACTAAAGTGCATAAAACTATGCCGAAAGTACAAGTCAAATCATATGCATATCACAGGCATGAAATCAAAATCAATATCTCGAATGACATCAAATCGAAGTCAAGTGCAACCGTAGTGTATAAAATCTCAATCATGCAAATAAATCATCCAAAATACCGAAATTCAAGGTGATGGATACGTGATAATCGAATCACCAATCACAAATCATAAATACCCTCGTCGATATGTCTCCTTCAAAGTCGAGAAGGTGTCGGTGCATCCAATGCTAGCAAAGCAAGACATCTACTTGCCTACTGTTCGTGGCCTGTCGTCTGGTGCTCTTAGGCTCTCGTCTCTCACTGCAGATTGCTAAGTGCATAGCTCCTCGGCTCAACGGTTCAATATGGAATGACGACGGAAACAGTCCCACTCTGGCACATCCTCTAAAGATCTCTGGCCAACAATCTCATCGACGATGCCGAACTCTGGCCTACTGGGTGTGCACAATATGACCTCTCCTGGGTCCAAGTCTTCTCGTATAATACTCCAGAAAGGTTCTGTCGAAGTCTCTCCCAAATCACGTTTCTGCCGAACTGCCCAGAAGTTATCACCCTTTACCAAAATTTTTTCCTGTTCCGGAATGGCTGCATACTCATCGCGACTCTTTCTAGAAGGTATATCCATATACAACGCCTTTGTATGTGTATCATATCTCTACATACAACTCGTACGGCAATAGCTCCAAACATCTGGGGCGATATCTCATCATTCGCAGCAGCAACTGGCTCATTCGTCTGCACGCTGAACAGTGCCTCAATCATCAAGAATCAGCGATACATCAACGGTCATCACATTCCGGCTGGCCTCTAGCAGTGGCCCAATCCTCTGGTGCTGATCTGCACGTCCGAGTAATCTTGTAAAAGCAATCCATCAAACGCTCATGACGCGAAAACACAATAAAATGACGCCTCTATGCAATCGTATGTCCCTGGAATCACGCCCTGGTCAGTCCTCGTCCGTGACAAGCTCGTGCGGACGCAACTCTAGCCGTAGCTCTCTCTGCCCGTGCAATCGTGGCAGTAAAACCATAAACCAATATCGATGAGGATAGATCATGAATGAATATAATACTGTGCAAGGAATGTACATCCTAAGGCTTCTTAAGCGGAGTAGCGTATCGTAAGTATGCCGCGGAACATACACACGGTACGTCACTCTCCTTAAGTCACCTACTCCATCAACCAAGGTCAACCTATGCGACGAAAGTTCGGGTATAATACCCTCTCGACTAAGTCTAAGTTCCGTAAGGTCAAGCCTAAGTTCCGAATATATACAAACGCTCTAGGCTCCGCATAGTCAAACTTAGACTCGAACCAAGGTTAACCTGGGGCTCTGATACCAACTTTGTCACGACCCGAAATAGCACATAACTGGCCCTTGAATCATATGAAGTCTGTAGAACCCCATCTAATTCAAGTAAGCCAAAAGCCCAGAAATCTAAAACCATTTTAAATAGTAAAATGAAGGGAAAAAATGGTTTTAAATAAGTGGTTTAAATAGCATAAGCTGAATTATGCGTTTTTAAAATCCTTAGTCTTTTCTGAAAATTTCGACAGAGTTTCCTTCGTAAATACTGGCCCCAAACGGGGTACAACATGAATAATATATGCACAATGATAAAAAGCATCCTCAAGCGGGAGCTAGCTCTTCGTCAATCGACGGTCACAACCACGCAAGCAATATAATATACAATGCCGAAGGGCGAGGATCAAAACTCAAAGGAAACTCAAAATTATCAAGAAAACAATAATAATACAAGCGCGACTCTGCGGTCGAAAGAATAAAACACTGGTTTTCTAAGTCTGAATCAATATACAAGTCCGGTTGATGGGGTTTCTAGATATAACAATGAAAATAATATACAAGGGTGGTCACGATGCGAGTGAACCCATCTACCAAAGCAATCACCCAGAATGGAAGCAGTGTGCCAGAAAGCAGCAATGAAACCTGTACGGCAAAACCTGCAAGAAACTGTGGCACAACGGGGGTGAGTTGCCAACTCGTGAGTAGAAAACATCACAGAGCAGAAATCGTATGTATAACTCAATCCTAGATCAAACGATCAGTAATATATACATATCCTCAATATGATAAAGTCTAAAGTATGAAAAGGTGGAAAGGGTAAAGATCTATACCAAGTGTAATACCAAGTGCTCGTGTCAGTGCCTCAGGTAGCAACATATCAAAAATATGAGGTAAGATCAATGTAATCATCATGAAATCAGTGTCAATTATATCATGAAGTCTAAGTATGTAGATATCATCCAACTATGTAATCAATGTCTGTATGCATGTGGATCCCGTCCACGTGTCAACCAATGACACAAAACATCATGCATGTAAATATTATAAAGCATATGCATGAAAGTATGAGGATATAAATCAACGCGTGTCCCTCGCGACACATCAAAATCATGGAACCTGAGTGTCCAGCATCGACACTCGAAAACATCATGAAACCTGTGCCCAGCATCGACACGTAAATCCTCATATATCGGGCTCCATCAGTTCGGATCGGCCCATATCATCTCTCGACTCCGGTCGGTATCCTCCGGATATCCTCCAGGCCTAACCAATCACTGGTAGGTAGTAGTCCCTCTGTCATGCTCACCGTCTGTATACACAGCATCCCTTTCTTACTCCGAGGTACCATACCGGGCCCCACCATGTACCCTCACACGGCCCACGACGCTCCTCGCATAGGGTGTATATATATATATCAGAACCGATAAAACTCATGGTACCTACTGAAATATCATATCAAGAGAAACCGGGATTTTAAAACAGTACATACTTTCTTTTGAAATACCCACAGTTCTCAAATCCAGAAATATCATGGAAACAACATATCTCAATGCGTATAATCATAAAGCATGATGTATGCGACATATAACAGAAATGTAAGCATATCCGTATATCATGCAACATGGAACAGTAATATGCACATATCGAGGGAAAACCGCTCTTTTAAAATGAATCCAGTTTTAAAATATATCTTGCGGTTCCCAAATCTCCA
This sequence comes from Agapanthus africanus, assembly GCA_030015575.1. Classification (NCBI taxonomy): domain Eukaryota; kingdom Viridiplantae; phylum Streptophyta; class Magnoliopsida; order Asparagales; family Amaryllidaceae; genus Agapanthus; species Agapanthus africanus. The sequence goes on along the minus strand of CM057338.1, from coordinate 6,491,598 downwards.
AAATCAAGCCAGAAACATCTATGTATGTGCAAATACGTATGTATGCAAGTATGGGTGTACAATATGTGTGTACGCAAATATAAGTGTACAATATGTATGTACGCAAGTATATCATGCAAGGAGTCATATCCTGATGTTAGCAATCCTACTGTGTAGTGACATGGCAATTATCGATGATGAAGTGTGTGAGCCGGCAAGCAGGTGTACGTGGAACATACGCATTATCGATAATGGTGGTGGTGTCCTGACAGCATGGGTTTAATATAAAAATAAACACATTTAAACATGCAATGCGATGCGAATAGCAAGAATATGCGAAAAATGAATAATAAACACAACAGTGAAGAATCTACATCAATATATATATGTCACACAGTTTTGCCATTTGAAATAATACGAATCGTAGTATTTAGAAAAATAAGGGCTACAGTGTTTTTAAGAAAAGACGTGTCTTTTGAAAATATCTGTAGAATCCCTTGGCCTATCTTTAAAATACTCACGATTCGTTAGTTTTGAAATAGGTATGACTCGAGTCTAATCTAACATTTATAAGTAAACTATAGGACTAATCGAAAGGTAAGGAAACCACCTAAATCTGAGTCGATACATATAAATATAATAGTCGGTGATCCCGTCTCAATAGTACCACTTACGATACAATAAATAACATGACATCCTCGAGTCAAAAGTGCGGATCTATCATCAATATAAAGCTTGTACAGCAAATCCATCGTACGACATCCCAATCTGGGTACGAGTCAAATATCACATTCATCTCATTATTTATCTGGTATCCTTATCACCATATCCCATGAACTGGGGGTACTGATCTAAGTCTAGTACAAACTGATACCATCTGCATATATGTGCGTGTATGAAAACACACGCCTAAAGGCCCGCATAAAATCTCATGTCGCATCTCAAAATACGAACCAAAACATATCACCGATCTCATAGCATCATGCCCAATCTCATCGACTCATCTCCAAATATCATCCACTATCCTCATTATCCATGTATAGGTATATATATATATATGCCTAGTCCCATACCTAAGTGTGTGTGTGTGTATATATACGTATCCCCATATACACACAAGTAATAATAATAATGCATGAAAGGGTGTGTGTGCGTGTGTGCAAACCTATTCTATGGTTCGCGACTAGGAAATCAACCACGACACTATCATCCAAATTCACAACACATATGTAAATATATAACATATCATCAACTACACTACGAACTGCGGGGGTGCTATACGCCATCCACCCGACTTCCCCCATAGATATATATCTACTCACCTGCTCTTCGCTTGCCATTGTCGACGTCGCCACGCGCTTGCTTGTCGTCTCGAAGCCCTTGTGGGGATACCTACACATCATAATGTATCGTGCCGCATTAAAACCCAATTCAAAACTAAAATGACACGCTAATAGCCTATAGGTTAGAATCTACGGACTACGCCTTTAAAACCATCAAACAACCCTCGATATCGTCGGACAAACGTCAAGTGATCGAGGTAAAACGCAAATACTAAAATCCAAAATCCAAAATACGAAAATATAACCCCGATTCAAAACAACAACTCATGAATATGGTCCCAGATTTTACGCTAACTGAAATTAGCCAATTTTGCATTTGTGGGGGGTCTAGATTACAGATACTGTAGCCATGAAACAACCACGAGCCAAATTGCCCCAGGTCTGGCCGCAAATTGCGTCCAGAAGGATTATTTCTGCGGCCATGGTGAGGGCTTAGGGGCTAGGGTTTCAGTGGGGGGTCCTAGGTTCCCTGCATGTATCACCGTCTTTGCTAAATAATTTTCAGGTCATCCGGGTGTTAGCAGATTACCAAAAGCCATCACAATTCCCTCAATTTCCGTATCTGCAGAATTTCAAAGTTCGTATTTGGGGGTTAAGTTTCAGGTTTTAGGTCCAAAATACAATCATTACAGGAGTTTATGGTCACTATAAGCCTCAATTACACATCACAACTCAAGAATTCCTCAAACCTTAACTAGAAATTTCCAAACCTCACTAAACGACACTAAATCGGTTCTAATCAAACATGGATGTAAAAGCAATGGAAATACTATACTAATGGTTAAGAGAATACCTCATTTGGCACTCATGAATCACCTAGGGTACCAAAATAAAAACTTTCTTGGTTCAAGGTGAAGCTTGTGAGCTTGTGCACATTTTTTTGTGAAGAGCACTTTTGATGAGTTTTTGGATGTGGAAGTGGGGGTGTAGTGAGGAGGGGAAAGAGGTGCTTCCATGGTGAATGAAAAGAGGAGAGAGAATGATGAGGATGATGAATGAATACAAATGGCTCTTGGTCAAAGAGACCCCTCACCTCACTCTCTCTCTCTCTCTCTCTCGCCCATCCCTCCATTGTTTAATATTTCCCTTTTTCTTTTTGTTTTGTTTTGTTTTGTTTTCTCCTCTCCTCTCTTAATAAACCCAAAACATGCATGAAGAAATAAAGAAAAGCCATGGAAGAAAATGTAACACAAGTGTAAAAATGACATGGTGCATGTTTTGCACAAAATAAGTTTAATGCGCGATTAGCGATATTTAATCGCGATTAGCACTAAATAGTGTATAATTAATCAAAAAAACTTATAATTTGCATAAATCACATAAAGCACCATCTTTTCAGTAATTTCCATAGTTTTCCAAAATTTTCCCAATGTATCGGTATTTAATTATACCGTCTTATTAAAATATTCAATATAATATTATTTAATTATAAAAATCCCCAAAAATAATATTTTATTTTTTCTGAAATATTACAGCCGTGGATCCAAAGCCCTCTTCACGAGGCAACCGGATAGATTCCTGCCCGGTCCATCCACAGCGGGCAGCTTCCTGCCCAACATTGTCGTGGATCCAAAGCCCTCTTCAAGAGGAAACCGGGTAGCTTACTGCTCGACCCATCCACCGCAGATCCAAAGTCCTCTTCACGCGGCAACCGGGTAGCTTCCTGCCTGGCCTATCCACAGCCGACAGCTTCATGCCCAACATCGTCGTGGATCCAAAGTCCTCTTCACGCGGCAACCGGGCAGCTTCCTGCCTGGCCTATCCACAGCCGACAGCTTCATGCCCAACATCGTCGTGGATCCAAAGCCCTTTTCACGAGGCAACCGGGTAGCTTCCTATCTGGCCCACCCACCGCGGGAAGGTTTCTTCCCAACGACGTCGTGGATCCAAATCCCTCTTCACGAGACAACAGGGTAGCTTTCTGCTCGGCCCAACGACGCCGTGGATCCGAAGCACCCTCCATGAGGCGGCCAAGTAGCTTCCTACAAGGCCCCAACGGTGGAACATGAGGCCACACATTAAAATCAGTAGGACGACCTTTACCCGGCGCACGAACACGAAGTAGGCAAACTCCTAACATGACCCAAGTAAAAAAGCCCGGCTTCTGTCGATAGCTGACCCAGCTCCAATCCCACTCGAATCCGAAGGAGTGACAGCACATCACCACGGTGGGTGCCGGGGTGAGGAGAGACACCTATCTGCCTATACTTGGTGTTCGCTCGCCTCACGTCATCTCGACCTGAATCGAACCGGGGTTCGTGGTGTTGTCCCTCTTCCGGGGTGAGGAGGGACACCGGTCTACCTATACTCGGTGTTCCTCGACCCACGTCATGTCGACTTCGGGGTGACGAGGGACACCGGTCTATCTATACTTGGTGTTCTCTCACCTCACGTCACCTCGACTCCGAGGTGAAGAGGGACACCAGTCTACCTACACTCGGTGTTCGCTCGTCCCAGGACTCCGGGGTGAGGAGGGGCACCGGTCTATCCACACTTGGGAAATAATCGAGAAAATTCACGAACATCGGTCTGTCCACACTTGGGAAATAAACAAGAAAATTCACATTACAGTCAGGCACATCAAAGATGAGCTAAAAATACTTCATTAATGTTCCCAAATTATATACAAGGTATTATAAGCTCCTCAGTTTTACAAAATGCCCGAAGGCTTACAAAAAAAAAGGAGGAACACTGCCAGAAGGCTCAAACCACCTTCTCGGCCAAGGCCTCTCCGCCGTCTGCCTGCTCAGCACCTCCACCAGTAGGCTCGCCTCTACCCGCCGGCTCGGTACTACCGCTGTGGGTCCTTCCTCGGCAAGGGGATACCTTACGCGAAGCACCTGGTCGTCGAATCCGGGCACCGCCTCCTTGACAGCGTCGAAGGCGTTGTGCCACCTGACGGCCGCAGAATCAGCAAGGTCAACGTAGAATTAGTCGGACGCCTTGTAGTCTTCCACGACCTTTTTTGCCCTATCCTCGACCCACTTTGCCGCCTCGTGGGCCGCCCGAGCATCCCTTTGAACTAGTCTCTCTGCTTCCTCATGGCTTCGAAAAGCTCGTTAATCTCGCCGACCTGGGCCTGGAGAGCCCGATTAGACTCGGTAAGGACCCGGTGAGACTCTTTCAGCCTTGTAGCCTTCATGCCCTCCGAGACCAGCCTCGACTCAAGGGATGCAGTATTGTTCTCTGCCTCCTTCAGTTTGGCGAGGAGCTCTTCCTCACGTGAAGATGACTCTCCGGCCTTTTTCATCGCTGGGGCAACCTCCTCGGCCTCCATGGCGGCTAGGAGGGCACAATGTTGAAGGACCTGCAGAACAACACGAACTACATTTGTCAGGAACTAAACAGAGGAAAAATCACTTGGAAAATTTGCAAAGGATTACCAACCTGAACGGCCTCATGAGCTATCGCCGCGACTTGGTACTTCATGGTGCCCCGGGGAATCTTGGCCCCTGCTGCCTTCTCCATGTCCGCTAGCAAGCTGTCGGCCACGGAGAGCCCCAATGGCATCTTGATGTAGAAGTCGCCCTCCTGCACCTATATCCCAGCCGGGACAGCCGGGAAACCACTTTCTTAAGTCTCTTGGCCGGAGACTCGATGGAGAAAGGCGTCTTTGGTCTCACCCGGGGAGCTTGTGCCACGCCCCACTTCCCAGTGTACGGCGAAGGGGACGCGACGAGGTCCGCTACGTATATACTCAGAAGTACATACGCTAAGCGTATCAAAGCAATATAAAATACATAAGAGACAAAATATAAAAAGAACAACAACTTTTATTTATTAACATTCTTTGTACAATGCATGAAAGAAAATACAACTGAAATAAAAAGATGCCTAAACAGTGGCATAACAGGAAATGAAAAGTACAGAAAGGAAAAGTGTACAATGAAACTAAAGTGCAGGGTCTTCGGCAAACTGCTCCAAGTCTTCTACAGATGGCTCGATCTCCTCCGGGTCCAAACCACCTGACGACATTCAAAGAAGAAAGAAATAGAATGTCGTCAGCGAACAGGTCGCTCGGTAAGTCCCAAAAATAAGGGAGAAATAGACAGAGAGTAAGAGAGAGAGAGGGTGAGTAGCTTTTAATGTTGGATTATAATATTGTAATGTTGTATTAACGCTGTTGTTTGTAACCTGGTACAGAAGATGCCAGTGTATACGAGGGGAGTCCCACTTACACCGGGGACCTTGGTAACCTGTAGTACAAGGCTCCGTCGATAATACCACGGAACAACGGCATGGATGTAATTACGTCTTAAGTGACCACCTCGTGCCTCCTTTAACATATTCCGTACCAATCTACCCCTTAAACCCCGCGATGTCTTGTTTGTATTGTTATCTTGAAAATTGTATTGATTGTAAGATTGATTGACTGACCAAAACCATGATATCAGTAAGCGGTTGTAACCATGGAGTCATGTAAATGGAATACTGAGAATCATGTAAAGGAATATATATCCATGGTTCGGTTCAGTTAAGTTGTATAAATTGATAATTGTATTCATGGATTCATGTGTTCATAATGACTTGGAATCTTGTAAATTATAGATTGACTTGAATCATATTCAAGTCAGATTAATCAGACTCAAACCCGAGTCAGACAACCAGGAATGTGAATCGAGGTCTTATAATTGCTAGGGTTCTTAGGGTAATTTATAAAACTTGAGGGGGTTTTATGTAAAAATACTTTTTATACTTTTCAAAATACACCTCAAGTATTTATTACTCGTCTTTAGAGTTGTAATGAGGGTGGATTTTATATTGTGACATTTCTAGTGACAATATCCTAGTTTTAGGTATTTATCTGTAATATTGATTATTTGAAATTCATGGTATTTTAGTGTAAAATTTATTATTGTGATTTTTAGGAAAAAGTGGAAAATTTATATTATAGTAAAATAGATATTTAAATGATAGATATACGTATGTTTATAAAAAAATAATTTTTAATAAATATTTTATATTCCAAAAATCTCATTTTCTTAAGATGTCGTATTTTAAACCTTTCGAGACCCAATGCTCCTTGCGGAGGTCTGAATCTCGCACTACTAGCCCGAGGGTGCGCGATAAACCGCACTATCCTGAACGCGTTCCCCAAAGATGGGTTGTAGCGGCGCTTTGCAAAGATTGTAAAATACTAATCTTTTAGAAAACGGTTTTATAAAGTAAAAGGTATTTATTTGCAAAGTGTAATTTTACGTATTTTAGGCTCTAGGGTTTCCTAAGCCAACTAGTCTATTTCTAAATGGTCTAAACGACAAGTCGTTAGAAGTGTCAAATCGCCTCTTCATCACCAATTGCGGCCAGGTAAGTGCCAGGTAAGTGGGAGGCTCTCCACTATAAGTAGTGGCCCTAATTAAGTAACCACTTGCCTTAGACACACTTGCCTAGACACCACAAAGTCAGCTTTAGATAAACTATCGATGTCCATAACTTATCGTATTTTTCCTATTAAAGATATTGTTTAAACAAATGTATCAAACCTAAACTTTTATAAAAGGTTTTATTAAGGAAAATGTATTTTAATGTAAAATCTTGTTTTATCGTATTAGGAGTTTTCAAGATAGCGTATTATGGTTGCATATGTGTGTGTGAGGAGGTAGGTCACTATCTCGTGATCTATTTTAAGGTATAGCAATATTAACGGGTTAAATGTGAAATTGAAATATGATGGTATTAAACTGAAAAAAATACGGTAAGTTAAAAAGGTTATCATTTCATGTGTGAAAACTTATTCAAATTGATTTTTACAAGTTTAATAATCATGATAAAGATGTTTAGACATGTTTGAATTGATTAGAAGTGAAATTTTATAGAAAACCGAATCGGAAATCGGATTTGTTCCGATTCAGTCGGGTTTCGTAATTTCGTATTTTTAAGAATTAGAAAGGGAGATAGAATGGGACTTACGGGTTTCGATCTATACTAAATAGTATAGGGGAACTAAAGAAGTTGCCGAGGCATTGCTTCGTCGCCAGTTGTTTATAAAAACGTCGCCGGAATTCCCGCCGGAATCTCGTCGGAGCTTCGCCGCGAACTTGTTTTCAAAGCACACTTCTTGGAAAACTTTTGAGAGAGTGGCTCAAGATTTTGGGGGTGAGAGGGTAGTGTGTAGAGTTGGTATTTATAGGGTTAGGGTAGATGAAAAGTTAAAAATAAAAATGTGAAAAAATGTAATAAAAATGTATTAAAAGTGGAGTAATCGGGGTTTTTTAAGAGCTATGAAAGTGGTCTGAGGCTGAAATTTTGCAGGTGCATAGGGAATATGAAAAGACACAACTTTCATGTTGTGGCCGTCGCCGGAATCGGCGGACTCGGGGGTGACTCGGCCGTGACTCGGTCGGAGCACTGAGTCGGCCGAGACAAGGCCGAGTTGGCCGATTCCCGGCCGAGTCCGGCGGCCAGGATCCTCCCCGACGGTTCATCTAACTCCTGTAAGTATTACATGTTTGGGTGTAGTGGGGTTTTTGTGAGATATGCACGTGTAAACTCTTGGTATTCTAAAGGTTTTTAAAAAAATCAATATTAAAAATAATGTGGGGTATGTGATTTGAACTCTGGTGGCTTGGTTCAGCAGTGCAAGGTATTACCAATGAGCTACAAGCTCCTTCTTGTAATTATGGAGTTATTTAATTACATAAAATGATAGCAGTAAGAGTAAATACTCCAAGTATACATTAAATTTAAAGTAATTTCTTGTACACTAAAAATGGAGTTATTACATTCTTGTAACTTGTAATTAAAAACAAAATAATTACTTATATCTTGTGCTCAGGCTAAAATACCCCTTTATGATTTTGAAAAAAAAAAATTTAAAATTTTGTGTAGAAAAGTGTATAGGAAAATCAGGGTTGTTACATTCTAACCTCCTTATAAAAATTTCGTCGTCGAAATTTGTAAAAGGAAAGTGTAATAGTTTGGTGACAGAACTAAAGATTGTAAAGAAGTTTTGGTCAAAGTTGTGAGGGAGTTACTTGGGTTACCTTGGTTCACAGTTTCAGGTTCTATGGCTGCTAAGGTGAAAGCCTGTCGCCGTTGCACGTTCCTCCTAGCTGGAGGCATATTCTCCTGTGCTCGAGGCATGTTTCTCAGTGCCTGATGGAATTGGCGATTTGGCTGAGCAGGAAATCCACGTGGAGATGGTGCTGGGAGTGTAGGACGAGTTGCAGGAGCCTGGATAGCTGGCTGCTGCGGGTAGTTGATGGGTGGGTGTGCTGGGTTGCGTCTATAAGGACAGTTTCCAATTCCGTGATTGGACGCGCCACAAACCAAGTAAAGGCTTTTGCGCACCTACAGTCCTTCTACAAGTGTCCTTCTCTCTTGCAATAATAGCAAAAATCGGGTCTTAGCCGATCCTTGGCTTCTTCTAGTCTTCTGAGTTCGACAGCTGGCCTTGAAGAGTCCCCTCCTGCCATTTGAGTGGCAGGGCGTTTGACTCCTGCAGACTGAGGTCCGCCCCTTGTTTTTATCACTGCCTCATAACTGCGGGCAGCTTCCAGAGCATTCTCATGAGTCAAAAAATTTCCCGTGGCTAGAGCAGCCTGAATCTCTGTGTCCAAACCTTATTGAAATCGACGGGCTCTGATCTCATCCGTCGGTATCAGGTGTGCCGCAAATCTGTTATGGACTTGTGTTAGTTGTGTAGTATGTGATATCAAAAATTTGAAATGCTGTGACATATCTTACCGACTGAGCATGGTGAATTCAGCGTCATACTCATCTACTGACTTGTCCCACATCGAACCTTATTGTAGATGAATGAACTGCTGTTCCATGGAAAACCTGGCAGTCACAGGGAAGTAGTTCGCGTCGAACTTCTCGCGAAAAGTCTTCCATTCAATAGGCTGTTCAAGACGGCTTTCTTCCGCCTTCCACCAGTTCCGTGCATTGTCCGTGAGTTGCAGCTTTGCAACTCGGACCCAAGCTATTTCTGGCACTTGTGCTGCCGCCAGATCATCCACTGTGCTTTGAGCCCATTTCTCAGCTTCCAGTGGGCTCCCCTTTCCTGAGAACTGTTTGGGATGTAAAGCTCTGAATTGCTTCACCACAGGTGCGTCAGTCTCGGGACGGTTCAGGAGTTGCTGCTGTCCCTCTAGGAGGCTGCGGATTGCCTCAAGCAGAACCGTTTGCTCATTGAGTGGAGTAGGAACAGCTGGTGTGAGAGGTAGTGCTGGAGTTGGAGGTGTGTTGTTGACATTGGTGCTGGTGTTGTTCGGGGAATCCATAACCCTGAAGAAAAATTTGGGTTAGGACAGATTCAAATGAAATGATAAGATTCAAGGAATATGAATTGTAAAGAATGTTTTAGTTGCTGGTTCTTGTGTTATATTGCTTAGGTTGTTCACGCAGAACAGAACTGCATGATAGGGTTTCAGACAGCTCTGACTTGCATGGGCCACCAACAAAACCCGTCATGCCCCATTTCCCAGTGTACGGCGAAGGGGACGCGACGAGGTCCGCTACGTATATACTCAGAAGTACATACGCTAAGCGTATCTAAGCAATATAAAATACACAAGAGACAAGATATAAAAAGAACAGCAACTTTTATTTATTAACATTCTTTATACAATGCATGAAAGGAAATACAACTGAAATAAAAAGATGCCTAAACAGTGGCATAACAGGAAATGAAAAGTACAGAAAGGAAAAGTGTACAATGAAACTAAAGTATAGAGTCTTCGGAAAACTGCTCCAAGTCTTCTACAGATGGCTCGATCTCCTCCGGGTCCAAACAACCTGACGACATTCAAAGAAGAAAGAAATAGAATGTCGTCAGCGAACAGGTCGCTCGGTAAGTCCCAAAGATAAGGGAAAAATAGACAGAGAGTAAGAGAGAGAGAGAGAGGGTGGGTAGCTTTTAATGTTGTATTATAATATTGTAATGTTGTATTAACGCTGTTGTTTGTAGCCTGGTACAGAAGATGCCAGTGTATACGAGGGGAGTTCCACTTACACCGGGGACCTTGGTAACCTGTAGTATAAGGCTCCGTCGATAATACCACGGAACAACGGTATGGATGTAATTACGTCTTAAGTGATCACCTCGTGCCACCTTTAACATATTCCGTACCAGTCTACCCCTTAAACCCCGCGATGTCTTGTTTGTATTGTTATCTTGAAAATTGTATTGATTGTAAGATTGATTGACTGACCGAAACCATGATATCAGTAAGCGGTTGTAACCGTGGAGTCATGTAAATGGAATACTGAGAATCATGTAAAGGAATATATATCCATGGTTCGGTTCAGTCAAGTTGTATAAATTGATAATTGTATTCATGAATTCATGTGTTCATAATGACTTGGAATCTTGTAGATTATAGATTGACTTGAATTATATTTAAGTCAGATTAATCAGACTCAAACCCGAGTCAGACAACCAGGATGTGAATCGAGATCTTATAATTGCTAGGGTTCTTAGGGTAATTTATAAAACTTGAGGGGTTTTAATGTAAAAATACTTTTTATACTTTTCAAAATACACCTCAAGTATTTATTACTCGTCTTTAGAGTTGTAATGAGGGTGGATTTTATATTGTGACATTTCTAGTGACAATATCCTAGTTTTAGGTATTTATCTGTAATATTGATTATTTGAAGTTCATGGTATTTTAGTGTAAAATTTATTATTGTGATTTTTAGGAAAAAGTGGAAAATTTATATTATAGTAAAATAGATATTTAAATGATAGATATACATATGTTTATAAAAAAATAATTTTTAATAAATATTTTAAATTCCAAAAATCTCATTTTCTAAAGATGTCGTATTTTAAACCTTTTGAGACCGAATGCTCCTTGCGGAGGTCTGAATCTTGCACTACTAGGCCAAGGGTGTGCGATAAACCGCACTATCCCGAACGCGTTCCCCAAAGATGGGTTGTAGCGGCGCTTTGCAAAGATTGTAAAATACTAATCTTTTAGAAAACGGTTTTATAAAGTAAAAAGTATTTATTTGCAAAGTGTAATTTTACGTATTTTAGGCTCTAGGGTTTCCTAAGCCAACTAGCCTATTTCTAAATGGTCTAAACGACAAGTCGTTAGAAGTCTCAAATCGCCTCTTCACCGCCAATTGCGGCCAGGTAAGTGCCAGGTAAGTGGGAGGCTCTCCACTACAAGTAGTGGCCCTAATTAAGTAACCACTTGCCTTAGACACATTTGCCTAGACACTACAAAGTCAGGTTTAGATAAACGATCGATGTCCAAAACTTATCGTATTTTTCCTATTAAAGATATTGTTTAAACAAATGTATCAAATCTAAACTTTTATAAAAGGTTTTATTAAGGAAAATGTATTTTAATGTAAAATCTTGTTTTATCGTATTAGGAGTTTTCAAGATAGCGTATTATGGTTGCATATGTGTGTGTGAGGAGGTAGATCACTATCTCGTGATCTATTTTAAGGTATAGCAATGTTAACGGGTTAAATGTGAAATTGAAACATGATGGTATTAAAGTGAAAAAAACACGGTAAGTTAAAAAGGTTATCATTTTATGTGTGAAAACTTATTCAAATTGATTTTTACAAGTTTAATAATCATGATAAAGATATTTAGACATGTTTGAATTGATTAGAAGTGAAATTTTATAGAAAACCGAATCGGAAATCGGATTTGTTCCGATTCCGTCGGGTTTCGTAATTTCGTATTTTTAAGAATTAGAAAGGGAGATAGAATGGGACTTACGGGTTTCGATCTATACTAAAGAGTATAGGGGAACTAAAGAAGTTGCCGAGGCGTTGCTTCGTCGCCGGTTGTTTATAAAAACGTCGCCGGAATTCCCGCCGGAATCTCGTCGGAGCTTCGCCACGAACTTGTTTTCAAAGCACACACTTCTTGGAAAACTTTTGAGAGAGTGGCTCAAGATTTTGGGGGTGAGAGGGTAGTGTGTAGGGTTGGTATTTATAGGGTTAGGCTAGGGTTAGGGTAGATGAAAAGTTAAAAATAAAAATGTGAAAAAATGTATTAAAAGTGGAGTAATCGGGGTTTTCAAAGAGCTCTGGAAGTGGTCTGAGGCTGAAATTTTGCAGGTGCATAGGGAATATGAAAAGCCACAACTTTCATATTGTGGCCGTCGCCGGAATCAGCGGACTCGGGGGTGACTCGGCCGTGACTCGGTTGGAGCACTGAGTCGGCCGAGACAAGGCCGAGTTGGCCGATTCCCGGCCGAGCCCAGCGGCCAGGATCCTCCCCGACGGTTCATCTAACTCCGGCAAGTGTTACATGTTTGGGTGTAGTGAGGTTTTTGTGAGATATGCACGTGTAAACTCTTGGTATTCTAAAGGTTTTAAAAAAAATCAATATTAAAAATAATGTGGGGTATGTGATTTGAACTCTGGTGGCTTGGTTCAGCAGTGCAAGGTATTACCAATGAGCTACAAACTCCTTCTTGTAATTATGGAGTTATTTAATTACTTAAAATGATAGCAGTAAGAGTAAATACTTCAAGTATACATTAAATTTAAAGTAATTTCTTGTACACTAAAAATGGAGTTATTACATTCTTGTAACTTGTAATTAAAAACAAAATAATTACTTATATCTTGTGCTCAGCCTAAAATACCCCTTTATGATTTTGAAAAAAAAATATTTAAAATTTTGTGTAGAAAAGTTTATAGGAAAATTAGGGTTGTTACAGCTTGTTCCCGGGCATGCTTCTGCCCTCCACTATTGCGCTCCTTCAGGACGGGAGGAACGACGGTGACCTTGGCAGGAGGACCTTGTTGGGGCTCCGGGCCCGGCGCGGGGGCTTGGACGATCTGCTGTCGTTGCCCTTCCTTATTTGCACCTTGGCGGCCAAAGTGGCCATGATCTTCGACCGATCCATGAGCTCTTCGAAAGAAAACGAAAGAAACGGTCGACAACAGGAACGACAAATTATGCTAAGTCTAAATTAATCGGCAAAGTACTAATGTACCCTTGAAGCGCGCGGGACTGAGTCCCGCCTAGCTCAGAGCCTGCTCGGAAAGCAAGGCGTCGGCACACTGGATCGGCTCCCACCGTAACACGACCCCCGCCTCTGGGGCGCTTGACTGCTTAGCCCTCGTGCAATCTGCCCTATGACACTTGGTGGGCACTGGCCATTCCTCTCCTTTCGGAGGGCCAATGAACAAGAACTTCAATTTCCATTCATGGATAGAAGAAGGGACGACCACTATACCTGACCTGCCCGTCCTACCCTTATGCTTTTTGAAGAGAAATAAACCCAAATCGGCTCATCCTTACGAGTACCGGGGTGATTCTTGTAGTAAAAGGAGAGGAGAAGACCTAAGTTGAAGGAGATCCGATTAATTTTCAGCCGGACTAGGAACCCGAGGAGAATCCTCCATGAATTCGATGCTAGCTGGGATGGGGCAAGTTGAAAGCAATGGAGGACGACACAAATCTCGGATGACAAGGGCAGACGCATTCCTGCTTGGAACGCTTCCACGCACAGAGCAATTTCATTGCCATGTTCCTGGTCTGCCCGTTCACCCTCCCTGACCAGACGGAGTGAATAGCCGAGGAGATATGGAAACAAGCCCGGATATCGGAAAGCTCTTCCGACCGATTCAACATCGATGGCGCATCACAAGTATTCTCGATGCGCACCTTGGGGGTCATTTTTGCCCCCCGACGACGAAGAACAAGGGCATCGCCATTCCCTTAGGGGCGAGCCCGACGCAAAGGAAGAAGAAGAACTTTCTCGGCCATCAGAAACCGAGGAAGAGGAAGATGACCCATTGGACTCGGCTTCAGAGGATGAAGCCTCATCGCCCGACTCAACTATATCAATAAAAACATCAAAGGAAGACATCTAACCTGATTCAAGAGAAAAGTGGCTGAAGGTGGATTTTGACTGAGGATCCAACCTAAGGGATGAAGCGCCGAGCAATCTTCAGATGACAGGAGGCAAGCGAAGGAAAGATGTTTCCTAGGGAAAGGCCTCTCTTATTTATACACTCAGCAAAAGCCATCCGACGGCCCAAATCCGTTCCCTCCAAAATGAAGCGTCGCACCCCACGACCCAGATGACGCCACGCGGCAGCCAACCATTGGACGTATCCCCCTCACACGGATCCAACTGACGGATGCGATGTCTAGCAACCCGCCACCCAATTGTGGTCACGTGGCACGAAAATCGATAGGCTGAGCAAGCGAAGCGACGTCTCCTTTATGGCGCCACCATTTCGCCGATCCTCTGACGTCATCAAGGATACGCGTGAAAATTAAGGCGCGTCGTGAAACGTCACGTGGATCCGGAGATCGAAGAGATACGGCCGCCAAGCGCCGCGCCGTTCCCAGACAACCCACTACGATGAATCCTCGGTATCAAACTGAACGTTGAAGACCGAGCAGACCACTCTCGACCCAACCCATTAATAGATCGGAACGAGTGTGGGGGGATAATGATGATGCTCGTAAGTGGGAATTCTCTGGATCACGACACGTAGCGGATGACGTGTCATCTACGTAAACCCACAAGATTCCTGGAGGCTGCAGAACTGGAATAAGTATAATACATGGGGACATTCCTCGGCGTCTCGCCTCCGAAATTGCGCCCAACTTTTCAGATAACCTACCCGGAACACATTCCCTCGTCGGCTGACCGTCAGCCAGTAACTCGTATCCGAGCTACCTATAGCTGAGACTCCTCAGCTCACTTCCTCGTCTTCGAGCTATCTTATGTTTGAGATTTCTCGGCATCCCTGTTTGGCCAGGAGTACGGATCCCGAACGCTCCGTAACGGCCCGTGTATCTCGCCACGATGAGATCTCCACCGCTCCACGTCCCGCATCCTCCGCTAGCGTATCTCACCATTAATGGGTGTATCCCGCCATCAACACGAACGTGGTGCATGGACGTAACGGACAGCGAGAATCTCGCATCGGCTCGCTCCATGCAACCGCTATATAAACCCCTCTTCCAGACGATTCAGGTATCTCGAACTCATTCCAATACGTCGCTACTCTACCATAATTATTCCTCGGTACTTACTTGATCGTCGGAGGGTCCCACGGTGGTTTTCCATCCTGAGACTTCTCTTGCAGGTAACTCAGCGTTAACAACAATCAACAACCCATTGAGATCCACACGCTCAACTCTCGCATCAAATTTCAACCGTTCAGCTCCGCTGGCAGCAAGATCGACGGAAGACGACATCTGAGAGATTCAGACCTCCATCAGTTGTCAAAAAGCTCCCGTCCCGTATCAAACTTGTGTAAAAAACCCTGGGCTTTTTGCTCTTGTTAAAAAAAACCTGGGCCCATTCAAAACCCCTTGTATACCACTTGACTGTAATATCTAAGCAGTTGTTTGTAATATCTAAGTAGTTGCAGTTGAATGCAATATCTAAACAGTTATCTGTAATATCTAAGCAGTTGTATGTAATATTCAAACAATTGAGGGAATACAATGCATAAATGAAATACAGATCCAGCGGTTTTCTCCACAAAGATTTTGATCAGTAGGTCCTTCCCAATAATTTCGAAAATAACAAGGGTTTGAAGACAAATTCCAAGCGGGCCGTGGGGATTTTGACAATTTACCCAAAATTTTACATATATAGTCTCTCCTAGAGTTCAGACCCCTCGCTGATTTACTACTTTCTTAACGCATTACTCGCATGTGTAACGAAGTTCTGCACTAGTTCTTGTTTAGTATTACAACATGAATTTAATATATATGTTTGCTAATCAGAAAATCTTGATTGATTGATTGCTTAGTTGGGTGGAACTCCAACTTAACTTCATATGAGGTACTGGTTCTACTCCTATTGAATTATCCTTCCTATTTACGACCGGCCTAATCTGAGCAAAACTAAATCTTATTTGATAATAAATACCATAAAGCATGTTTTAGAAATATATATAGTCTAAAATGAAAGATACCGTTATCTTCATTGAGAGAGAATAGTTCTAATCTAAGTTCATGTTTAGTTGGGGGAAATAGAATGGAAAGTGAGAAAGTGATTGCAATTTCACTTTTTATTGTTCGGATAAGAAAAAGTATGGATGAAAAGTATGTTCGCTTTTTTGCCGTATCATAATTTCGGCGCATTTCATTTTCTTCTCAAAACAGGAGTAGGAATGGAAGTGGCATACCAACTGAGCTATTGCTCGTTGGTAAGCGACAATATTTTAGCTTAGGGCATGTTTAGCAACCAGAAAGTAAAAATAAAGTAGGAAAGTAGTAGGAAAGTGAAGAGAATTAAGCTATTAAATTGTGTTTGTTTTGTTCCAAAGAAAATAGAAAAGAAGTTGAGTTGGGATTTATATGGCAATGGAAAATTGTATTGAATTGTTTGGTTGGAATAGCAGAAAGTAATAAACTAATTCAAATAAGATAGAAATAAGAAATTAATAGAATAAAGTATTCTTATTTTATTATTCTTTCTTAATTTCTTCTCAATTTCTCTAGTTTTGTTGAGAAAGTGAAATGTCCCCAAATGATGGTGTGACAAGAAAGAGAAACATACATTTTTCCCATCCAAACAGATGAAAGTGAAAAGACGCTATCACTTTTTTGCTTCTCCGTCATTCTACTTCCCCCAACCAAACATGCCTTCACTGACAAGAGGGCTGCAGAATATGAGTACAAAATCGCAATATTAATAAAAGAGATATCATCATTAAATGTGGAGCCATTAGTGATTAGCACTGACCTTAGTATGAGATTTCGGCTTAATATCAATCATTATATATTCTTCAACTAATTTGGATTTGTCCATATCTAGCTTTTTGGCAATTTGCGGAATATCACTATATTTTAATGAAGTCGACATGATATACAAATCCTAATATATATAGTTCTTCGTACACTTCACCTTTTTATTGGGAAAAAACAGAGCATGCAAATCCTGAAGCTTTCCGGTATTTGGATTCTGCACAAACGCTTTTATTGCATATAAAATTATATATTTTATCATCGCCACTAACTAGGTGATTATTATTTCAACCAAAATATTGTTTGTTTCATGTGTTAGAAACTTAGCACTGACCTCACTATATTTTAATGAAGTCGACAATGGCCTAAATATATACATGTAAGATGCTTTTTTTTTAAAATATTATTTTAAATAGTTTATGCAGACATGGTTTTGAATTTCAGGTGCTAGTCCAAACGTAAATATTTTCCTATTCAAACATGACACGTCACCGTTTTGAATACCAACACATTAATCGTTGAAAATAAAAATAATTGCTCCTAATTTATTTACCGTTACATCATGCTCATTACCAAAAAGTATTAGTCTAATGGTAATAAGTTCCCCTTCAAAACAAGAGATCACTGTTCAGCGTCCAACAAATGATGGTAACATTGTTTCTTTCTGAACAAACAACAGTGTTCTTTATTATGGAGTCTTTTTTGCTAAACTCTCTTCTCTAGTACCTTTAACCATACGAGCGTACAAATTTTTATTCAATAATGCAAGTTTATTTAATTGTTCTACCACCGAGGAGTCCATCAGCTCTCTTTGTTATACATGTTGATTCAATGGATTATGGATACCGGGAACAACTGGCCTCAAATTAATAGCCGGAGAAAAATCAAATAACTTTATCAGATTTTTATTAGAGTTTTGCTTAATAGCAGGAAAAAAAAAAAGACTTATGCGATGACAACCACAGCAACATATTTCTTAACGGTGGCCTGCCAGGCAAGCTTCTGTCCCATGATACCAATCTCTCTACCAGTCAAAAAAGTTGCTGTCAGGAGGTGACAGCTAAAATATGACAGCAATAATGAAAAGAATGGCTAATACTAAGGTCTCTTTATTTGAATATAATATTCAAAATTTTGAACATACGGAGCATATTCAAAATTTTGAACGAAACAAATGGCCAAGGCAAAAACACAATTGAGCTAGTGCTGGCTAATCAACATGCACGCGTTCCCAAAATGTCGTTCCAGTTTATATTTTTCTTCATCTTTTTTTCTCTGTATATAACTGATGATGCTCACAGATGGTACTTTCTCAGATTATGACACGTGGCGGATGACGTGTTCCGAGGGATCTCGTCTCGAGGAAGTGTCCGATCTTTCAGGAGACCTCCCTGAGTACTTTCCACATTCACCTAGCAAACTGCCAACAACTCATCACCGAGCTTCCTCGGTCTCCTTACTCGTCTCCGAGCTATCTGACAGGCCGAGCTTCCTCGGCCTCACTGCTCGTCTTCGAACAATCTGACAGGCCGAGCTTCTTTGGCTTCCCCGATTAACCGAGAGAGTGGAACCAAAGCTCCCCCCGCAACGGCTCACGTATCTCGCCAGGGAGAGATATTCGCCTCCCCACGTTCCGCGTCCCACGGTAGCGCGACCCCTATTAATGGGCGTATCCCGCCATTAATGCGAGAATAACACGGGAGCGTAACTGACGGCGACGATCTCGCGCCCGCTCGTTCCACACAACCACTATATAAATCCCTCTCTCAGACGACTCAGGTAACTCGAAATCATTTCCAATACGCCGTTACTCTGCACTTATTCTCCGGCACTAACTTGATCGTCGGAGGGTTCTACGGTGGTCACCCACCCCGAGACTTCTTTTGGAGATAGCTCGGCGTCAACGCCAACCCATTGAGATCCATACACTCAACAACTCCCAAACTAAATCTCAACCGTCAAAGACCGCCATTACAGGATCGACGGAGGACAACATCTGAAGGAGGTCACAGCCTCCATTAGTTGGCGCCGTCTGTGCGAATGTTTCAGAAACTTCTTCACCCCTAAAGTTGATCTTCCGCCCTCGACCCGATGGCGAGCAACAACCGCGACGATCCAAATATGAGCCGCCACAACGGAGGTGGCTCGTCTCCCCCCTAACGTCAACAACGTCTTATCCGCTCGGATAGACAGGCTCACATAGCTGGTAGATGCCCTCGTCCGTGTTCAAGCGGCGGGCCCTACCCACCAGACCGTCGTTCCCCCTCCCCGGAATAACGACGTCCGCAGAAGGATGGATGGGCACGCTCAAGCCCTCGATCTCACTCGTGCTCATCCCAGCGTCATCGAGTGCCGACGTGCCGACTCCGGCCTCCTGACCCGCATGCGGCGATTGATTCCATGACCCGCTGGGAGCCGGACAACTCCACACCCCGATCCCAGGGAAGACTGGGTCGTCGCTCCGATGCCCGTCGCGCATTCTCTCTCCCTGAGGTGTCGGTCAGCTCGCCTGCTTTCAGGCATGACCGTCGCCCCCACGCTCGCCGGGGTCGCACGAATAGCGAACACCGGGACCACTCGAGGAGGGCCTCGTCCGAGGATTTGAGAAATTTGATAGAACGAAATCGGAGCCGCACCATCGCGCAGACCTGGAGTGGAGGTAGCTACCACTCCGACTGTGTAGAATCCTCGGGGTACCATCTCCGACTTGAAGCCCTCGAAAAGAAACTCGAAGGCATACGACGGGATGGCCATGCGTCCGGCGAAAGGGCCAGGTACTCCGCCGACTCATTAACAAAGCCCTTTACAGAAGAGCTGCTGGCAAAGTACGTCTCGTCCAGGAACAAACCGCCAAAAGTGGCCCTTTTCGACGGAAAATCTGACCCGAAGGACCATCTAGACACATTTACGGCAGGCATGAGCTTTCAGGATAACCCGGACTCGGTTCAATGCCGAGTTTTCCATGCCACCCTCATCCGGGCTGGCCGGGACTGGTTCCGAGGACTTACGCTACGCTCCATCTCGACCTACGAGCTGGACATCCAATTTCTCGGTCACTTCGTCGGGAATCGACGACAAAAAAGGACGGTCGACTGCCTGTTCACCGTCAAGAACGGGGATAAGAAATCCTTCAAAGGGTATGTCACCCACTTCTACAACGCCCTCCTCGAGGTCCCCAAACACCGCGATGAAACGGTCATCACCGCGCTGAGATCGGGCCTTAGGCACAAAGAGTGGCTCCATTCTTTTGCATTAGCGCAACCTAAGACCATGGCCGAAGTAAAAGCTTGGACTGAGCGGGAAATCCAACTCGAGTCAGAGGTGAACTCCAACCTGCCCAGAGGCGACCAAGTCGACCAAAAAAAGAGGGGCAGGGAGGAGAAAAAGAAAGTCGATCGTCCGAAGCCTTACTCCCTGAGCTTTCAGGAGTACACTCCTCTAAATATCTCTCAGACTGAGTTGTTGGAAGAAGCTAAGGGCGAGAAGTTCTTCAGGCTCCCGCCGGCTACCCGAAGCACGGGCAAACGACTCCGAGACCCGTATTGTTCCTATCACCGGACGCAATGATATCCGACCGAGAATTGTAAACAGCTGCACGATTACATCGAAGAGCTGATCCGCTCCGGTCACTTAGCGAAATACTTGCGAGACAAACGTCAAGCAGATAGGGGGCAAGCCGGCCAAATTACAGCCGAAGAGCTGACAATAGGGCAAATCATGGTCGTCACCAACTGACCCAAGTCCGAGCAGCGAGGACACCTGCCGAATCCGTTCATTTAATACGGGAGGGTTTAAATTAAATCACTGAATCTGTATTTTCTTTAATCATAAAGGTTCTTGTGTCCCTGCAATCTGAACTACTTCTCTATGTTTCCATACCATAACTTATTGCAGGGCTACTGAGTAACTTCTTGCTCGGTCCATCCGCAGTGGGTAGTTTCCTGTTCATCAACGTTATGGATCAAAAGCCCTCCTCACGAGGCCACCGAGCAACTTCCTAATCGGTCCATCCACGCGGGTAGCTTTCTTCCCATCAACGCTGTGGATCAAAAGCCCTCCTTACGAGGCCACCGAGCAGATTCCTGCTCGGTCCATCCACAGCGGATAGCTTCCTACCCATCAACGCTGTGGATCAAAAGCCCTCTTCACAAGACCACCGAGCAGATTCCTGCTCGGTCCATCTGCAGCGAGTAGCTTCCTGCCCAACAACGCTGTGGATCAAAAGCTCTCCTCACGAGGCCACCGAGCAGCCTCTTGCTCGGTCCATTCGTAATGGGTAGCTTCCTGCCCATCAAGGCTGCGGGGTAGCTTCCTGCCCATTAATGCTGTGGATCAAAAGCCCTCCTCACGAGGTCACCGAGTAGCCTCCTGCTCGGTCCATCCGCAGCGGGTAGCTTCCTGTCCATCAACGTTGAGGATCTAAAGCCCTCCTCACGAGACCACCGAGTAGCCTCCTGCTCGGTCCATCCGCAGCGGGTAACTTCCTGCCCATCAACGTTATGGATATAAAGCCCTCCTCACGAGGCCACCGAGTAGCCTCCTGCTCGGTCCATCCACAGCGGGTAGATTCCTGCCTAACTACACTGTGGATCCAAAGCCCTCGGCGTCGAGGCGACCAAGTAGCTTCCTACTCAGTCCATCCGCAGCGGGTAGATTTCTGCCCTACAAAGAAGCGGACCTAAAAGCCCTCCTCACGAGACCGCCAAGCAGATTCCTACTCGACCCATCACTCGGTTCATACTCGATGAGCGATCGCCACATCAACTCCGGGGAAAAAGAGGATACCGACCTTCCTACACTTGGCTATCATTCGACTCGATGCGCGATCGCCACCTCGAATCCCGGGAAAAGGAGTACTTTATTTATAATCAAAAATAAATACAAGGTATTCGGGGCACCTCAGCCGAACAGAAATACCCGGAAGCTTATGTCACGCCCCGCTTCCTAAAATACGGAAAACGAGGGATGACTAGGCCAGCCATGCTTCTACGGTCAAGGAATAATCCCGCCGTAGTCATACTTTGGCTTCTAGCATTACATGGTAATCAGTAAACAAAGCACAGAAGTAAAGGAAATATATCACTAAATTATTACATCAACTTTCATTGTTCACAATTTACAATAAAATAAGAAAAAGAACTACTAACCAAGTTCGAACACAAGGTCTCATTAGGGAAAGCAGTAAAAGTGAAGGAGGTACTCCCGACTAAATCTCCGCAAGCTCGAAGGGCAAGTCCGACTCCTGCACTGATTCTTCCTCGAGGTCTGAGCATGCATACTCAGGTCGTCAGAGCGACGTAATAGCAATATTATAATAGTAACAAGAAACAGGCAAAGAAGGTAATAACAGTGGAAGTAAAATGCAGGTAATCAATATGTCAATAACTGATGCAAAGTATGATCTGTGTCCCTATCAGTCTCTAAGTCATCTTTGAAATCGAGTTGTGGAAATGAGGATCATGTTAAACGAGGGTCTCGTATATACCCAAGACTACAGCCCACTATCGCCCGGGACATAACCCTATCAGCCGGACCGCTAGGCCCAACCTAATATCTATAAGAGTCGCTGTTCGAATGATCATCCTCTAAATCACTGTCCTCGTTAAATACAATGTTATTTCCACTTTGATTTCCCCTTTTTCTCCAGATTTATACTATTTATGAGTATGGTCTAGTCGTGTACAAGTATGCACCAATAACACGGTTTTGTCACTGTTCATTGTATTGTTCACTGTCACGAATCATTCACTTTTTCATTGGCGTACTTGACACTCCTAAACCAAAACCATTCACGCACGATAATGCATTGTACACTGAATAATAACGCGCACTATCACTATAAGTATGGCAATCGGGTAAGATATGTGCATCTATGCAGTTAACATGTCATGTGTAATACGAACTATTATGCACCTTATGAACTTATAAAAATTGCATTAAATCATACGTTCAAAATTCAGTAAAATGATACAAAGGCGGTAGCAAGTAAACTCAGTCGGCAGTTCTGCAAAATTTATTTCAGTGCAATCGGATTTCGGGTTTGCAAGTTACAGCCGTTTATTTTTAAGTGTTCGCTGCTGGAATTTCAGTTCCTGAACTGAACGTCCCTTTCGCAACACAATTTTCACCCTGTTGGGATCAGAATTTAGCGACGCTATAGTTGAACGAAATTTAGGTTTATCAATAGGGTTTCCAACGCACCAGACGGATTCTCAATCTCCCCTCTACGTCAGATGTTATGTACTGTGCAACAATAGGGTATCAGTTCTGTTTCTGTTTGGGACTACTATATGTCCTGTTAATCTAAATTACAGTTAAAATAGTACACGACAGTGAAAAGGAGTGAAATCACTTTCATTTAATCTTCACTATGGTGTAGAGTTCCGTAATATAACATGTCCAAACGGTAGAAGATAAGCATTACAAGATGGGAATCAACAGTCAGAGCCGCTCTCTGGACCAGTTTCCGTCGTCTTTTCAGTATAGAAACAATTTAAAACTTTTATGGGGTTCCAGGCCGTCGAGTCGGCTTCGAGTTGAGCCCTCGAACGCATCATTCCAATTTGTAAACAATTAATTATGATTTTTACATGTTTCAGACGCGGAAAATTTTCAGTTTTAACGGGTGTAATTGGGGATGATCGTTCACGTCAGTAACGACGGTATTTTTCAGCCAAGTTTTAACATGATGTTCATTACCACACGGGCCAATTCATGTGATAAATTTCCGTCAGTTTAATGGGAGTTTTTCATTCGGGTTCTGTGTCGAACACAAACACTACATTAAGTCGCACGAAGCGTTTATGCGGAAATTAACGGTATTTCTAATTTTAATAGAACAATATGCATGAAGCAAATAGGTAACTTGCCTGGAGATGACGATGGCACGGTAGTGGTCTATGAACGATAGCAAGGGATCGACGCACGCGCGGCTAGGCATGACACGGCGACGGCGACGGCTTGTGCTCGGCTACGCTCAACGGCGGCTCGTGATCACTGGAGGCGGAGTGAGGTGCTGTGAAGCTCCTGGGGGTGTGCTGGGGTCGGCGGTGGTCGGCGGAGGTAGCTCCGGCGATGGGTGCAGCGAGGGGGTCGACTCGGGTTGGTGAAGCTCGGAGTTGGGTTGCAGCGATGGAGTGAGGTAGTGGAGGGGCTTGGCTATGGAGGTGATGGTGGTGAAGCTGAGGGGTCGACGAGGTGGCCGGCGGCGCGATGGGAGCGGGTGATCGTCGGCGAGATAGTGTGCCGGGGAGGCTCGAGCTCGGCGGTGGGTTGAAGATGAATGGGTTTAGGATGATAGGTAGAGAGAGGAGATGGGGTCGGCTGTAAGGTGAGGAGAAGAGCTCTATGGAGTAGTAGAGGTCGCCGGAGAGGGAGAGGAGTTGGGGAGCGGGAAGCGCTCGGCTGTTGTGAGAGTTAGAGAGGGATTGAAAGTGTGAGGGGGAGGAGAAAGTTAGAGGGACGAGGAGAGGTTCGAAACACGCGCGCGAGGTCGTGGTCGAAGAGGCGTGGGATCGTGGTCGCGAGCGGGGCGCGGTGAGGTGACGTGGGCGACGACGTGGGGAGCGCAGAAAAGAAAAAGAAACGGGAAAATGAGATTAGTTGGGGAAGAAGGGTGATAACGGGTCGGGTCGGGCGCAGTAAGGAGTTGGGCTGGGCCGGCTTAATTATATGTTTTGTTTTATTAGTTTTGTGAAGAAAAGAAAAGGATAAGAATATGGAAGTAGGCTAGGCTGGGTGTTGTTGGGGATTTATGTATATTTATTTAGTTTTGTTTTGGGCTGGGGTTTAAAGGTTCAGGAAAATTTAAATACTAAGAACCTAGCAACCAATTTCATACAAAATAATACGAGGAAAAAATAGGAAAACTTTCGGGGGACTTGGAAAATAATAGAAAAATTTCATTGATGGAAACGGGAATTTACATCATACCCCTCTTACAATAATTTCGTCCTCGAAATTTAAAAAGAGACAACGAAACAACAGTACTAAACAAAGAGATGTGGAAAACGTGCACGGATATCTTCCTCATGCTCCCACGTAGATTCTCCTGGGGAACGACCGCCCCAAAACACTCGGACTAACGGAATGACCTTATTCTTCAGCACTTTTTCTCTGCGGTCGAGGATAGTGGTGGGCTGCTCCTCGTAAGATAGGTCGGTACCCAAAACTAACTCCGAATAGTCCAGAACATTGCTCTCATCCCGAACATAACGCCGCAACTGAGATACGTGGAAGGTATTGTGCAAACCAGCTAGCAATGGAGGCAAGGCGAGTCGATAGACCGCATCTCTTACTCGCTCTAGCACCTCAAAAGGTCCGATGAAACGGGGACTGAGTTTCCCACGACCTCCAAACCTGATAACTCCGCGGGTAGGGAAAATTTTCAGGAATACGTGATCTCCGACTTCAAATTCTAGTGCTCACGTGCTGGTATCCGCCCAACTCTTCTGTCGATCCTGAACCGTCTTAATGCGCTGCCTGATCATTTGGACCTTGTCAACTGTCTGAACAATGAGCTCGGGACCCAGTAATCTTCGTTCTCCCACATCATCCTAACAAACTGGGGATCGACACTTCCGTCCGTAAAGTGCTTCGAAAGGAGCCATCTGGATGCTAGCCTGGTAACTGTTGTTATAAGAAAACTCGACTAGATGCAGATGATCATCCCAGGAACCTTGGAAGTCCAGCATGCAAGCTCTCAGCATATCCTTGAGCGTCTGAATCGTACGCTCGGATTGTCCGTTCGTCTGCGGGTGATAAGATGTGCTGAACTTGAGGCGGGTACCCAAACTCTCCTGTAAACTCCTCTAAAAGTGCGAAACAAATCGGGTGTCTTGATCTGACACAATGCTGACCGGAACTCCGTGAGGTCGCACTATCTCCTGCATGTATCTCTCTGCCAATGACTCTGTTGACTGTCCCACTCGGAATGGTAAGAAGTGTGCAGCTTTCGTGAGGCGGTCGACGATAACCCAAATGGCGTTGTTGCCCCTAGGGCTCCGTGGTAAGGCCGTCACGAAATCCATAGTAATGTGCTCCCACTTCCATTCTGGTATCGGAAGCGGTTATAACAGTCCTACTGTCCTCTGATGTTCCGCCTTCACCTGCTGGCATACCAAGCACCTGAATACGAACCGCACAATTTCTCGCTTCATCCCGTTCCACCAAAAATGCTGCTTTAGATCTCGATACATCTTCGTACCTCCCGGATGCACAGAATAAGCTGAACTATGAGCCTCAGTCAGTACCTCTTCTCGAACATCCCCTTTGGGTACGCAGAGTCTGCTACCGAATCTCAAAGAACCGTCTTCATGTATGAGTAAGTCCGTTCTCAGCCCGGCTTCTACTTGCACTCTGAACTTTTGCAATCGAGGATCATCCGCTTGTGCAGCCTTGATGCGATCCATAAGGGAAGACTGCACCTGTAGTTGCCAAAATTGACTGATTGCACTCGATGTAACGACCTCAAGCTCGAGTCTCTGAAAATCCTCAATGATGTTCCACTGACTGGTCAACACCTTGACCGCTGGCTTGCGACTGAGAGCATCTGGTACAACATTTACATTTCCCAGATGATACTGAAGGTTCAAGTCGTAATCCGCCATCAGTTCTAGCCATCGGCGCTGCCTCATATTTAGTTCTTTCTGAGTGAAGACGTACTTCAGACTTTTGTGATCCATGTACACCTCCACCTTCTCGTCCAACAGGTAGTGCCTCCAGATCTTCAGCGCAAAAACCACTGCGGCTAACTCCAAGTCATGCGTAGGGTAGTTCCTCTTATGATTTCTCAGCTGTCGAGAGGCATAAGCAACCACCCGACCGTGCTGCATCAGAACACAGCCTAAGCCCTTCCCTGAGGCATCACTATGTATCACCAAACCACCGGAATCATCTGGTACTGTAAGAATGGGCGCCGTGGTTAACTTCTGCTTCAGTGTCTCAAATGCCCGGGTACACTCCTCTGTCCACGCAAACGGTACATCCTTCCGTGTCAGCCTCATCAACGGTTCAGCAATTCTTGAAAAGTCTTGGACGAACCGCCGATAATATCCTGCCAGTCCCAGAAATCTTCTGATCTCGGCCACTGACTTCGGTGTTGGCCAATCGCTGACAGATTCTATCTTTGCCTGGTCCACTGAGATGCCTTCGCCCGAAACAATGTGTCCCAAGAACCGAACCTTGTCGAGCCAGAACTCACACTTGTTCAATTTCGCGTACAGCTTCTCTTCCCGAAGAATTTGTAGAACCGTGCGCAAATGCTCGACGTGCTTCTCCCGGATCTTCGAGTAGACTAGTATGTCGTCGATAAATACAACGACGAACGTGTCCAAGTACTTCGCAAACACCCTGTTCATCAAATCCATGAATATCGCTGGAGCGTTGGTAACACCGAACGGCATCACAAGGAACTCATAATGTCCGTATCGGGTCCTGAAAGCCGTCTTGCATATATCCTCGGTCGCTACTCTGATCTGATGATAGCCGGAACGGAGATCCAACTTCGAAAATACCTTGGCCCTACTTAACTGATCGAATAAGTCGTCGATGCGCGGAATTGGGTACTTGTTCTTTATCGTGACTTTGTTCAGCTCTCGATAGTCTATACACATCCGCATCGATCCATCCTTCTTCTTCACCAACAGAACTGGTGCACCCCACGGTGAAACGCTTGGCCGGATAAATCCCTTCTCTGGGAGTTCTTCAATTTGCTTCTTCAATTCTGCCAACTCAACCGGTGCTATTCTGTACGGGGCCTTGGAAACTGGTGCTATACCTGGAGTTAAATCGATCGAGAATTCCAAGACGCGCGGAGGTGGTGGACCTGGTAAATCTTCAGGAAACACGTCCAGGAAATCCCGAATAATCTCTGGGCCTGGGCTCTCATCAATCTCCATAGCTGTCAACTCTTTTGGCTTGGCTCTATACTTGGCTGGCTCTAAAGATTCGCCCCCGCTTTTGAAAATAAACTCTAGGTGATTGGGAATGCGGAAAATCACATTCCTTGCTCGACAATCAATAACTACATGGAAGGTACTCATCCAATCCATCCCGAGAATTGTGTCATAGCTGCCTGTTCCGATCAAAAGGAAATTCGCATAGAATTCCCTGCCACACACTACAACCGGACATGATCTACATTCTCGACTAGATACTATAACACCATTACCCGTATGTATTTCACAGCCCTTGGTTAGTGGTTCATGTGGTATGGAGTGTGTATCAACGAAATGCGTAGATATGAAACAGTGCGATACTCCAGAATCAAATAGCACTCTAGCTGGCATGGAATATACGAGTAGAATACCTGTGACAACTTCGCCTGAAGCCTCTGCCTGCTCGGCGGTCAAGGTGAAAGCCCATCCCTGACCGCGGCCTGTGTAGGGTTGCCTCTGCGCCTGTGATCTCTGCTGCTGCGGTCCAGACCCTTCCTGTAACTTTGTTCGCTCGGGGCAACCGCTAACTCTGTGCTGACTGGATCCGCAAATCAAACACTGTCCCTTGGCGCGGCGATAGTCCTTCTGGGTGTGCCCATCCCTGTTGCAGTAGCCGCAAACTAAGTTCTTACTCTGGGGGCGATACTGGGGCACGAAAGGACGCTTCATCTGTGTCATTCCTGGCCTGTGAACTGGTATGACTCCTCGAGACGGTGCGTGAGTACGTGCTGGAACAACTGGGGGCTTCCTAAATTTGTTGATCAGTTTCTCCTGAATTCGTGCCGCGTTGAGTACCTGTGCAAAAGTCTGCAACTCGAGTGACGCGATCAACTGTTGTAACTCGAAATCGAGTCCCTGTAAGAAGCGTCTGGCCCTGGTGGCCTCTGAAGCGACCATGTACGGAGCAAATCGGCTCAGACGGTTGAATTCTGCCACGTATACGTCCACGGGACGGCCATTCTGCTTTAGTAGGATGAATCTTTCTTCCATCTCTGCCTTGGTCCAAGAAGCACTCCTTGAATTTGCTCCATTCGATTGGCCTTTCTAGTCTGCTTTCTTCAACTGACCACCAAGTACGGGCTTCATCTTCCAACTGGATTTTTATCACATTCACTTTATCTTCATCTGGTACCCGGGCGGCCGTCAGTAGGTTCTCCATATTAACCAGCCATTGCTCGGCCTCGAGTGGTTCGGCTAGTCCCATAAATGCAGCTGGATGTAACCTCCGAAAATCTGACACGGTGCCAGCCCTGGCAGAAAAAGCTGGTGGAGTAATGCCTTCGGGGGCGGTAATGAGGGCGGAGGGTCCCCCTACAGCGGTAATATCCCTGAGTCTCTCAGTGAGTAGGTCCGTCTTTCTCTTCTGAGCTTCTGTGAGAGACGTCAATGCACTAAGTATTCTCTCCGTGCGATCCTGAGAACTTGAGTCCGAGGAGTGGTCGTTCGGAGACATCATATCGCTGGAAAATATTAAAAAGGATATGATTAGATACAAGAATGAAAGTCAGGGATAGTGAAGCGAAAATAACGTAATAAAGTGTAGTTAATGTTATCCCTTACTACTAAACGCGTCTCTGATACCAACAAAACCATGCCATGCCCCGCTTCCCAAAATACGGAAAACGAGGGATGACTAGGCCAACCATGCTCCTACGGTCAAGGAATAATCCCGCCGTAGTCACACTTCGGCTTCTAGCATTACATGGTAATCAGTAAACAAAGCACAGAAGTAAAGGAAATACATCACTAAATTATTACATCAACTTTCATTGTTCACAATTTACAATAAAACAAGAAAAAGAACTACTAACCAAGTTCGAACACAATGTCTCTTTAGGGAAAGCAGTAAAAGTGAAGGAGGTACTCCCGACTAAATCTCCACAAGCTCAAAGGGCAAGTCCGACTCCAGCACTGGTTCTTCCTCGAGATCTGAGCATGCATACTCAGGTCGTCAGAGTGACGTAATAGCAATATTATAATAGTAACAAGAAACATGCAAAGAAGGTAATAACAGTGGAAGTAAAATGCAGGTAATCAATATGTCATTAACTGATGCAAAGTATGATCCGTGTCCCTATCAGTCTCTAAGTCATCTTTGAAATCGAGTTGTGGAAAGGAGTATCATGTTTAACGAGGGTCTCGTACATATTCGAGACTACGGCCCGCTATCGCCCGGGACATAACCTGTCAGCCGGACCGCTAGGCCCAACCTAATATATATAAGAGTCGCTGTTCGGATGATCATCCTCTAAATCACTGTCCTCGCTAAATACAATACTCTTTCCACTTCGATTTTCCTTTTTTCCCCAGGTTTACACTATTTATGATTATGGTCTAGTCGTGTACAAGTATGCACCAATAACACGGTTTTGTCACTGTTCACTGTATTGTTCACTGTCACGAATCATTCACTTTTTCATTGGCGTACTTGACACTCCTAAACCAATACCATTCACGCACGATAATGCATTGTACACTGAATAATAACGCACACTATCACTATAAGTATGGCAATCGGGTAAGATATGTGCATCTATGCAGTTAACATGTCATGTGTAATACGAACTATTATGCACCTTATGAACTTATAAAAATTGCATTAAATCATACGTTCAAAATTCAGTAAACTGATACAAAGGCGGTAGCAAGTAAACTCAGTCGGAAGTTCATGAAAATTTATTTCATTGCAATCGGATTTCAGGTTTGCAAGTTACAGCCGTTTCTTTTTAAGTGTTCGCTGCTGGAATTTCAGTTCCTGAACTGAACGTCCCTTTCGCAACACAATTTTCACCCTATTGGGATCAGAATTTAGCGACGTTATAGCTGAACGAAATTTAGGTTTATCAATAGGGTTTCCAACGCACCAGACAGCTTCTCAATCGCGCCTCTACATCAGAAGTTGTGTACTGTGCAAAAATAGGGTATCAGTTCTGTTTCTGTTTGGGACTACTATATGTCCTGTTAATCTAAATTACAGTTTAAATAGTAAACGACAGTGAAAAGCAGTGAAATCACTTTCATTAGTTGGTTAACTGTTTCATCTTCACTATGGTGTAGGGTTCCGCAATATAACTTGTCCAAGCAGTTGAAGGTAAGCATTACAAGATGGGAATCAACAGCCAGAGCTGCTCTGGACTGCAGTCCAGAGCCGCTCTCCGGATCAGTTTCCGTCGTCTTTTCAGTATAGAAATAATTTAAAACTTTTATGGGGTTCCAGGTCGTCGAGTTAGCTTCGAGTTGAGCCCTGAAACGCATCATTCCAATTTGTAAATAATTAATTATGATTTTTACAAGTTTCAGAAGCGGGAAATTTTGAGTTTCAACGGGTGTAATTGGGGATGATCGTTCACGTCAGTAACGACGGTATTTTTCAGCCAAGTTTTAACATGATGTTCATTACCACATGGGCCAATTCATGTGATAAATTTCCGTCAGTTTAATGGGAGTTTTTCATTCGGGTTCTGTGTCGAACACAAACACTATATTAAGCCGCACGAAGCGTTTATGCGGAATTTAACGGTATTTCTAATTTTAATAGAACAATTAGCATGAAGCAAGTAGGTAACTTGCCTGGAGATGACAATGGCATGGTAGCGGTCTATGAACGATGGCAAGGGACCGACACACGTGCAGCTAGGCACGACAAGGCGACGGCGACGGCTTGTGCTCGGCTACGCTCAACGGCGGCTCGTGATCACTGGAGGCAGAGTGGGATGCTGTGAAGCTCCTGGGGGTATGCTGGGGTCGGCGGTGGGCGGCAGAGGTAGCTCTGGCGATGGGTGCAGCGAGGGGATCGACTCGGGTTAGTGAAGCTCGGAGTTGGGTTGCAGCGATGGAGTGAGGTAGTGGAGGGGCTCGGCTATGGAGGTGATGGTGGTGAAGCTGAGGGGTCGACGAGGTGGCCGGCGGCGCGATGGGAGCGGGTGATCGTCGGCGAGATGGTGTGCAGTGAAGGCTCGAGCTCGGCGGTGGGTTGAAGATGAATGGGTTTAGGATGATAGGTAGAGAGAGGAGATGGGGTCGGCTGTGAGGTGAGGAGAAGAGCTCTATGGAGTAGTAGAGGTCGCCGGAGAGGGAAAGAAGTTGGGGAGCGGGAAGCGCTCGGCTGAGGTGAGAGTTATAGAGGGATCGAGAGTGTGAGGGGGAGGAGAAAGTTAGAGGGACGAGGAGAGGTTCGAAACGCACGCGCGAGGTCGTGGTCGACGGGGCGTGGGATGGTGGTCGCGAGCGGGGCGCGGCGAGGCGACGTGGGCGACGACGTGGGGAGCACAGAAAAGAAAAAGAAGCGGGAAAATGAGATTAGTGGGGGAAGAAGGGTGATAACGGGTCGGGTCGGGCGCGGTAAGGAGTTGTGCTGGGCCGGCTTAATTATATGTTTTGTTTTATTAGTTTTGTGAAGAAAAAAAAAGGATAAGAATATGGAAGTGGGCTGGGCTGGGTGTTGTTGTGGATTTATGTATATTTATTTAGTTTTGTTTTGGGCTGGGGTTTAAAGGTTCAGAGAAATTTAAATACTAAGAACCTAGCAACCAATTTCATACAAAATAATAGGAGGAAAAAATAGGAAAATATTCGGGGGACTTGGAAAATAATAGAAAATTTTCACTGATGGAAACGGGAATTTACAGCTTACAAAATTTTAAGAAAAGAAAAAAATCTTCAAGGGAGGAAAGCTCAGGTCGCCCGCTCAGCCGATATCTCACTTTGCTCGAGGCCGCCATCAAGGATCAAAACTGCGACCTCAGGGTCGGCGCTTCCGCCGACAGCCTCGCCTCCAACTGCAGCCTCGGCAATGCCCCCTTGCGGCGCTTCCTCGGTCAGGAGGTACTTGGCGCGGAGCTCGCTGTCATCGAACTCCGACATAGACTCCTTGACGACGTCGAGAGCGCTGTGCCACACGGCCGCGGATTCGGCGAGATCGGCGTAAAATTAGTCGGACGCCTTATATCCCTCTACGGTCTTCGCCGCCCGGCTCTCGGCGAGCTTCACCGTGTCCATAGCCACCCGGACATCCCACTTGAGGGCGTCCCTCAACTTCTTCATCAAGTTGTAGAGGCTGTTCACCTCTTCCAACTTGGCCTGGATAGCCCGATTGGACTCATCCAGGAGTCGATGAGACTCCTTCAGCTTGGAGTTTGTCAGCCTCTTGGCGACCAGTCGAGTGTCGATGAGAGCCGTCTTCTCCTCCGCCTACCGCAGTTGGAGGTGGAGTTCCTTTTCCCGTGAGGAGGATTCGCCCGCCTTTTTCATGGCCGGGGCTGCCTCCTCGGATTCCATAGAGACGAGAAGAGCGCAGTGATGAAGGACCTGAGAAAAGCAGCAAACGGGTTAGAAAGATCAAACCGAGGAAACAAGATTTAAGAAATTTTAAGAAAAGTCAAGTACCGGCCTGAACCGTCTCCTGCGCTATGGCGGCCACCTGGGCCTTCATGGTGCCCCGGGGAATCTTGTCCCCGGCTGCTTGCTCCATGTCCGAAAGCAAGTTGTCGACGACGGAGAGCCCCGAGGGCACCTAAATGGAGAAGTTCCCCTCCTGCATTGCGATCCCGGTAGAAAGTGGCCGAGAGACCATCCGCTTCTGCCTTTTCAGCGGGATTTCGGCGGGCTCAGCCTCTTCCTCTCTTGCCCGGGACGCCAGGTCCCGCGTGTGCTTATGACCCCCCCCCCCCCCCGCGCAGCGTTCTTCTGGAGCTCGGGGAGCAGCGGAAGGCTTGGACGGTTGTCACGCCCCGCTTCCCGGTGTACGGGAAAGGGAGCGCGCCTGGCCCGCTACATATTTACTCTGAAGTAAACACGCTAAGCGTATCTAAGCAATATAAAATGAAATATACACAAGAGACAAGATGTAATAAATAGCAACTTTATTTATTAACATTCTTTTTACAATACAATGAAAAGTAAATACATGGAGTGGAAGCAATGCCTAAACAGTGGCATAATAGAAATGAAAATGGAATAAGTACAAGTGGCTACAACTCTGGGTCTTCGGTGTACTGCTCAGGGACCTGCTCCAAATGCTCCTGACTGGTCTCGTACTCCTCAACGTCGGGTCCTCCTGACAACATTTCAAAGAAGAAGAGAAATAGAAATGTCGTCAGCGAACAATCGCTCGGTAAGTCCCAAAGAATAAGTAGAGACAGAATAGACAGAGAGAGTATATCTTATAATGTTTGATTATATTGTTAACGCTGTTGTTTGTAGTTTGGTACAGAAGATGCCAGTATATACGAGAGGAGTTCAACTTACACCGTGGACTTTGGTAACCCGTAGTATAAGGCTCAGTCGATAATACCATGGAACAACGGCATGAATGTAATTATGTCTTAAGTCACCACCTCATGCCACCTTTAACATGTTCCGTACCAGTCTACCCCTTTATAACCCCGTAGTGTTTATTATATTGATTGTACGAAATGTATTGTGTTGTATTGTAAATTGTATAAATGGACGACTTGCCGAAACCATGATATCAGTAATGGAACGGATATAATGGATGAATATGTAGATGGAATATATCCATGGTTCGGTTCAGTCAATATAGATTGATTAGATTGAATGGATGAATTCATATTGAATTGTTGTATTGCAGTTTTATACTTGAATCATATTAAAGTTAGATTGATTATATCGAGACTCAGTCTGAGTCAGACAATTAGAAAAGAAATTGATATCCTGAATTATGTTTTGGTGCTATCGGTAACTGCTGCACATGGACGGCAGGATTTGTGTCTTTTTCAAAGATAATTACCGTGTTGATAACACCGTTTGTTAAGTTGTCTATCTTAAATAGGCAAGCACCCATATCTCCGGCTCCCTGAGGCTCAAGAGACTGGTCCCGCTTAAACATATGTTTACTAGGGTTCTTATTGTAATTTAGTATAACTTGAGCGGGTTTTATGTAAAAATAATTTTGTATAATTTTCAAAATAACCTCAAGCAATAAATTATCGTCTTTAGAGTTTTCATAGATGTATATTTTATATATGTGGCATTTCTAGTGAATAAAACCTAATTTCATACTATATGGTATTTATTTGTAATATGGATATTGTTTTGAATTTTCATGGTAGTTTCATGTAATATTGGAATTCTTTTCTTGAATTTTGGAAACATGGAATATTACATATATTTAAAATAAGTATTTTGGTAATAATTATATATATATATATATATATATATTTAATGAAAATAATTTTATTTATTTTCTTGTAAAAAATCTCATTTTCTAAAGAAAAATGTATAAAATTCCATCGAGACCGAATGCCCTTGCGGAGATCTGCATCTCGCTCTACTAAGCCCGAGGATGTGCGATAATCTGCACCATCCCGAACGGGGTTCTCCAAAATGGGTTGTAGAGGCACAATTGCATGGAAATGTTTTGATACATCTTTTAAAGAAAACGGTTTTATAAGTTAAAGGTATTTATTTGAAAAATCGTATTTCCCGTATTCTATTCCCCAAGATTCATCGTGCTATGATAAGGATGTGTGTTGTGATGAGGTAGGTCATTACCTCGTGAACTATCTAAACATATAGCAAGGAAATAAGGTTATATGGTTGGAAGGAATAGTTTGTGGTATTTTTATATAAAAATACGATAAATGTCACAAAAATGACTATTTTGATGTAAAACTTGTTTTATTGAGTTTGTTAATGTTTATTAATCAACATATAAGAATATGGTTTCATCTTGTTAAAGAAAATTGTAGTTTTTAAAGAAAACCGAATCGGAAGTCGGACTAACTCCGCTTCCGTCGGGTTTTAGTTTTGAAAGTTTTTAGAATATCAAAGAGAAGAGAAGAGAAATAGGGACTTACATGCTTGGGGTCAAGAGGAGAGAGAGTGGGTCCTAAAGAAAGTTTTAGGACATCGTTTCGTTGCCGGAATCTCCTCGGAAGTTCGTCGGAGTTTCGCCCTTCACTAACTCCACTTGTACACTAAGAACTTGAGAATTTTGTATAGTTTTTGTATAGAAATTTCAGTGTGAAGGGATGTAAATGGAGTGGGTATTTATAGTACAAATTAGGGTTTAGGGGGTTATGAAAAATGCATTAAAATGAGAATTAAAGGGTTTTTTAATTCTCTGGAAAAATGCAGGGAAAACAAACAGATAGGGGTTAAAAAGGGGAGTCTAAGGGTCTAGGGTTTACAAAAAAATAGGGTTTGGCTCAAAGAAAACAGGCGGTGCCGGTCCAAGGAGGCTTCTCGCTGGTCGGATCTGAGGGGCTATGGTCTGGATTGGGGCCACGTGTCCCTGCCGCTTCAACTAGCCTATTTCACATGTTTGATTATTCTGTAACTTACCCTATTACGTATAGTGCACGTGTAGATTCTTGGGCTTCTAAAAGATTAAAATAATTTAAAATAAAAAGATATTGTGGCTAATGAGATTTGAACTCTGATACTTTGGTTCAGCAGTGCAAGGTCTTACTAGTGAGCTATAAGCTCCTTCTTGCTGTTCTAAAACAAAACAAACTTATAACTCGTATTCGGGCTTAGCTGTGCCTTTCTGTATTTTGAAAAAAAAATTCGCACAGAAACTTAGGGTTGTTACATTCTACCCTCCTTATAAAAACTTCGTCCTCGAAATTTGTAAAAGAAAAGTGTAACAGATTTAAGGAAAGTTTGGTGATAGAAGTACTGATTGTGTATGAAAAATAACAAAGTGGTACAATAGTTTGAAAAGGTTGAAGAGAATTACCAGTGTTACCTGGGTCTACAGCCTCTGCTTCTTCGGCTGCTAAGAGGAAAGCCCGACACCGTGGTTCATTCCTCCTAGCTGGGGGCACATTCCTCTGTCCTTGGGGCATATTTCTCTGCCCTCGAGGCATATTCCTCAGAGCCTGATGGAATTGGCGATTAGGCTGTGCAGGAGGTGGAGCTGGGAGTGCTAGACGAGATGCAGGAGCCTGGATAGCTGACCGCTGCGAGTAGTTGGTGGGTGTGTGAGCTGAGGTGCATCTATAAGGACAGTTTCCAATTCCGTGATTGGATGCGCCACAAACTAAGCACAGGTCTTTTGCGCGCCTATATTCCTTCGGCAAGTGTCCTTCCCTCTTGCAATAGATGCAAAAATCTGGACTTGGCTGGTTATTGGTTTCTTCCGGTCTCCTGGGTTCAACATTTGGCCTTGAAGAGGCTTCTCCTGCCATCTGAGTGGCAGGACGCTTAACTCCGGCAGATTGAGCTCTGCCCTTCCTCTTCACTACCGCCTCATATCGGCGAGCAGTTTTCAAAGCCGATTCGTGGGTCGGGAAATCAACTGTGGCTAATGCAGCCTGGATTTCCAGATCTAACCCTTGCTGAAATCTTCTAGCCCTGATCTCAGCAGCCGGTATGAGATGGGCCGCAAACCTGCTGAGTATGGTAAACTCAGCATCATACGCATCTACTAATTTGGTCCACATTGAACCTTATTGCAGATGAATGAACTGTTGCTCCATGTTAAATCGGGCAGTCTCAGGGAAGCATTTTGCGTCAAACATCTTGCGAAAAGTCCTCCATTCGATCGGTTGGTCAAGACGGCTTTCTTCCGCCTTCCACCAGACCTGTGCATTGTCAGTGAGCTGCAGTTTCATAACTCGTACCCAAGCGACCTCTGTAACTTGTGCTTCTGCCAGGTCATCTTCAAAACTTTGAACTCATTCCTCAGCTTCTAAGGGGCTCTCTTTTCCTGAGAACTGCTTAGGGTGCAAGGCTGTAACATTTTAAAAATTTAGAAATAAATAAAATTAAATAAATTAAATAATAAAATGATAAATCAAAAAGTTATTAGAACCAAATAAGACATTTTCATAAATAGTAGGTAAAATAAATTAAAGTATAATTTTAATATGCAACATAAATAAATTATAAGGCTTTTAATATGAATTTTAGCTTCATTTTAATTAAAATGATGATATATAATAACATAAGTTGTGAAGGGTTGTTATATATAAAGTTTAGGATATTGTGCAAAATGGGATTTTACTAAGGGTGTAAGTAGAAAGAGGTTAGATAAAGTTTAGTTCATAATTTTATTAAGATAATTCAATTTAGAGATGATAAAGCATGGACACCTCCTACTCTCATGCATAACCTACACACCACACCTCCTCCTTGCATGAAACCCCCACATGTTGCTTGGTGACACCTCCTCCTTCACCTTATCCTTCCCTTTTCTCACATATATAGCTTGTGTTCAGATCTGAAGCATTTTAAAAACCTAAAAATTTAAAGAAAGAAAAAGAAAAACAAAGGAGAGCAAGAGAAAGAAGAAGATAAGAGCTAAATCTAGGATTTTCTCACCATCAAGCTAGGACAAAGAGCTTGTGCATCTTGGAGGGTGTTATTCCAACAAATTATTTGTAGGTAAAATTCTTAACCGCTGTAGGAATTTAGATTCTGTAACTAGTTTAATTTGAAATGAAAAAGTTCTATAATATCGTATTTTAGTAAAAACTAGGCTCTGTTGGAATCTGCTGTAGTTTAGAGAACAATTTACTTAACTAAACAGGGTCTTAATGATATATGTTGAACCTAGGACAAACCATAGGAGCACGAACCAGAGAGCTCGGACTTGGACC
Organism: Agapanthus africanus; assembly: GCA_030015575.1. Lineage (NCBI taxonomy): Eukaryota > Viridiplantae > Streptophyta > Magnoliopsida > Asparagales > Amaryllidaceae > Agapanthus > Agapanthus africanus. The sequence goes on along the minus strand of CM057338.1, from coordinate 6,453,128 downwards.
GGCGACCAATAGAGAAATTCCGACGTCGCCGGATTTGTAGGAAGCTAGGGAGTTTTGGATTGTTGGGTAAAATTTTGTGTAGGATTTTAGCAATTTTGGTATTGTTTAAATAAGTTAGTTTAGTTGTATAGAAAATCTGGGATCTAATATCGGAAAAGGTATCTAAAAACCCAAAATACGACACAGTTAAAAACGTATCGCGATTTGTTTTCTGTCGTGATGTAGGATTAGGTTAAATTCCAGTAAGGTTAAATGCTAGATAACTTGAAATAATCGTATACAATATAACTAGTACGTAGGAACGTGTGTTTTCTTATTCGCCGTGTCGGAGTAGCCGTTTCCTTATACAAGTAAATTTTCGATATTAGATTCAAATACGGGAATTTCGGAGGCAGCAAGGAAGGGAAAAGGATTGGTGATCTGAGTTGATTCGACGTATTCCGGTGAGTAGACTAAACATCTACTGGGGGATTTTGTATGGATGGCGTGATACGCCCGTAATTAAGTTTAAATAAAAATGGGCCTTTGTACATTAAATTGATCATATGCATTCATATAGATATATATACATCGCCATGTTAATAATTGTTAGAACACTGCACAATTATCAATGAATTATGCCGCACCTGCACATATCTACATGTTACACTACATCTCGTCGATATTAACATGTCACATATACATTTAGTACTTATTATACTAAATATGATTCCCATCATACCTTAAACATCAAGAATGGTAACTATTTTTCATAAATGTTATCATGTTTTATCTCCAAGTATTTGTAGTTCTGATATAAGATGCATTGGACTGCTACGGATTTATGGTTTTGAGTTTTTATACACTATCGAAAGGATTCAATGATTTTCATGATTGATGTGACATGTCCACCATGAAATGTCGTTTTTTGATTTGGTTTTGTTCCGAACCGGGTGGGGTGGCTATACGGTTGCGGAATTTCTTACGTATATCTTGGCTGGGTGGGGTAGCTATACAGCAGGATTCATGGTGGACTCGGTCGGGGCCGAGGGGCAGGAGCCGCACTTTAGGCGGGGAGCCTAACGAGAATACTCGATACCGGAGTCAGTGGTAAATACGGCGGATATCTGGGTGATACCGACCGGTGTTATTTGATTGACAGGATCGTTCGGGGAACGATGCCTGATGAAACACCGAAAATTTGTGTCGATGTTGGACACGGGAATAAAATGAACCTTATTTGAAAAATAATTGATGAGATTTCGGTTTTGATTTATATATTGAGTAGTACAAATTCATGCTTCCACCTGTTATTATGCATCACATTCATCATTATTGATATTAGTTCTAGATCAACATACTTACATTATCAGCCGATATATGTTAGTTTTATTCACTGAGTTGGCAACTCACCCCCGTTGTGCCACAGTTCTTTGCAGGAGTCGAGTGGACGTATAGCAGCAGACAGATCCACTTATCAGTTTATCGCTCATTTCGCTAGGTGGGTTACCTATGTAGTAACCTCCTCTTTTAGTATTGTATATTGAATCTAGAGTTTCTCCATCAGACCCTGTATAATGACTTAGAACGATATATGGTTATATGTATATTATTTCGACAGATAAGATCGTTTAGTTGTATTAAATGATATTTCTTTTATTTATGTCTGAGATTCTTCTTTGATGTCGTATTATGATTATGTGTTGAATTCCACTGTTAGTATTGTTGCTCCCAACTAGGGATGCAACCAAATTAAATTCTTTATAACTTCTTTTATTATAATTTCAATAGGGAATTATTGTTAAGATCTTAAATATTTAAAATCTGTGATTTTTACTTAAATACTAATTTTTTTCTAAAATTCCGCAAAAAGGGTTTTCGATCTCGGTTTTTGGCTTACTCGGATTGTGTCGATATCTTTAGATATTTTTCAATCCAAGTGCCGGTCGCATCCAAATTTTGGGTCGTGACAAAGTTGGTATCAGAGCTCAGGATTAACCTTACGGAATCGAGCAGTGAGTTAAGCTAAGTCGACTTGAGTTCGTTTTGTAGGATGACCTTTGGTTTGATGGAGTAGGTGAATTAGGATGAGTGCAGTACCGTACGTATGTTCTGCGGCATATTTACGTTACAATACTCAGCCTAACTAACCTTAGGATGTATACCTTGATCTATTCTTCCTTTGACACTCTAATGTTGATTATCCCTATTCGTAAGCCTTATCAACTCTCGTTTCTTGCTCCAGCCACTATGTCATCAACGACTACGGGGACTCAGACGACCGCTGTTAGAGATGAGATTGGAGCGGGTTCGTCTGACACGGGGACAAATTTGGGCAATACGCCTATCTTTCATGAACCGATTGATCCACCCTATATTAATCATATAGCTATGATGGAAACAAATGTTCAAGAGATGCGCCGAATGATCGGATCCTTATTAGAGATTAGTCGAGCACAGAGATCGACCATTACTCCACGTACGATTGTTCAGAGACCAAGGCAAATTCGTAATAATATATCATCACCAAGACGTGTTCGTAGAGGCCGTGGCGGATTCTGCATAGATCAGTTCTATCACTTATACCCATATGTTCATCAGCCCGTGCAAAGATGTTTCAGGTGTGGGTGTTTGTATCACGGTATTGGGGATTGTCCCATGAGGCGGCAGGGTGAGGCATCAGTCTCATATGTGACTTCACCACCTCCTCCGAATACATCACTTCCTACACCTATTGTTGTTCCACGCCAGATTAACGCCCATAGGGGCCGTGGTCGTGACGGTCGTAATTCGAGAGGACGAGGAGGTCGAGACAGATTCATTCCAGGCCGTAGTTTTGGTCGAGATTTAACTCAGGGTCAGATGTTTAGTTCACACCCAGTGGGACAGAGACCTCCATTTACATGTTATAATTGTGGAATTCCTGGGCACTTAGCTAGACAGTGTACATGCCAAGGAGAAACTGTTGTTCCGCAGGCTGCTTTACCCCCTCCACTTTCGACGTCTATGGCTTTTCTTCCTCCCCCAGTTAACACTATGCGCCAGACGGTTGGACCATGAGGCCGAGGTTATGCAGGACGCTTACAGAGAGGTCGAGGAAATAGAGGTAGAGGAAGGCAGGATGCGGCAGGGGCCAGGCATGAGTTTTTGCACTGACTCCACGGGATGCCCAGGCATCCAATGCAATTGTGATAAGTACTCTAGTAGTATGTTCCTTAGATGCATATATTTTATTTTGATCCCGGTTCTACGCATTCTTACGTATCTTCATGCTTTGTATTTTTTCTGGGGAGAGAGTCGTAGTGTTAAAGTTACCGCTAGTTATGATTACTCCTATAGGAGATTCTTTTATTGCCTGACATGTATTTAGGTCACGTTCAGTACCTATTGGTGATAGGGATTTATTAGTGGATTTGAGTCTCCTAGATGTGTTAGTTTTGATATACTTCTTAGTATGGATTGGTTGGCTGCTTGTCATGCCTATGTAGATTGTCGGGGGAAAGCGGTTAGATTTTGTTTTCCAGGTGAATCGATCTTTGTTGTGCAGGGGGTCTGTAATATAATTCCTGCCAACATGATTTCTGCTCTTTGTGCGGGACGACTCTTGAAGAAGGGTTGTATTGGGTTTTTAGCAATTGTTCAGGACTTAGTAGTCGCTGAGATACCGTTGGACCAGGTTCCGATTGCATGAGAAGTTCCGGATGTGATTCCTGCTGAATTACCAGGATTGCCACCCGATCGTGATATCGAATTTTGTTGTGACTTGATTCCAGGTGCGGGGCCTATTTCTATACCACCCTATCGGACGGCCCCGACGAAGTTGAAGGAACTCAAAAACCAGTTGCAAGAGTTGTTAGATAGAGGACTAGTTCGTCCCAGTGTATCGCCGTGGGGAGCTCCTGTCTTATTTGTAAAGGAGGACGGTAGTATGAGACTATGTATCGACTACCGACAGCTGAATCGCGTCACTGTGCGAAATAGGTACCCATTACCTCGTATCGATGACTTGTTCGATCAATTGCATGGGGCTGGCTATTTCTCGAAGATTGATTTGCGGTCAGGGTATCACCAGTTGAAGGTTCGAAAGGATGACATTCCGAAGACTGCCTTTCGCACACGATATGGGTACTATGAGTTTCTGGTGATGTCGTTCGGACTCACCAACGTCCCAGCAGCTTTTATGGATTTGATGAACCGTATCTTCAGGCCCTTTCTTGATCAGTTTATTATAGTATTCATAGATGATATTCTCGTTTATTCCCGGAGTCGAGAGGAGCACGAGCAGCATTTGCATATCACGTTGCAGACCTTAAAGGAGCTTCGGCTGTTTGCAAAATTCTCCAAGTATGCTTTTTGGCGAGACAGTATGGAGTTCTTGGGTCACGTGGTCACGAGAAAGGGTATATGTGTGGACCCAAAGAAGATTGAAACAGTGCAGCACTGGCCCAGACCTGTGTCGGTTACAGAGATTCGCAGCTTCTTAGGTCTGGCAAGTTATTACCGATGCTTTGTGCAGGATTTTTCTCGAATCGCTGCACCGTTGACCGGATTGACTAGGAAGGAGGTTCCCTTTCTTTGGACAGATGCATGTGAGCAGAGTTTTCAGCAGTTGAAGACTCGCTTGACGACTGCACCAGTCTTATCTTTATCTTCTGGGTCAAGTGGTTTTGTTGTGTTTAAGTGATGCTTCTCGAGTGGGTTTAGGCTGTGTGTTGATGCAACACGGTAGGGTTGTAGCTTATGCTTCTCGACAGTTGAAGAGGCACGAGCAGAACTACCCCACTCATGATTTGGAGATGGTTGCTGTAGTTTTTTTCACTGAAGATTTGAAGACATTACTTGTATGAAGAGTCGTGCCAAATCTTCACAGATCACAAGAATTTGAAGTATAATTTTCAGCAGAAGGATCTGAACCTAAGGCAGCGGAGATGGACGGAATTTGTAAAGGATTACGATTGTGAGATCTTGTATCATCCAGGCAAAGCAAATGTTGTAGCAGATGCTTTGAGCTGGAGGGCTGGAGGTAGCTTATCTCAATTATGCACTATGCGGAAACAATCTTCTGTAGACTGGCAGATTCTATGTGATAACCGTGTACAGTTTGAGTTCACATCGCCAGGAGGACAGTTAACACATGTTCGCACCCGTCCTTAGTTATTGGATCGTATTCGAGAGACACAGCCCGCAGATGCTCGTATATCGGAGATAATGGACCAGGTTAGACAGGGTAGAGTGTCGGAGTTCGTGATAGATAACCGTGGAGTATTACGTTTTAGGATTCATCTTTGTGTGCCAGAGTAGGACGGACTGAGACGTGAAATTTTAGAGGAAGCCCATCGATCGGCATACAGTAATTATCCTGGTTCCACCAAGATGTATTATGATTTGAAGGATGTTTATTGGTGGGAAGGAATGAAGAAGGACGTCGCGGAGATTGTTTCGAGATGCTTGACTTGTCAGCAAGTCAAGGCCGAGATCCAGAGGCCGGCAGGAGAGTTGCAGCCCTTGCCCATTCCGGAGTGGAAATGGGAACAGATTTATATGGATTTCGTTGTGGGTCTACCCAGGACTAGCAGAGGGTATGATTCCGTTTGGGTGATTGTAGATAGATTAACTAAGACAGCTCACTTTCTTCCGGTAAAGACGACGTACGGGTTTGCACAGTATGCTCAGATTTATATCGACGAGATTGTACAAGTACATGGAGTTCCGACGTGCATAGTATCCGATAGGGGTACCCAGTTTACCAGCAGGTTATAGTAGAAACTTCAAGGAGCTCTCGGTATACGATTGAGTTTTAGTACAGTTTTTCAACCACAGACAGATGGTCAGTCGGAGCGGACCATTCAGACACTAGAAGTTTTCAGGAGGCGATCCAGATGGCACCCTTGGAAGCTTTATATGGGAGAAAATGTCGATCACCGTTTGCTGGACGGAACTGAGCGAGAGTAGCATTTTGGGACCGCAGATAGTACAGAAGACTACGGAAAAGATTCAGCTGATATGAGACAGAATGAAAGCGGCCCAGTGCAGACAGAAATCATATGCGGCTCGACGACGTCGTAGACTCGAATTTCAGGTGGGAGATCGTGTGTTCCTTCGAGTGTCTCCGGTGAAAAATGTGATGCGTTTCGGGAAGAAGGGGAAGCTCAGCCCCAGATATGTCGGACCTTACGAGATTCTGGAGAGAGTGGGTGCTGTAGCTTATTATTTAGCATTTCCACCAAGTTTTCCCGATGCGCATCCGGTGTTTCACGTTTCCATGCTTTGCAAGTATTTTCACGATCCTTCTCACGTGATCCAGTATCAGACCTTACAGCTTGAACCAGATTTATCTTACACAGTGCAGCCAGCGGCTATTCTTGACTGGCAGGCAAAGAAACTGAAATCAAGTATACTTTCATCTATAAAGGTTCTCTGGCGAGGAACGAATCGCGAGGAGAGTACTTAGGAGACCGAGGATGCGATGCGGAAGAAATTTCCACATCTTTTTGAGGGTACGTTTAGTTAAGTTTTAAATTCGGGGACCGAATTTTCTTAAGGGGGGAATATTGTAACATTTTGAAAATTTAGAAATAAATAAAATTAAATAAATTAAATAATAAAATGATAAATCAAAAAGTTATTAGAACCAAATAAGACATTTTCATAAATAGTAGGTAAAATAAATTAAAGTATAATTTTAGTATGCAACATAAATAAATTATAAGGGTTTTAATGTGAATTTTAGCTTCATTTTAATTAAAATGATGATATATAATAACATAAGTTGTGATGGGTTGTTATATATAAAGTTTAGGATATTGTGCAAAATGGGAATTTACTAAGGGTGTAACTAGAAAGAGGTTAGATAAAGTTTAGTTCATAATTTTATTAAGATAATTCAATTTAGAGATGATAAAGCATGGACACCTCCTACTCTCATGCATAACCTACACACCACACCTCCTCCTTGCATGAAACCCTCACATGTTGCTTGGTGATACCTCCTCCTTCACCTTATCCTTCCCTTTTCTCACATATATAGCTTGCGTTCAGATCTGAAGTATTTTAAAAACCTAAAAATTTAAAGAAAGAAAAAGAAAAACAAAGCAAAACAAAGGAGAGCAAGAGAAAGAAGAAGATAAGAGCTAAATCTAGGATTTCCTCACCATCAAGCTAGGATAAGGAGCTTGTGCATCTTGGAGGGTGTTATTCCAATAAATTATTTGTAGGTAAAATTCTTAACCACTATACGAGTTTAATTTGAAATGAAAAAGTTCTATAATATCGTATTTTAGTAAAAACTAGGCTCTGTTGGAATCTTCTGTAATTTAGAGAACAATTTACTTAACTAAATAGGGTCTTAATGATATATGTTGAACCTAGGACTAACCATAGGAGCACGAACCAGAGAGCTCGGATTTGGGCCGGCGACCAATAGGGAAATTCCGGCGTCGCCGGATTTGTAGGAAGCTAGGGAGTTTTGGATTGTTGGGTAAGTTTTTGTGTAGGATTTTGGCCATTTTGGTATTGTTTAAATACGTTAGTTTAGCTGTATAGAAAATCTGGGATCTAATATCGGAAAAGGTATCTAAAAACCCAAAATACGACACGGTTAAAAACGTATCGCGGTTTGTTTTCTGTCGCGATGCAGGATTAGGTTAAATTCCAGTAAGGTTAAGTGCTAGATAACTTGAAATAATCGTATACAATATAACTGGTACGTAGGAACGTGTGTTTTCTTATTCGCCGTGTCGGAGTAACCGTTTCCTTATATAAGTAAATTTTCGATGTTAGATTCAAATACGGGAACTTCGGAGGTAGCAAAGAAAGGAAAAGGATTGGTGATCTGAGTTGATTCGACGTATTCCAGTGAGTAGACTAAATATCTACCGGGGGATTTTGTATGGATGGCGTGATACGCCCGTGATTAAGTTTAAATAAAAATGGGCCTTTGTACATTAAATTGATCATATGCATTCATATAGATATATATACATCGCCATGTTAATAATTGTTAGAACACTGCACAGTTATCGATGAGTTATGCCGCACCTGCACATATCTACATGTTACACTACACCTCGTCGATATTAACATGTCATATATACACTTAGTACTTATTATACTAAATATAATTCCCATCATACCTTAAACATCAAGAATGGTAGCTATTTTTCATAAATGTTATCATGTTTTATCTCCAAGTATTTGTAGTTCTGATATAAGATGCATTGGACTACTACGGATTTATGGTTTTGAGTTTTTATACACTATCAAAAGGATTCAATGATTTTCATGATTGATGTGACATGTCCACCATGAAATGTCGTTTTTTGATTTGGTTTTGTTCCGAACCGGGTGGGGTAGCTATACGGTTGCGGAATTTCTTGCGTATATTCGGGCTGGGTGGGGTAGCTATACAGCAGGATTCATGGTGGACCCGGTCGGGGCCGAGGGGCAGGAGCCGCACTTTAGGCGGGGAGCCTAACAAGGATACTCGATACCGGAGTCAGTGGTAAACACGGCGGATATCTGGGTGATACCGACCGGTGTTATTTGATTGACAGGATCGTTCGGGGAACGATGCCTGATGAGACACCGAAGATTTGTGTCGATGTTGGATACGGGAAGAAAATGAACCTTATTTGGAAAATAATTGATGAGATTTCAGTTTTGATTTATATATTGAGTAGTACAAATTCATGCTTCCATCTGTTATTGTGCATCACTTTCATCATTGTTGATATTAGTTCTAGATCAGCATACTTACATTATCAGCCGATATATGTTAGTTTTATTCACTGAGTTGGCAACTCATCCCCGTTGTGCCACAGTTCTTTGCAGGAGTCTAGTGGACATATAGCAGCAGACAGATCCACTTAACAGTTTATCGCTCTTTTTGCTAGGTGGGTTACCTATGTAGTAACCTTCTCTTTTAGTTTTGTATATTGAATTTAGAGTTTCTCCTTCAGACCCTTTATAATGACTTAGAACGCTATATGGTTATATGTATATTATTTCGACAGATAAGATCGTTTAGTTGTATTAAATGATATTTCTTTTATTTATGTCTGAGATTCTTCTTTGATGTCCTATTATGATTATGTGTTGAATTCCACTGTTAGTATTGTTGCTCCCAACTAGGGATGCAACTGAATTAAATTCTTTATAACTGCTTTTATTATAATTTCAATAGGGAATTATTGTTAAGATCTTAAATATTTAAAATCTGTGATTTTTACTTAAATACTAAAAATTTTCTAAAATTCCGCAAAAAGAGTTTTTGATCTCGGTTTTTGGCTTACTCGGATTGTGTCGATATCTTTAGATATTTTTCAATCCAAGTGCCGGTCGCATCCAAACTTTGGGTCGTGACAAAGGCCCTGAATCGCTTCACCTCAGGTTCTTCGGCCTCGGGACGGTTCATCAATATAGCAGTCTACTGCTGCTGTCCCTACAGAAGGCCGCGGATTGCCTCAAGCAGTACCGTCTGCTCATTAATTAGAGCAGCTACGGGCTGTGTAATTGGTAGGGGTGGAGTGTTGTTAAAGTTGGTACTGGTGTTGTTTGGGGAATCCATAACCTTAAAAAAAAATTTGGGTTAGGACAGATTCAAAATATATGAAATGATAAGATTCAAGGAATATGTATTGTAAGGAATGTTTTCAGTTGCTGGTCCTTGTGTTATATTGCTTAGATTGTTCACGCAGAGTTGACCAGCGTGTCCATACAGTGCTAACCTATATGTCCACACAGAGCTAACCTGCATGGGCCACCAACAAAACCTGTCACGCCCTGCTTCCCGATGTACGGGGAAGGAAGCGCGACTGGCCCGCTATATATTTACTCTGAAGTAAACACACTAAGCGTATCTAAGCAATATAAAATGAAATATACACAAGAGACAAGATGTAAATAAATAGCAACTTTATTTATTAACATTCTTTTTACAATTCAATGAAAAGTAAATACATGGAGTGGAAGCAATGCCTAAACAGTGGCATAATAGAAATGAAAATGGAATAAGTACAAGTGGTTACAGCCCTGGGTCTTCGGTGTACTGCTCAGGAGCTTGCTCCAAATGCTCCTGACTGGTCTCGTACTCCTCAGCGTCGAGTCCTCCTGACAACATTCCAAAGAAGAATAGAAATAGGAATGTCGTCAGCGAACAATCGCTCGGTAAGTCCCAAAGAATAAGTAGAGACAGAATAGAGAGAGAGAGAGAGAGTATATCTTATAATGTTTGTAGGTTGGTACAGAAGATACCAGTGTATACGAGAGGAGTCCAACTTACACCGTGGACTTTGGTAACCCGTAGTATAAGGCTCAGTCGATAATACCATGGAACAACGGCATGAATGTAATTATGTCTCAAGTGACCATCTCATGCCACCTTTAACATGTTCCGTACCAGTCTACCCTTTTATAACCCCGTAGTGTATATTGTATTGATTGTACGAAATGTATTGTGTTGTATTGTAAATTGTATAAATGGACGACTTGCCGAAACCATGATATCAGTAATGGAACGGATATAATGGATGAATATGTAGATGGAATATATCCATGGTTCGGTTCAGTCAATATAGATTGATTAGATTGAATGGATGAATTCATATTGAATTGTTGTATTGCAGTTTTATACTTGAATCATATTAAAGTCAGATTGATTATATCGAGATTCAGTCTGAGTCAGACAATTAGAAATGAAATTGATATCCTGAATTATGTTTTGGTGCTATCGGTAACTACTGCACATGGACGGCAGGATTTGTGTCTTTTTCAAAGATAATTACCGTGTTGATAACACCGTTTGTTAAGTTGTCTACCTTAAATAGGCAAGCACCCATATCTCCGGCTCGCTGAGGCTCAAGAGACTGGTCCCGTTTAAACCTATATTTACTAGGGTCTTTATTGTAATTTAGTATAACTTGAGTGAGTTTTATCTAAAAATAAAATTGTATAATTTTCAAAATAACCTCAAGCAATAAATTATCGTTTTTAGAGTTTTCATAGATGTATTTTTTATATATGTGACATTTCTAGTGAATAAAATCTAATTTCATACTATATGGTATTTATTTGTAATATGGATATTGTTTTGAATTTTCATAGTAATTTCATGTAATATTGGAATTCTTTTCTTGAATTTTGGAAACATAGAATATTATATATATTTAAAATAAGTATTTTGGTTATAATTATATATATATATATATTTAATGAAAATAATTTTATTTATTTTCTTGTAAAAAATCTCATTTTCTAAAGAAAAATGTATAAAATTTCATCGAGACCGAATGCTCCTTGCGAATGTCTGCATCTCACTCTACTAAGCCCGAGAATGTGCGATAATCCGCACCATCCCGAACGAGATTCCCCAAAATGGGTTGTAGAGGCGCAATTGCATAGAAATGTTTTGATACATCTTTTAAAGAAACGGTTTTATAAGTTAAATGTATTTATTTGAAAAATCGTATTTCCCGTATTCTATTCCCTAAGATTCATCGTGTTATGATAGAGATGTATGTTGTGATGAGATAGGTCATTACCTGGTGAACTATCTAAAGGTATTGCAAGAAAATAAGGTTATACATGGTCGAAAGGAATAGTTTGTGGTATTTTTATATAAATATGCAATAAATGTCACAAAAATGACTATTTTGATGTGAAACTTGTTTTATCAACATATAAAAATATGGTTTTATCTTGTTAAAAAAGTGTAGTTTTTAAAGAAAACCGAATCGGAAGTCGGACTAACTCCGCTTCCGTCGGATTTTAGTTTTGAAAGTTTTTAGAATATAGAAGAGAAGAGAAATAGGGACTTACAGGCTTGGGGTCAAGAGGAGAGAGAGGGGGTCCTAAAGAAAGTTTCGGGGTATCGTTTCGTTGCCGGAATCTCCTCGGAAGTTCGTCGGAGCTTCGCCCTTCACTAACTCCACTTGTACACTAAGGACTTGAGAACTTTGTATAGTTTTTGTATAGAATTTTCAGTGTGAAGGGATGTAAAATGGAGTGGGTATTTATAGGAAAAATTAGGGTTTAGGGGGTGATGAAAAATGCATTAAAATTTGCATTAAAATGGGATTTAAAGGGTTTTTTAATTCTCTGGAAAAATGCAGGGAAAACAAACAGAAAGGGGTTAAAGAGGGGAGTCCAAGGGTCTAAGGTTTACACAAAAAATTGGGTTTTGCTCAAAGAAAACCGGTTGCGCCGGTCCAAGGAGGCTTCTCGCGGGTCGGATCCGAGGGGCTAGGGTCTAGATTGGGGCCACGTGTCCCTGACGCTTCAACTAGCCTATTTCACATGTTTGATTATTCTGTAACTTACCCTAGTACGTGTAGTGCACGTGTAGATTCTTGGGCTTCTAAAAGATTAAAAGAATTTAAAATAAAAAGATATTGTGGCTGATGGGATTTGAACTCTGGTGCTTTGGTTCAGCAGTGTTAGGTCTTACCAGTGAGTTACAAGTTCCTTCTTGCTGTTCTAAAGCAAAACAAACTTATAACTCGTGTTCAGGCTTAGCTGTGCCTTTCTGTATTTTGAAAAAAAAATCGTACAGAAAGTTTGGATTGTTACAACGGTGGAGTTGGCCTCGGGGCCGAGCTCGGACCGAATCAAGACGAGCTTGCGCCCCCGGCCTTCCTTCCTTGGTTCTTGGTGGCCATGGCGGCTAGGATTTTTGATCGGTTCATGGGCTCTGCAAAAAGGAACATGCGAATAAAAGGGGGTTAACGACACCGAAACGGCAAAGGAAATTTAGTAAAGTCTAACCAGGTCGTCGAAGGCCCTAACTTACCCAGAAAACGCGCAGGACTGAGCCCAGCCCAGCTCAGTGCTTGCTCGGATAGCAGGACATCCGTCCGTTGGATCAGCTCCCACTGGGACACTACCCTCATTTCGGGGGAAGTCGACTGCTTTACCCTCGGGCAGTCGGCTCTGTGCCACTGTGTGGGCACAGGCCAATCCTTGCCCTCAGGCGGCCTGACGAATACAAACTTCTCCTTCCATTCATGGATGGAAGAAGGGACGACTACTACCCCCGACCCGGTCGCCCCCCCTACATTTTTTATACGAAAAATACACTCAACTCGGCTCTTCTTTACTAGTGCCGGGATGATTTTTATAACAAAGGAAAGACACAAGGAGGGTCAAACTGAAGGGGATTTGATCAAGTTTTAATCAGACTAGAAACCTAAGGAGGATTCTTCACGAGTTTGGCGCTAGCTGGCCCGGGGCAAGACGGAAGCAACGAACCACCCCACAAACCTCGGTTAGGAAGGGCAGGACGCATTCCTGTCCGGAAAGCTTCCAAATACAGGGCAATCTCCTTGTCCTGCACCTGGTCCGCCCGCTCACCCTCTCTAGCTAAACGGATGGAATAGTTAGAGGGGATGTGGAATTGAGTCTGAATTTCGGAAAGCTCGTCCAGACTCTTCAAAACGGAGGGCGCATCGCATGTGTTACAGATATGCATCTTGGGAGCCCTTGTCGCCGCCCGACGGCGAGTGACAAGGGCGTCCCTAACCCTAGGGGGCGAACTCGGCACAGAAGACGAAGAAGAGGAACCCTCTTAGCTATCTGAAGCCGAAGAGGAGGAAGACTCACTGGACTCGGCCCCAGAAACTGAGGCCTCATCGTCCGACTCTATCCTTACTACCTCTACAGGCTTCTCGGATGAAGACATCTAATCTGATTCAAAGGAAGAGACGCACCGATGAAAAATCAACAGAGGATCCAATCTAATAAGTGGAGCGCCGAGCAATCTTCCGCAATGAAAGAGAATTAGAGCAAAGTGTCGGCCCTAGGATGGTACCCTCCTATTTATATACCCCAAAAGAGAACATCCCACGGCCCAGATTGATTCCCACCAAAACGAAACGTCGTGCCCAAGCGACAGTCGAAGCTCCGTGTGGCGACCGGCCATTGGGGACGTCTCTTCAACTGCAGGAGTCAGAAACAATCTGTCGCTTCCGCCAACCGACGTCCGACACGTGGCCCGTATCCCAACTGGCGAATCGACTGAAACGGCGCCCCCTCTTTTAAGCGCAATCATATCACTAATCCGCTGATGCCATCGGAGATACGGGCGAAAATTCAGGCGCACGACGAGACGACACGTGGGCCCAAAAATCGAAAAGACGCCACCGCCAAACGCCATGTCGTTCCCGGGCGATCCACATTCTGATTCTCGGCACCATACTGAGCCGAAGAAAAACCGAGCAAGTCGCTCTCGACCCGACCCATAAATAGGTCGGAACGAGAGTGGGGGGCTAATGATGATGCTCACAAGTGGTATTTCCTTAGATTACGACACGTGGCGGATGACGTGTCCCGAAGGTTACGGAGGTGGAATAAATGAGTTGCATTAAGGGCATTCCTCGGGACCTCGTCTCGAGGAAGTGTCCGACCTTTCAGGAGACCTCCATGAGTACTTTCCACCTTCACCTAGCAAACTACCAACAGCTCGTCTCCGAGCTTCCTCGGTCTCCTTGCTCATCTCCGAGCCATCTGACAGGCCGAGCTTCCTCGGCCTCACTGCTCGTCTTCGAGCCATCTGACAGGCCGAGCTTCCTCGGCCTCACTGCTCGTCTCCGAACAATCTGACAGGCCGAGCTTCCTTGGCATTCCCGATCACCCGAGAGAGTGGAACCCAAGCGCCCCCACAACGGCTCCGTGTATCTTGCCAGGGCGAAATATCCGCCTCCCCACGTTCCGCGTTCCACGCTAGCGCGTCCCCCATTAATGGGCGTATCCCGCCATTAATGCGAGGATAACGCATGGGCGTAACTGACGGCGACGATCTCGCGCCCGCTCGCTCCACGCGACCACTATATAAACCTCTCTCTCAGACGACTCAGGTAACTCGAAATCATTTCCAATACGTCGTTACCCTGCACTTATTCCCCGGCACTAACTTGATCGTCGGATGGTTCTACGGTGGTCACCCATCCCGGGACTTCTTTTGCAGATAGTTCAGCGTCAACGCCAACTCATTGAGATCCACACACTCAACAACTCCCAAACTAAATCTTAACCGTTAAAGACTGCCATCACAGGATCGACGGAGGACAACATCTGAAGGAGGTCACAACCTCCATCAATAACTGTAGCACAATTGCTGATTTTTCTCACAAACACGGTACATTAACAGTTGTCAATAAATTTTGAACCTATACGCAACAAGACGAGAACAAGTCAGCTTGTATACACAATGTAGGGTTTTCCCTCTACCGAGTGATATTTGATTTCAGTCCAAGGAAATATGCGAATGAAATAACACTTCCTTCTATAAGTTCTCCGCTTTCTTACGTTAACAAGCAATATGAATTGGCGAAGATGATTTGATAATTGATAGTTCTCTTTCTACTGTTTTACATCGAGAGAATCGACATCAGATGCCACAGCATGCAAGAATAAGTTCATTTTTTAATGAAGATGGTTGTGACTAACTAAACTTACCATAACCCGGACCCACTGAATATTGAATAAGCAAGAAGGACCGATTGTATAAAAAAAAGCCTAACGAGCACAGTTTTATTTCTTGATCATCGATATACTTAGGAAATACTTCCTTCAAATAACATGATCTTTAGCAAGAAAAGTATTTTTTCCCCAACTCTTTTGACTTTCTCAAGCGTAGGTCGATTACGAACGAACAAAGAAAGAAGACCGATCCTATAAGAAAGGGACGGGTATTGCATGGATGAACTCCAATCACGGGTACAAAAATGGCTTGCCCCTACAAATGGAAAAATCCGCAGGGGCAATTTTATGGTGTCCCTACGGTAGGGACAACTAATGCCCCTACGGTTTAGACCGTAGAGGCATATATAAATAAAAATTTGTGAAAATTTAACATCTATAGTTGTCCCTACGGCGCCGCAAGATAAAGCCCTATGGTTATAACCGTATGGGCAAAATCGGGTATTTAAAAAAAAATCCCCACCCCGTTCCCACAGTACCCTAATTCCCCAATTTATTTCCCCCCAAAAAATTCCCGCCCTCGAGCCGCCTCTTCCCTCGTCACCTCCGACCTTGACATCGCCTCCTCTCTCGTCACCTCCTCCGACCTCCAGCATCATCATCGTCTCCTCCGACCTCAAGTCGCATCTAGCGCCATCATCGCCTCCTCTCTCGTCGCCTCTTCCCCCGTTGCCTCCTCCGACCTCTAGCGCCATCGTCGCCTCCTTCCTTGTCGTCTCCTCCGACCTCCTCCGACCTCCAGCGCCGCCTCCATCATCTCCAGCGCCGCTTCGATCGATCGTCGTCTCGATCGCGTCCTCCTCATCAACATCGATCGCCGCCCTCTTCATCAACGTCGAGCATCTCACCGACTTCCTTGTCACCGTCAAAATCCTTAACTGGATAGTTAATTTATTCAATTTAAAATTTTATTTTCCTAAATTGAATTTGGTGGGTAGGGCTTTAATTTGTAGGTTAATGTTAAATTGGGGATTTTGGATTGTGGTGGTGGTTGTTATTGGTGGTGGTGGTTGTGGCGGCGGCGGCGGCTGTTCTTTAATTTGGGGTTGATTGGGGATGTGGGTGGCGGTTGTGGTGGTGGTTGTGGTGGTGAGGAAAGGGGTCGGGGAAGGTCGACGAGGACTGGGTAGGTCGGATGAGGAGCCGGGAAAAGTAATTTTAGATGATATTGGTGGTGATGGTGAGGGGAAGAAGAAGAAGATTGGTTGTGGGTTAAGCTTTGGTTTGGTTAGGGTTATGATTAGGGCTAATGGTTAGGGGTGGGTTTAGGATTAAGGTTTGGATCAGGGTTAGGGTTAAGTTTAGGATTTAGTGAAAAAAACAATAGCTAAATGTAGTTCAGTGAAGAATTTATAAGGGGTTAGGGTTAATTAGGTTTAGCGTTAAGGTAATTTGGGTTAGAGTTAAGGGTGAGGGTTATGGTTAGGGTATTTTAGTGTTAGTGTAAGTGTGTTTGAGAGAGATGATGATGATGTGTTTGTGTTTGTGATAATGTTGATGATGATGATGTGTGTGTGTGTGTGAGAGAGATAATGTTGATGATGATATGTGTGTGTTTGTATGTGTGTATGTGATAATGATGATGATGATCTCTCATGTCAAACAAGACCATACCCTAATTTTAAACTTAACACCATAAATAAATCCAAAATCTTAAACTTAACACCAGAACCAAATCCAAAATTTTAAACTTAATTAAGAAAACCCTTAATTTTAAAAAACTTTACTCTAAACTAAAAACTTGAAACCCTTGAAATTAAAACGTAAACGTAAAACCAATTCAAATTAAATATTATAGTAAGTGTATATATGATACTTGATGATAATATGAAATTTTCATATTCTCATCGATAGTCATATGTGAAAATCAAAGCGCGCCTTAGTCCCCGTCTATCGGTTAACATACGTTCGATATTCGTCGTGACATAAAACTATACAAAAGTTGTTAAATATCGGACGATATCGTTCGATGATTACAACCGTTGTATAGTCTATGTGACGAGAAAATTCAATCGTATGATAATCAATAGATTTGTCCAGTTTGGGCAACTTAGGAATGTATAAAGCAAACACCTGCCTTCACTTGTGTTTCATTCGTTTCGAATTATTTCGTCGGTACTTTTCCGTTGGTTCTCCGTGTACCAAGATAGATTAGATGTTCATTTCAATGTTTCATGGTATTGAAATGATTATCTATTCTATTACAGTGTACTCAGAGAACAGCGGGAAGGTACTGTCACAATTTTCTTGAAACGGATGAAAGCACATGCGAATGAGTGTCTGCTCTATACATTCTTAATAGGATAGAAGCGTTACCCCCGACAACCGAAACACACACATACAACACGAATACACAATACACACATACACAAAGCACACACACTAACGCTACATCTAAGCGAAATCATAAATTGAAACACACATACACAGAATACAACTCATACTTGGGTATCATCAAACATAACTTTGTTAATCGATAATTTATCTTTTTCAACAACAAACTTGTCCTTCTCATTCTCTTCTATGTCAATGACCATCTCGTTCTTAGATTTCTCAATGTAGTCACCATAAAAAACCAACTTCCATAACTTACAATTTATATATTATACAGTCTAACATGGCTCATGAGTACATCAGAGTTAAGGAATGGATGTACGTGGATTGGTAACAATGCATGCATTCTAAGTTTATTGCAGGAGTTGCTGCTTTTATTGAATTTGCACGCGCACATAATAAAATCGTGTTAGAGAAGATTCTTTGTCTATACGATAGATGTGGAAATAAGTTCTGGCAGAACATAGAAATCGAAGAGCTTCACATCGTTTAATATGGTTTTACTAGACTTTATACAGCTTGGCTATATCACGATGAGGAAGAAGAAAAAGACGGTAATGCGGCGGACGAAGAAGGAGAAGACGGTAATGCGGTAAAAGAAAAAGAAGACGATAACTTCTTTCCAAGAGAAAAATGAAGGATATGATAGAGTATGCTCTCGGTGATAGTAATCCTACCGAAGAAGACATTCCTTCCAGTTAAGGACCGCGTGCGGATAGGTATAAAAAGTTCATGAATGGTGCTAGAAGACCAATTTATGAGAATGCAAAGTATTTCACCCTATCATAGTTCGTCCAACTTTTTCAGATTAAGTGCCTAAATAGATGGAGCAACAAGTCATTCACGATACTTCTGAAGTTCCTGAAAAATTCTATGCCCCCGGAAAATAACATGTCCGAGAGCTAGTACGAAACCCAGAAAATGATGTCTGATTTGGGTCTGAACTATGAGAAGATTCATTCAAGTCCCAAAGATTGTGTGTTGTACCGAAAAGAGAATTCGGATTTAAAAGAGTGCCCAACATGCGGAGAGTCCAGATATAAGCCGAAAGTATCTGATAAGAAACCAGATATACCTGTTAAGATAGCACGATACTTTCCGATAATACAGAGGTTGCAAAGGCTATTCAGGTGCAAGAAGACAGCCGAAGCAATATGATTTGGCATCACCGTGCTGCTTCAAGCGATGATGGAAAAATGAGTCATCCAAGAGATTCACCGGTATGGAAGGATTTCGATAGGAGGCATCAAACATTCATTAGTGATTCTAGCAATGTCAGGCCCGGACTGGCTAGTGATGACTTCTGCCCATTCAACTATATGGCTGGAAGCCATAGCACATGACCTGTTGTGACGATGGTTTATAATCTGTCGCCATGGTTGGCTATGGATCAATCCTACTTTATGATATCTTATTGACGGACCAAACCCACTGGGAAAAAATATTGACGTTTATCTCCGACCTCTTATCGATGAGTTAAATTTTTTTATTCATTTATGATGTAGAGATTTACGATGCAAATATAGATACAATCTTCACGATGCGTGCGGTTTTAATATGAACAATTATTAACTTTCCTGTGTATGGAATGCTATTAGGTTGGTCCGTACATGGTCACAAAGCATGCCCTTACTGCCACCAAGGTACAACATCGAAATAGTTAAAATTTAGCATGAATGTTTATTATTGTGATCATCGATATTCCCTGCCACTAGACCATCCTTACAGGTTAGACGATACTCACTTTAATGGTCATCAGGAACTTCTTGGGCCTCCATCCTCATTGTCCGGAGAGGAAGTGATTGCTCAATTGGATGGTTACAATAACGTGACCTTCAAGATAGATCCAGCAAAACGGGGCAAAGCACCTTATTGGAGCAAGTTGAGAATTTTCTACGAGATTCTGTACTGGTCAAAAAATTTAGTGCGTCATTGTTTGAACGTCATGCACATAGATAAGGGAGTATCCGGGCACGTACTTAACTTACTTCTCTATAAAGACGGAAAATCGAAAAACAACCTTCGTGCTCGGATAGATCTTCAGGACTGGGAAATTAGAAATGAATTGCATCCTAAACCAATAGCGGATAAACCAGGCAAGTTTGTACTTCCCAATACCGCGTATTATATGTCACAACCGGAGAAGAAAAGATTCCTGCAAATGTCGCATGATTTGAAACGTCCCACAGGTTTCTCAGGATTATTTAATAAGAAAATAAAGATTGTGAAAGACAAGATCGATGTGCTGAAAAGTCATGATCACCATATTATTATGGAACACCTTTTCCGATTAGCCCTCGGGACTTCGCTTCCCGAATCGATTGGTCTAGTAATCAAATGACCTTTGTTGTTTTCTCAAGGAATTGTGAGCTAAAATCTTAGATGTTGTGGCGCTGGAGAATCTTGAAAATTCTATTTCCTTGATACCCTGCAAGCTTGAACGTATTTTCTCGCCACCATTCTTCGATTATTATAATACACCCGACGGTTTATCTTGCAATCGAGACTAAGTTTGCCAGACCGGTACAATATTGATGGATGTACCCCGTCAAAAGGTACGTTAAATTTTTTGTTTCACGCATTTTGCAAAATTATTGTTATCTTATATGCCCGTATTTATTTATTTAACATATTTTTCTTTAGGTACCTATACACTCTAAAAAAGTATATATGCAATAAAAATCGACCAGAGGGTTCTATCATGCAAGGTTATTTTCTAGATGAAGTAACCATGTTTTGTTTCCGCTATCTGAACGAAAACATTAAGACGAAACTTAACCGGTCTCGAAGAATTCAAGACGGGCAATATGGTAAAGCAGATTATAAGAGCGTAGATCACATATTTATCAACAAGATATATCGGTTTATCCTACTCAATAGCATATGTCTTGAAGAAATTAGGGAGTGGGTTTTTTTGGATTAATTCTTATATTCGTGTGTGTGTGTGTATGAAATGATATAATATTGATGCCATAATTTATTGCTGAGAACAGTGTAGGGTGTTTCTCGTCACCCCATTGAGATGGAAATACGCGCGCGCTTGTCAGGCGTACTACAGATTCCCCCTACCTATGGTAGGCCGGGGTTTATTGATTGTGCGGATCCGAATCTCTGACAGCCGCGGACTAAGCTGCCGTTAATAACCCCTCGCAATTGGAGCGAGGGAACCTCCGATTGACGGGTTAAACTGGTCATGCGGACTCAATGTGCAGTGTACGTGTGTTTTGTTTTGAAGGGGGCTTGGATATATCGGGAGCCCCGCAGAGTTTTTAAGGGGGTCCCGCTGCCCGGATAGCGGGCTGGGGTCAAGGGGGCTAGCAGCCCCCTTGCGGGGTGCGGGGCAGCGCCCCGTTAGAAATTTTTTCCAACAGGGACGGTGTTGTGGAGTGTGTGTGTATCTATATATATTTACATGCATACATATATATAAAAAGGGGGAAAGCACCCAAAGGACGCGTGGGGCCAGCGCCTCACGAGCCTAGCACGTGAGCGCTGTGCGCATAGGCGCTAGCGCACCACGTGTCCGATACATGGACGCTGTGCGCTTGAGCACTGTGCGCTGGGCGCTCGAGCGCGAGCGCGCCACGTGTCCGGCATGTGGGCGCTCGAGCGCGAGCGCGCCACGTATCCGGCACATGGGCGCTGGGCGCTCGGGCGCCGGCGAGGAAAAGGGGATTTTAGCCCCAGAAATAGGATTTAAAATCCCAAAAGAGGATTTAGAGTGGAGTTAAACTCCTAAGAAGTTTTGGAGTTGATGAAAGGGATTCTTCTTTGGGGCCCTGGGTCTTCCCAAAAATGGGGTTTTCGGAGATGGGCCTCCTTCTTCCTCCTCTGTTGGCAGGATCTTGAAGATTAAGAGATGTGAGATTCTAAAAATCTCTTCTTGTTGAGATCTGATGGGAGATCTAAGGTCCCCTTTGTGGGTTTTATGGTGAAAAACTATTTCGTTTTGGAAAAGGAAGAGTAAAACTCTTGATTTAATTCAAAAGAAAAAAGAAGGTTTAGAACCTTCAGAAAGGGGAAAGAGGCAAGAACCCTAGTTTTTGGGGGAATGAAAAAGTATATTAGATATTTTCATCATGTTGCCTTATATAGGCTTACATATTTACATATAGCCCCTTGGGCTTTACGAAATGGCATTTTGCCCATCCCATGGCTCATGTGCCATTTCTTTTTGCACATAAGCCATGGGCTTTACAAAAATTTGGCTTTATGCCCATTTTGCAACATTCATGAATAAAAAATTACATAAAAATTATTTATTACATGATCTATATTTTGGCATGGAGGAGGCTGGCCGCGGGCTCAACTTGGGCATGGGCCCGCTTGACCTGGGTTTGGGCCCACCGGGCTTGGGGATGACTTTGATTTTTATTTTGACTCGGTCAACCGGGGGTGAAAATTTTGACCCCAACAAAGTGCCCCCCCCCCATCAATAAATGCACACCGCACATTTGAGTTGTGTGCATGAAATTGATGGATCTTGAAGCTGAACTTCGAGGTAGAACATCATTCTGGGGGAGGAGCATCATCCCAAGGAGCAAGATTCCCGGGGATCGGATCATCATTCTGATTCGCGGAGCATAATTCCAGGGTCGGAGTATCCCCCGGGGAGCATGATTCCCGCGGATCGGAGCATCATTCCGATTTGCGGAGCATAATTCCAAGGATCGGAGCATTATTCCGAAGAGCGGAGCATGATTCCAAGGATCGGAGCATCATTCCGAAGCGCGGAACATGATTCCAGGGATCGGAGCATCATTCCGAAGCGCGGAGCATGATTCCAAAGATCGGAGCATCATTCCGAAGAGCGGAGCATGATTCCAGGGATCGGAGCATCATTCTAAAGGGCGGAGCATGATTCCAAAGATCGGAGCATCATTCTGAAGAGCCAGAGCATGATTCCGGTGTCCGGAGCATCATTCTGAAGGGCGGAGTATCATTCCAGGGATCGAAGCATCATTCTGAAAGTATCGGAGCATCATTCCAGGGATCGGAGCATCATTCCGAAAGGATCGGAGCATCATTCCGAAGAGCGGAGCATGATTTCGAAGATCGGAGCATCATTCCAAAGAGTGGAGCATGATTCTAGGGATCCGGAGCATCATTCCGAAGCGGAGCATGATTCCAAAAGATCGGGGCATCATTCCGAAGAGCGTCATACATTCTGACCGAAGCATAATTTCGATGCAGAGGTTGATTCCCAGACGAAGCATAATTCCGATGGGGAAAGCAAATACTCCGAGGCGAAGCATTATTTTGACACGGGGTACATTCTGAGACGAAACATGATTCCGGCACAGAGCTTGTTGGTCGACTTGATTCCGAGGCGGAGCATAATTCCGACGTGGAGGTCGCTGGTTGATTCCGAGCCGAAGTATAATTCCGACAGGAAAGGTAGATACACTGAAGAGAAGCTTGATTTCGACACGGGGTACACTCTGAAACGAAACATGATTCCGACGCAGAGCTTACTGGTTGACTTGATTCCGAAGCGGAACTTAATTCCGATGAGGAGGTCGCTGGTTGATTCCAATCCGAAGCATAATTCCGACAGGGAAGGCAAATAATCCGAGGTGAAGCATGATTTCGACACGGGGTAAATTCTGGGACAGAGCATGATTCCGCCGCAGAGGATGTTGGTTTTATTTGATTTGGGTTAATACCAGCATCGCTATACTGGAATATGGTACCAGAAGCGAATCATCATTTGCCATGAGTGGATTTGAGGATTTCGGTTTTGGTTTGGCATCTGCATTGCTGCACTAGAATATGGTACCAGGAGCGAATCATCATTTGCGTTTGCTTATTAGGAAACGATGGCTTGGGAGACAGGTTTTAGGTCCCTACCACCTAAGACTTTTCAATTTTGTGAGCCGTAAGGGTCTCACAAAGCATTTTCTCCCTACGGGTCGTAAGGATCCCGTAAGTGTATTTTCTCCTTAGGAGTCGTGGGGACTCCCAAGTGTATTGCTCCTTTGTGAGTCGTGAGGATCTCACGCGGGAATTTCCTCCTCACAAAGTCGAAAGGACTTTGCGAGTGCATTACATATCTTTTTCACGAGTTTGCGCCCTTTCGGGTTTTCACAAACTTGCCGGCCGTCCTGCTGTTTTTACTCACGGAGCCCTTTCGGGTTTTCATCCGTGCCCATTTTGCTTGTGGACATACCATTTTTTTTAAAATTTTATTATTATTTTTTTGGTGGGACTTTGAATGTGGTCTCACCAGTAGGACTTGAGAGTGATTGGGATTGTTTTACGCCCGTGGATTGTATACGGTTTTGCAGGATGTATGATCCAGACCGTAGGGCTGGAAACATTTCGGGACTTTGTTGGCGTTGGCGTCTGCATCGCTGCACTGAAATATGGTACCAGGAGCGACTCATCATTCGCCGTTGGGGTATGGGATTTGGAATTTGGTTAGCGTCTATATCGCTGCACTGGAATATGGTACCAGGAGCGACTCATCATTCGCCGTTGGGGTATGGGAAGCGATGGCTTAGGAGACAGGTTTAGGTCCCTATCTCCTAAGACTTTTCAATTTTATGAGCCGTAAGGGTCCCATAAAAGCATTTTCTCCCTACGGGTCGTAAAGATCGCGTAGGTGCATTTTCTCCTTAGGAGTCGTGAGGACTCCCAAGTGTGTTTTTCCTTTGTGAGTCGTAAGGATCCCACGAAGGTTTGTTCTCCTCATGCATTGTGAGGACACATGAGTAGGTCTTCCCAATGGAGTATGATTCCAAGGGCGGAGACCAACTGCGTAACTGGTGATTACGGTGGGGCATGGGTATAACGAGAATTATTTGAGCCCGTGGATTGTATACGGTAGTCAATTTGGGGACTGGCCGTAGGGCTGGGAGAGTTTTGGGAATTTGAATTTTGGTGGGCGTCTGCATCGCTGCACTGGAATATGGTACCAGGAGCGACTCATCATTCGCCCTTTTTTTTGTTTTTTTTGTTTTACCGCGATTGCTCTGTCATTTCAGCTTTTCTTATCGCGAAGATCGTGATTGCCCCATCATTTCGGCTTTTATTCGCGGTTGCTCCATCATTTCGGCTTTATTTTCATTTTTATTTTACTCGCTGATTTTTATTGCGAGTTGCCCCATCATTTCGGCTTTATTTTCATCTTTATTTTACTCGCTGATTTTTATTGCGAGTTGCCCCATCATTTCGGCTTTTCTTTATTTTTCTTTTATTTACACATTTTTTTGTTTATTTACATATATTTTTTTCTTTTACATTCTCAGTTTAACGACTTAGAGGTCGATTGTTCCAAGTTTAACGACGTGGTGGTCAATTATTCCCAGTTTAATGACGTGGTGGTCGACTGTTCCCAGTTTAATGACGTGGTGATCGACTGTTCCCAGTTTAATGACGTGGTGGTCGATTATTCCCAGTTTAATGACGTGGTGATCGATTCTTTTCAGAAAAAGGCAGATGTCTGAGAGAACCAGTTTCACGAAGAACTTCGGTCTCCGTTTGTATGAAATTGGCGGTCGCAGCTGAACTGTTTGCTAACACGCCTTTAGACAGTTCTATCTCTCCTGCCTTATATTGCTTTTCGACCCAATCTTTGAAGACGAAGCAGTCCTCAATGGCATGACCTATCACTCTGTGATAGGGGCAGTATTTGGGGTCGTTGGTCATATTCGCTTCCTGCGGTCTTTTTGACTCGGGCAGTTGTAGACCGTTCCTCAGGGCGTCTTTGAATATCTTGTGGACTTTGTCCCTTTTGAAGGAATAGACCCTATCCAGCTTCTCTTTCAGAGGCGATTCCCTTCCGGCGTATGTATCGGAGGGACTGAAGGTTGATCGCGGCCGTTTTTCGCGAAGGTGCTCCGCTCTTAGGTTGAAGGGGGTATCAGTCGGCTGCCTCCGGGTATCAATCCCTAGCTCATGAACCAAAATTTGATTCTGCTGTAATTGCAATCGGGCGAATTGGGTCGCGAGATCTGCCGCAACGTTTGCCAATTCGTCGACCTTGAACTGTACCTTGGCTAACTTCTCATCCCTGTCCTGAAGCTGCCTCTGAAGCCATCGGAATAACGCTTGTTCTGTAGTTCCGGCTATGACAACCGGGTCATCTTTATTGCCTGAGTTCAATTCCGCAGGAACCACGGGCTCCTCTGGCTTATCGGCCTGAGCGGGCTCTTCATCACTTAGATCGAGCCGATGCCGGGTAACGTCAATCATATCATCACCATGGCTGTGAAGAAGAGGAGGATTCGTTTCTTCATGTCCGACCATGTAGACAGTGCGAACCACATACCCAGCCATCTCTTTATCTTTGGCGGCTGATTTCGCGGAGCGGTCCGGGCTTTGGAAATTCATAAATTTTAACATGGTCAGAGCCCTAGCCCTTTTGTTGGCTCTGTATCTGAGCCGTTTCTGTCTCAGCTTCTCTACCTTGAGCGCTTAGCAGGCTTCTGCTCTTCGGGAAGCCGCCATAGGCTGAGTGATGGGGAGGCTTGAGAAGACACCCAATCGAGCAGTTGTCAGAGCGCCGCTGGAGCTTGCCCGAGATGCCTTGTTGCTTTGTTGGTGTTGATGGCCTTGCCCCCAGCTGAGGCCAAGGAAAGTCGTTCAAACACCGACTTGCGTTTGTGTTGGGGCGCTCGCGCGACCATGACATTCGGCCTTTTCCCCTTTGAGACCGGTTTGTCTGTTACCGGAGCTTGAGGAGCTGGGACGGCGTTCGCTGACACGAACATAATAGAGCCAAATGGTAGCGGCTCCTCCTCCTATTGTCGCCCGAGACTGGCCGGAAGAACCGTCCTGGAGTCCATCTTCATCGTGTAGGAGACGGGAGCTGAGTTCATCTTTGGAGACATTGTTGGAAAGTGATTGCATGAAAACCTGCATAAAAGAGCATTATTTTAGTATAAATACAGAAATGTATATTGATTGAGTTCGCATGAAAGCTTAACCCAAAATATGGGAGGAGAGATTGGTCCCACCGGGCGTGCCAGAATCTGTAGGGTGTTTTTCGTCACACATTGAGATGGGAATACACGTGCGCTTGTTAGGCGTACTACAGATTCCCCCTGCCTACGGTAGACCGGGGTTTATTAATTGTGGGGATCCGAATCTCCGGCAGCAGCGGACTAAGCTACCGTTAATTACCCCTCGCATTTGGAGCGAGGGAACCTTCAATTGACGGGTTAAACTAGTCATGCGAACTCAATGTGCAGTGTACGTGTGTTTTGTTTTGAAGGGGGCTTGGATATATCGGGAGCCCCGCAGAGTTTTTACGGGGGTCCCGCTACCCGGATTGCGGGCTGGGGGTCAAGGGGGCTAGCAGCCCCCTTGCGGAGTGCGGGGCAGCACCCCATTAGAAATTTTTTCCAACAGGTACGGTGTTGTAGAGTCTAACACGTAAGCGCCATGCGCTTGAGCACTGGCGCACCACGTGTCCGACACGTGAGCGCTGTGAGCTTGAGCGCTGGCGCACCACGTGTCCGACACGTGAGCGCTGTGAGCTTGAGCGCTGGCGCACCACGTGTCCGACACGTGAGCGCTGTGCGCACCACGTGTCTGACACGTGGGCGCTGAGCGCTCGAGCGCTAGGTGCTCGAGCGCTAGCGCCCCACGTGCCCGGCACATGGGCGCTGGGTGCTTGAGCGCAAGACGTTTGAGCGCGAGCGCACCACGTGCCCGGCACGTGGGCGCTGGGCGCTTGAGCGCAAGGCGCTTGAGCGCAAGGCACTCGAGCGGTAGCGCGCCACGTGTCCGGCACGTGGGCGCTGGGCGCTTGACCGCTTGGGGCGCTAGGCGCTCGGGGGCCGGCGAGGAAAAGGGGATTTTAGCCTCAGAAATAGGATTAAAATCCCAAAAGAGAATCTAGAGTGGAGTTAAACTCTTAAGATGTTTTGGAGTTGATGAAAGGGGTTCTTCTTTGGGGCCCTGGGTCTTCCCAAAAATGGGGTTTTCGGAGATGGGCCTCCTTCTTCCTCCTCTGTTGGCAGGATCTTGAAGATCAAGAGATGTGAGATTTTAAAAATCTCTTCTTTTTGAGATCTGATGGAAGATCTAAGGTCCCCTTTGTGGGTTTTATGGTGAAAATCTATTTAGTTTTGGAAAAGGAAGAGTAAAACTCTTGATTTAATTTAAAAGAAAGAAAAATGTTTAGAACCTTCAAAAGAGGGAAAGAGGCAAGAACCCTAGTTTTTGGGGGAATGAAAAAGTTTATTAGATATTTTCATCATGTTGCCTTATATAGGCTTACATATTTACATATAGCCCCTTGGGCTTTACGAAATGGCATTTTGCCCATCCCATGGCTCATGTGCCATTTCTTTTTGCACATAAGCCATGGGCTTTACAAAAATTTGGCTTTATGCCCATTTTGCATACATTCATGAATAAAAAATTATATAAAAATTATTTATTACATGATCTATATTTTGGCATAGAGGAGGCTAGCTGCGGGCTCGACTTGGGCATGGGCCCGCTTGACCTGGGTTTGGGCCCACCTGGCTTGGGGTTGATCTTGACTTTGACTCGGTCAACCGGGGGTGCAAATTTTGACCCCCAACAAACAGAATTCAGATTGATGAAGTATATGAGGGGCATCCTGATTGGAATGATCAACAATTAGAAAAATATCATCAGGATATTTTTTGCAATTAGGTTGCAGATCATATAACTTGTTCGAATAATATGTTATTACGACCAGTCTTAATCTAAACTTATATCATTATTTATTTGCCGCAAAATTTGTTTTGTCAAATCCACGATCCGAATTTATTTGCATCATTAGAGAGAAAGACTCAAGATATTTAGCTCAGTTTCCTAACATTGAGGTTGCATACTATAAAGGATTCAATGTTTTTTAATACAAATTTGAAATCAAGGATATAAAAACATCTCGAACCGCCCAGAATAATGGGATTGCGATCGAAAGATCGAATGGTGTGATTTATTATGGATACTTAAATTGCATACTTGGTATCCAATATCCCGGACGATCAGAACCGTTTTATATATTTCAGTGTATTTAGTACGATACACGAACCGATATGGATAAGTGGAGAAACAATCTCGGGACTTGGAAAGATGAATATGGATTAGCCAGTGTAAACACGCTTCGATTTTATGGTCATGACGATCCATTTATCTTTCCGCAACAAGCGTTTCAAGTATACTACTCACAGTACTTGAAGGACCCGGGATGGAGTGTCGTATACCGTTGGAAATCCAGGAATGTTTACGATGTCCCAGAATTCGATAATCGTATGGAAGACAGCGATGAGAATGAAGAAAAGAGAAGACTTAGAGTACTCCGACCGTCTATTTCCAAAGCCGGGTTATGTTCGGTTGAGCGTGAAGTTACGTAGGTTAGGAATGATATCGATGATGAAATCCAAGTAGAAATTCTCAAGGCGTCTAATACGTCTAAGAAACGAAAAAAATTATCAGTAATGTTATATTATTACTTCACATTTTCTACGATCTATACATATATTGCATGCATATGGAATGATTATAACTTTATCTGGGTCTGATGACGACGCCAAGAGCAGCGAGGGGCAGCAGGAGCATCAACCCGGGCAGCGGCAGAGGCAGAAGAAGAGGCGGAGCGGTTATTTGGAACCTCTTGAGTCTGTGGGACTCACTGTAGAATAATAGGGAATTTTCGGAATACATTTCGAAAAAAGCAGATCCAGAACTATAAATGAAATGATACCACTTCTATAACACAGAGGCGTCTTTTAAGTGAACCGACACTACAGGAGCTTAAGAACTCCGTAGTTAAGCGTGCATGAGCCAGGGAAGTTCTGGGATAGGTGACCTCCTAGGAAATGGCCCCTGGTCGGGTCTAGTTCGCTCCAGAAGACAAAACAGAGCGGCTTCGACCAAAGCGGACAATACTGTCTGTGTTGGGAGTGGGGCGTGACAGAATGGTATTAGAGCTGGTCCATCAATAATAGGTCTGTGGTTCGAGAACGAACCATTATTCAAATGTGGGGAAGGTGTCGGGACCCGGTTCTTGCTTACGGAACAAAGTGTCACACAGAACAAAGTGCCACGTCAAGTGTCATGCCAAGAGGGCGGGGGCCACCTCTTGAGTCCGTGGGACCCACTGTAGAATAATGGGGAATTTTCGGAATACATTCCGAAAGAGGGTAGATCCGGAACTATAAATGAAATGGTATCACTCGTATAACACAGAGGCGCTTTTTAAGTGGTCCCTCAATAGTAGGTCTGTGGTTCGAGAACAAACCATTATTCAAATGTGGAGAGGATGTCGGGATCCGATTCTTGCTCACAGAACAAATTGCCACATGGAACAAGATGCCACGCTAAGTGTCATGCCAAGGGGACGGAGGCCACTTATTAAATCCGTGGGACCCACTGTAGAACAATGGGGAATTTTCGGAATACATTCCGAAAGAGAGCAGATCCGGAACTATAAATAAAATGATACCACTCCATAACACAGGGCTTTTTAAGTGGTCCCTCAATAGTGGGTCTGTGGTTTGAGAACAAACCATTGTTCAAATGCGGGGAGGATGTCGGGACCCGATTCTTGCTCACGGAACAAACTGCCACATGGAACAAGATGCCATGCCAAGTGTCAGGCCAAGGGGACGGAAGCCACCTCTTGAATCCATGGGGACCCACTGTAGAACAATGGAGAATTTTTGGAATACATTCCGAAAGAGAGCAGATCCGGAACTATAAATTAAATGATACCACTTCTATAACACAGAGGCGTTTTTGAAGTGAATCAGCACTACAGAAGTTTGAGAGCTCCATAGTTAAGCGTGCTCGAGCCAGGAAAGTTCTGGGATGGGTGACATCCTGGGAAGTGGCCCTGGTCGGATCCGGTTCGCTCCAAAGGATAAAACCGTGCTATTTCGGCCAGAGCGGATAATACCGTCTGTGTTGGGGGTGGGGCATGACACTTATAATTTACTGACATTATTTTCTTGTATTTGCAGTTGGATTACGACTTTCAGTCTGTACCCGACCCTGATCATCCCGACAGAGTGCTCGATATTCACGCTCTTTACCTGAGCCTCATGAAAAACATGCAATCTAAGGTCTGATATAATAGGAACGAGCTGAAGGTCGATTGCTATATGCAATGGCTGGCGACCCCCGAAGCGGCGAGAGTGGCTCTCCTACAGTCTCCGGCCCTTACCATAGTCGATGTAGATACATGGCCTCTCTTGGGCCATTATTATGAGTCTGAGCGTAAACAAGTTTGTAATTTAAATGCAGTTTATTGTTTAGTATATAATTTATTTTTCTGTGTTACATAATTAGAAAACTAAATTTGATTGTGTTGTGCAGAAACAGGCCGATCAAAATAAGGAGAAACGGAAGTCCGTAAAAAAGGGTTGTCCTATTTACACAGGTGGCTCGAGGATCATTACTCGTACCATGAAGGCATCGGTAAATTACAATATATCTATTTGATATAATGCAATATTAAAAGTTATTTTATAATATATGTAAATTTTTGGCGAATTGCAAAGAGCTCAGACCCTGGCCAAGAGTGGTACACCGAGAGTGTTGACCGCATATCTGGTCGTCCACGGCATCTCGACAGATTCCGCCACGGACAAGCTTCTATTCCCCGACATTGTTACCCAGGAATATTGCGTAAGTGTTAATATTTATTCAATTTCGAATGAAATTTTTGTTTTGATAAGTTCAAATCTAAATGATATACTTAGGTTTGAATGCTTAACATGAGTGTAAGAGCGAGTGGTGGAGCAGTAGGAGATATCGGGGATTGATTTTAGTGGACAGACCGATCTGATCATACTGATCACAGTCCTAGACGCCGCACACGGAGAGCACCACGGTGGTTGGAAGAAAGGCTGGGGACTTGGTCCTAGCAGGACCCCTATTTAATTAGTCTCCACTTCGGCGGTTATTTCCCCTACCCCCGTAAGCGACGTCTGCTGCATGATGTTGCCGCATTGAAGACCACCGTCAAGAAGTTGAAAGAGATGTTGGTACATATATTACTTATTAGAAAAATATTATATCACATTATAAATAGTAACATATGCAATATTAGCAGTCTGAGCTTATTTGGTTTTAAACTTAAGTTTGATTAATCAAAGTTACATAAAACTATCTAAACTGAACTCTATAATCATAATCATATCATATCTTTCTTCATTTTGGAGTTTAAAAAGTTATAATTATCCAAGCTCAAAACTTGAGAAAAAAACATTGCTTTAGAAATTAGATAACTCCAAAAACAAACCTCCCATCAAAGCTAAACAATTAAAGAGAGATACGGGCTTACAAGTTAGAGTAAGTATCATTTCTATCTCCACTTAAAATAAACTACGGCTTTCCAAACTAGATACCCAACTAGGCCTAAGGCCCTAAATATTCTTAGATTGGGTGAAAAAAGCGCAGCCCTGAATGTGTGGAATTTCAACATGTATAAATTCTCATATATAACATATGAATTTCAACATAACGTGTGGAATCTCAACAAAGCATATATAAATTCGCGGTTCCGCAATAATCCGATATTGATACGAATTCAACTAAATCTAATACACCGTTCTTACTCGTTTATTACACAAACACAAAATTTTGCTGATTCAGCAGGATACCTCGGCTGCGGCTCCGCAGGCCACTATCTCGGCTGCGGCTGTATAGGCCACTCCTATGACTCCACTGCCCACTCAAACTTCTGCACAGACCACTCCTTTATTAGTTGAGCTTTTGTCAACCCAGGGCTGCACCGAGGAGCAGATGCGTCAGATTTCAGCGTTTATTAGAAGTGGAGGAGCTGGACCGAGTTATGATAGGTTTATTTATATTTCGAGGATGGATGTACTTATTTGATACATATTATATCTTTTGAACGATATTGGTGGTTGTTTGGATGTTTACGATAATTTTAGATTGATTTCGTAATCTGTTTGTTTATTTCTTTATATATTATGCGTGTGATGTCGTTTATGAACATTTCTGTATTTGGTTATATGACACACACACTCGCACACACACACACACACGGAGCGAGAAAAAACAGTAAACTCCTTTTTTTTTAAATCCTGATATAATGTATCTACGGATTAATTCGTAGGGGCAAAATATCAGAATATCTGATATTTTCCTTATGGACTTAGTAATAGGGGCAAAACTTACCCCTGGGGATTAATCCGTAGGGGCATTTATAATACCCTACATATACCTCCGTTGGTACGCTTGTTTTATTTTTTTAACAGAAAAATTAAAAAAAGATTTCGTCCCTACGGATTCTTTCATAGGGATAAATGCCTCTACCATTTAAGCCGTAGGGGCATGTTCATGACAAAGACTTGCCCCTGCGGTCTTTGGATCTATGGAAGTCTCTACGGATTAATCCGTAGGGGCTACTGGTTGCCCCTACGTCCATAAGGGCATGTGGGTATTCTAGTAGTGGATAGCGTATAGATCAGTGTTTGGGTAAGAACCGAGGTGAGACCCTTGTATTGTCATTTAGCAGTTGCCACCAAATGAGATAGGACAAGACTCCGAGAAATTAAATTAGTTAATAAAATGAAAATAACATTTAAAACTAAATTTTTTGAAGGCTTGTCGATCATGACAGATGTCAAAATGATACAGTATATCAATCTTAATCATATTAATTGAATAGCCCTACGGTATCTAACCTGCAAAAGTCACACTTAGACCGCATCATAAGGGCACGTGGAATCATGACTTGATCAGTTTACCGTTGAAAATAATCATATCCATTCCCCTCGAAATCTCCAAGATAAGACTAGTTAAGCTAGACTTTGTCTTTGTTGACTATAATTTGTATTTACTCAGCTTATTTCGGCCGCTAATATCTTTGAACGAGCCCACAGTTTTTATAGTCTATTTGAAGAAATCCAAAACTTCTGATCTCCAATTGCATTATTTAATTATTAATTACTTGGACCTTTGTTAATCATCGGTCCAAGAATAGTCTACGTGAAGACTAAGCACGCATATGTGAGGTCAGTTGTTTACTAAGAGGTATTAGGGAAATGAAAGTTATGACTTAAAGTGCATTAGACAAATATAATGACTCAATTTTAGTGTATTTAGGCATGAGGTCATTCCATTGCAAGCCATAACAGACTGAAACAAATTATATAAATTAGAGGTTTAATTAGGGGTTATAAACTTGGGTAAAAAATATTAGCTTCCCGCACTGAAAGATCTTAAGCTTTCCTTCTACAGGTAGTAAATGCACATGTAAAGAATCACAGAATTTTTGCTAAATAAAATTCCACTAGAAAAGCCAATGTCGGTAACAAACTGAAAATTATGCCATCTTCTAAGAAAGCAGAATTCATGTACCTCGAGAAAAAGCTCCACAACTCGCAAATAGGCGAACAATTAAAATGCATATCGACTACCAAGCCCATCCAAGAGCTGATCAGTGTACCACCCTCTCTTTTTCACTTCAGAAATAAACAAGAAACACACTTTCCAAATTCTCGTAAGCCGAGTTCATAACATATTGCTTCGACCCAATACCTGATTTTTCCATTTCATCAGCAAAAGCAGCAACCAGCCATCCCCTCAAAGCATCTTCACCTGATGCACTCTGCTCTAATATCATGTCAATATGCTTGTTCTTACTATTGATGAGAAATTTCTCGTTTGGGAAAATTTCTGTCAACTCCTCGAGCTTTGAAGGACTTTTTACAACCTTGCCAAGTGGTTGGCCAATCTTTACACTTCCAGCTTCTTCTATTACTCGATCAGGGAAGATGAGATTCTCTCGGTATCTTAAGTCGGCTGGGCTTGATATCTGTCCCGTCTGAATTGGTATAGAAGCAGCAGTACAAGATTAGTCTATATCAATATATCAGTTTATAGAGATGCACATTGTTTCTTGCTCTTTAATTCCATATCGCTGCGCCAAAACTTTGAAATTATGGTGAGGGATAAGGGAAATAATTTTAGATTATGGTAAGTGAAATTATCGCTGCGACAGTTGTATGATTGTAAATGTGTACATGCACGATTCGATATGATAGTTACAAATCATAGAATAGTTAAGATTATAACACACAGATTATACACGTAATCTCAACTATGTGTATGATTGTAAATGTGTATATTCGTTGCTCAGGCTCCTCAATTTTAGAAATTGTGTATAGGTTTTCAACAGTGGTATGATTTGTAATATGCTTTAAACCAAGAGTGATTTGAACACGATGGCTCTATTATATCTTTAAGGGTTGTAAGAAACACTTTTATACTCTAGCACCCACCTTTAGAAAATCTGCTACAATCATGGCCGTCCTATGGGGATTCAATGTGTTAATAGGAGCAGCTCGCATTTCTTCTGCTACACTGTAAATCTGTATAGCAGAAAGAATAGGCGCCGCTATCATCTGCAAGATATTAAATCGGAATAGAAGAGGATTATTGTGACAAGTGACCCAGAGCATGGTCAGCAGCTGCTAGATAGTAATCTAAATGAAGAATAAATCGATTGATGAATGCTGAAATCCAAACATGTGGCTTGTTCCACTCGACAAGACAGAAAAACAAGCTGCAGATGTAGTTTAATTCTATGTTTCATTAGTTTGGGATGGAATCATATACTTAAGAGTTCAACTATTATGCCCTCCATGTGACAGGGCTACCATACATATATTTAAATCCGCACCAGCCCAAAATATTATTTGCAATTCTTAAACGTATCCCTACACTAAAAAAACTTATTTCTGACCTACCACTAGACTTCCGAAGGGCCCATCACATTCTTCGTTAACAATTAAGTACAACATTGTCACTCATCCAAAGTCACCATAGCGAAGATATATTATTAATTATAATTAATTATAAGAAGCACGTGCATGGTTCTTCTCCCCCCCCCCCCGAATGTGTCGATGCCCCCTCTGGCACAGAACAGTAGGGCTTACATATTACTCTGACATAGATTTATAGGTTCGAAATTTGGATTTGGAGCTCTGCCACAAGAATATTTACTCTTATCAACCACCAACATAATCCCACTACCTACGGCTTCTCTCAGTCTCTCTTCATTGATTAGTCAATCCATAAATCACAGTAGCCCCTTTTCAAAATCTGGAACTCTGCAGGAGAAATCAATGTAGGTATAGTTCATCCATAATCTAGCGGAGGGCCTTACCTATTAAATGGCATGGGACACTAAATGATGTATTGATCTTTAAATAAAAATGGAATGTGACTATATCCGACTCTTCAGTTTTATTCTATATCAGAGGGATGGGTATTGCCTAGCAACCAAAAGTGCTCCTTGATTGCATGAGCACCTTCCAAAGCTTTGTGGGCTATGGCACGGCTCTCTCATGTATCAAGTGATATCTAGTTGACAGATGGTTCACTGATAACAAAGTGAACTCTCTATTTTTGGTATACGACTTCAAATCATGCTCCTAACCAAGCCCATTGTGATGGAAAAGGCTCTGTTATTGTTATTAATAAAACCATTTAGATTGGTCAAACAAAACCTTCTTCCATAATATAACATGCACAAAAATGATATGCCTCTTTATCGTTTTGAAAGGATCCTGAAAGCTCAAGAACCAGATCCCCCCCCCCCCCCAATCATGCAAAACCATTGATCGTATGAAAAGATCGGGAAGAGTTTTCCTTTGGAAAGAGAGGTCAAAGAGAAGCGGTTGACCATGCTCCTAATATAACAAATTATAAAGCCTCCAGTCCACGATGTCATCAATTTCTAATAGTGTTAAAGTTGTTTTACTCGATGGAATACTGGGGAGAAACATATTGAGTGCCTCAGAAACATCTCATGAAATATGTGATTTGATTATGAAATGACGTGATCTTAGACTCTTATCTTCATACATTAACCAGTTTGTAATAGAGGGCAAACACAAGGTATTTAAATTAACAGGTGTCAAGGACGTAGAAAAACAAGTAATTGAAGGAATTTGCTCACATAACAACCCTTTTTTTGATATGATGTTGGAAATACACGTTTCTGATAGATGACGGCATGAACATTTCAGAGTGAAATGATGTTGGCATTAACGATTACCTTTCCTTGAATTGATGATCAAACCGTAGATGCTAATTGGATGCCAACTCCTATGCCAAGAACATTGAAAAGGGTAGAGATGGCTTCCCCTTTTGCAAACAAGTCACATAAATTGCCCTCTTTGACAAAGGAAGAATAAATTGGTAGCCTTGTTGCTCTTGCTGCAACCACTGCCATCCCCTGTAAAAGAGGGACATGTAATTTAAAAATCATAACAGAAATACAAGTAGAATTTTAGGCCAAAAATAATTATCGTCTATGAAAATTGCAGGGAAATGAATCTCATAAGTTCACCGACTCGTATCAAGACAGTCAGTAAAGATGGGCCTTCCACAAGGTTCGAGGTTATAACCCTCTACATATCGGTTTCCCAGCATGCCGCATCCCGTCTTTGAGAATCTGTCTTTGGGAATCTGTCAGGAGAAAAACTCGGGGACAAAAAAGTATTAGGCAGACTTCTTACATACAAGCATTTTAAATAGATTTATGGATACAATATCTTACCCAACAAACAGCAGTTGCTTGAGCAGGGGTAGGACGCAAGCTTGCAGCAGATAGCAGCGACTGAGCCAGAACCCACATTTCTTGTCGGTCAAAAGGCATGCTACAAAGCTTAGAAATCGAACTAAATAACTAAAGGCTTTAAATCATGTAGTTAGCAGCTTGATAGGATGCTATGATGATTATTGCACAGTTTAACTATGTAAAGCAATTCTTATAATGTACACAAATAAATAAAAAGAAGAAAAGCTAGTAGCTCTCCATGAGTCTGCCAAAAGAATAGAAGAACACCTGAGTGGAAAGCACGGAGAGTGCAGCACTGGTAAAATGTTGCAATGCTCAGAACTGGGAGTAAGTCAGATACCCTTCATTTACACTGCAAAACCATTGTTTGCGTGAAATAGAAAGGGTTGTCATCTTTTTGTGTCCCTTCAATGGTAATATAATTTCAATTCTTTAAGAATGCTCAAAAATGTAATTCTGTTTCATGTTGTTATTTTTTCCTACAAAAAAACGTCTAGAAGCCATTAGTCACCGGTAAGGATAACCCGAAGGGAAGAATTTATTCAAAAATGATTCGACCATCTTATGAGCAACATGTCTTGAATCATCAGCAACCTTCACCTACAATTAGGTAACCATAATATATCAAAACAAGATAAATTAATATGAAGGCCCAATTAGGCAACTCGTTAACTTTGAATATATCTCGTGTGAAACCATAATGTTAGCTCCTTCATGCTTTTAATATGATTTATATTCTTGAAGCGGTAATCTTCCGTCAAGTAAATAAACAGCCATTGGGGAAAAGACTTACCTTTATATAGGTTATTACAAGAGACCTTAATTTATCCTTTTAACTACCTAATGCAAACCTCTAGCTCTAGCTTCTCCTCTGACCGATGATTGTCGTCACTATCCCTGATTGGTCGACTGGATGTGAGAAGTGCATTTCCAAAATCTCTGTCAAATTGTCATCGGAAATTGTCGTCGACTAATTGTGCTAATTTGTATTCTTATTTCTTGTTTCGGGGTGAAAGGAACCAATTTCTCACACCGTTTGATTAAGGAATAATCAGTAACCAATTCCAGCCCCCAAAACCCTACATAAACCTCTACCAAATTATCATTACCCAAACGGATACACCAACTCTAATCACTAAACAGCATTGTGTATTCTTGTGCAATGAAAATAAAATCCCAAAAGTTGCAACGCGCTGCTTGTTAATTGTTCACGAAATCATTAATTCAAGCTGAAAAGGGATCTAGAGAGAGAGAATTACAGAGAGGCGGCCGTCGGGATCGAATCGGCAGAGTTGAGAGAAAGAATCGGAGGTCTCGATCCAGAAATTAGGGCGGCGAGGCTCCAGATTCTTCTCTGCTTCCTTCTTCTTCTTCGTCCCCAACTTCATCTTGCCAGTAATAATAATATTAATAATTAGACGAAATGGAGAAGAGAAGAAATAAATTATTATTTAGAATGAAGTTTTTTGTCATTTTACCAGGAGAGCCTCCATTGATTTTAAGCGTCGATCTCGGAGGAGGGCGCGTGCACGAGATAAGAATGCCCAAGGGGTTTAGAAAATCCTTATTTTTTCCCGAGCAAATTGCAAAAATGGACCAGTGAAATATCAACTTTCTTCCGCTTAATACCATAGGGTTAAATATCAATTTTTTTTTTTTACATAACTTCCCCACGGCATTAAAAATTTGTATGAATGAACTGTTATACTTCTCGATTTACCTTCAATTTCAAAAAAACAAAATCTCAGGCCATCTCCTCCTGCCTCCTCTTCCTCCCATATCTGCGACCCTCCTTGATGGAGCTCCTTTTCGGGCCTCCGTCAGATGTTGTCTTCCGTAAATCTCGCGGTGAACTTAGCTGATTATCCTTCGTCGCGTGTGGGTCTCAAAGGGTTTTTGGAAAGAGAGGTGAGGTGTGGAAGCTGTCGCCGAGTACCTGTAAAGAAGTCCCGGGATGGTTCGGTACCACCGAGGACCCTTCGACGCTCAAGTTAGCGATGAGATCCGAGCAGAGTAATGGCGTAAAGTGTAAAGAATTGCTTACTTGACCCCTCTGTGATGGGGGTTTATATAGGGGTGATGGCACGCAGCAGCAAGCGCGAGAATCTCGCCGGCAGTTACGCTCCCGACATCACGCCCGTGTAGAGAGCGGATCGTCCATTAATGGGGATCGCGGAGGCGTGGAACGTGGGATGTTGCTGGCGGAGAATCCGCGCATTGCGAGATTCGAGGAGCGGCGGTTGCGCCTGTGTGCGGTGACTTTGGTCGGGGGGCCGAGGAAGATGGCCTCGGCTAGGAGCTCGGGACGAGCAGGGAGGCCGAGGAGTCCGGGTCTTGCGGCAGCTCGGCGTGAGCTGCGGGAACGAGGAAGCTAATTTGCATGGGACCCCGAGGTGGGCCAGCTAGTGTTTGCAGGTCGGGTACAGGGCAGCCGGGTCGGCCCCCTGTGAGCCCTCTTCTGGGTTCTGGACACGCCCCCTGCCGCCTGTCCTGATCTTGGAGGTCGCCAATATTGAACATTATCATTAGCCCCCCACTCTTGCCCCGACCAGTTGGCGGGTCGGGTCAGGAGTAGATTGCCGGGCCCCCCGAGGTGAGCTCCTTCTCTGGGTTATGTCGGGATGAGTCCTTGAGCCGTCAGTTGTCTTTTCCGCTAGCGAATCGAGGCGAGATCTTTGCATTTAAGAAGGGTGCGCCGGTTCGTGCACTCTGTAGTCGAAGAGACGGTCCACGTGTCGAGCGCCAATTGGATGATGCGACGCGCGCAGGTTTGCGGCGTCTGATGGGACGCGGTCTATCGCTGGGCTGCCACGTGGTGCGATCGGGGCCGCTGGGCGCAAGGTGCTGTTTCGGCGGGAGACGATAGGCGCCATTGGATAAGGCCGTATGCGGTAATAAATACGGGTGGGGCTCGCCCTAGGGCCCTTACTCTCTTATATTTCTCTTCCTCAAGCCCCAGCTGCTCGGCGCTCGTCTCCCCTCTTTCGTTCCCAACCTTTGAAGAAATTCTTTCCTAGGTTAGATGTCTTCCCCTGTAGAATCAGTATACGTTGTAAGAGTAGATATTAGGGTTCCTTTAGATGTGTCCGAGTCTCCTCGGGGAACAGGGGTTGGGCCCTCTCCCCGAGGCCGTGAGGCGGGGGCCGCATCCAGGGAGAAAGCGGTAGATGTAGCCCCCAGCCCCCCGTGCTGGGTAAGGCATGAGGACGAGCTCGCCAACGCTCGAACTCGCTTCCACATTCCCCCGCGCTACACGCTTCGTCTGGCCGAGGAGGGAGAGAGGGCAGACCATGTACGGGGCAGGGAGATTGCCTTGTATTTGGAAGCTTTTTGGGGCGGAATGCGCTTGCCCTTCTCTCCTGAGGTCATCGCCGCTCTGAATTTCTTCGGCTTGGCTCCCGGCCAGTTAGTGCCGAATGCGTGGAGGATCCTCCTCGGGTTCCTGATCCGCCTGAAGCTGCAGGCGGTTCCTTTCACCCTTTCCCTTCTCGATTCCTCCCTTGCTTTTAAGAGTCATCCCGGCGGTCGAGCTGGCGACCCGAGGTGGATTTATTTTACTTTTAGGAAGCGGCCCGGGGCCGCTACCGGGATTGGGGTCGTGGCCTTGCCCTCCTCCATTCACGACTGGAAGAAGTTTTTCTTCGTCTCCCCTCCCAAGGGCGAGGACTGGCCAGTGCCCACCAAGTGGTCGAGGGAGAAGAGTCTGCCGGGGAACCTGTCCGATGACCCTGCCGTGGTGAGAGTGGCGTCGTGGGAACCCATCCCTCGATACGACGTGCTGCTGTCCGAGAGGGTTTTGAGCTGGGCTGGGCTTTGCCCTGTCGAGTTCGTCGGTAAGTTAGGCTTGCTTTCTGGGTTTATATTTTACTCGCGTTGCTGATAAGTTGGTGTTTGTTTTGTGCAGGATCCATGGACTTCGGCGTTCTCCGAAATGCTATGTGCCAACCGAGGCATCCTGCTAGGGCTGGGGGTGCCAGCTCTTCCCGGGCGCAGCCAGCCCCTGCTCCCACCGCCCCGGTGGCTGGGCCCCGAGGATGCTCGGCGGTGGATCCCGCCCCGGATCCCAACAGAGCGTCGGGTCGGAAGCGGGCCCTGATTGTGGAGGACACAGCCTCGGAAGAGGAGATCAGCTCCCCCTCGGAGCCTCTCAAGAGGAGTTCCCAGAGGCCTTCCCGGGGCCGGCCTTCGCCGACCGTGCTGGAGGAAGGGGGGCTCCGGTTCGCAGTGCCGTCCGGGCTGTCGGTCGCGGACAGCCTCCTCCACGAGATAGAGAACTCGGCCGGGGGTCGGGTTCCTGGGGGAACCCTTAAGGCTCAGCTGGTGTCGATCGCCCAGGAAGCCGTGCAGGTAAGCCCCCAGTGCGCGGTGCGATTTAGTGTTTTCCTTCATATTTCTGATCCTTCTCTCTTTTTTTGTGTCTTTCCAGACTCTCCAGCACGTGGCCCTCGCCCTTCGCATGGAGACCGAGGTGGTAGCACCGGTAGTGGAGGCCGCGGGCCAGCTCACCGCGTTGCAAGAGAGCTCCAGGCAAGAGCAGGAGGCGATGTCGACGAGGATCGCCGCCCTGGAGGGCGAGGTGGATGCCGGGAAAGGGGAGGTCGCCCGGCATCGCGAGGCCGCCGCGATCGCTGAGGGCAAGCTCGAGGACTCCCAGGTGCTCGCCGGCAACCTGAAGAAGACGGTGAAGACCCTCCGGAAGGAGCTGGGGGCGGCAACCGAGGCCTATAAGTCGGCCGGATTGAGGGTCGTGGCGAGCTACAAGGGGTCGAGGGACTTTTATGACGACCTGGCCGTGGCCATGACCCGCATTTGGCACGACGCCCTTGATGCCGTCAAGTCTCGGATGCCGGACTTCGACGACGCGGATCTGCGGGCCGAGTTCCCCCTCGTGGGCGCTGATGAGCAAGGGGGAGAGGCTCCCGGTGGGGAGGGGGCCGAGGACCCACCGCCCCCGGTGGTGGAGGTCGAGGACCTCGAAGTCGCGGCCGGGCCTGAGGTGTAGAGCCCCCGCTCCCTACCTTCATTTTGTTTTTCTTTTGACTTTTGTAAGGCCGAGGAGCCCAAAAAATACCTTTGTAAAAAAAACTTATCTTTGGCTGTAGTAATAAAGTTTTTCTTCAGCTGTGATAAAGTTTTTCTTTCTGCTATCTGTTTGTGAAGAATGCTCGTTTGGGATGTTTTTACTTGCGCCGTTGTGCTTTCATATCAGGTTGGTCCTCTGTTTAACGATCGTCCGTCGAGCTGACTGCAATCGCTTGCCGACGAGCGTCTCCGAGGAGGTATCTCCCTGGGCCCTGGGGTCGAGGGGAGATCGTTCAGACTTGCACAGACCAGACATCCATTTCTGATTTAGAGTATTGGCCGTCATCTTGGGGTGACCGGGTAGGGTAGCTGCGCCGTCATCTCCTGCTAAGGCTTCATGCATCTGTCGCGGCGGTAGGGGGGTTACCCTTCAAGGATGGCCGAGCAGGGTAGCTGCTCGGTCGTCTCTTTTGACGGCTTGGTTCTTTAGAGTTGTGGGTAGGCGACTATCAGCCTGGGGTGGTTGAGCGGGGTAGCCGCTCCGATGCCCCTTGTGAGGGCTTTTGATCCCTGGCGTAGAGGGTAGGAGCCGG
Organism: Agapanthus africanus; assembly: GCA_030015575.1. Classification (NCBI taxonomy): domain Eukaryota; kingdom Viridiplantae; phylum Streptophyta; class Magnoliopsida; order Asparagales; family Amaryllidaceae; genus Agapanthus; species Agapanthus africanus. Next base: position 6,410,183 of record CM057338.1, on the reverse strand, counting down.
AGTTTGACCGAGCAGGGTAGCTGCTTGGGCGCCTCTGTATGAGGGCTTTTGATCCTTAAGGGCGGTGGTAGGAAGCTACCAGCCGTTGATGGCCGGGCAAGGACCCGATTGCCTCGGGGAGGACTTTTTGATCCCCGGCGTGTGGCAAGGAAGCTGCCCGCCGGGGATAGCCGAGCGAGGGAACCTCGGGCTCGACTGCCTCTGGGAGGGCTTTTCAATCTTTCAGGACGTGGACCGAGCAGGGTTACTGCCCAGTGCCTCTTGGCGAGGACTTTGATCCCTGTCGGTTGTGGTAGGAAGCTACCAGCCGGGGATAACCAGGCAAGGAAGAGGACTTTGGTCCTTGGCGCGAGAAAAGCTATAAGGCTGTAGGAAGCCTACCAAGGACCCTTGGCCGGGCAGGGTTACTGCCCGGTACCTCTTGGAGAGGGCTTTTGTCCTGAAAGATAGCCGAGTGAGGGAACCTCGGGCCTCGACTGTCTCTGGGAGGGCTTTTTGATCCCTGGCGTGTGGCAGGGAAGCTGCCCGCGGGGGATAGCCAAGCGAGGGAACCTCGGGCTCTGCTGCCTCTGAAAGGGCTTTTTGATCCCCGGCATTGTGGTAGGGAAGCTGCCCGCGGGGGATAGCCGAGCGAGGGAACCTCGGGCTCGGCTGCCTCTGGGAGGTATTTTCTGATCCTTGGCGTTGTGGCAGGGAAGCTGCCCTCTGGGGATAGCCGAGCGAGGGAATCTCGGGCTCGGCTGCCTCTGGGAGGGCTTTCTGATCCCCGGCGTTATGGCAGGGGAGCTGCCGGCCGGGGATGTCTGAGCAGGGTAGCTGCTGAGTTGAATCTTTGACGAGGTGCAGCCTGGTCTTTTGGCTGTAGGTGCGGGGAATGGGAACAGTCGGGGAAACGGCGCGCGCTCGATGGACGCCGCGTGGCGGCTGTTGGGCTGCACGGCAGGCTATATAAGGAGTACTGGTTCTTCCTTTTTCGCAGACAGGCCATCGAAAATGGAGGATTTCCCGTTCACTATCCCCGAAATCGTCAGTTTTGCAGATGTGTATCTTTATGACCCCTACCGCACCGAGGACACGGTGCAGTTGGTTTACGGGTGCATTGAGGAGCATTTCGGCCGGCTGCTCCCTAGGCGCTCCTCCCTGCTGCAGCTACTGATGTACTCCATCTGGAGGGCATCGCCGGGACTTTACAACCCCCTGTCGGAGCAGCTCTTCGATGAGGCCGTGGGCAAGCTGCGGTCTTTGAGGCGCTTCGGCTTAATCTCCGGGAACCGGCTGGCCCGCTCAGAGGCGCTCGTCCGCGAATGCTACGAGCTGAGGTTCGGGGTCAATGCCTGCGGGGGGAACCGGGAACAGAGGCTGGAACTTACGCGGCCCCAGTTGGCGGAGATCTACGCCGAGTACCACGAGCAGTGCTCGCTGCACCCCGTTCCCCCGCTATTGTAGTTTCCCCCCCTTTTTTTGCATGTATGGCTGAGGAGCCCATAATACCCTTTGAATAAACAAAGATTTTCTTTCTTTTTTGCAATGCTCCATTGATCTTTATTAAATCAACAGTAGATTCTAGGGAGAATTTACATTGCTTTGAAAAAAAAGGGAAGGTACAGGCTAAAAGATGATTTTATCAGCTTGGGCCGAGCTCCCTGAAGGGCCGTCGGCCCCCGCGCTTGGCATAGGGCATGGGGCTCCCTGAGCTCCGGGCTGGCCGTCCGCTGAAATAAGCATGATCTGACCGATGGTCAGGTCGGTGGGAGGGCGATGCTGCTCCTGCTCGCAGTCGGTCTGCCGTTTGTCCCTTAGGTAGGCGGCGAGGTGCCCAAACCGGATGAGCTCCTCGATGTAATCCCTCAGCTGCTTGCAATCCTCCGTGGCGTAGCCCATTACCGGTGGAAAGCGCAGTAGGGGCCCCGGGTTCGCTTAGCGGCCTGACGCGGGACCAGAGGGAACTTGAAGAACCCCTCGTTCTGGGCCTCCTCCAGCAACACCGTGAGGGAAACGTTGAGGGGGGTATACTCCTGGAACTTCGGGTGGTAGGGCTGCCGACGCTCCGGCCTCTCCTCCCGAGTCCTCTTCTTCTGGTTGGGCCGTTCTGCCCGGAGAAGGTTAGCATTCACCTCGGATTCCAGCCGGACCTCGCGCTCGATCCAAGCCTTGACCTCGGCCATGGTCTTAGGTTGAGCCAGCGCGAAGGAGCGCAACCATTCCTTATGCCTCAGACCAGATCTGAGTGCCGTTATGACGGTTTCGTCTCGGTGCTCGGGCACCTCGAGAAGGGCATTGTAGAAACGGGTAATGTAGGCCTTAAACGTTTCCTTGTCCCCACTTTAAACCCTGAAGAGGTAGTCGACCGTGCGCTTCTGTCGACCGTTCCCCATGAAATGTCCGAGGAACTGAGTAGCCAGCCCGTCAAAGGTCGAAATCGAGCGGGGCCCGAGCCCCCGGAACCAGTCCTGACCCGCGCAGATGAGGGTGGCCGGGAAGGCCCTGCACTGGGCGGGGTCGGAGTGATCTTGGAAGCTCATTCCCGTGATGAAAGCGTCCAAGTGGTCCTTCAGGTCGGTTTTCCCGTCGAACAGAGAGACCTTCGGGGGCTTATTACGCGAGGAGACGCGCACGGCGAGCAGTTCCTCGGTGAACGGCTTCGTGAGCGAGTCGGAGGCGTACTTAGCCCCATCGCTCGAGAGGGGAGCTTCTCGGTGCATGCCCTCGATCTTCTTCTCGAGGGCGTCGAGCCGACCGTGGTTCCTCGAGGAATCGGCGCCTCGGGATTCTCGGGCCCCGCTGCGGGTGGACTGTGTCTGGGAGCGGCCCCGATTTCTCTCGATGAGGTGCTTCAGGTCTCCGGATGGGGTATCTCTTGAGTCGCCTGGGCGGACCCCTTCTGTGCGACCCCGCCGATCATGGTGGAGTCGGCCACGCTCGTGGATAGGAGAGGTGACCGACATTTTCTTAGGGGGGTAAGGGTAGCGAGGAGGCTCGGGGCGAGGAGGCTCGGGGCGAGGCGCCCTGGCGGCAGATCTCGGCTTGGAGCCCTGGGGTGCCCAGCAGGCCTCAGGGAGCACCGGTTCGAGGGACTGGCGGCCAGGGGATATAGCCTGCTAGTGGGTGGCCGTTCAGACAGGGACAGAGTCTTCTGGAAGCGGTGGAGCAGCGATCTGGAGCCCGGGCGCGGCTGTTTGGACACGGATGAGGGCCTCCACGAGGGATTGCAGGCGATCTATCCGGTCTGCGAGGGCGTTGATGACGGTCATGGGGGGAGGTTCATCCCCGTCTTCGGTGAGTGGAAGGCGGCGGCTGGTACTGGGATCCCCAGGATGGTCGTCCGCTATGAGAGAGGAGATAGGAAGACCAACTTTGTATTTTGTAGAATTTAATTTCCCACAGACGGCGCCAACTGATGGAGCTCCTTTTCGGGCCTCCGTCAGATGTTGTCTTCCGTAGATCTCGCGGTGAACTTAGCCGATTATCTTTCGTCGCGTGTAAGTCTCAATGGGTTTTTGGAAGGAGAGGTGAGGTATGGAAGCTGTCGCCGAGTACCTGCAAAGAAGTCCCGGGGTGGTTCGGTACCACCGAGGACCCTCCGACGCTCAAGTTAGCGATGAGATCCGAGCAGAGTAACAGCGTAAAGTGTAAAGAATTGCTTACTTGACCCCTCTGTGATGGGGGTTTATATAGGGGTGATGGCACGCAGCAGCGGGCGCGAGAATCTCGCCGACAGTTACACTCCCGACGTCACGCCCGCGTAGATAGCGGATCGTCCATTAATGGGGATCGCGGAGGCGTGGAACGTGGGATGTTGTTGGCGGAGAATCTGCGCATGGCGAGATTCGAGGAGCGGCAGTTACGCCTGTGTGCGGTGACTTTGGTCGGGGGGGCCGAGGAAGATGGCCTCGGCTAAGAGCTCGGGACGAGCGGGGAGGCCGAGGAGTCCCGGTCTTGCGGCAGCTCGGCGTGAGCTGCGGGAACGAGGAAGCCAATTTGCAGGGGGGCCCAAGGTGGGCCAGCTGGTGTTTGCAGGTCGGGTACAGGGCAGCCGGGTCGGCCCCCTGTGGGCCCTCTTCTGGGTTCTGGACACGCCCCCTGCCACGTTTCCCGATCTTGGAGGTCGCCAATATTGAACATCATCACTCCTCCTCCTCCTCCCTCCACCACCGCAACCACCACCGCCGACTTCCATCATCATCATATCATCAACAGCATCTTCTTCTTCTTCTTCCTCTTCATCAACATGATCGTCGCCATTTTCTTCATCACCTTCTTCATCATCATCACCGCTTTCTCATCCTCCACCGCCTTCGCCTCCTCCTACCTCCGCGGCCCTCCTTTCTCCACCGTAGCAACCACCACCATCGACTCCCATTCTTATCTCTTTCCCTTAAAAAATGGGGGGTTTGGAAATGATGAGGACAACCACTGGCCTCCATGGCTGAAGTCATCACTGAAAACTCCCTTCTTTGTTCAATGCAAGTTCCATGCCGCTTCACACAAGAGCGAATGCAATATGCACTGCTTGGAGTGCATGAATGGGACGCTTTGCTCTCTTTGCTTGGCTTATCCTCGTGACCACAGAGCCATTTGGGTTTGTTCTTTTGATTCTTTTTGCATAAAGATGCAATTTTTATACTCTTTGAGATGAGTTAAAACTCTTCTCTCATCTTACATTTTTCAATTAGCATTTATATCTCAATATTTGGGTTTTCCTCTGCATAAAGATTAAATTTTTACATTTTTTTAATCATGGAGATGATGGCGATGGTGGTGGGTGATGGGTGATGGGGACAGTTTAAACTCTGTTTTTTTTTCGAAATAGGGTAGTTTGAATTTAAAATTATAAAAATAGGATAGTTTGGTTTTTATTTGTAATAATAGGACGGTTTGGTGGACCCCATCCCCCTTCCCAGTTTGGAGGACGGATTCTAATAGGGGAGGGCGGGTTCCTAGAATCCGCCCTCCCCTCAAATATGAAGAGGACGGGTTCTGACCCGCCCTCTATAGTAAAAAAAAATTACCTGAAGAGGATGGGTTCCACAAACCGCTCTATTCTCACAAATAAAAATAAAACTACCCTATTTTTATAATTTTAATTTCAAACTGTCCTATTTCAAAAAAAAACCTTGAACTCTTATCTCATGTCATAAGAAATTGAAGAAGAAGAAGAAGAAGAAGAAGAAAAAGATGAGGATGATGGGGGCAGTGAGAGGAATGGGGTTATGGTGGTGGTGGTTGCAGTGGTGGGTGGTGATGAGTTTGGGGGAGTGGTGGTGGATGATTACGGTGGTGATGGAACTCGGCGGTGGCGGGCAGCGATTTTATTTATCGATTTTTTTTAAAGAGATTGAAAAAGAAGAAGACATTGAAGAAGAAGATGATGATGATGATTGTGATGATGAGGTGATGAGGGCAGTGAGAGGAAAGGGGCTTGTGATGACGATGGAAGATGATGATAATGACGGTGGCGGCGGTGGTGGGGAAAAGGGGGTTGCTGTAGTGGTCGCTGAGGTGGTGGGTTGTTGCGGTTGCGGCGACGGTGGCTGCGGTTTGTTGCGGCGGCGGTGGGGGCAGTGAGGGGAAAGAAGTTGTGAAGATGATGATAACGGTGGTGGTGGTTGTGGTGGTGATGGGTCCCGGTGGCGGTGGTTGTGGTGGAGGTGGGGACATCGAAGGGAAAGGGGGTTGCGGTGGTGGTAGTTGCGGCAGCAGAGGGAGGAAGAAGAGGAGAGAAGGAGGATGGCGATGGGAGGCAACAGAGATGAAGATGAAAACGAAGCAGGAGGAAGAAGAAGGAGAGAGACTCGAGTTTCTTTTTCTTTTCCGTTTTTTCTTCTTCCAAGGAAAAGGAGGAGGAGGGTGAAAAAAAGAAAGACATGTTATTGACGTGGCAGTTAAAATTAATGTTCGAGTTTTCATGGTAGGGATGGTAGTTTATGGCAGCAATCTGTTATAAAATCAGTTCATGGTATCAAGCGCACAAAAGGTAATAGTTCATGACTGCATTTGTGCAATTTATCCTTTTTTTCCTTTGATATCGTCCCTAGAACATTCTTCTTTCGTATGACACCCTAAAACTTGATTTTCTGCATGGGACCTCAGAAGGCTTATCAAGTTATCTTCGTTCGAATAAGAGTAAATTATATAAAGAGATAAGAGCAGACGATGATTTCAATTGCAAATAGAAAAGAACTTAATTTCAAGGTATAACTCCTCCTCGCTTGCATTTATACTCCGAGATTGTTTGAAAAGGTAACCACTATCTCCCTGAAATTCCTGAAAAGAAAAAGCTTAAAAGCATGAAGTCGAAAAATCGGACTAATAATAATAGCTCTCTATGATTTCTTTGATTTTTGTTAAATGGAAAATTATTTTTTTAATCAAACACGTGCATAACGGCAGTCGGTGCTTGATGCCATGGGTCGGTCAACAGCAACCAGAACGATTGCTAGGCTTTACAGCTATTTTGAAAACCATGACCCACATGTGTTATGCCCCCCACACCATTTTGTTGTTTCTTGTGGCGATAAAGGTGTGGTTGAGAAAATAATACTCGTCTGCTACATCCCTCATTGATGCATAGAGTTAAAAGATGTGGCTATTGCAAAAGGTTTTATAGATCCCAACGTATTATATTTGCACGGGAATAGCTTATCGGTTTTACGGACGGTATATAAAGATACAGAGTTACAGAGCGATTCATGGGAATGGCTAAGTTTTAACAGCAGTTAGATATTGAATTTGTTATTTTGCAAAGCAATTCAAATTATATTGTGGGGTGGGGGGCATGCAGCGTCTTTAATTTTTTAAGGGTCTGTGTCAAAATAACGAGAAATTATATTTCTTGCAAAAAATGTTTTGAAAGCTTATACAAGCAAGGTCGAGAAATAAGTTATTTGTTTACCTAGTAAACATGTGAGATTTAAATACAAGAAGTAGCATCAATGGAGGTATACAAGGCTTTTTCCCATCAAAATAAAGTGAGGTATGAAGCAAAGATCATTGGAGACCTAACAAAGTTTCATGATAGGACCTTATATCAACCCTCTCTTAGGACTTGTGATGATGCTCAGTATTGGCGATCTCTAAGATCAGGACACGTGGCAAATGACGTGTCCCGGAACTCAGAAGGAAGGGCCGCAGGGGCCGACCAGGCCACCCCTGTACCCGACCCGCGAGCACAAGATGACCCTCCTCTCCGCCCTCAGCAAATTGGCATCCTCGGCCCCTCAGCTCGCCCCGAGCTGCCACAAGACCAAGACTCCTCGGCCCTCTTGCTCATCTCCGAGCTCCCTACCCGATGCCGTCTTCCTCGGCCCCTCCGACCGACCAACTCCACCACTCACAGGCGTAAACGCCGCTCCGCAAATCTCGCCATGCGCAGATTCTCCACCAGCAACGTCCCACGTTCCACGCCACCACGATCCCCATTAATGGACAATCCGCTCTTTACGCGGGCGTGACGTCGGGAGCGTAACTGCCGGTGAGATTCTCACGCCTGCTGCTACGTGCTGCCGCCACTATATAAATCCCCATCACAGAGGGGTCAAGTAAGCCATTTTCTATGCCACTTAGCCGTTACTCTGCTCGGATCTAGTGCTAACTTGATCGTCGGAGAGTCCTCGGTGGTACCAAACCACCCCGGGACTTCTTTGCAGGTACTCGGCGCTAAACTCCTCAAATCATCAATCTCCTCAAAACCCATTGAGTCCCCCACACAATAGGAGATTACCCTCCAAATCCACCGGGAGATCGACGGAAGACAACATCTGAGGGAGACCCGAAAAGGACCTCCATCAGTTGGCGCCGTCTGTGGGAAAGCAAACTCTACAAAAACTTGGTTGGCCTTCCGATCTCCATCCGAATGGCAAGCCACCATCCTGAAGATCCAGGTACCAGCCGCCGCCTCCCCCTCACCGGAAGCGCAGATGAATCTCCTCCGGCGACCATCATCAACGCTCTCGCCAGCCAGATAGATCGGCTACAGTCCCTCGTGGAGGCGCTCATCCGCGTCCAAACAGCCGGCCCTAGGCCCCAGATCGCCCCTCCTCCGCCTCCAGAAGGCTCTGCCCTCGTCGGCACGGCTGACTACCGGCAGGCTATGACTCCTGGCCACAAATCTCATGGGCCGATACTCCCTGAGGCCTGCTGGGCGCCCCACGGCTCCACACTAAGGTCCGCTGCCGGAGCGCCTCGCCTCGAGCTTCCTCACGACCCTTACCCCCCTGAGGAGATGTTGGTCATTTCGCCTGTCCACAGGCGTGATCGACACCCCCCCTCGATGGGGTCGCACAGAAGGGGCTCGCCACGACGGCTCGAGAGCCACCTCTCCCGGGGATCTGAGGGACCTCATCGAGAGGAACCAGGGCCACGCCCAAACGCAGGTCTCCCACAGCAGAGGCCAGGGATCATAAGGCGCCGAATCCACGGGATACCATGGCCGACTCGACGCCCTCGAGAAGAAGATCGAGGGCATGTGCCGGTAAGGTCGCCTCTCGGGCGACGGGGCTAAGTACGCCGCCGACTCGCTCACAAAACCGTTCACCGAGGGACTGCTCGCTGTCCACGTCTCCTCGTGCAACAAGCCCCCGAAGGTCTCTCTTTTCAAAGGAAAAACTGACCCGAAAGACCATTTGGACGCTTTCACCGCGGGGATGAGCTTCCAGGACCATTCTGACGCCGCCCAGTGCAGGGCCTTCCCAGCTACCCTCATCCGCGCAGGTCGGGACTGGTTCCGAGGGCTCGAGCCTCGCTCAATCTCGACCTTCGACGAGCTGGCTACTCAGTTCCTCGGCCACTTCGTTGGGAACCATCGGCAGGAGCGCACGGTCGACTACCTCTTCACAATTAAGAGCGAGGACAAAGAGACGTTCAAGGCTTACATCACCCGCTTCTACAACGCCCTCATCGAGATCCCCGAGCACCGGGACGAGACCATCATCACGGTGCTCAGATCTATTCTGAGGCACAAGGAGTGGCTGCGCTCCTTTGCTTTGGCATAGCCTAAGACCATGGCCGAGGTCAAGGCGTGGACTGAGCGCGAGGTTCAGCTGGAGTCCGAGGTGAACGCGAACCTCCCCCGGGCAGAAAGGTCCGACCAGAAGAAGAGGGCTCGGGAGGAGAGGCCGGAGCGTCAGCAGCCCTATCACCCGAAGTTCCAGAAGTACACCCCGCTCAACGTCTCCCTTGCAGTGTTACTAGAGGAGGCCCAAGGCGAGGGGTTCTTCAAGTTTCCTCCAATCCCGCGTCAGGCCTCGAAGTGAACCCGGGGCCCTTACTGCGCCTTCCACCGGATGCTGGGCCACGCCACGGAGGATTGTAAGCAACTCCGGGACTACATCGAGGAGATCATCCAATCGGGGCACTTCGCCGCCTACTTGAGGGACAAACGGCAGGCCGACCGCAAATAGGAGCAGCATCCCCCTCCCGCCGAGCTGACCATCGGCCAGATCATGCTCGTTTCGGCAGATAACCTGTCCGGCGCTCAGGAAGCCCCATACCCGGTACCGAGCACGGAAACCAACAAGCCCCCAGGGATCAGATCTTTTGGGGCAATGTAAACTCTTCCTAGGGTCTGTTGTTAATTTAATAAAGATCAATGGAACATTGCGAAAAAGAGGGAAAGATCTCATTTATTCAAAAAAGGCATTATAAGCTCCTCAGCCATACATACAAAAAGGAAAAGAAAATTACAGCAGCGGGGGAAAGGGGTGCAGAGAGCACTGCTCATGATACTCGTAAAGATCTCCACTAGCCGAGGCCTCACGAGATCCAACCTCTGCCCTCGGTCCCCCCCGCGCGCGTTGACCCCGAGCCTTAGCTCGTAGCACTCGCGGACGAGCGCCTCTGAGCGAGCCAGCCGGTTCACGGAGATCAGGCCGAACCGCCTCAGAGACCGCAGCTTTCTCACGACCTCGTCATAGAGCTGCTCGGACAGGGGGTTGTAAAGCCCCGGCGACACCCTCCAGATGGAGTACACCAGCAGCTGCAGCAGGGAGGAGCGTCGGGGGAGCAGCCGGCCGAAGTGGTCTTCGATGTTCCCGTAGACCAACTGCACCGCGTCCTCGGTGCAATTCTGGTCATAGAGGTATACGTCTTCGAAATGGATGATATCGGGGATGGTAAAGGGGAAGTCTTGCATCCTCAACGATCTGTTTACGAAGAAAGGAAGGACCAGTGCTCCTTCAGCCTTATATAGCCCACTGCGCTCCAACAGAACTCAACAGTCGCCCGCCTTCACCCAAAAATTCGCTGCCACGCGGCGATCAACGAGCCTTCCCTGGCGGAATTGAAACGACGCGACCCTGGCGCTTCGCCTCCCCCTACATTCAATGCGCATGCTGCATGCGCGTTCGCCGCGACCGTTCCTGTTCCCCATACCTGCGACTGGATGGTCGGGTGAAACCTCATGAAGAATCAGCCGAGCAGCTACCCTGCTCGGCTATCCCTGGCGGGTAGCTTCCCTACCGCAACGCCAGGGACTAGAAAGTCCTCCCAGAGGTAGTGGAGCCCGACCCTCGCTCGGCTATCCCTGGCGGATAGCTTCCCTACCGCAACGCCAGGGACCAGAAATTCCTCCCAGAGGCAGTCGAGCCCGACCCTCGCTCGGCTATCCCTGGCAGGTAACTTCCCTACCGCAACGCCAGGATCAAAAAGCCTTCCCATAGGCAGGTCGAGCCCGATGATCCCTCGCTCGGCTATCCTTCAGGACAAAAGCCCCCGCCAAGAGGCACCGGGCAGTAACCCTGCCCGGCCAAGGGTCCTTGGTAGGCTTCTTACAGCCCCTCCCGCGCCAAGGACCAAAGTCCTCCCAGAGGCATTCGAGTCCTTGCTCGGCTATCCCCGGCTGGTAGCTTCCAACCACAACCGACAGGGATCAAAGTCCTTGCCAAGAGGCACTGAGCAGTAACCCTGCTCGGTCCCCGTTCTGAAGGATCAAAGCCCTCGCAAGAGGCAACCGAGCGGCTGCCCTGCTCGGTCAACTCCGGCTGGTAGCTCCCTACCCTCGACGCCAGGGATCGAAGCCCTCGTAAGAGGCATCCAAGCGGCTACCCTGCTCGGTCATCCCCGGCTGGTAGTTGCCTACCCACAACGCCAGAGATCAAAGCTCTCGCCAAGAGGCAACCGTGCAGCTTCACTGCCCGGTCATCCTTAGTGGGCTTCTTACAGCCCCTCTAACGCTGAGGATCAAAGCCCTCGCAAGAGGCAACCGAGCAGCTACCCTGCTCGGTCATCTCCGACTGGTAGATCCCTACCCATGACGCCAGGGATCGAAGCCCTCATAAGAGGCACATGAGCGACTACCTCGCTCATTCATCCCAGGCTGGGTAGTTGCCTACCCATGACGCTAGAGATCAAAGCCCTCGTCAAGAGGCAACCGCGCAGCTTCACTGCCCGGTCACCCTTAGTGAGCTTCTTACAGCCCCTCCAACGCTAGGGACCCAGAGTCATCCCAAAGGCAGTCGAGCCCGACCCTCGCCCGACCATCCCCAGCTAGTGGCCGTTTGCTCGTAACGCCAGAAGTGAAAAGCCCTCACCAAGGGACAACCGAGCAGCTTTCCATTCATGCTCGGCACAAATAAGGTGGACAGCCCTCTACCCGTCGCATGAAAAGAATTCGAGGCCACAACAGGGGACATCAAGTCTATCCGAGTCTGAGCGATCCCTCCCCGACTTCGGGGCCATGGAGACGCCTCCTTCTCAGCAGCGCTTGGCACGCTTGGCAAGTGATCGAAATCAAATCGACGAACGATCGCTAGACAGATGGCCGACCTGACATGGAAGCCCAACGGTGCAACAGAAGACAAAGCGCAAACCGATGAAACCATTGAAAAAGTTTTATTACTAAAAGGCAAAGTCTTTACAAAAGGTATTTTTGGGCTCCCCAGCCTTACAAAATGCCGGAGGCTTACAAAATTCCAGAAGCAACAAAATAAAAGAGGAGGAAGGTGGGGGCTTTAGGCCTCGGGCCAGGCGCGACCTCGAGGCCCTCAACATCCACCACGAGACGAGCAGGGTCCTCGGCGACTTCCTCGTCAGGAATCTCCTTCCCCTGCTCATCGGCATCCGCGAGGGGGTATTCGGCCCGGAGCTCTTCGTCGGCGAACCCCGGCATCCGGGCCTTAACGGCATCGAGGGCCTCGTGCCAGATGAGGGTCGTGGCAACAGCCAAGTCATCATAGAAGTCCTTCGACTTCTTGTATCCCTCCACCGCCTTCACCGCCGAGAGATCGGCCAACTTCTCCGCTCTCAGGTTAACCGATTTCGCGACTCGGTCGCCACCCCCATCTCCTTCCGGAGGGTTTTCACCATCTTCTTCAGGTTGCCGGCAAGCACCTGAGCGTCCTCTAGCTTGGCCTCGGCAGCCACGGTGGCCTCGCGGTATCGGGAGACCTCCCGCTTCCCGGCCTCCACCTCGCCCTCTAGGACAGCGACCCTCGCCATCACCGCCTCCAGCTCCCGCATGGAGCTCTCTTCCAGCGAGGCGAGCTGGCTCGCAGCCTTCATCGCCGGGGCTATCACCTCGGCCTCCATGCGTAAGGTGAGAGCAACGTGCTGGAGAACCTGAGAGACAGGAAAGAGATCAGAAAGACAAAGGAGACAACGAATCTCACAAAAAAACCAACACTTACCTACACGGACTCTTGGGCGATGGACGCCAGCTGAGCCTGAAGGTCCCCCCGGGGACTCTACCCCCAGCCGATATCTCTATTTCATGCAGCAGGCTATCCGCGACGGATAGCCCCAAAGGCACTGCGAACTGGAGGCCCCTTCCTCACCATGATCTGCGAGGACCGGCCCCGGGAAGATCTCCGGGAATTCCTCTTGAGCGGCTCCGAGGGAGATCCGATCTCCTCCTCCGAGGCGGGTCTTCTAGAATCCAAGCCTGCTTCCGGCTGACACTCTACTAGGCCCCGGGGCGGGATCCGCCCCCGAACGCTCAAGGGACGCGACCACCGGAGGAAAAGGAGCCGGGGCAGGCTTTGAGCTATAAAAGCTGGTGCTCCCAGCCTGTAGGGTTGCTAGGAACGCGTACAAGGGTCTACGAGGCATCAACCATGCCCGATTTAAAAATTAGCCGTGCCGAACAACCCGAAGCCGGATCTTTAAACTAGGGTTTAGGCGAAAACAAGCATGTTAAACTCTTTAACACTAAGTGAGAGGGATTACAACCTTTGTAGATCCGGTCCTTCACTTCTTAAGCTCCGTGTTGAGGTCCCTTCGCTGCGATCATCGTGTTTCGGACTCTCGAGATGCTTCACGAAGAGAAAGATGCAGTCTTGCTTCCGATCTTCGATAACAAAGATGATCTACCTTGAAGTTTCGTTAACACAAGCTATCACTCATGAAATGATGTGAACACCCTCATCTAAAGGGCAAGGATAGATGAGGATGATGAAGTAGGATTTTTGCTCTCATTTGTTTTCTTATTCTCACTCATTTTTCATCACTTAGAAAAAGCTAGAAATCTTTTTCATGAAAAGAAAGAAGGAAGAAGATGAACAATCAACATGAAACCTTTTGTGATGAATAATGAAAGGATAAAGATGATCAATAATGCAACCATGGTTGACTAAACCATTGTAGAGAATTAACCAAGGCTAGGGTTTGGGTTAGGTTAAGAATGAGTCACTTGAAAATATCTTTTCCAAACAAAAGAAAACCTTCTAGAAACATCTAGAAAGTATTAACCCAAATCAAACCCTAATCTTGTTTAATCTCTACTAAACATGTTGCATTAGTTATCATATCATGTTACAATATTATATATCACATATATAATATTTATTGTAACAAAAGAAAATAATACAATTAACATATATCGCATATATATCAATGTATTACCCGAGTGAGAAAAAGAATCTTTTAGTGAGCTAATATTAGTTAATGTAATTTAATATATCATATATATTATTATACATTAAATTATCGAATCAACACTTGATCCGACAATCCGGCTATATCGCATATAACCGACTAATATTTATCCGTACCGATTCATCGAATCAACACTTGATCCGATGACCCGGCTGATATCATATATCGCGAGAATAGAATACGGTATCTCTAATCGCATTATTCTCGGTCCCGCACATATCACATATGTGCCCTTACTCCGTTTTGCCTGAGTCAAGAAACCTCTGTGTAGGACTCTAAAGAATCGTCAATACGCCGGCAGTAGGTGATGATCATATCAAACACCCACAAGCTGCAAGCGGTCAGCTAAATGTAACAGCCACCCAGGTATTGAGCGGTCAGAAGATCAACAAGCAAGCCTGTACATTCTCATGTGTATCCAATCAGTAACACTCCCGTACAGTCCGGTCTCGTCGTCTGATATGTCGCATATCTCGCCTAGGGGTGGTAAACGTCAGACCCCAGTAGCTTGATAAGTCGTGTCGATTTGAGGTCTATAACAGTTCGAGAAACTACTGATAACACTTACCAGTAAATCTCAGCAACCCTGGCCAGGGATTTCCGGTTATAGCCAATCGAGCACAGCACAACATCAACTCCCTATACCGGGAGAGACGAATCCCCTCCTATCGCTCATTGCCTCCATGTGATTCGGGACTGTACCAAAAGCCATCTTTTTGCACGCTCTCTTGGACGTGGTATGATGGAAATCAAAGCACAGTGGGAATCATACAAGACTCTATGACGATCTCAGGTCAACAGACTACTCTGTACCAGTGTCACCGGAGAACTGCCATCTGACGTGAGGTATAATACCATCTGGGAGTTCTCGGCGAGTCCGTCCAGTGTACCCAGTCTCCACTGAGCACCCGTATACCATCCTTGATGTCAAACACCAATGGATATGGGATCATCCATCGCCCATCATATGGGTCAAGATGCGTATGCGCTAGTCTACTCTGGTGCATCGATGCCCTGTCTCGATACACCCTCGACTAGGAACAATTATAGGATGTACTCGTCGACTACCGTGGCCCCACTAGTATGATCTCATCATAGTCCCAGTAGTCGAGTACATATCTTAAGGGCTTTATCAACATGTAACATAGAGACAATCAGAGTACATGTTAAGATAAAGTACAACCAGATAGCATACTATCATGTCGAGCAAGAAAGTCCTCCCTATATATGTCCAAGCATCCATTACAATATACATCATATGTACAGTAATGGCCTCTAGGGCATACATATAACTAACAATCTCCCACTTGCACTAGGGCCATCTGTTGTGGTATCGCATACCCAATAATTTGCTGTGGTTGAAGTATCTCATACCCAACCATCCCATAAAAGTCTCTACTGGGAAAAAGGCCTTTGTGAGTGGATCCGCGCTGTTGTCCTCTGTGTCTACTCTCCTAACCTCGATCTCCCTAGAGATCAACCATCTCCATGATCAGGTGATACTGCCTAAGAATTATATCTGGATTTCTGATGGGACGGGGGTTCCTTGGCTTAAGCCACAACTCCATTGTCATACAATGGTAGGAACGAAGTTCATCTCATGAACTTATATATCCAGACTGCCTCTTTGGTAGCATCCTTGGTAACGATGTATCTTGCCTTTAATCGTCTAGTAAGTCACGGTATCTAGTTTGGAACTCTTTCAACATACCGTCCCTCCACTGAGGGTGAAGACAATGCCTGCGACTGACATTCAGTCGTCCTTATCATCCTGGAACTTTTCCAGTGATTCTCCCCAGGATCGATTGATACTATCTCACTACAACTAGTGAGAATCCTAACATCCAATTAGATCTATCTCATAGATCCAAAACCCAGGTTTTAGGAGGTATCACTTTTATCCTATATGGAGAATCCTTGTGATAAGCGGAGATTGACCGAGCGTAGCATAGGAAACTCCTTCCCTATCAAGAGTATGTCATCTACGTACTCTATGAGGATCACCACCATACTCTCTATTACCTTTTTGTATATACTAGGTTCATCTACCATTTTGATGAAGTCAAACTCTTTGACTACCACATCAAAACAGACGTTCCAACTCCGCGATGCCTGTTTTATCACATAAAACATCTTGCACACGTTTCCGCTGCTCCCACTGTATACGAAGCCCTCTGGCTGTGTACTTATAGACGCTCTCTTCCAAATCATTATTTAGAAAAGCAGTCATGACACCCAACCACCAGATATCGTAGTCATGGTATGTAGCCGTGGCAAGTAGGATCTGGATGGACTTAAGCATAGCTTTGAAAGTCTCAACTTTTCCATATACACCAAGTAATCTTCTCAAGATATACTTGCTCCTGATGGGGATTTAACCCTTCAGATAAAGCAACCAAAGTCCATACTTTGTTGGTGTATAAGGATTCCATCTCAGATCACTAAGCATCCAGCCATTCTTACAGAGTCCCACTCCTGATGGCCAGCTCGAAAGTAGTTGGGTCATCATCTCATGATGCAATCCTCGCTCCCACTTTGTTATAGAGAAAACCGAAGTATTTCTCAGGTGGGTGAGGAACCCTACTAGATCGGCGGAGAGGCTGAGGTTCGTTGGAAACTATTGAATCCTCATTCAATAGGTATGCAGCTTCTCAAGTGCATAACTTCCAAAAGGAAATAGGAAACTCAGAAGTACTCATCATAGAGCACACCATATCACATAGGGTGCTATTGCTCCGTCCCGATATATCATCGTGCTATGGTGTATACGAAGGAATAATGCTGAGAGAGAATCTCATTCTCCTTTAGAATAGTCCAGGAATTCCGTGCTCAGGTATTCTCCTCCCTGATCTCATCAAAGGACATAATACTTATACTCGTTTTTGGTTCTCTACTTCTAACTTATATTCTGTGAATATCTCAAAAGCTTCGGACTTGTGTTTCAACAGGAACATATGTCTGAATCTTGAGAGATCATCAGAGAATGTAATGAAGTACAAAGAACCGGTCTTGGCATGTGTAGACAGGGGACCTTCATACATCAGCATGTATCAATCCCAAGAGTTCACTAACTCTTTCTCAGTTTCCAATAAACAGAGTTATGGTCATCTTATCTTTGTGACATGACCGGCAAGTTTCACAAGATGTAAATTCAAATAGATTTAAATATGCATCTAAATGTAACTTAGCTAGTCGGGTCTCATTGATATGACTTAGTCTACAATGCCTCAAGAAGGATTTGTTCATTTCTGAACTCTTCCTCTCGTGTGTGTTCTGTATACTAAAAACTGTAGTTTGATTTAGAACGTCTATATTTTTAGATAACGTGCCTGAACCGATCAACTCTTGATATAGGAAATGTTCAAAACATTATCCAACAATACAAAATTATATCCTTCTTTACTAATAAAGAGATTGATATGATATTGTATATCAGGTTCGGTATCTAATAACATTCGTTTAGAATCAATGTATTCTGGTAATACAGGGTGATAGTGACCAACAGACTTGGCTGCAACACTTGCACCTTTTCTATCTCATGAAACTTATTACTCGTTCTCAGTTCTCTACCTATCAGTAGCTCATGTAACAGATTACATATGCGGGATCCTGATCCGGTATCACATACCCAGGACGTAAAGGATACTGAGAAACAGTTCTCTGTAATGAACACACCCGAAGATGATGCATCAACATGCACTTTCTTCGTTTGGGCGGCACGGGAAATCTGGTATTCCCCAATTTCCTGCTCTGTCTTATAACAATTATAAGTTGGAGCGGGACCAACGTTTCCCAGCTCAGTATAACAAGCGGGTTCAGTCAATATATCCGTATTATTATCTTGATTAAGGCGTGATATGGTCGCTACCTAGAGAGAGAGAGAGAAGAAAACACACAGCGTATGCTCTTGCAGGATTAGATTGGTTATCTAATATATCTAATCAGGATGTTTCCCACTGTTTTAATCAAATTTTCCTTCAAACCCTAAAAGGAAAGACTAGCCGGGATTAATTACACGCTACAAGTTCGCCAATCTTTCAGCCAGGCCAGTGTCGGTACTTTGAAGGAGATTCCCCGTGCTTTCGCACGGACCTAATTAAAGTAAACCTCGTTTTCCCAGGGGCGTAACCCCGTTAACACCTTTCTAGACACCTACTTGATCGGCTAATTGTAATGTGTAAAACTCTCCCAGGAGTAACTCTTACTCGCAGCGGGTATCGGGATCCAACTATCTCATAGAAGGTATGCAATCTCATTGCAAATTTCAACACTTGAAATTCCCAATAATATTTTGCCCCAAGCGATCTATGATCTTGACAAGGTCAACAAACCATAGACCGCAAGTCAAGTTCAACCCGTCATTTCCTGATTGAATTAAACCCACCCGCACGACCCTTGACAAGGTCAACAAAGTCGCACGACTACCCTAATCTAATCGCATCATATGCTTATGCAGATAAGCATAAATAGCTACCGCACACTACGCCTTGACAAGGTCAACAAACGCAGCACGAGTACTATGAAGTACTTATCTGAAATGACGGAGGGCTACGACGGGTTTTTCAGAAAACCCTTTGCGTAATGAACTTGATATCGTTGTAGAATCGAGTGATTTTAAATGGATTGTTTTTGAGGCTTTTCTAGTTTTGCTAAAGGGGTCACTCCCGGTGAAGGGATCGTCGGCCCTTTCCTCATCGAATAAGGTGCAGGATATTTCACAAATATCACTATGCAAAGCAAGAACTATAGAAGCAATCAAAAGACAAACCGAGTTTGTAGCATCTGCTAGTTTCACTAAAGAGGTCACTCCCGGTGAAGGGATCTCGGCTCTTTCCTTATCGAATAAGGTGCTGGAGGTTCTACAAGGAACACCGCTATGCAAAGCAAGAACTAGAGCAACCTGTTTTTGAGACAAGTTTTTACAACATCTTTAGGTTTCTTTTAGTTTCATTAATCTCATTAATGAAGTCCCATTTTAATTGTGCTTCACAAGCATCTCATTTGAAACGAAATCTGCAATATAACATATATCTCATATATATAATATAAACATTCGTCTCAGACAGTAATATGATCTCATCATAGAACATTGCAGCAGAAGAACATATATGAAATATTGGATATACTAGGACGTCCGTGTTTTCAATACGAGCCTGTATAAAACACGGATTTCACGGTCGCGATGAATAGCCAAACCCACATCCCTAGACCCCTACGAGAGCGGCAAGCAACACTGCCAATTCTAGGGTTAAGAGACCCGGTCTCGACTCCTCGAGATGGTCTCCCACTGGACCCCAGAACCCTGTTACTTGTGCTCCCCGTCTTGAGTCTACCTAATGCGGAAAAGTAAATAATATACAATGGTGACATCATCCTCAGCCCGGAAGTGCCCCAATAAAAGAATATTACATACAAATGAATTTTACATGAAAGAAAAAGAAAAAACTCTCATCTCACATAAAACCCCCGGCTATTCAAACGCGACGATCCAATATAACATATCACAGCAACACATAATATCTCATATTATCAACGTAAGCAAGTATGCGTATCTCGATTGTCGTTGATGTATAGCAATGAAGCCGGCGATACACCACATACTACGCTTACGGTCATAGAAAAGAAAGTGTAAAACTACAACAGTTGGAATCTGCAATCTCTTTAGATATCGCATGCCTAACCAAATGAATTCCTTAGACATCGCATGCTAACAATTATAATCCCCGCATTTTAGTCTCATTATCGAAAACTCTTTTCAATATCAAGTCGGGCAATTCAACAAGATTCCCGATATCCTGATCGAATGCTCGTCGCAAACTTTAGTAGACGGCCGCACCCCCAGATGCCGTCGATGAAGTGTACTAAGGCGGAACACCGCTGCTGCGAGCACCCGAACGGATGCTTTTGGCGACGGGGTTCTCCTACAGTCACTTGGTCGGGGCTATGGGGCATGGCTGTCTATTAAGTTTACCCGGCGAGTATCCGCATATGCTACGTGATTGCAACGGACTTTTGATCACATCAAAATTCCGTGGCAACCAATCAATTGAGATTGAACTGCTAGATTTATAACATTCAACTTAGTTATCTCATAACTACTTGTGGATTCCAAATATTGTATCACATTCCAGATAAATAGACAATGTTAAACTTTCCGATCGAATAATCAAACACCCAAGATTTCCCCAATATATCTCAACACTTGAAATCAGTTTAAAAACATCCATCACATGCCACAGTACCAATGGTCCAGCCGTAGAAGGGTCAAGCCAACGCCTCACATGTGGCACGCCGTACTGCCCCAAACCCTAAGGTTTAGAGGCAGTTCAAGACGGTCACATAATCGAGTTAAGCTTTGTTGTCTTCTAGAGAGTCCACCGCGTTACTTGCACGACTTAGAAAGTTTCAAACTCAAGAAAAAATCCAACTTTTGAAAAAATTTCCGACTGGGGAAAAAGTGAGTTATTGATATCCGGTCGAACTTTTTAACAAGATCTAAAAATTACCCGGACAAAATAAACAAAGTTAAATTATCCGATCGAATCAACGAGTCCCTAATACAACCCTAGAAAACTCAACACTTGAGTGGAATTAAAAAAGTCCCAGAAAAAAAATGACAAGAAAGGACTTAAGAATAAATATATGAAATATGAGGGACTAAGTCCAAATTTTGGCCGCGGAACCGCCGCCAAACCCTTGGTTTGGCCGCGGTTCCGCGGTCACGTGAGCGACTTAGTGGACCGTACTTCACAGTAATTCTTAGTTTTTCCTGCTTGTTTTTCTGAGCATTTTTAATTCATAAAAAACCACAGTTTTTAAAAATGTACAGAGAAGGGTAAACATCGGGGTTTCCGGGTTCGATCGGACTTTAAACTTCATTTAGACTTCGCCTAAAGCTCTAGCTTGGCTCTGATACCACTGTAGGGTTGCTAGGAATGCGCACAAGGGTCTACGAGGCATCAACCATGCCCGATTTAAAAATTAGCCGTGCCGAACAACCCGAAGCCGGATCTTTAAACTAGGGTTTAGGCGAAAACAAGCATGTTAAACTCTTTAACACTAAGTGAGAGGGATTACAACCTTTGTAGATCCGGTCCTTCACTTCTTAAGCTCCGTGTTGAAGTCCCTTCGCTGCGATCATCGTGTTCCGGACTCTCGAGATGCTTCACGAAGAGAAAGATGCAGTCTTGCTTCCGATCTTCGATAACAAAGATGATCTACCTTGAAGTTTCGTTAACACAAGCTATCACTCATGAAATGATGTGAACACCCTCATCTAAAGGGCAAGGATAGATGAGGATGATGAATTAGGATTTTTTCTCTCATTTGTTTTCTTATTCTCACTCATTTTTCATCACTTAGAAAAAGCTAGAAAGCTTTTTCATGAAAAGAAAGAAGGAAGAAGATGAACAATCAACATGAAACCTTTTGTGATGAATAATGAAAGGATAAAGATGATCAATAATGCAACCATGGTTGACTAAACCATTGTAGAGAATTAACCAAGGCTAGGGTTTGGGTTAGGTTAAGAATGAGTCACTTGAAAATATCTTTTCCAAAACAAAAGGAAATCTTCTAGAAACATCTAGAAAGTATTAACCCAAATCAAACCCTAATCTTGTTTAATCTCTACTAAATATGTTGCATTAGTTATCATATCATGTTACAATATTATATATCACATATATAATATTTATTGTAACAAAAGAAAATAATACAATTAACATATATCGTATATATATCAATGTATTACCCGAATGAGAAAAAGAATCTTTTAGTGAGCTAATATTAGTTAATGTAATTTAATATATCATATATATTATTATACATTAAATTATCGAATCAACACTTGATCCGACAATCCGGCTATATCGCATATAACCGACTAATATTTATCCGTACCGATTCATCGAATCAACACTTGATCCGATGACCCGGCTGATATCATATATCGCGAGAATAGAATACGGTATCTCTAATCGCATTATCCTCGGTCCCGCACATATCACATATGTGCCCTTACTCCGTTTTGCCTGAGTCAAGAAACCTCTGTGTAGGACTCTAAAGAATCGTCAATACGCCGGCAGTAGGTGATGATCATATCAAACACCCACAAGCTGCAAGCGGTCAGCTAAATGTAACAGCCACCCAGGTATTGAGCGCTCAGAAGATCAACAAGCAAGCCTGTACATTCTCATGTGTATCCAACCAGTAACACTCCCGTACAGTCCGGTCTCGTCGTCTGATATGTCGCATATCTCGCTTAGGGGTGGTAAACGTCAGACCCCAGTAGCTTGATAAGTCGTGTCGATTTGAGGTCTATAACAGTTCGAGAAACTACTGATAACACTTACCAGTAAATCTCAGCAACCCTGACCAGGGATTTCCGGTTATAACCAATCGAGCACAGCACAATATCAACTCCCTATACCGGGAGAGACGAATCCCCTCCTATCGCTCATTGCCTCCATGTGATTCGGGACTGTACCCAAAAGCCACCTTTTTGCACGTCCTCTTGGACGTGGTATGATGGAAATCAAAGCACAGTGGGAATCACACAAGACTCTATGACGATCTCGGGTCAACAGACTTCTCTGTACCAGTGTCACCGGAGAACTGCCATCTGACGTGAGGTATAATACCATCTGGAAGTTCTCGGCGAGTCCGTCCAGTGTACCCAGTCTCCACTGAGTACCCTACACCATCCTTGATGTCAAACACTAATGGATATGGGATCATCCATCGCCCATCATATGGGTCAAGATGCGTATGCGCTAGTCTACTCTGGTGCATCGATGCCCTGTCTCGATACACCCTCGACTAGGAACAGTTATAGGATGTACTCGTCGACTACCATGGCCCCACTAGTATGATCTCATCATAGTCCCAGTAGTCGAGTACATATCTTAAGGGCTTTATCAACATGTAACATAGAGACAATCAGAGTACATGTTAAGATAAAGTACAACCAGATAGCATACTATCATGTCGAGCAAGAAAGTCCTCCCTATATATGTCCAAGCATCCATTACAATATACATCATATGTACAGTAATGGCCTCTAGGGCATACATATAACTAACACAGCCTTCGCGACCTTCCTCGACCGGCGCATGGAAGAGCGGAGCGAGTCCATGTCCATGGGTCCTACACAAAACCAAATGTAAAGAAGTCAGCGACACAAGCAATATACAAGCCAAAGAACAAGCCTAAAACTTACCGACGAACTCAACGGGCCTGAGCCCGGCCCAACTCAGGACCCTCTTAGACAGCAGCACGTTGAAACGGGGGATGGGCTCCCATGATGCCACTTTCACCGCGACGGGGTCACTGGACTGGTTCCCCAGCAAGCATTTCTCCATCGACCACTTTGTAGGCACGGGCCAGTCCTCGCCCTCGGGAGGGGAAATGAAGAAGAGTTTCTTCTTCCAGTCATGAATGGAAGAAGGCAAGGCCACAACCCCTGTCCCGGCGGCGTCCCCCTGTCGCTTTCTGAAAGAGAGGTAGACCCACCTAGGGTCGCTCGCTCGACCACCAGAGTGATTTTTGAAGATGAGGGAAGAATCAAGGAGAGAGAGGCTGAAGGGAGTCGCCTGTAACTTCAGGCGGATCAGGAACCCAAGGAGAATCCTCCACGAGTTCGGCACTAACTGGCCAGGGGCTAACCCGAAAAAGCTCAGCGCTTCGACGACCTCGGGAGAGAAGGGCAGGCACATTCCACCCCAAAAAGCTTCCAAATACAGGGTGATCTCCCTGCCCCGTACTTGGTCTGCCCTCTCTCCTTCCTTGGCCAGACGAAGCGTATAACGTGAGGGGATGTGGAAGCGAGCCCAAGCATTGGCGAGCTCATCCTCATGCCTCACCCAACACGAAGCGCCGGGGGCAATATCTACCGCCTCCTCCCTAGGGGCTGCCCCCGCCGCACGATCCCGGGGAGAGGATCCGACCCCTACTCCCAGGGAGGACTCAAGCTCAACTAAAGGGTCCCTAGAACCTACCCCTACGACACCTACTGACTCTACAAAGGAAGACATCTAACCTTGAGAAGAGGGATCCTCGGGAGACGAAAGCGGAGGAGAGAAGACGAGCGCCGAGCAACCAGGACTTAGAACGGTGAAAGATGAAGGAGTAGGGGCCCTGGAATGGGCCCCACCCCTATTTATCACCGCAAGCGGCCTCATCCAACGGTGCCCTTCGTCTCCCGCCAAAACGCCTCATCGTGTCCAACGGCTCCGATTGCTCCACTTGTCGTTCCCACACTGGACCGTGCCCCGTCAGACGTCGCAGGTCTGCACACGTCGCGTCGGCCAACCGACGCTCGACACGTGGACCATCACTTCAGTGGTAGGATGCACGAATCGGCGCACCTTCTTTAAATGCAGAGATCTCGCCTTGATTCGCTAGCAGGAAAGATAGCTGATAGCCCGGGGACGCGTCCCGAAGAAACCTTAGGAAGGAGCTCACCCGGGCGACCCGGCAGTACACTCTTGACCCGACCCGCTAGCTGGTCGGGACAAGAGTGGGGGGCTAATGATGATGCTCAGTATTGGCGATCTCCAAGATCAGGACACGTGGCAAATGACGTGTCCCGGAACTCAGAAGGAAGGGCCGCAGGGGCCGACCAAGCCACCCCTGTACCCGACCCGTGAGCACAAGATGGCCCTCCTCGGGGCCCTCAGCAAATTGGCCTCCTCGGCCCCTTAGCTCGCCTCGAGCTGCCACAAGACCAAGACTCCTCGGCCCTCTTGCTCATCTCCGAGCTCCCCAGCCGAGGCCGTCTTCCTCGGTCCCTCCGACCGACCAACTCCACCACTCACAGGCGTAACCGCCGCTCCGCAAATCTCTCCATGCGCAGATTCTCCGCCAGCAACGTCCCACGTTCCACGCCACCACGATCCCCATTAATAGGCGATCCGCTCTTTATGCGGACGTGACGTCGGGAGCGTAACTGCCGGTGAGATTCTCGCGCCTGCTGCTCCGTGCTGCCACCACTATATAAATCCCCATCACAGAGGGGTCAAGTAAGCCATTTTCTATGCCACTTAGCCGTTACTCTGCTCGGATCTAGTGCTAACTTGATCGTCGGAGGGTCCTCGGTGGTACCAAACTACCCCGGGACTTCTTTGCAGGTACTCGGCGCTAAACTCCTCAAATCATCAATCTCCTCAAAACCCATTGAGTCCCCTACGCAACAGGAGATTGCCCTCCAAATCCACCGGGAGATCGACGGAAGACAACATCTGAGGGAGACCCGAAAAGGACCTCTATCAGTTGGCACCGTCTATGGGAAAGCAAACTCCATAAAAACTAAGTTGGCCTTCCGATCTCCGTCCGAATGGCAAGCCACCATCCTGAAGATCCAAGTACCATTCGCCGCTTCCCCCTCACCGGAGGCGCAGATGAACCTCCTCCGGCGACCATCATCAACGCTCTCGCCAGCCGGATAGATCGGCTACAGTCCCTCCTGGAGGAGCTCATCCGCGTCCAAACGGCCGGCCCTAGGCCCCAGATCGCCGCTCCTCCACCTCCAGAAGGCTCTGCCTTCGTCGGCACGGCTGACCACCGGCAGGCTACGACTCCTGGCCACAGATCTCACGGGCCGATACTCCTTGAGGCCCGCTGGGCGCCCTACGGCTCCACACCAAGGTCCGTTGCCGGAGCGCCTCGCCTCGAGCCTCCTCACGACCCTTACCCCCCTGAGGAGATGTCGGTCACCTCGCCTGTCTACAGGCGTGATCGACACCCCCCTCGACGGGGTCGCACAGAAGGGGCTCGCCACGACAGCTCGAGAACCACCTCTCCCGGGGATCTGAGGGGCCTCATCGAGAGGAACTGGGGCCGTGCCCAGACACAGGTCTCCCACAGCAGAGGCCAGGGATCACAAGGCGCCAAATCCTCGGAGTACCATGGCCGACTCGACGCCTTCGAGAAGAAGATCGAGGGCATGCGCCGGGAAGGTTTCCTCTCGGGCGACGGGGCTAAGTACGCCGCCGACTCGCTTACAAAGCCGTTCACCGAGGGACTGCTTGCTATCCACGTCTGTTCGCGCAACAAGCCCCCGAAGGTCTCTCTTTTCGACGGGAAAACCGACCCGAAAGACCATTTGGACGCTTTCACCGCATGGATGAGCTTCTAGGACCATTCCGACGCCGCCCAGTGCAGGGCCTTCCCAGCTACCCTCATCCGTGCAGGCCGGGACTGGTTCCGAGGGCTCGAGCTTCGCTCAATCTCGACCTTCGACGAGCTGGCTACTCAGTTCCTCGGCCACTTCGTTGGGAACCGTCGGCAGAAGCGTACGGTCGACTACCTCTTCATAATTAAGAGCGGGGACAAAGAGACGTTCAAGGCTTACCTTACCCGCTTCTACAACGCCCTCCTCGAGGTCCCCGAGCACCAGGACGAGACCGTCATCACGGCGCTCAGATCTGGTCTGAGGCACAAGGAGTGGCTGTGCTCCTTTGCGTTGGCATAGCCTAAGACCATGGCCGAGGTCAAGGCGTAGACCGAGCGCGAGGTTCAACTGGAGTCCGAGGTGAACGCGAACCTCCCCCGGGCAGAAAGGTCCGACCAGAAGAAGAGGGCTCGGAAGGAGAGGCCGGAGTGTCAGCAGCCCTATCACCCAAAGATCCAGGAGTACACCCCGCTCAACGTATCCCTTGCAGTGTTACTAGAGGAGACCCAAGGCGAGAGGTTCTTCAAGTTCCCTCAAATCCCGTGTCAGGCCTCAAAGCGAACCCGGGGCCCTTACTGCACCTTCCACCGAACGCTGGGCCACGCCACGGAGGATTGTAAGCAACTCCGGGACTATATCGAGGAGCTCATCCGATCGGGGCACTTCGCCGCCTACTTGAGGGACAAACGGCAGGCCGACCGTGAGCAGGAGCAGCGTTCCCCTCCCGCCGAGCTGACCATCGGCCAGATCATGCTCGTTTCGGCAGATAACTTGTCCGGCGCTCAGGGAGCCCCGTACCCGGTGCTGAGCACGGAGACCAACAAGCCCCCAGGGACCAGATCTTTTGGGGCAATGTAAACTCTTCATAGGGTCTGTTGTTAATTTAATAAAGATCAGGGGTATAACCGACGGCGAAGATCTCGCGCCTGCCCGCTCCATGTGACCACTATAAAACCCCTCCCCCAGATGACTCATGTAAGGCAATTTTAATCCAATAAGCCGCTACTCTGCCCATTTTTCTCAGCTAACTTGATCGTCGGAGGGTCCTACAGTGGTCACCCATCCCGGGACTTCTTTGCAGGTAGCTCGGCTTCCACCTCAAAACCAACCCATTGAGATCCACATGCCCAAGAATACAACCTTCAAGCCAAATCTCAGCCATTCAACAGCGCTCGCTACACATCGACGGAGGAAAACATCTAAAGGAGATCCGACCTCCATCAGTTGGCGCCGTCTTTGGGAACGTGTAAGTTTCTTCCCCCATCAAAGTTGATCTTCTGTCTTCAACCTAATTGGGAGTGAGAACCATGGCGATCCCAGTACGAATCGTCGCCTCCCCCACAACGGAGGTGGGAGTGGCTCGTCTCCTCCTCCCAATGCCATTGTCGCCTTATCCGCCCGGATCGACAGACTCACGTCGATGGTGGACGTGTTCATTCGCGTTCAAGCGGTGGGCCCAGCCCCCAAATCGCCGTTCCCCCTCCTAGGGAACGACATCGGCAAAAGAGCAGATAACATTACTCCCCTCGAAGCCCCCGAACACAGGCATGCCGACTCCGACAACCGCGGCTTCCACGCAGCGATCGATTCAATGACCCGCTGTGTGCCGCACGGCTCTACACCGCTATACCGGGAAAGAGACCATCGCCATGACACTCACCATGTTCCTGCACCACCCGAGGAGGTGTTGGTCAGCTCACCCGCTTCCAGGTCCGACCGACGCCCTCTCCCTCGCCGGGACCAGGCAAACAACTCGTGTCAAGACCGCTCCAAAAGGACGTCGCCCGAGGATCTGAGAAATTTGATAGAGCGGAATCGAAGCCGCACTACTGCGCAGACCAAGAGCGGAAATGGCCACCACTCTAACTGCGCCGAATCCTCAGGGTACCATAACTGCCTTGAAGCCCTCAAGAAGAAAATCGAAGGTATACACCGGGATGGCCAAGCGTCCGGCGGAGGGGCCCGATACTCTGCCAATTCTCTTGCAAAAACTTTACGGAGGAACTGCTGGCCGAGCATGTCTCTTTCAGGAACAAACCACCCAAGGTGGCCCTCTTCGACGGGAAATCCGACCCAAAGGACCATCTGGATGCATTTACGGCGGGCATGAGCTTCCAGGATAACTTCGACGCTGTCCAATATCGATCATTTCCTGCCATCCTCATCCGGGCTGGACGAGACTGGTTCCGAGGACTCACGGCATGCTCCATCTCTATCTTTGATAAGCTGGCCACCCAGTTCCTCGGTCACTTCGTCGAAAATAGACGACAGAAGCGGACTGTCGATTACCTCTTCACCATAAAGAGTGGGGACAAGGAATCCTTTAAAGGATACGTCACTCGCTTCTACAACGCTCTCCTTAAGGTCCCCAAGCACCAGGATGAAACTATCATTACTGCACTAAGTTCGGGTCTTAGGCACAAAGAGTGGCTCCGCTCTTTTGCATTAGCGCAATCTAAGACCATGGCTGAGGTAAAAGCTTGGACCGAATGAGAGATCCAACTCGAGTTGGAGGTGAACGCCAACCTGCCCCGGGGTGACCAAGCCGACCAAAAAAAGAGGGGCAGAGAAGAGAAGAAGAGGGTCGACCGAGCAAAGCCATCCTCCCCGAAGTTCCAGGAGTACATACCTCTTAACATCTCCCAGACCGAGCTGTTGGAGGAGGCGAAGGGCGAGAGATTCTTCAAGCTCTTATCGGTCACCCCTAGAGTGGCTAAGCGCATTCGGGGCCTATACCGCGCCTTCCATAGGTCGCAGGATCACTCGACCGAAAACTGCAAACAATTTTGTGACTACATCGAGGAGTTGGTCTGATCTGGCTACCTGGTGAAGTACCTGCGGGACAAGCGACAAGCGGATCTGGAACGGAAGAACCAGCCTCCTCCAGGGGAATTGTCGGGACCCGGTTCTTGCTTACGGAGCAAAGTGCCACACGGAATAAAGTGCCACGTCAAGTGTCATGTTAAGTGGGCGGGGGCCACCTCTTGAATCCGTGGGGCCACCTCTTGAGCCCGTAGGATCCACTGTAGAACAATGGAGAATTTTCGGAATACATTCCGAAAGAGGGCAGATCTGTACTATAAATAGAATGATACCACTCTTCAATACAGAGGCACCTTTTAAGTGAACCGGCACTACAGGAGCTTGAGAACTCTGTAGTTAAGCGTGCTCGAGCCAGGGAAGTTTTGGGATGGGTGACCTCCTGGGAAGTGGCCTCTGGTCGGGTCCGATTCGCCCCGAAGGACAAAATCGTGCGGTTTCGTCCAGAGCGGACAATACTTTCTGTATTGGGAGTGGGGCGCGACAGATGGTATCAGAGTTGGTCTCTCAATAGTAGGTCTGTGGTTCGAGGAGGAACCATCGTTCAAAGGTGGGGAGAATGTCGGGACCCGGTTCTTGCTCATGGAGCAAAGTGCCACACGGAACATAGTGCCACGCTAAGTGTCATGTTAAGTGGGTGGGGGACACCTCTTGAGTCCGTGGGATCCACTGTAGAACAATAGGAAATTTTCGGAATACATTCCGAAAGAGAGCAGATCTGTACTATAAATGGAATGATACCACTTTTCAATACAGAGACGCCTTTTAAGTAAACCGGTACTACAGGAGCTTAAAAACTCCGCAGTTAAGCGTGCTCGAGCCAGGGATGTTCTGGGATGGGTGAGCTCCTGGGAAGTGGCCCTGGTCGGGTCCGGTTCGCCCCGAAGGACAAAACCCTGTGGTTTCGGCCAGAGCGGACAATACTCTCTGTATTGGAGGTGGGGCGTGACAGGAATTAACGATCGGGCAAATCATTGTCATTACCTCGGAAAGTGCCCAGAGAGCCGGCGAAAATCACCACCTCCTACCCGTCGAGGGTACAAGCGATTCCCCCCAGAAGAAGTGCAGGACCACTGAGCCCATCGTCTTTACCGACGAAGACCTCCACGGTATATCCTTGCCTCACAACGACCCTTTCGTGATAACGGCACGAATCCATCGTTACGAGGTACAGAGGATATTGGTCGATTTCGAGAGCTCGACAGACATCCTCTTTTATGACTGCTTCCACCATATGGGCCTAAGGCCGTCCGACTTACGGCCCACCTCCTACGTCCTCTCGGGGTTTACCAACCACTCCATCCCGGCCGAGGGAGTGGTCACCCTCCTCCTCAACATTGGAGAAGTGGGCCATACGAAGACCGTGTCGGTGGAGTTCATCGTCGCTAGGTCCCTTCATCCTACAACATCCTCCTGGGCCGCCTGACATTGAACACCCTCTGGGCAAAAATCTCGACCTATCACCTTGCGATCAAATTTCCATTAAACTAAAGGGGGATAGGTAGGGCCTACGGGAACCAGCAGATCGCCAAGATCTGCTTCACCTCGACGTCCCCTGCTGGAGAGCAGAGCGACGGCTTCGAAGATACATACGATTTCCAGGGGTCCTTGGACATGCGCGACGACCAGAAAGAAATCCGAGGAACCCCGGTAGAAGCGCTGACAGAAGTCCCCCTCGTCGAGGGGGTAGATGGACGAACCGTCCAGATCGGATCCCTCTTAACTGGAGACCGTCGTGAGGAATTAATCCGTTTCTCCGAGGAAACTCGGATGTGTTCGCTTGGGCACCATCCGATATGCTCGGGATCGACCCTAAATTAATCTCACACAAGCTTGGGGCCGACCCGAAGGCCCGACTCGTCCGACAAAAGAAGTGAAGTTTCACGCTGATCAAGCAGAAGGCGATTGAGGATGAGGTCGATAGATTGCTCGCAGCCAACTTCATCATAAATATAGACTACTCGAATTGGCTAGCGAATGTGGTCATGGTTAAAAAGGCGAACGGGAAATGGCGCATGTGCGTCGACTTCACTGATCTAAACAAGACCTGCCGAAAGGCAACTATCCCCTCCCTCGGATAGTCCAGCTAGTGGACAGCTCGGCCGTCCATGAATTACTAAGCTTCATGGACGCTTTTTCCGTCTACAATCAGATCTGGATGAACGCGGCAGATGAAGAAATTATCGCATTCACCACGGACCCGGGGGGTGTACTGCTACAAGGTGATGCCCTTCGGTCTCAAGAATGCTAGGGCTACATATCAGCGCCTAGTTAACAAATTGTTCAAACCGCGGGTCGGGAGGAACATGAAGGTCTGCGTTGATGACATGCTCGTAAAGTCAACCTCATCGGACGAGCACACCAATGATCTTGGCGAGACATTCGATGTTCTCCGCAAGTATAAAATGAAGCTTAATCCGGCTAAGTGCGCGTTCGGAGTCACCAATGGGAAATTCCTCGAGTTCATGGTAACCCACTGAGGTATCGAAGCAAATCCGGAAAAGATCAGCGCCATTCTCAACATGGCCACACCAAAGAGCAATGTCGAGATCATGCGACTTACAGGGAGAGTGGCCGCTCTAAGTCGCTTCATGTCTAGATCAGGAGAAAAGTGCCTCCCGTTCTTCAAAGCCCTGAGAAAGATCCCTAAGTTCGAATGGTCTAAGGAATGTCAAAACGCTTTCGAGCAACTCAAGGCGCACTTAACTACTCCCCCACTTCTCACCCGACCAGTCGAGGGAGATGAGCTACTATTGTACATTGCGGTCTCCGACCAAGCTGCAGGCTCGGTGCTCGTCCGAGATGTCGAGGGTGTGCAGAAGCCGGTCTACTACATGAGCCATGTCTTCAAGGACGCGGAAACGAGATACCCGGCTATAGAAAAGATAGTCTTGGCGCTCATCGTCGCCTCAAGAAAGCTGCGGCACTACTTCCAGGCGCACACCATCCTCGTCCTCACCGAGCGACCTATAGGGACTATTCTCGCCTCTCCCGAATCATTAGGTCGTCTGGAGAAATGGAGATGGGAATTATCCCAATTCGACATCAAATACCGCCCAAAGCAGGCCATCAAAGCACAAGTCCTATCAGACTTCGTGGTCGAGTGCACTATTCACTATTCCCATCAAGGAAGGAGCAGCAGCATTGGAGCCCGGACCCCGACCCTTGGTCGAGGAAGTTCCCGACTCCATCCCCGATTGGATTCTCTACATAGACGGATCCTCTGCCGAGGAAAGGAGCGGTGCCGGCCTTATCATCCGAGGCCCGGATGAGGCAGAGATGGAATACTCTTTGAAACTCGGGTTCAGAGTGTCAAACAACACCGCGGAATAGGAGGCTTTGTTGGCGGGGTTGCGAATCGCTTCCGAGGTGGGGCTGAAGACCATCAGAGTTCGCAGCGACTCCGCCTTAGTCGTCAGCCAGGTGACTGGGAGATTCGAAGCCCGGGAACCACTCATGGTAAAGTACCTAGCCGAGATAAAAAGACTTCGCAAAAATTTTGAAGAAGTCCAGGTGGAGCAGATTCCCCGGAACCTGAACACCCAAGCCGACACTTTGAGCAAGCTCGCCTCTTTCTATACGGCCAACCATAAGAGGAACATCATCTTTGAAGTCTTGCCACGGCCCAGCGTGGAAAACAAAGAGGTAACGCTCCAAGTATGCACGACTCAGGAGGGAGGCCAAGATTGGAGGAAGCCCCTCATGGAGTTCCTAAAAGATGGTACACTTCCGGAAGACCGAGGGGAAGCTCGCCGCCTCCGAGCAAAAGCCCGTCATTTTATCTGGAGCAATGGAAACCTTTACAAGAAGTCGTACACAAAGCCTCTGCTCCGATGTGTCAACCCTCACGAAGCCGACTATGTTCTACGAGAGATACACGAAGGGGTCGGTGGAGCACATTTAGGGGCTCGCACCCTGGTCTAGAAGACGCTGCTCCAAGGATATTATTGGCCGAAGATCTACCAAGATGCCGAGAAGCTGGTCAGGAGATGCAAAAGCTGCCAATTCCATAGGAGCATACCCTGTCTTTGTTACGACCCGAAAAAGGCACGTGACTGGTACTTGAATCAAGTGAAGTCTATAGGACCCCACCTAATTCAAGTAAGCCAAAAGCTTAAAAATCTAAATCTTTTGAGGGAAAAATAGTAGATGTGCGGTTTTGAAATAAGGTAAACTGAAATCAAGTTTATTCTTATATATATAGATAAGTAGTAATATATGAAACACTATATTTGTATCTAACTTGAAAACCTTTTGTCATTTAAAATTTGGGCAGCACCTCCTTTGTAAATTTTAACCAAAAAACGAATACAAGCAATAATATATAAGGCATCCCAAGTGGGAGCTGGCTCTTCGCCAATTGACGGAAACAACCACGCAAAATAAAATAAATATACAACGCCGAAGGGCGATGATCAAAAATCAGAAAGAAAGCGAGAAAACTAAGCATCATAAAGAAAACCGGAGACAATAATAAAATACATGAGCGTGACTCTAAGGCCAAAAGAATATACAAACTATGGTTATCTAAATCTACTAAATATACAAGTCTGGTTGATGGAGCCTATAACTAGATACAACTGAAATATAAAGTATATGTGCAATGGTGGTCACGATGCAAGTGAAACACCTACCAAGCAATCACCCGAAAGAAATGATGTGCCAGCAAGCCGCAACGAAATCTGTATGGCTAAACCTACAAGAAACTGTGGCACAATGGGGGTGAGTTGCCAACTTATGAGTAGAAGACATCACCTGTAACACCTGAGTTTAGGGTTAGTAGTAATTAAGTGTTAATGTGGGGTTTTTGGTAAAAAGTTTACCAAAATGGGTTTCTAGTAATTTATCTGGTTTTATGGTTATTTTTGTGGAATTTTATCTCGACCACACACACTTGTGCACGTAAGATGGGATTAAGATTAGGGTTTGCCATATGTTTGAGCTTGTGGGTTAGCCATGTTAAGTTAACCATAGTAGTCTAAACTTTTTTTTATTTGGTGTTAATTGAGGAGTTTTAGTTCTAAAATAGATTAGGGTTAGGGTTGTCTTGAGATGAGGAGGGGAGATTATGGTGGGCCTTGATTTGTTTCATACTACCTTCCTTCGAAAACATCATTTGCCTTTCAAACTCATCTCACACATACACACACATCAGCCATTTCCTGCTCATTTCAGCCACAAAAAACAAAACAACATCAGCAACAACTACACCCCATAGCATCAGCCCTTAAACCCAACAGCAGTAACTACTTCCACAGCAGCACCATCATTGCATCAGCCTAAATTCTGCCAGTTTTCAGCCACAACATCTGCAGTAGCTACTGCTACAACCAACCTAACACCAGAAAATCAGCTTCAGCCTGCTACAAACAGCACAACCAGCCTAAATGATCAGCCATACATCCTCATTCCAGCCCCTACTACATCCTTCTTCAGCAACAGCAGCTGCACATCAGCCCCCCCAACTTCAGCCACACTCACACACAAAACCATCTTCAAATAACCTTGCTCTACCACAAAATCAGCTTCAGCTCCAACTCAATTCAGCAGCAACATCAGCTGAAACAGCAACACTTTCAGCCCAAAACCCACACCACATCAGCCCCAACACATACACCAACTACATGACATCAGCACCACAACACCAACACAACCCCAACAACAACAGCAGCTCAACCCAGGACCAAATATTCAGCAATAGCAAACACCCCAAACCTGCATCAGCATCAGCAACAACACTTCAGCATCAGCAACAACACTTCAGCTTCAGCAACAGTGAAGCTCAGCTTATTTCCAGCCAAGTTTAGCAGCACCCACTCCCTTCTACTTCTCCTTCTCCTTGTTGCAAGGTTCCTAGGGGGTATAATTCCTAAGCTCTCTCCATATTACTTAGATTTATGTGATTGTTTAGCTAGTTTAGAGTTAAATGGAGTTTTAGTGCTAGAATTGTGTAGTGATGCTAGATCTAGTTGCATTGGAGTGCTTGCAGCTTAATGAACCCTTTTAGGTGTTAATTAGTCTGTTTAGCCTAGTAGTGTCGTTAAAATCGGTTAGATAACCCTAAATTGCTAAAATGATGATAATGTAGCATGATTAGTGTTTATTTCATGCCTTAGTGGTGATTTTGAGTGATTTAAGAGAATTTTGGCAAAAGTGAAAGTTGTGATAGTTAGACTAGCCCTTTTAGGTTCTGTTGAGTCCAGTAAACCAGAGATTTTCCCCAGATTTCACCAAGACACCCGATTTACCCGACTTGGCGTAATTTGGCAGTTTTAGTGACTTTTTAGCCTCTATAGGATCTGCTGTTGACCCGAGACCTTTAGAGTAAAATTATGGAAACTGTAGCATAGTGAGACTAGTAGGAATACACACACAGAGCACGGGGACCCACCTCCCCCTCTCGGCCGCCGATTTAATCGTTCTGGCCGCAAATTGCGGCCAGAGTAGGGGGTGGGGTGTGGGGGTTTTGGGTGTAGGGTCATTCTGGGTAGGTTAGGCTTCTGGTACCTGCAACTTTTCAAGTTTGGCCCAGAGGCAAAATCCGGAGCTATTTGCGTGTTTTCGATGTTTTAAGTCTCGTGCGACACACACGCGATACGGGTGGTTCTGTGGCGCGCTGCGCGACACAGCATGTCAGTTTAGGTTCTGGTGGGTTGTGCGCGTCGCGTCGTGTCGTGTGCACGCGCGTTTAGTTTCACGTACGCGTATCCTTTTTATCGATATATCGTGTTTTGCAGGATTTTCCTGATGTGGCGACTTTTGTAAATTCTAGGTTCACCGGCAGGGACTTCAAGAGCAGCGGAGAAAGGAAAGCTGGTGGTCGGACATACCTAGCACGGGATCACGGGTGAGTAGATTTAACATCTACAGGGATGATCGTTTGGATGGCGCGAGTCGCCCGATAGATGTAGTAGACTTGATATTACTTGTGATACTATGATAAGAATACTTGCATGATAATTGCTGCAGTTAGGATCTATATGATGTTCCACATACGCAGACTCATTATAGGACACATGCACCATTACCAGGTTTTATATGCAGCACAAGCACTATTCATGTGGACACACACACCCTGGTAATTGCTATGTCACGACACTAGATAACCTTAAATTTGAAACATGTTAATTGCCTAGAAATGTGATATTGCAATAAGTATTTAAAATGAAATCATAAGAATTACCATCCTCATGCATGTGTATCATTATATCATTTGCTCATGCCTAGTATAAATCATACATTGTAAATTGATACCGTAGGCATTCATAATCATTGACATATGCATTTATGATGATTTCATGAGATTTATGATATTTCTGGATTTCGGGGGAAAAGTGCAAGATTTCAAACTTATAACCTTTTAAATATAAAGGTTGCGGTTTTTTAGTGATGTAAAGTGTCGTCCACCATGAGTTTTGCTGTGGTTTTCAAGACCCGTTTCGAGGAGGTGGATGAACCGTCTCGGGTACATGGTGGGCCCGGTACGGTACCCCGGGGCAAGAAGATCGCAGAAGATGGCGTTGAGCCTGGCAGGGGACGGATTACCTATCGGTGACTTCATTGGGCACGGCGGATATCCAGAGGATACCGACCGTGGCCGCTAGATTGAGATATGGATATTTGATTTGGATCAGCCGGATGGCTGAGGCCAGAGATACTGGACATGGATACATGAGATTTGGACAGTTTTGAGGTGTCATTGCTGGACACGGATTTTATTGATTTCTTGGGTTTTATACCGATGTTTAAAAAGGAAGTTTCAAAACAAAGGAAGGAATAATTCTTGTACATACTTGATAGTACTTTCATGTGGCATACATACCTGTTATTACATCCATGCGACATATAAACTTGTTAGTACACTAATGATGCATACACACCTGCTAGTACATGTAGCCATACCTGTTTAGGGATGCTAGGATACTTGTGTGCATACATACGATAGCCTTAGTAGATGTTATTTATTACTCACGAGCTGGCAACTCACCCCCGTTGTGCCACAGCTTTTCTGCATGTCCGATCCGTCAGCACCGTAGCGGCGGATAC
This sequence comes from Agapanthus africanus, assembly GCA_030015575.1. Lineage (NCBI taxonomy): Eukaryota > Viridiplantae > Streptophyta > Magnoliopsida > Asparagales > Amaryllidaceae > Agapanthus > Agapanthus africanus. The sequence goes on along the minus strand of CM057338.1, from coordinate 6,373,279 downwards.
TTTTGCCTCTTTTGCACTTTTTGCCTGGACTCGAGGCTTTTGCTCATAGGTGGGTTATTATCATTTTGTACCACCTTATATATTCATTGTATCTAGAACACTCCATCTACTGCTACTTTTATTTTAGTTGTACCGTTTTATTTGGATTACTGTATATGGACCTAGAGGTGAGTTTGTGAGACTTGGGGATTTATTTTATGATATATCTGGAGTCGAGCTCACTTGAGTCGACATGCTATTTCTTATGCTTCATGCTTACTTATGCATATTGTTATTTTATATTGCGTGGGATTTGTGACCACCTTGAGGCGAAGAGCTAGCTCCCGCTTGGGGATGCCATTTTCATGTTGTTCATTTATATTCCTGTTGTACTCGTTTGGAGCTTATTTTACAAAGGAAATTCTGCAGGAATTTTGGGAAAAGGAAAGTTTTTTTTTTAAAAAAGGAAACTTGATGTGGTTTAATGGAGTATAATGCTTTAAATAAATTGGTTTTTCCTTCACTCTAAAATTTTAATTGGGTTTGTATTCTGGGCTTCGGCTTACTTAGTTCACGGACGCCTTGAGACGTTCCGTAACCTAAGTGCCGGTCGCGTTCCGTACTTTGCGGGTCGTGACAAAATTGGTATCAGAGCGATAGGTTTCACCTTTCCGAGTGTAGGATGACCCTTAGTAGATGGAGTAAGTGACTTAAGCAGGGTAGCGTAGCGTACGTATGTCCGCGGCATACTTGCGATGCGGTACTCCGCCTAGGTGACTTTAGGATATACTTGCTTGGAATTCCTTCTTCAATTCCATGTATCCTGTGATTCTATTGCACCGTTCTTATTGTCCTGTTTCCTGTACCAGTCACTATGCCGCAGAGGGCTACCAGAGCGTAGAGGGCTGCCGCCCGAGACGAGATTCGAGCTGGCTCGTCCGAAACTAGGACTGAGCAGGGTGGTATGCCTACGCCGCAGGGACAGACCGATCCACCTTTCCCAGGCCGTATGGATAGGCTTGAGACTGGTATGGAGGAGTTGCGACATATGATGGGGAGTATGCAGGAGCTACGTCAGATGGTAGGATCCCTAGTTGCAGCCAGTCGTACACCGAGGCCGGAGGACGCACCTACTACATCCCAGACCACTATTATACCTGCTCCTACTACTACCGCCGTGACCATCCTGGTTTCACTACAGGAGTTCATGAGGCTGAGACCTCCAGTCTTTACGGTTACCGATGCAGCAGAGGACCCGCAGACGTTCCTTGACAGCTTGGCCAGGATATGCCGTTCGCTGAGATGTTCTGATGATTGCTGGGTAGAGCTTGCGAGTTTCCGACTAGAGGGTCTCGCACAGATATGGTGGGAGTCGGTTCTGAGAGGTCGGGTTGCAGGTCTACCGCCTATGAGCTGGACCGAGTTCACAGCAGTTTTCCTTGCCCGTTTCCTCCCGGAGAGCGTTCGCGACGCCAGAGCTCGTAGTTTCGAGGCCTTGGTCAAGACACCTGGTATGATGGTGTCTGAGTATGACGTCCAGTTTACACAGTTGTCCCGATATGCACCGTACCTGGTAGATACCAAAGCGAAGAGGGTGAAGAGGTTCATACAGGGACTGGATGCCCAGCTTTATCTTGCCATTGGCGCCCAGCATTTCGAAACCTATTCAGCAGCTATGGATACGGCGTTGCGGATGGAGACACGTATTTCAGCGACTTCGGCCGTTCCCGGGCTGAAGAGGATTCGTACTAGCACGCCAGATCAGAGACAGCATGCCAGATTCACTCCGAGAGATAGGACCGGCAGAGGGTTCGGACTTGGTCAGCTGTATGGGTCGTATACGCAGGGACAGCAGTCGTCGCCAGGGTGCTTTAGGTGCGGGAGTCTGTACCATCGTATTAGAGATTGTCCAGTGAGACGACAGGGAGCGGCGATGGTTCCGCATGTGACTCTACCTCCATCACCGCCCCCTCCTCAGAGAGCTCTACTACCTGCCACAGGCGATGCTCCACACCAGTTAGGTGCACCCAGAGGCCGTGGGCGCGGCGCACCGATCCAGAGAGGAAGAGGAGGCAGAGGCCGAGGCCGAGGTCAGCCCGCTATTGGAGGAGGTCAGGCCCGAGTTTTTGCATTGACACCCCAAGATGCGCAGGCATCCAATGCCGTCGTTACAGGTACCCTATCAGTATGCTCTGTTGATGCACACGTGTTATTCGATCCCGGATCCATGCACTCATACGTTTCCACCCACTTCGTGCTGAGTTTTGGTAGAGAGTCCGGTTTGCTTGATCAGCCGCTTGTTGTGACCACTCCTGTGGGAGAGTCATTTGTTGCTAGGCACGTGTTCCGATCCTGTACCGTTCGTATTGGCGAGCGAGAGCTGCCTATCGACTTGATCCTTCTGAAGATGTTGGACTTCGACGTTCTTTTGGGCATGGATTGGTCAGCCACGTGCTATGCGTCGGTGGACTGCCGCGAGAAGACAGTTAGATTTTGTTTTCCCGGCGAGTCGGCTTTTGTTGTGCAGGGGGACCGTGGTGCCGCCCCTCACATATTGATTTCTTCCCTTCGTGCTGGTCAGCTGTTGAGGAAGGGATGTCGGGGATTTTTAGCCTGTGTATGCGATACTAGAGCTACGGATGTTCCATTAGACCAGGTTCCGATTGCATGTGAGTTCCCCGATGTTTTCCCTGACGAGCTGCCAGGACCGCCGCCTGAGCGTGATGTCGAGTTCTGTATTGATTTGATTCCCGGCTCGGGGCCTATTTCTATACCGCCTTATCGGATGGCCCCAGCGGAGCTTAGAGAGTTGAAGGTTCAGCTGCAAGATTTGTTAGATAAGGGACTTATTCGATCCAGTGTTTCTCCATGGGGTGCTCCGGTCCTATTTGTCAAGATGAAGGACGGGAGCTTGCGCTTATGTATCGACTACCGCCAGCTGAACAAGGTTACCGTGCGGAACAGATATCCGTTGCCACGCATTGATGATTTGTTCGACCAGCTCCAGGGTGCGGGGTATTTTTTGAGGATCGACTTATGATCAGGATACCATCAGCTGCGAGTCCGACAGGAGGATATACCGAAGACAGCCTTCCGTACACGCTATGGCCACTATGAGTTTCTGGTGATGTCGTTCGGACTCACCAACGCCCCCGCAACATTTATGGATTTGATGAACCGTACATTCAGGCCGTATCTTGACTTGTTCATCATCGTGTTCATCGACGATATTTTGGTGTACTCCCGGAGCCGAGAGGAGCACGAGCAGCACCTGCGGATTACGTTACAGACTCTGAGGGAGCACCAGCTGTTCGCGAAGTTCTCCAAGTGTGCTTTCTGGATGGACAACGTTAGATTCTTGGGTCACGTGATTACGAGGGATGGCATATGTGTGGACCCGAAGAAGATTGAGGCTGTTCAGCAGTGGCCCCGACCTGCATCGCTTACTGAGATCCGTAGTTTTCTAGGCCTGGCAGGCTACTACAGGCATTTTGTTCAAGATTTCTCCCGTATTGCTGCACCTTTGACCGGTTTGACCCGGAAGGGAGTTCCTTTCGTTTGGACGGAGGAGTGTGAGCACAGTTTTCAGCAGCTACGTACGTGTTTGACTACGGCGCCGGTATTATCTTTGCCTTCGGGATCAGGCGGATTTGTGGTCTACTGTGATGCTTCGCGAGTGGGGTTAGGATGCGTATTGATGCAGCAGGGCAGGGTGATTGCGTATGCTTCGCGGCAATTGAAGAAACATGAACAGAACTACCCTACTTACGATTTGGAGATGGTTGCTATGGTCTTTGCACTGAAGATATGACGACATTACCTATATGGCGAGTCGTGCCAAATATTCACAGACCACAAGAGCTTAAAATACATATTTCAGCAGCGAGACCTGAACCTCAGACATCGTCATTGGATGGAGTTGGTGAAGGACTACGACTGTGAGATCTTATACCACCCGGGCAAGGCGAATGTGGTAGCGGATGCCTTGAGCAGGAGGCCCGGGGGTAGTCTATCTTGTTTGCGCATAGTGCAGAGGCAGTCGTCAGCAGATTGACAGGTTTTATATGACAGCCGAGTTGAGTTCGAGTTCACTCCGACAGGGGGACAGCTCGCGCATGTTCGTGCACGCCCACAGGTTCTTGACCGTATATATGAGGCACAGCGCAGAGATGACCGTTGCTCAGAGATCATGGCACAGATGAGCCAGGGAAGATTTTCCGAGTTCGTGATTGATGATCAGGGGATATTACGATTTGGATCTAGACTGTGCGTACCAGATGCTGAGGGATTGCGGCGCGATATTCTCGAGGAGGCACATCGATCAGTGTATAGTGTCCACCCCGGTTCCACCAAGATGTACCATGATATGAGAGAGACCTACTGGTGGGACGGAATGAAGAGGGGCATCGCGGAGTTCGTATCGAGATTCCTGACTTGTCAGCAAGTCAAGGCCGAGCACCAGAGGCCCGCAGGAGAGCAACAGCCGTTACCCATTCCGGAGTGGAAATGGGAGCAGATTTCGATGGATTTCGTTGTGGGTCTACCCAGGACCAGTCGAGGGTAGGACTCCATCTGGGTGATCGTAGACCGATTGACGAAAGCGGCTCACTTCCTGCCAGTGAAGACCACCTTCAGCTTCGCTCAGTATACCCAGCTTTATATCGACGAGATCGTGCGGTTGCATGGCGTACCGACTTGTATCGTGTCAGATCGAGGCACCCAGTTTACTAGCCGACTATGGCAGAGGCTTCAGGAGGCATTGGGTACTCGTTTGAGTTTTAGCACAGCATTCCATCCGCAGACCGACGGACAGTCAGAGCGGACCATTCAGACTCTCGAGGACATGCTCAGAGCGTGTGTTTTGGACTTCGGCGGTAGCTGGGATCGTCATTTACCTCTAGTGGAGTTCTCCTACAACAACAGCTTCCAGGATACTATTCAGATGGCACCTTTCGAGGCGTTGTATGGGAGGAGATGTAGACCACCCATTTCTTGGACCGAGCTGAGCGAGAGCAGTATTTTCGGGCCGTAGATTGTGCAGGAGACGACCGAGAAAGTACACCTGATTCAAGACCGTATGAGGGAAGCTTAGAGCAGGCAGAAATCGTATGCAGACAGGCGCCGTCGCAGATTAGAGTTCGCTGTTGGCGACCATGTTTTTCTGAGGGTCTCTCCGATGAAGGGCGTGATGCGTTTTGGGCGAAAGGGAAAGCTTAGCCCTAGATTCGTAGGTCCCTTCGAGATCCTTGAGCGTGTCGGCGCTGTTGCATATCGTTTGGCTCTTCCACCCAGCTTTTCAGATGTTCATCCCGTCTTCCACGTATCGATGCTACGCCGTTTCTTCATGACCCTTCCTATACGATTCAGCATCAGACAGTTCAGCTCGAGCCTGACCTTTCATTCACCGTGCAGCCAGTCGAGATATTGGATCGGCAAGTGAAGAAACTTCGATCAAAGGTCCTGCCGTCCGTGAAAGTTCTTTGGCGCAGCCCGAGCAGCGAGGAGATCACTTGGGAGGCCGAGGGAGAGATGCGGAAGAAATTCCCTCATCTTTTTGGAGGTACGCTTAGCTGCATATTTTAAAATTCGGGGACGAATTTTCTTAAGGGGGGAAGACTGTAACACCTGAGTTTAGGGTTAGTAGTAATTAAGTGTTAATGTGGGGGTTTTGGTAAAAAGTTTACCAAAATGGGTTTCTAGTAATTTATCTGGTTTTATGGTTATTTTTGTGGAATTTTATCTCGACCACACATACTTGTGCACGTCAGATGGGATTAAGATTAGGGTTTGCCATATGTTTGAGCTTGTGGGTTAGCCATGTTAAGTTAACCATGGTAGTCTAAACTTTTTTTTTATTTGGTGTTAATTAAGGAGTTTTAGTTCTAAAATAGATTAGGGTTAGGGTTGTCTTGAGATGAGGAGGGGAGATTATGGTGGGCCTTGATTTGTTTCACACTACCTTCCTTCAAAAACATCATTTACCTTTCAAACTCATCTCACACATACACACACATCAGCCATTTCCTGCTCATTTCAGCAACAAAAAACAAAACAACATCAGCAACAACTACACCCCATAGCATCAGCCCTTAAACCCAGCAGCAGTAACTACTTCCACAGCAGCACCATCATTGCATCAGCCCAAATTCTGCTAGTTTTCAGCCACAATATCTGCAGTAGCTACTGCTACAGCCACCCTAACACCAGAAAATCAGCTTCAGCCTGCTACAAACAGCATAACCAGCCTAAATGATCAGCCATACATCCTCATTCCAGCCCCTACTACATCCTTCTTCAGCAACAGCAGCTGCACATCAACCCCCCCAACTTCAGCCACACTCACACACAAAACCATCTTCAAATAACCTTGCTCTACCACAAAAACAGCTTCAGCTCCAACTCAATTCAGCAGCAACATCAGCTGAAACAGCAACACTTTCAGCCCAAAACCCACACCACATCAGCCCCAACACATACACCAACTACATGACATCAGCACCACAACACCAACACAACCCCAACAACAGTAGCAGCTCAACCCAGGACCAAACATTCAGCAACAGCAAACACCCCAAACCTGCATCAGCATCAGCAACAACACTTCAGCATCAACACTTCAGCTTCAGCAACAGTGAAGCTCAGCTCATTTCCAGGCAAGTTTTGCACCACCCACTCCCTTCTACTTCTCCTTCTCCTTGTTGCAAGGTTCCTAGGGGGTATAATTCCTAAGCACTCTCCATATTACTTAGATTTATGTGATTGTTTAGCTAGTTTAGAGTTAAATGGAGTTTTAGTGCTAGAATTGTGTAGTGATGCTAGATCTAGTTGCATTGGAGTGCTTGCAGCTTAATGAACCCATTTAGGTGTTAATTAGTCTGTTTAGCCTAGTAGTGTCGTTAAAATCGGTTAGATAACCCTAAATTGCTAAAATGATGATAATGTAGCATGATTAGTGTTTATTTCATGACTTAGTAGTGATTTTGAGTGATATAAGAGAATTTTGGAAAAAGTGGAAGTTGTGATAGTTAGACTAGCCCTTTTAGGTTCTGTTGAGTCCAGTTAACCAGAGGTTTTCCCCAGATTTTACCAAGACACTCGATTTACCCGACTTGGCGTAATTTGGCAGTTTTAGTGACTTTTTAGCCTCTATAGGATCTGCTGTTGACCCGAGCCCTTTAGAGTAAAATTGTGGAAACTGTAGCATAGTGAGACTAGTAGGAACACACACACAGAGCACGGGGACCCACCTCCCCTTCTCGGCCGCCGATTTAATCGTTCTGGCCACAAATTGCTGCCAGAGTAGAGGGTGGGGTGTGGGGGTTTTGGATGTAGGGTCATTCTGGGTAGGTTAGGCTTCTGGCACCTGCAACTTTTCAAGTTTGGCCCAGAGGCAAAATCTGGAGCTATTTGCGTGTTTTCGATGTTTTAAGTCTCGTGCGACACGCGCGCGATACGCGTGGTTCTGTGGCGCGCTGCGCGACACAGCGTGTCAGTTTAGGTTCTGGTGGGTTGTGCGCGTCACGTCGTGTCGTGTGCACGCGCGTTTAGTTTCACGCACGCGTATCCTTTTTATCGATATATCGTGTTTTGCAGGATTTTCCTGATGTGGTGACTTTTGTAAATTCTAGGTTCACCGGTAGGGACTTCAAGCGCTGCGGAGAAAGGAAAGCAGGTGGTCGGACATACCTAGCACGGGATCATGGGTGAGTAGATTTAACATCTACGGGGGACGATCGTTTGGATGGTGCGAGTCGTCCGATAGATGTAGTAGACTTGATATTACTTGTGATATTATGATAAGAATACTTGCATGATAATTGCTGCAGTTAGGATCTATATGATGTTCCACATACGCAGACTCATTATAGGACACATGCACCATTACCAGGTTTTATATGCAGCACGAGCACTATTCATGTGGACACACACACCCTGGTAATTGCTATGTCACGACACAAGATAACCTTAAATTTGAAACATGTTAATTGCCTAGAAATGTGATATTGCAATAAGTATTTAAAATGAAATCATAAGAATTACCATCCTCATGCATGTGTATCATTATATCATTTGCTCATGCCTAGTATAAATCATACATTGTAAATTGATACCGTAGGCATTCATAATCATTGACATATGCATTCATGATGATTTCATGAGATTTATGATATTTCTGGATTTCGGGGGAAAAGCGCAAGATTTCAAACTTATAACCTTTTAAATATAAAGGTTGCGGTTTTCTAGTGATGTAAAGTGTCGTCCACCATGAGTTTTGCTGTGGTTTTCGAGACCCGTTTCGAGAAGGTGGATGAACTGTCTCGGGTACATGGTGGGCCCGGTACGGTACCCCGGGGCAAGAAGATCGCAGGAGATGGCGTTGAGCCTGGCAGGGGACGGATTACCTACCGGTGACTTCATTGGGCACGGCGGATTTCCAGAGGATACCGACCGTGGCCGCTAGATTGAGATATGGATATTTGATTTGGATCAGCCGGATGGCTGAGGCCAGAGATACTGGACATGGATACATGAGATTTGGACAGTTTTGAGGTGTCATTGCTGGACACGGATTTTATTGATTTCTTGGGTTTTATGCCGATGTTTAAAAAGGAAGTTTCAAAACAAAGGAAGGAATAATTCTTGTACATACTTGATAGTACTTTCATGTGGCATACATACCTGTTATTATATCCATACGACATATAAACTTGTTAGTAGACTAATGATGCATACATACCTGCTAGTACATGTAGCCATACCTGTTTTAGGGATGCTAGGATACTTGTGTGCATACATACGATAGCCTTAGTAGATGTTATTTATTACTCACGAGCTGGCAACTCACCCCCGTTGTGCCACAGCTTTTCTGCAGGTCCGATCCGTCAGCACCGTAGCGGCGGATACTTTTCCTTCTTTTGCACTTTTTGCCTGGACTCGAGGCTTTTGCTCATAGGCGGGTTATTATCATTTTGTACCACCTTATATATTCGTTGTATCTAGAACACTCCATCTACTGTTACTATTATTTCAGTTGTACCATTTTATTTGGATTACTGTATATGGACCTAGAGGTTAGTTTGTGAGACTTGGGGATTTATTTTATGATATATCTGGAGTCGAGCTCACTTGAGTCGACATGCTATTTCTTATGCTTCATGCTTACTTATGCACATTGTTATTTTATATTGCGTGGGATTTGTGACCGTCTTGAGGCGAAGAGCTAGCTCCCGCTTGGGGATGCCATTTTCATGTTGTTCATTTATATTCCTGTTGTACTCGTTTGGAGCTTATTTTACAAAGGAAATTCTGCAGGAATTTTAGGAAAAGGAAAGTTTTTTTTTAAAAAGGGGAACTTGATGTGGTTTAATGGAGTATAATGCTTTAAATAAATTGGTTTTTCCTTCACTCTAAAATTTTAATTGAGTTTGTATTCTGGGCTTCGGCTTACTTAGTTCACGGACGCCTTGAGACGTTCCGTAACCTAAGTGCCGGTCGCGTTCCGTACTTTGCGGGTCGTGACATCACCGAGCAGAAACCGAATGTATGACGAACTCCTAGGTCATATATTAACATACTCAAATATAACACTGAAACATCTAGCAATAGCAAGGGTAATCATCTAAGTATAAGTGTGATATCAAGTACTCATGTCAGTGCCTCAAGTAGCAACATGTTATATATATATGATGTATGAATGCATCAAGAATGAAATCAGAATATATATATACGAGAAAACTGTGTTCTTATCTCGATAAGATTTTAGTATAAAAACTGGAGGATCATCAATGAAATCGACAGAAATCCATGTCAAAGATCGATACAAAATTCTCAAATCCCGGGCTCTGTCAGTCCGGATCGGCCCATATCATCCAATCTCACGAACACGGTTGGTATACTCCGGATATCCGCCGCGCTAAATATCACCGGTAGGTAGTCTGCCCCTGCCAGGCTCATCGTCTATAACTCGAGCTTCTTTCCCCGGGGTACCTTACCGGGCCCACCATGTATCCGAGACGGTTCATCCTACTCCTCGAATTAGGTCTCGAAAACCAACTCAATCAGGAAAACTCATGGTAGACGTCATATACATCATATCACGAGAAAACCGCAACCTGCATTTTTAAAATGATAACGAGTTTATAAAATTCTTGCGGTTTTCTCCAAATCCAGAAATCTCATGGAAAATCCGAAATCCCAAAATCAAGTGTCAATAAGCAGTGATTACCGGCATAAAACCCCACAATATTGCATAGCAGAATGAATATATAATACATATGATATCTAAGTAAGTAATGCAATGTCTAAACTAGCATATGAGAGTAAGCATACTAGTACTACGTTAAAACTATTAGCTAGCAGTTATACCAATGAAGTAACATTTTCTAAAGTGTACATGACATGGCAATTACTGAAGATGATGTGTGTGAGCCGGCAAGCAAGTGTACGTGGAACATATGCATCATCGGTAATGGTGTTGGTGTCCTAACAAACGGGATTCATAATAACTAAAGAAAACACATGTAATAAATATGCAATGCAATGGGAACGACATAAAAATAACAGAAAAGTGAATAGTAAAAGTAGAATCATAAAATATACGTATCAGTGTACGAGTCATACGGTTTTAGTGCTTTGAAATAGCACGAATCGTGGTTTTTAGAAAAAGTAGGGGCTACGGGGTTTTTGAGAAAAGATACGTCCTTTGAAAAATCCGTAGTATCTCTCGGGCTGTCTTTAAAAATACTCACGATTCGTTAGTTTTGAAAATAGATATGACTCGAGCCTAGTCTAGCATCTACTTAAACAACTAAGAGACTAACTAAGAAACTAGTCGGAAGGATAAGAAAATCTACCTAAATTCCGAGTCGATATACCTAGTAGTTGGCGATCCGCCTCTTAGCGTCACGTACTGTGTAATACATAGTACGGCATCTTTGAGTCAAGAGTGTGGATCAATCATCTTATATATCTCGTACGGTAATATCCATCGTACGGCATCCTCAAAGCCAAGGGTACGGGTCAAAATCATATGAATCATCAATCGTACGGTATCAATCGTTGTACAATATCAATATTATAATCAGTAGTACGGATCTAAGGTCTCGTACAATCAATATTATCAACTCGCATATTATCGTATGTATGAATACATATTGCCGAACGATCCTTTATAATATCATATCATATACCATATCACGACTCAATCACATATCAACATCTCACGGCATCATGCCCGATCATATAGACTCATCACCTCATATCATATACTATCCTCATCACCCGTGTATATGTATACACACACACACACACACATACATACATATATATACACATATACACACAAAATCAAGTGTGTGCGTGCGCGCGCGCGTGTGACTACATATAACCCGCGATTCGCCACCAAGGTAATCATCCTTTGGATAGGTCTTTCTAGACCAACCTAACCTAACCTAAAGTCTTTTAAATACCCTACTCGCTAAGTATCCAAATATCGCATCCGAACTTACTAATATAGTAATACCCTATTCTACTGTTGCGGGGGTGCTATACGCCATCCACCCGACTTCCCCCGTAGATATACATCTACTCACCTTGATCCTCGCTTGCCGAAGTCAATGACGCCATGCTCTCCCTCGTCTTCCCAAAGTCTACGCGGGGTATCTACAGTTTTTAATACGCATAGGTTAGAACCCATGGCCTACGTATGGCACACGAGACACATATAGGTTAGAACCCACGGCCTACGTATGCAAGAAAAACAAAATAACCCTCGACATCGACGTATGAACGCCAATCGATCGAGATAAAACACAACATCAAAACTCAAGTTATTAAAATCTACAAAACTCAAAACAGCAACTTAGAAAACTAGCTCCAGATTTTGACTCAGGTAAATTGGGACCAAACAAACATTACAGAGGATAGATTATCAAGTAAGTGAGCTACTGCCAAAACCCCTACACCAATGGCCATAACTGGCCCGGCGAGATTCCCAATATACCCGATGTCACCGGCCCCTCTGAGGAATTTTGGTTCGTCTTCTTGTGGTGGTCTTCTATTGGTTTAACTAGGTTAATGTACATGTTTGATTTTACTACAAATACCTCAGTTTGCTCTAGATTCCCTATAGTTCCCAAAATATCCACAAAACCGACATTTGAAATATTTCTAACTCAAGTCTTGGGTTTTACTCTCTGTTTTGGTCCATGAAACTAACACTACAAAGGTTTATGGTCAAAAATTACTCTCAAATACACCATCACAACATCACAATCACTTAACCCTTAACCTGTAAATTTCTAACATCACTAAACCATATTTAATCCATTCTAAACTACAAAAAGATATAAGGAATACAAGATTCTAAACTAAAGGTGTAGGTTTTTACCTCATTTGGCAACTCAAGAATTTTCTTGAGTTGCTCAAAGTCTTCAAAGTCTAATCTTGATGCCTCCATAGGGTTGGTAGTGGGGTTAGGATCATTTTTAGTGAACGAAGCATAAGGTTTTATTTGAGTTTTGGGATTGAAACATGGTGGTAGAGGAGGTGGAGAATAGGGAGATGAGAATGAGGGATGAAGAAGGAAGAAAAGAAAATGAGCCATGTGTATAGAAGGGTGTAGAATTTCACCCCCCCTCTCACATTAGCCATGACACTAATCCCATCACTCTCTCTCTCATCAAAAATATCTTCTCTTTTCCATTTTTTTAAAACAAAACCAATTTTAATTTAAAAGAAGACATGGATCAATACAATAAAATATGTGTTTGCAACATACTTTGTTGCATGCCATGCACATAATTAAGATTAATGCATAATTAGTAAAACACTAATCGGGTTTTATATTGATTTAAATATAACTAGGTGTATAATAATTCATAGAATGCCCAAAGCACATAAATACTTTCAATCAATAATCCTTATTAATTTACCAAATATTTTCCAAATTATCGGTATATAATTATACCCTTTCATTAAAACTAATTCTCATACCTAATAATATTCATAGAAATTATTATTTTAATTATTTAATTTCCCAAAAATAATATTTTATTTTCTGAAATGTTACAGCCTTCCTGCTACCGAGTTAACAACCCTCAGTTCCCCTTGGCCATTTGCACGATAGGGGATGGACATGGTGGGCCAACTCCCCACCGGCACGGGCGGACACAAGTACATCCTCATCGCGGTAGACTACTTCATGAAGTGGATTGAGGCCGTGCCTATCAGAAAACCAGACGCCGCCTCTACTATAAAGTTCCTGCAGAACAACATCATCTCCCGATTTGGGATCCCGAGGTGTATTGTCACCGATCACGGAACCAACTTCGAGAACGACAACGTCAAAGAATTTTGCAGCGAATACCATATACTAATGAAGTTCGCCGTGGTAGCACATCCTCAATGCAATAGGCATGCCGAGGTAGCTAACCGAGGCGTCATCCGAGATCTCCGAGCTCGTTTGGAAGAAAGACAAGGCAGCTGGGTCGAGGAACTACCGCGAGTACTATGGGCATTACACACATCGAAGAAAACACCTACGGGAGAAACCCCCTTTCAACCTCTGCTACGGTACCGAGGCTATGGTCCCGGCGGAGATTGGATTGCCCAGTTACAGAGTCGAACATTTCGACGACGAAGCAAACACCTCGGCGCTCAGGACCAACTTGGACTTATTATTGGAAAAGCGGGATCGAGCGTAAATCAGAGCAGCCACCTATCAACAGCAAACCGCTCGCTACTACAACGCACGAGTAAAGCATCGCGCCTTCAAGACAGGAGATTTAGTCTTACGAAGGAACGAGTTCGTAGATCAGGACTGCCTTGACAAGTTCACCCCAAAATGGGACAGCCATTTTCTCATCGCAAAAGCATTGCCCGGTGGAGCATAACGCTTGCAAGACGCCCAGGGTCATAAGTTTCTTCGGCCCCACAACACCGAGAAACTCAAATTGTACACATGAATATGTTTCTTCTTTTCGAGCCGATGTAATATCTTATTATTATTATTATTATTAAGTCTCCTGAATTAGAAGAGACTTTTTCGATATATTTTCTTCTTCCTCGGTTCCGAGATCCCTAAATTCGTTTTTGGAAAAATATATAAAAAGTACTAAGGGATAAAAGAAAAAGAAGACAAAACACATCAGAAAAGAAGAATTTTATTTATTAAGAGGTATTATAGGCTCCTCAGCCTTACAAAAAATATTACAACAGAGAGGCCGGGGATTAAGGAAGCACTGTTGGTGGTACTCCGAAGAAATCTCAGCCAGCCGAGCCCTAGCCTCTTCGGCCCGCTTCCTCTAACGGTGCCCGTGGACCCGAGATGCCACGGATGGGCCGGAGGCCACGCCCGCCGGACAGGAGACAACGATCAACCTTCTTTGGAAACACTCCAGAATGAGAGCCACTGATCGGTCTCGCCTGTTCTTCGAGATCATGCCAAGATGATGGAGCCTGTGCAGCTTATCAAGCGTCTCGTCCCTCAGCTGCGGTGTCATGCCACGCTTTCCAGTGTATGGGTAAGGAGACGCGACGAGGCCCACTACGTATTTACTCAGAAGTAAACACGCTAAGCGTAACTAAGCAATATAATGTAAAATATACACAAAAGATGTGAATGTAAATGAACAACAACTTTTATTTATTAAACATTTCTTTATAAGTACAACTGAAAATGTAAATACAGGAATGGAAAGCAATGCCTAAACAATGACATGAACTGAAAAGAAAATATATATAAGTACTTAGAGCCCTGTGTCAATGGCGAACTGCTGCAAGTCTTCAGTACTGGGCTTGACCTCCACAAAGTCCAATCCACCTGACAACATTTCAAAGAAAGGAGAGAATGAATGTCGTCAGCGAACAATCACTCAGTAAGTCCCAAAAATAGGTAAGAATAGACAGATATGAGAATATTACTGGTGAGTCTGTTATGTTAATGCAGTTGTTTGTAGCTTATTACAGAATATGTTAGTGTATACGAGAGGAGTCTCACTATTCCGGAGACTAAGGTATATGGAGCATAAGGAACTGTTAAGCCACGGTACAACAACAATGGATATTCAGGTTAGGTGTATTAAAGTGACCATCTCGTACCACTTCTAACACATTCCGTACCAGTCTACCCCTTTAAAACCCGCAATGTATTTTGTATTGATTGTATTGTTTTGTTTTATAAATGGAAGACTTGCTGAAACCATGATATCATGTAAACGGAATGGATATAAATGGATAGTCATATAATCAGAGTATATCCATGGTTCGGTTCGTTCGAGTCATGTTGATATAGATTGAATTATGATATAAATGGATTCATGTTATATTGTAGTTATAATTGAATTGAATTTAAGTCAGATTGATTTCATATTAGATCAAGACTCGGTCTGAGTCAGACACTTTAAAACAAATTGAAGTCCTGAATTAGTTTTGATATTATCGGTAACTGCTGCACATGGACGGCAGGATTTATGTCTTTTTCCAAGACAATTACCGTATTGATAACACCGTTTTTAGGTTGTCTACTTTAGATAGGCAAGCACCCATATTCTCCGGTTCCCTGAGACTCAAGAGAACTGGTCCCGCTTAAACCTATGTTTTCTAGGGTCCTTATTGTAAATTAATATAACTCGAGGGGGTTTTATGAAAAATAGTTTTGATATATTTTCAAAATACACCTCAAGTATTTAATTATCGTCTTTAGGGTTTTAATAATTGTAATTTTTATAAAGTGAAATATTCTAGTGGATACAACCTAGATTTCATCGTATATGGTATTTTAGTGTAATAATGGAATTGTATTGATTTGTAATGGTAGTTTCATGAAATTTGTGATTCCTTTGATTTAGAAAACATGGAATATATATATTGTATACTTAAAGTAGATATTTTGATAATTATATATATATATATATTTATAAAAATAGAACTCATTTATTAAATAGAAATCACATTTTTCTTAAAAATTACATTAAAAATTCCATCGAGATCCGATGCCCGTGAGGAGGTATGCATCTCGCTCTACTAGGTCCGAGGATGTGCGATAACCCGCATCATCCCGATTGGGGTTCCCCAAAATGGGTTGTAGAGACGCATTTGCAAGGAATTCAATAATACATTTTTAAAGATAACGGTTTTTGAATGTTTAGGGTATTTTATTGTAAACAAGTATTTTCCCACAAACTAATATTCCAAAAGTCATCGTACTATATCAAAAATGTGTGTTGTGATGAGGTAGTTTATTACCTCGTGAGTTTTCAAAAGATAATATGGGTAAAATGAATAAGCAATGTCGTATGTAAATATGATGGTATTTTACCGTAAAAATGGAATAGAAGTTGCAATACATATTATTTTGAATTGAAACTTGTTGTTAATGTTGTTTTATATTTGTTAAACAATATAAGAAGAGATGGCAATTTGTTGTTTAAGAAAAATTTGAGCTTTTAAAGAAAAGAGCATCGGAAGTCGGAATAACTCCGCTTCCGACGAGTTTTGAAAAGTGCAAGTTTTAGACTAGAGATTGAGAAGGGGAGAGGTGACTTACATGTTGGAATTAGAGAGAAGAGGTAGAGGAAGATTTTGGGATTGTCGGGGAGTAGTTTCATCGCCGGATTCTTCCCGAAACGTTGCCGGAACTTCGACCTTTGCTAGCTCCACTTGTACAACTTTGGACTTGGAAATTTTAGAGAGTTTTTGTGATAATTTTCAGAATGGAGATGAATATGCTTTAGGGGGTATTTATTGTATAGAATTAGGGTTTAGGGTAATGAAGAATGGAATTAAAATGTGCATTAAAATGGATTTAAGAGAGGAATTATCACTCTCTGGATAATTGCAGAGAAAACAAACAACATGGGGATAGTGAGATAGGCCAAGGGGTGCTAGGGTTAAAAATTCAAAGCATTACCTACGGTCAAAACCGACGGTGCCGGCCCCCCAAGAGTATCTCGCCGGTCCAAATGTGGTTGCTTGGGCTAAGATCTTTACCATGTGTCCAAGTCGCTTGGTATACCTCAGTGCACATGTTTAATTTTGTTGTGATTTTTCATTTTACGTGTTTTGCACGTGTAAACTTTTGAGCTTCTAAAAGTTTAAAAGAAAATCAAAAAAAAAATATATGTGGCTGAGGGGATTCGAACACAGGGGCTACGTCACAACAATGCAAGGCTTTACCAATGAGCTGCAAGTGCTTTCTTGCTGTTCAAAAGAAAATCAAATACTTATAGCATACACATGATTGCAAATACTCCATTTGTACATTAACTTTTAAACAATTTTCTGTACACTGAAACAGAGTTGTTACATTCTACCCTCCTTACAAAAATTTCGTTCTCGAAATTTACATTTATTTTAAGGACTAATTTACAAATAAGTGAAGGTATCTTGCACGCATGTCGTCCTCATGTTCCCATATTGATTCTCCTGGTGAGTCTTTTCTCCACATCACTCGAACCAAGTTTACTTCCTTGTTCCGAAATTACTCCACCTTTTTGTCTAGGATTTCAACTGGTTTTTGCTCACAGGATAAGTCTGGCTGTACAGTGAGCTCGGAGTGATCAAGAATATGACTGGGGTCACTCACATACCTTCTGAGTTGGGATATGTAGAATATATTGTGCACTCTTTCCAATGAGGGTGGAAGTGCCAAGCGATAAGCCACTTCTCCGACTCGTTCGAGTATGTCGAACGGTTCAATATATCTCAGACTTAGCTTACCTCGTCTTCCAAAGCAAATCACTCCACGGTTTGGTGAGATCTTTAAAAATACATGATCTCCGGTTGGAACCTAAAGTGACAACGCTTTGCATCAGCCCAGTGCTTCTGTCAATCTTGGGCTATGCACATTATTTCTCTGATAGTGCGAACCACACCCATTGCTACTATCATCTCAGGTCCAAGGAGTTCTCTATCTCCGATGTTGTCCCAACTTAATGGTGATCGACACTTCCTTCCATAAAGAGCTGAAAAGGTGCCATTCTTATACTTGCTTGGTAGCTGTTGTTGTATGAAAACTCCACAAGATGTAGATGATCTTTCCACGATCCTCCGAAGTCTAGCATACACGCTCTTAACATATCTTCAAGTATCTGAATGGTTCGCTCAGACTTTCTATCTTCTTGAGTAATTTCGAAGACGAAATTATTTTTAAGGAGGGTAGAATGTAACGACCCCAATATTAATATACCTCCGTATTTTCTTTCTTTAGTAAAATATTGTATTTATTTATTCGTAGTATTTTTCCGTATATATTTTTTTCTATTATATATGTATTATTTTATTATTCCATCTATTTTTTTCCCAAACCTAATTCTTTAAACTAAATCTTAACCTATTTCAAATTAAACACAAGACCTGATCCAGCTCATAACCCAAATCCAATATCATTTTCATTTTCTTTTATAAAACTATAAGCCCAAAAGCCCACTTTCTTTTTAAGCAACAACATATATTTAATTCTAATTAAATATGTGCATGAACAATCTTGTGGCTCATTGGTTAAGTCCTTACATTGTTATTCCATAAGTCACATGTTCAAAATCCCCATTCTTTCAATTATTGTTTTTATCAATTTTTATTCATCTCATAACTTACAAATGAGACCTTTCATTTCCAAAATGAATGGTGACCTTTCATTTCTCTTTTAATTCTCATGTTGAATGCATATATTATGATAAATAATTCACCATTACACCATCTTTATTTGTCATCCTCTTTCTTTTTCTTCCTCACATTTTTCTATATCTCCCTTCTTCCTCTTCATCTAGAGTCCTAGAAGAAGAACACAAAGAAGTTTTCAAGAAGGTCTCGTTAGTAACGCGAGGCTATCGGCGGATAGACAAGCCCGGTGACAATACCGGCTTGTGTATGTAAGTCCCTTCTCTCTTTACCACCCTCCATCTCCTTATCCCTATCATTCTCTTGTCATATTGCCATGAAAAACTTTTATTATCATATCATAGTCCCTAAATAATTAATTAAATGTATACATATATAAATAATGAACACACACAAATATACACACATATATAGTTTGTAATGTCTTTTTTTCATTACTCTCAATCCATATGTTAAGATTTCATAGTAACCGATTAGAATTGCATCGCTTGTTGTTGTATTTTAACTTAATTTATTTAAATTTTGTAAAAAAAATGAAGTTATGAATAAATACCATGATTTTCTCATTCTCACATATGACATAGCAATACCTTACCATTAAAATAATTTTTAGAAATTAATTTTTAATTTTGGAAATTTCAAGAAAATTACCTTGTATAGAATATATTTTTTTGTATAACCGCATAACGGTTTAGGTGTTATGTAGTTTTTTATTCACTGTTCTTAAAACCAGAAAACTGCCAATAAGGGTCTTTTTCGAGAGACCATAACTCTGTAATAGTTAATCCAAATTAAGTGTTTTCAGATGGTTTGAATATCTACATCGAAATATCTAGATTTTCTTAGTTTTAAGTTTTTACTGAAAATCAACGTAAAATATAGAAAATTGTGTTACAATATTAAGCAACGAATCTAGACAGAATCTGTCCTGATTCGCACACTGTTTTTAAATTACACATAACTCAAACTCCCGATATCCGTTCGTGACAAACTTTAGATGTGTAGATGCAAAATTGATAGAAATATAATTTTATGTATACTAGATTACTTAAAAATTCATGAAACAACCCGATATAGGCTTTGCAATATAACATATAGTTGCTGTCCAGAAATCTGAATTTCGGTTTTAAACACTGATATTAAAACGATCATAACTAGAGCTTCAGAAATCCAAATCGTGCGAATATAGGTGTTTTGGATAATTATATCGAAAGACCTACAATTTTATAATAATTTTTGTAACCTTAAACCCGATAGAAATTAACTCAAACTGCGTTTTAAAAATATATGACGGTGCCAAATAGATTCTGATCTGTTTTGCGCGACGATACGAAAATAGATATACCTCCCAAACCGGTAGTCATATTTAGATGAAACTCGAACTCACAAATGAAAAACACTTAGATCCAAATTTCTGTTTATATTCCGCATTCGTTCAACTTGATTAATTAGTCATACATAATATTTATTTACAGCATTGTTTATGGTAGGTATTCGAATAATGTACTTGCTTCATTTCATGCTATTCGAACATGTATACAGTATTTTCCCTGATCTCGTAATTATTGCATGTACATGAATATGTAATTAGATATTATATGTTTAACATAAAGCTATTTCATACTTGACTCGACTTGACCCGAACTATGAATACGTAATGACTTGACATGAATACATGAACAATTGACTTGAATATTTGAACTCAACTCAATACTTGAATTGCACTCTCTTATGTATTCATGGATTTGGGCAAGACTTGTAATTTTAATCACAGACTTATATACACGGGATGTTGGGGTAGTTCATGCGTGAATCCAACAAAATCTCAAGAGTCCCCCTAGATCATGAATCCATGTCTACTAACACAAGCAAGCTATCATGAGGGCCCGTGTTTCCTTACTCTTGGATTACAGCCTGTTGAGTTTGGAATATTTCAACACTAGGTTGAAGTCCCGTTACTAACATTTGATTCGGGCCCATGGTTCCCTACCCCTGAATTACAGCCTGTTGGGTTCGAGAACACTCTTGAGATTGGTTGACATTCAACCTTACATTCACTTCATGTTCACTATACCTATACTCCACGGCCATATTATACTTGTTTTCCATGCTGATATAGTTGACATACACATTACCATGTATGCTACCATACTTGTTTATATGTTCATGATTTATATTCATGCTATACTTGTTTACCATGCTCATATTATATTGTCATGCTTACATAGTTTTCATTAATATCACCATGTTATACTTGTTCATGTTTTATTTCCATGCATGCTATATCACATGTCACCTTGCATATTCATTTATATACTTTCACATCCCACCATTCTTGGGGACTTACCGAGCGTAAGTTCACTGACGGGCATTCCATCCACTTCTTTTTATTCTTGAAATGTTCGTCAGGTGACATTGAGACAGAGAAGATAGAAGTGGTCGAAAAGGAGTACAACCAGTTCACATCACAAACAGACGTATAGTTTCATTCAGTTTTTCATTTCATTTCAGCTTATTTATGTATGCCTCATTATTAAGGCCTATCATGTTAAATATCTTGTATTCAGATATTTTGTCTACTATGAATCATGAATGTAATAAATTACAGTTGGATTTCATTCTTTTGTTTATTTTTGTTAGTTTATGTTGCTTATATACGCTTAGCGTATTTATTTCGAGAAATGACCTTCTAAGAATAAATACGTCGCGGGCTTACCACGTCATCGTTTCCATCTAGTGGGAAGCGGGGCGTGACAGTTTGTGGATGGTAAGCTGTGCTAAAGTTCAGATTTGTTCCCAAGCTAGCTTGCAGACTCTGCCAAAATTGCGATCGAAATCTGGTGTCACGATCGGAGACAATGCAAACCGATACTCCATGTAATCTCACGATCTCCTGCATGAGTTCATGGGTATCAAAACTAGTACACTATGAAGAGTTAAATCTTACTTAGATTCATACTTACTTCCATGTACTTCTTTGCTAGTGTCTCAGTAGATTGGCCAACTCGAAAGAAAATAAAGTGAGCCGACTTTGTGAGTCGATCCACAATAACCCATACCGCATCGTTACCTTTCATGCTGCGAGGAAGTGCAGTCACGAAATCTACAGTGATGTGTTGTCACTTCCATTCTGGGATAGGTAACGGTTGAAGTAAACCAGCTGTCCTGTGGTGTTCAGCATTTACTTGCTGACACATCAAGTATTTAGCGACACTTCTGGCTATTTCACGCTTCATTCCATACCACCAGTAATTTTGACGCAGATCTTTGTACATCTTTGTGCCTTCAGGGTGTACTGAATAAAGAGAGCTGTGAGCTGCTTTCATCAACTCTTCCCGCACAGAACCTTTGGGTACACACAACCTACTTCCAGATCTCAAAGATCTGTCTTCAGGGATATTGAATTCTGTTCTAAGTCCACTTTCTACTTGTTCTCTGATCTTTTGCAACTTGGCATCACTTACTTGAGCTGCTTTGATCTGATTGACAATAGTAGACTGAACTGTTTCCCCCAATAAAAGAGCAAAGCACTGCTCAAAACTCAAGAGACAGCGCCTCATGTGCCTTCCACGAGGGCGCCAGTACCAGAGTTAAAAACTCTTATATGAGCAGCGTCCGTGTGCAAAGCACAAAAAAATCTTAAGCAACGCCCACTTGCACAACACGTGAGCGCCGGCGCCCAGTAGAATTAAATTCTACTCTCTGTTAAGTAGAGTAGTTGGATAAAAGATCCAACGGAGACGATAAATCATCAGGATGCAGAATTAAATTATGTTTAGAGGAAATATTTCTCAAATCTTTTTAAACAAGAAAAATTGCCCTCTGTAAAACAGAGTACCGCTGGATTAAAAATCCAATAGTGATTAAAGAATCACCGATCTACAGAATAAATTCTGTAAATATTTCCCTAATCTTGTTAAAAACAAGAAAATATTTTCTGTAAAACAGAAGTCCTTGGATCAAATATCCAACGGTGGGTAAAATCCCCAAATCATTTGGGATCTCTTAATGAGAGATTTCTTCAACTAATCAACAAACTTGCATCTACTATATAAAGGACCTAAAACTTCAAGTCTAAAGAGGAGGAACCCCCCATAAGCTTAAAAAAAAGCTTCGGAAGAACAGAGAATTAAATTCTCGAGGAAGAGAACCCTCTTCTTTGGAAATTTTAGGTAAATAAAAGTAGATAAAAATCCTGTGGATCATTCAAAAAGAGATAGAGAGAACTCAGGAGTGCTTAGCACTCAGTGGGCGGCGCTCAGCGCCCAGCGCCCCACGTGCCTCTCATATGGACGCTATAAAAGAACTCAGGAGTGCTTAGCACTCAGTGGGCGGCGCTCGGCGCCCAGCGCCCAGCGCCCCACGTGCCTCTCACGTGGGCGCTACAAAAGAACTCCGGAGTGATTAGCACTCAATGGGCGGTGCTCAGCGCCCAGCGCCCTACGTGCCCCTCACATAGGTGCTACAGGAGTGCCTAGCACTCATTGAGTGGCACTCAGCACCTAGTGCCTCACGTGACCTTCACATGGGCGCCACAGAATAAAAGTTCTTGGCACCCACTAGGCAGCGCCTAGCGCCTAGCTCCTCGCGTACTTCGCACATGGGCGCCATAAAGAGTGCTTAGCACTCCATATAAAGACAAAAGGGGTAAAGTGTTTAACACTTATTGGGCAACTCTCATGACTGAAAACCCCACATGATTATATATGAGCGTCAGAACTTACATAAGTGCTCACCACTTGCACAAAAAAGGGGGACTGAGCCCAAACAAGTGCTTAGCACTCTTTTTCAAATAAAAAGAAAACTGAGTGGACCAAGCCCAAGTTGGTTAGGTCTCTTGAGAGTAGAAACTCCCTAATTCAGATCAACCGAGCCCATGTGCTCAAACCGATCTTAGTCCCAAATATGACTATCGATCTTCCAACTGATGATATCCCAAAACGATATTCGTCCCACATTCCCCTGAGCAAATCTTAGTCTCAAAATATGACTAATGATTCATGGGTTTACCATTAATCTCTATTCCTATAATTACGGGAATTGGTTCAAGGGTACATCTCTCTACATCTCTGATACATGTCGTTATAATTTCTCAACGTCTTCAGAGAGGTGGCGGGTTCCGACAACCAACTGATTTTTGGTGCACTTCCCAAACTGACGTGCACATCCCAAATCAAACCACATCCCAAACTGGATGCATTCCATATCATCATTGCTCATCCCGTCACGTAACAAATACACGTGCACACAAGATGATCAATGGAACGAAACGTTCTTAAACTAACAATGGATCGAAACGTCCTTAAACTAACAATGGATCAAAACGTCCTTAAACTAACAACGGACCGAGACGTCCTTAAACTAAAACTCTCACTTCCAAAATGGTGATCAACGGACCGAGACATCCTTAAACTAAAATCTCACCTCCAAAATGGTGATCAACGGACTGTAACGTCCTTAAACGAAAATCTCACCTCTAAAATGGTGATCAACGGACCGTAACATCCTTAAACGAAAATCTTACCTCCAAAATGGTGATCAACGGACCGAGACGTCCTTAAACTAAACTCTCACGTCCAAAATGGTGATCAACAGACCAAAATGTTCTCAAACTACAACTTCGCCTCCAATATGGCGATAAGGGACCGAAACGTCCTTAAACTAAAACAACAGAGCCTAAATGATCTTTTGTCGGATCTGAAATAAAAATGATCCTGAAACCCCGTTAAGTAGATATTAGTCTTAAATTGGACTAACATATCCTTAACAAAAAACCTACCGAGGCCCCAAATGCTCACATATGTTTTAGTCGATCTTAATCCCAAAATAGATTAACGGTCCTTAAATAAAAACCTCAAATCTAAGAAATACGGATTTGGACTAATCCACGCTCTACGGGTGACAATATAAATTAGTCTCTGTATATAATCCACGGGCAACCTAAACAAATAAAAACACACACGACACGAAGTGAACTTCTAGAGTAGGAGAAAGAGATTATCGTGATACGGTAACGTAATTAACTGCGGGGGCTTGCGCCTGCAGGGAAGAGCGTCCCCACAATCAAAAACCCCTTGCAAAATATGGGGGAATCTGACAAAGTCTGCTACAACAGCCGCATCCGTCCAAACCCCCGATATACGGTGCTATAAATCAACTTGGTATCTTCGAAGAGGTGGACAGATAAATCCAAATAGCATCTGCCCCTAAAATTCAGGGCAGACGTCCTAACGCCCCGGTCGCGTCTTTCGGCGGAGAACAGATTTTGGCATGCCCGGTAAGACCTCTTCCTCTTTCCACTCCACACTTCGTGTGTCGTGTTCGCGAACAAAATCGTGGTTTGCTATGGTTACCTTTGGATTCGAGGTACTAAGATTTGGTGTCTTGTTCCTGTGCAGAAAGAAAAAGTGAACATCAATGGCTTCCAGCTGCACCAACTGCAACAGCAACTCCTGCTCCGCCGCGACTGGAGGAGTGACATATGGGTCCATTGCGGCCTCCATCTTTTCTATGCCTATGGGGCAGGTGACTCAAACCACCACTGGATTGTTCTTCAGGACCATGCTCCCGCCAGCAAGTTTCAGTGCCCCTGTGACACCACAGGAAGCTCCAAAGAAGTCGGTCTTCAATCGAATTGCAACCACCACGGCCCTTCTCAACGGGTCGTCCAAGTCTGCCATCTCAGTCTTCAACAGGCTGAGCCGAAGCTCAAGTGGGCCTGCAAGGGGACCCGCGATACCTGAAAGGGCTATCCCGAAATGGACAGTCCTCCCAATGTTAGGAATATGTATGCCCTAGATGCCATTATTGTTGATATAGTGGATGCTTGGACATATATATAGAGGACTTTCTTACTCGAAATGATAGTATGCTATCTAGTTGCCTTTATCTTAACATGTAGACTGGTATTATTATACTGTTTGTCTCTTACATGTTGATAAAGCCCTTAGGATATGTACTTGACTACCAGGATTATGATGAGATCATAAGGGTGGTCCAAAAGTATATTCTTTAACAGTTCCTAGTCGGGGGATATCGAGACAGGGTATCGATATTCCAGAGTAGACTAGTGTGTACGTTTCTTGTCCCTCAGAGGGCGATGGTTGATCCCACAACCATTGGTGTGTGACATCAAAGATTGTACGCAGGTGCTTATTGGGGAATAGGTACACCGAACAGGACTAGCCGAAAACTCCTAGTTGGTATTATACATATCGTCAGATAGCAATTCTCTGGTGACACTGGTATAAGTTAGTCTGTAAACCCGAGATCATCATAGAGTCTTGTATGGCTCCCACTGTGCTTTGATTTCCTCCCTACCACGCTTAAGAGGAGTCGTGCAAACAGGTGGATTTTAGGTACAGTCTCGAGTTACATGGAGGCAATGAGCGATAGAAGGAGTTTCGTCTCTCCTGATATTGGAGGTTGATGTTGCGCTATGCTCTATTGGCTATAACTGGAAGTCCCTGACCAGGGTTGCTGCTGAGATTTACTGATAAGAGTTATCAGTAATATCTCGAACCGTTATACGCCAAACATTGGCATGACTTATCAAGTTACTGGGGTCTAACGTTTACCACCCCTAGACTCGATATGCGACATATCGGACGAAGAGACCGGACTGTACGGTAGTGTTACTGATAGGCTTCATGGAGAGTATGGACAAGCTTGTTGTTGATCTTCATATCGCTCAATACTCGAGTAGCCGTTACGTCCAGTTAGTACCGCTGACGGCTTGTAGGTGACTGATGTGATTATCACCTACTGCTGGCGTATTGACGAGTCTTTAGAGTCCTACACAGAAGTTTCCTGGTTCAAGAGAAACTAAGTAGGGCACATATGTGATATGTGCGTGGGCCTGATTAAATACGTGTATGTGATACTATATTGTAATCTGGTATTTATCTGTTATCAAGTTAGGTTATATGTGATATAACCAGATTATCGAATCAAGTGTTGATTTGATAATGTGATGTTTCCCCCAATTAGAGCAAAGCTCTGTTTTGAAATTCAAAAGTTGAAGCAACACTTCATATCCAGCGCTAGTTGCGCTGCGCGCCACGTGTCAAACACGGATACGCTACCGCCAGGTGCGCTGCGCCCTAGGCAGCGCACCCCCAATCAGAGCAAAGCTCTGTTTTAAAATTCAAAATTCAAAAAAATTGAAGCAACGCTTCAAATCCAGCGCTCTGCACTGCGCGCCACGTGTCAAACACAGGTGCGCTACCGCAAGCTGCGCAGCGCTCAGCGCCACGTGTCAAACGTAGGTGCGCTAGCGCTGGAATTAAAAATTCCCTACTGTTAGATCAAAAGATCTAATAATGATAAATCATTAATTAATCAGAATTAAAATTTTGTTATGGAAAGATTTTTCCAATCTTGTTAAAAACAAGAAGATTACCTTCTGTAAAACAGAAGCCCTAGAATCAAAGATCCAACGGTGGGAAATATTCCCAAATCAATCAGAGAAAGATCTCTTTAACTGATTTATCAAATCAATCTGCCCTATATAAAGGCCCCAAGACCTAAAATCTGATATAGAGAACCCCCCTACAAACCTTGAGAAAACTCAAAGAAAGAAAAACAAGCTTTTAGAAAAAGAAGATCATTTTCTTCAAGGTAAAGAACATGATTCTTGAACAAAGAGATGAAATCATCTCATAAAAAGAAGAACCATCTTCTAAAAAAGATCATAGATATATAAAGACCAAGGCCTTTGATAAAAAAAAGAGATTAAAAAGATCTCATCATAAAAACCAAAAAGAAGTATTCAATTCATTCATAGATCGTCGATCTACGAAGGCAGAGCCCTTTTATAAACAAGAACTTTTGTTCTTGAATCTTGAGGCAAAGCATCCTTTAAAAGAACATAAACTTGTTCTCTGATCATAAATTTGATCAAGTACGCTCTGCGCTATTGAAAAGTGCTTTGCACTCATGAACTGCGCTTTTGCGCTCCTTGGACCGGCGCTCAGCGCCAAAACATGCCACGTGTCAACCACAGACACAGCTTGTGCTTTGCGCTTCTGAAATAGCGCGCTGTGCTCATGGGCTGGCGCTTGGCGCCAAGCGCAACACGTGTCATCCACGTATGTGCCAGTACAATGCGCTCATGGACTAGCGCTCAGCGCTTACAAACCGGCATCTGCGCTTAGCGCAGAGCGCACCACTTACATGCGCGCCACGTGGCAGAAGCGCACTGCACCCTTTTGATTGGCGCAAAGCGCCTAGCGCACCATATGTTGCGTTGAATGAATAAAAATTGTTCTTTATCAGAGCCAAGTCTTTGATGAATGCTATGCATTCAATACAAGAAAAAAGATGTCAGGATCAAATGCTCAGGATTATTAAAAGGGCCAAGCCTAAATAAAGGCTCAATAGCCCAGAACAATAAAATGTTAAACATTTTAATCTTATTGAACTTAGCCCAATATTGGCCATAAGTCCTTAACTTATATTAAACTGAGCCCATCCGCTCACGAATATTTCAACAGATCTTACTCCCAAACTGGACAATAAATTTTTCAACCAACTCACACCGGTTCAAGGGTACATCTCTTTACTCCTCTGATATCTGTCGTTGTAATCTTTCAACGTCTTCAGAGAGGTGACGGGTCCCGACAACCACACATTTCTATGGACTGTGGGATCCTTAAACCCATGGACTACGATGTCCTTAACCTGGACTGTGGGGTCCTTAAACCCATGGACTATAATGTCCTTAACCTGGACTGTGGGGTCCTTAAACCCATGGACTACGATGTTCTTAACCTGGACCGAGATGTCCTTAAACTAATATTGGACCACCATGTCCTTACAACTGGAAATAGACCGTAATGTCCTTAAACTAATTATTGACCGCAATCTCCCTAAACTAAACAATAGAGTGCAATGCTCTTTTGTTGGATCTAAATGATCCCGTTAAGTTGTTCTTAGTCTAAAAATTAGACCAACGTGTCCTTAACATACGTTTAAGTTGATCTTAGTCTCAAATGAGACTAACGTATCCTTAAATCCAAACCAAAACCCAAATCTAAGAAAATACGGATTTGGACTAATTCACGCCCTACGGGCGACAACATAAATTAGTCTCCGTATACAATCCACGGGTAACCACAAACAAAACAAACACCCACGACACGAAATGACCATCTGGAGAAGGAGAAAGTTGTTACCGCTATGCGGTAGCGTAATTAACTGCAGGGGCTTGTGCCTGCACGGAAGTGCGTCCCCACAATAAAAAAACCCCCTCAAACGAGGGGGAATCTGACGAAGTCTGCTACATCGGCCGCATCCGTTTAAACCTTCGATATATGGTGCCATAAATCAACTTGGTATCTTCGGAGAGGTGGACGGATAGCACCAATTAGCATCTGCCCCGAATTTTAGGCAAGACGAATCTACGCGGTCGCGTCTCTGTGTTCGGCAGGGAAAAGATTCTGGCACGCCCGGTGGGACCTTTTCCTCTTTCCACTCCACATTTCGTGTGTCGTGTTTTTCCGCGATCAGATAATCGCGGTGTGTATGTTTTTGGTTGCCCTTAGGGGAGTGGATACTGAAGCCGGCGTTTCGTCTCTATGAAGAATGGCGTTTGCTCCCACCTTAGCAACTCAGGCTCTGTCATATCTGGTGGAGTCAAGTACAGGCCACTTGCAGCCTCAAATCTCTGCAATCCGGCTCTTTGAGAAATCAATGGGTTTCTCTTTGGGTCAATACTCCTACCTCCCACCCTCGGTGCCTCAACGTTGATGGAGGAAACCCAGTGGAAGTTCGTCTTCCACGGGCTGGTTCCCCAAGCTGTAGCTTTGCCAATCGAATCAGTTCTTAAACAACTGGCACATGCCAAGGACCAAGGTCGATACAGGTGGCAGAATATTCCAGCTCTCAAAGGAAACATGGGGCAGGCTTGGCAAAATCCTGAAGTTCATCAAATCCCGGCCGTAAGAAATGGTTGGGGGCAGTTCTCCGTATGGTCCTGTTTCGACCCCATCGGTGAATGTTGTTGTGCCAACTGGGAACAGCTTCAAGTTGTTGTGAAGGCTCGGACAAAATTCTCCCACCGCAATATTGAAGAAATCTCTGCAGCCCATGGAGATCCCACGAGAGCATAAACCAGTTCGCTCCCTGAGATAACTTTCCTCATCTATATATAAGGTGTGGAAGCAGGAGAAAGGGACTCATCCCGAGACGGATCCTGATACAGCGGTTCATCCCAAAACCAAAGCGGTCTTTCACAAAAAAAGAGAGGCCCAATAAAGCTCAAGTGCCCAAAGAAAACTCCAAACACCCCAAACTTGGGGGCATGGTAGCTCACATAGTCTATGTGGTGAATTCCAAAGACGAAGTTCGAGCTTCTACTAGTCACCAACCTCAAACTCAGTCCTTAACAAAAGTTCAACTGCAACGTGAAAATCTGCAGGAGATACTTGCTCAGGCGACATCACTCGCTAATCCATCGCCTAAGGCAAATCCCGAACAAGCAAGTGAGGTTCATCACCCAGACTATCGCTCCTATTACCGAGCAATAGGACATCCTCTCGAAGACTGCTTCACCTTCAAGAACTGGGTTGAAGACCAATATCAACAAGGCAGGTTCGCTCTATCCAGCAGTTGGAGGGTAAGTCCGCCATGGAAAACATGAATCAAAAGCCACTTATGCGATGAGAGTAGAACCAGACCAACATCGGTCTTGGAAGCGATCTCGTACCTGTCACGTGATAACGCTGTCAGAAGAAGAACCCGAGAATATGGATGACCTCCCCTGGTGCTTCGAAGACGATGATGACGAGGTGATCTCAGAGTTTCCACCGGCGCCAAAAGAGCTGGAAGATGGAATACATACTACTGCAGATAACCTCAGAAAAATCGACTTGGGAACGGCAAACGACCTACGGCCGACGTTCGTCAATGAGCTGTTATCTGAAGAAAGGGTGGCTACGCTAAAATACGTGCTTATGCAGTATAAAGATTGCTTCGCATAGAACTATTCCGAGATGCCAGGATTAGATCCAGAGATTGCTGTGCACAAATTGGCAATATCTCCGGACGTCAAACCAATCAAACAAGCACCAAGAAGAATGCAGCTCGATCTTGAGACGAGCATCAACGCCGAGGTCAAAAAGCTATTCGACCCCGGCTTCATCCAAGAGGTTCAGTATCCTGACTGGATCGCCAACATTGTCCCGGTGATGAAAAAGAATGGGACGGTGCGCATATGCGTGGACTTTCGGGATCTCAACAAAGCCTGCCCGAAGGACGGCTTCCCAGTACCGGTCACCGAACTGATGATAGACAATACGTCCACTCATGAAATTTTCCCCTTCATGGACGGCTCGTCAGGATACAATCAGATAAAGATGCATCCTGAGGACCAGAAGCACACCGCTTTCCGGACCCCTTTGGGCATATTCTGCTATAAGGTGATGCCATTTGGTCTGAAGAACGCCGGTGCCACCTATCAGAGGGCCATGACGAAGATCTTCGATGACCTCATACATGAATCGTCGAATGCTATATCGACGACCTCGTGGTTAAAAGCAAATCATACGAGGAACATTTAGAACATCTGAAAACCGTATTCCAACGCTTTCGGCAATACAACTTGAAGATGAACCCTCTCAAATGCGCGTTTGGAGTTTCTTCAGGCAAATTCCTAGGATTCATCGTCCGACACCGAGGCATCGAGATAGATCCGTCAAAGATCAAGGCGATCATGGAAATGCCTCAACCAAGGACTCTTAAGCAACTGCAGTCTCTCCAAGGGAAGCTCGCGTTTATCCGGCGATTTATAGCCAATCTCTCTGGCAAGTGCCGCCCCTATAGTCACCTGATGAAGAAGGGAACCCCGTTCGTCTGGGATCACAAATGCCAAAGCGCGCTGGACGAAATCAAGCAATATCTGCAGAATCCTCCTGTACTGGCCGCTCCCGTTAAGGGAAAACCTCTCGTCCTGTACACAACAGCCCTTGAAGGTTCTTTGGGCGCGCTGTGGGCACAAAAGAACGACCTAGGGAAAGAAAGAGCTCTCTACTACTTGAGTCGAGTTCTACTGGGGGCAGAAAGCAATTACTCTCCCATCGAAAAACACTGTCTGGCGTTGATCTTCGCAATAATGAAGCTCAGACACTACATGTTGGCATATGAGGTCCATCTCATATCGAAGGTGGATCCCCTCAAATATTTGATGTCGAAGGCCATATTAACAGGACGACTCGCTAAATGGGCCCTACTCTTGATGGAGTTTTCGATAACATATCGTCCTCTTAAGGCCGTGAAAGGTCAGGCCATCGCCTACTTCCTCGCTGAGCATCTGATACCTGCCGATTCTCCTTTGAATTGCGAACTGTCAGATGAACATGCGTTTAACACAATCGATGGGGGTGATACCCGGTGAGAACTTTATTTTGATGGAGCGTCTTCCATGAAGAAGCGCAAATAAAGCACCCCCATAATCAACTCAGGGGTAGGCCTCATCTTCGTGACTCCACAGGGAGGGATAATGCGCTTCGCCTTCTCCTTAACAGAGCCGAGAACGAACAATGAGGCCTAATATGAAGCTTTGATAGCAGGTCTTGAGATCGCTATCGATATGGGAATAGAAAACCTCCTCATATACGGAGACTCCCAACTGGTCGTTAGTCAAGTAAACAGCGACTATCAAACGTGCAAGCCAGAGCTGGTAAAGTACGGCGGGAGAGTACAACAGTTGCTGATTCAAATCCCTTCCTACGCCTTGGAAAGCATACTGCGTGCGGAAAATAGCAAAGCGGATACATTAGCCAAGCTCGCTAAAGAACTGGCTGACGAAAACCTCGATGACGTGAGGATCGTTGTGCAAAGCCGTCTGTTTCCCCCAATCAGAGCAAAGCTCTGCTGGAAATTCAAAATTCAAATTTTGAAGCAACGCTTCAAATCTCGGACACAACACGCCATATGTCAGACGCTGATACGTCAGCGCAGGGCCCAAGAAGGCGCGCCCAATCATAGCAAAGCTCTATTTTAAGAAAAAATAAAGGAAGCAACGCTTCAGTTGCGCAAGCGCTGCGCTGCGCGACACGTGTCAACGCAGATGCGCTAGCGCAGTTGCGCTGCGCGACACGTGTCAGCACAGATGCGCTAGCGCAGTGGCGCTGCGCTGTGCGCTGCGCGACACGTCTCACGCGCTAGGGCATTTGCGCCAAACAGAATAAAGATTTTAAAGAAATTTTTCTATTCTTGTTAAAACAAGAAGATTTTCTTCTGTAAAACAGAAGCCCTTGGATCAAAGATCCAACGGTGGGGAAAATTCTCCAAATCACTCAGAGAAAGATCTCTTTAACAAATTTAACTAATTTATGGGCACTATAAAAAGGACCCTAGGCCTCAATTCAATGGCATCAACATTTTCTAAAAAAAGAGAGAAAGAGAACTCTGAAGAACTCCTCAAGAACAAAAAAGGTAAAGACCTTTAGAAAAAGAGAAAGTTCTCTTATGAACAGATCATAGATCTTTAATAAAAAAAACAAAATAAAAATAGTGCTTTGCACTTCTTATGAACCACTGGTTCTTTAAAACAGGAAAAAACAAAAATAAATAAAAAAATAGTGCTTTGCACTTTTATGAACCTTTGGTTCTCGAAATAAAAAGAATAACTTGTTTTTCTTTGATCTAAATTAGATCAAGGAAACGAATAAGTGCTTTGCACTTCTTTTATGAACCATTGGTTCTTGAATCTAAAAGATTCTTAAGTCATAGTGCCTTGCAATTGCAAAACTGCACTGTTGCGCTCTTGGGTTGGCGCAAGCCACCAGAGAGCGCCACGTGTCAGCATCTGAACCAATTGCGCTATGCGCTTTTGAAACAGAGCCTTGCTCTCTAAAACTGGCGCAATTCACCACAGCGCGCCACGTGTCAGCAGCGCAAGCGCAGCGCACTAGAACAGCGCTGTTGCGCTTGCGCTCGCCAGAGCATGACATGTGTCATCGCCATATGAGCTTGCACTCATTACTTGGCGCAAAGCGCCAGACAAATGCACTGCATTGCTTACAAAAGGGCCAAGCCCAAATCAAAAAGGCCCAACAGGCCTAATAAAATGCAATGCATTATTTTAAAAAGGGCAGAGCCCAAACCAAAACAGATGCTCTGCATCATAAATAAAGGGATAAAGCCCAAATCAAAAAGGCCTAGCAGGCCAGAATAAAATGCAGTGCATTATTAAATATGGGCAAAGCCCTAGCACAGGCCTAATAGGCCAAAGATCAAGAAAAATGTTGAATATGCTCAACGGGACTTAGCCCAATCATGGCCGTAAGTCCCCAAACTAAATTGACTGAGCAAGAATGCTCTCCTAAATCAATTTACAACCGGTTCAAGGGTACATCTCTGAACTCCTCTGACACATGTCGTTGTAATCCTTCAACGACGTCAGAGAGGTGACGGGTCCCGACAACCGCATATCAACATGGTCTGCGGGGTCCTTAAACTCGTGGACCGAAACGTCCCTAAACTAATATTGGACCAAAATGTCCCTAAACTAATGTTGGACCGAAACGTCCTTAAACTAATGTCGGACCACCACGTCTTTAAACTGGAATACGGACCACCACGTCTTTAAACTGGAATAGGGACTACCACGTCTTTAAACTGGAATACGGACCACCACGTCTTTAAACTGGAATACGGACCACCATGTCCCTAAACTGGAATATGGACCGCAACGTCCCTAAACTACCTATGGACCACTACGTCCCTAAACTGGAACAATAGAGCCTCCAAATGCTCTTTTGCCGGATCTAAACGATCCCGTTTAAGTTGATCTTAGCCCCCAAACACGGCTAACGTATCCTTAAACATTCAAACGGACTATAAAACTCCAAATCAACCTGGTTCAAGGGTACATCTCTGAACTCCTCTGACATCTGCCGTTGTAATCCTTCAACGACGTTAGAGAGGTGACGAGTCCCGATGGCCAGATATTAAATGGATTATCACGTTAAGTTGATCATAGTCTCAAACAGGACTATCGTATCCTTAACGAACGTTTAAGTTGATCTTAGCCGCAACGCGACTAATGCATCCTTAAACTAAAAACACCAAACCCAAATCTAAGTAAATACGGATTTGGACTAATCCACGTCCTACGGGCGACGGCATTACTCAGTCTCCGTATACAATCTACGGGCAACCACAAACAAAACAAACACACATGACACGAAGTGAAATTCTGGAGAAGGAGAAAGTTGTTACCGCGATGCGGTAGCGTAATTAACTGCAGGGGCTTGCGCCTGCAGGAAAGAGCGTCCCCACAATCAAAAACCCCTCAAGCAAGGGGGAATCTGACGAAGTCTGCTACATCGGCTGCATCCGTCTAAACCTCCGATACACGGTGCCATAAATCAACTTGGCATCTTCGGAGAGGTGGACGGATAAAACCAAATAGCATCTGCCCCGAATCTCAGCGTCAGGACATCGCAGTCTTGTGCGCCGCCATTCGGAGGGGAACAGATTCTGGCACACCCGGTGGGACCTCTTCCTCTTTCTACTCCACACTTCGTGTGTCGTCCTCGCGAACCAATCGCGGTTTGTTAAATGGTTGCCTTCGGATTTCAAGTTACTAAGATTTGGTCTTTTGCCTTGCGCAGAACTCAAGATTCAATGGCCTTTAACTGCACCAACTGCTCGATGTACCACTGCAACGGACGCTCCACCTCACCGGGAGGTGTAGCATATGGGACCCAAGAGGCTTCCTTCCTCGCTCTGCCGGTAGACCAGGTGACCCAAGCCACCACTGGCCTGTTCTTCGGGACCATGATCCCACCTACAAGCTTCTCTGCGCCAATACCTGCACCGGAAGTGAACAAGAAGTCGGTCTTCGACCGGCTCACTGCTACGACGACCCCTGTCAGCGGGTCGCCCACTGTTAAACCAACAGCCTCTGTTTTCACCAGGCTAAATCAGAACTCTAAACTGGCTGTCCCAAGGAAAGAAATAAATGCTGCTCCAGAAGTCGTCAAGGCGGCTTCCCCTGTCAAAGAATCAGTCTTTTCAAGAATGACGATTCCTGCTCCTGCCGTTGCTCGAGGATCCGTCTTCGATAGGTTGAACATCACCCCTCAAAAGACAACTTCAGTCTTTAAGAGGTTAACACCAGCGGCGCCTCATTCAGACAGGGAGCAAAAAGAAGCTATCTCAATCTCCGAGCCAGTCCCAACGGCTCGTCGTGCTCGACGTCGCCATTGGCAACAAGTGAGAAAGGCTGGGGGCAACTCCCCCTCAGGGCTAACTCCACCGGCTCCAGTGGTGGAAGTCAACGCTGCTGTTCCAACTGGGAACAGCTTTGAACTGCTGAGGAGGGTACGGAAGAATTCTCCAACCGCTACACTGAAAAGATCTCCGCCTGCGGAGAGAGTCCCAGAAACAAAGCAAGAACAGCCCCCTCAACGGCTGTCCTCAAGAATTTATAGAGTTTGGAGGAGGGTTCAAGACTCCGTGATCGACACGGATCACTCCCGTCAACGAAAGAAGATGAAGGTGCAAAAAGAAAAGGACCGTCCTATTAAACAGCAGAGGACAACGATCATCAAGATGCCCACTACAACGGCCCCTTCAACTTCAACGGCCCACAGAAGAAGAAGGCCGGAGAAAACCCCCGCGCCCGCGGCAAATGCCAATGGTGGTGAGCCTAAACGCCCTAAGTCCGGGGGCATGATAGTTCATACAGTTTATATGGCATCGGGAAAGGAGGATAGCCGCATATCAACAGGTCATAGACCGCACACGAGGTCAGTAACCAAGGCTCAGGAGCAGCAACAGAAGCTCCAAGAAATGATGAACGCTATGGCCGTACTTACAGGGCCAAAAGAAAACCTTGAAACGTCCTCGGATGAACGCCAAGAGGAAGAAACCGACGCCGAATTCCTTCGTTGGATATTGGAGAAGAAGGACAAAGAGGCTGCTGAACAAGCAACCAACATACAGCGTATGGGCCTCCTCTTCCAAGACATGATAGGGATGATGATACAACAAGATCCTCCGGCTGAAGAGCCCACGATCGTCCTTGGAGACGATAGGGGAGAAACATCAAATCCTCCACCAGCTCTGTCGATGGCTAAGGAGGATACAATCTCCAAAGCTGATTTGGATGAGTACATCGCCCAGCAAATACGGGTTCATCATGCGACCGAAGCGGCCGGTCAGGTCGTAAAAACGGGGCGGCCATATCCAAGTTGGTACGATCAAATCAAGTACCCACCCGGTTACACAATTCCCAAGTTCTATGTCTACAAAGGGACGGGCAATCCTCATCATCATGTTGCCCAGTTCAGGGCACTCTGCGGCAACACCGGCAGTGATGACAAGCTGTTGCTTCGCCAGTTTGTTGGAAGCTTATCAGATACGGCGTTCGAATGGTACTCTGAGCTCCCGAACGACTCTATTAAAACCTTCGTGGAGATGGAGCTGCTGTTTACTCAGCGTTTTGCAAGCGCCAGTGAACGTATCCCGATGACGGCACTGATTAACGCCAGGATAAAACCCGGCGAGACGTGGGTTCAGTACGCTATACGATGGCGGAACTTATGGTCGAAGTGTGAGCAGCGCATTGAAGAAGCTCCCGCGGTGGGTATATTTATGGGAACCCTTGATCCGCAAGCGACCATCTCACAATTTATGATATTTTTCAAGCCAACTACCTTCCAGGCCTTGATTGACAAACTAGCGCAAATGGATCAAATGGGCCATAAACCCCCTCTTCCAAGGCCGGACTCCCGAAATGACAAAGGGAAAGGAAAAGCGATCGTCGTCGCTAATGCTCAACAACAACCGAGCGACTCGAAGCTGGTTGCTCGTCAAAATAATATACGCCCGTACGTACCCCTTGAGGATAGGATGGGACGTCCTTATTCCTTTCCCCGCGATAAAACGAGGAGGTTATTCGAGCTGGCGTTGCGCAACAGACTCATAAATCTGCCGGATCCAAAACGTCCGTTGCAACCAAGTGACGTCAATGAGCCCAACTACTGTCCTTATCATCGAGTACTAGGCCATCCGATCGAAGATTGCTACGTTTTCAAGAATTGGCTTGAAAACCAGTACCGACAGGGTAAGTTCGCGTTATCTGACAAATGGAAGGTGAATCCCCCGTAGCCTCACACCTCTAAGGGGACGAATACGCCGGGGGCAACATGCTCCGTCATTGAAGAAGCTCCTTGGGAGGTTGTATTATCAGCCAAGACAAAGAGGATGCTAAGCGATCTTCAGACATGTCCAGCGATCAAGTGGAAGAACCCGTTGGAACCGCAGGTTATTGAAGGGATGTTGAAGCCACGTCCAACTCTAAAGACCGATGGTGGTGGTTCAAGCACTTGCAGCCAGCCGTCAAAATCTTCGAAAAAGAAGAAGAAGAAATCTAAGAAGCCCATGAAGCCCGGCGACAAGCGCACGGACTTACAAAAGCAAATTGACGCGCTGGATGAATACAACCAAAAGGCACGGACTCCCATTACGCTCCAAGAGTTCCTCAATCACGTCTTTCAAGAAGAAGATGAGGGAGAAAGTTCATCGGATGAATCCGAGGAATATGTGGCGAGCTGTCATATGATTTCCTATTCGATCACGAACGATGAGGAGACTCCTTGCACCGAAAAGCTGGGGGCAGATCCTGAACCAAAAGTTCTGGGGCCATTAGATGAAGTAATTGACGCACTCGTTAATGAAGCACGGTTGAAAAGTAAAGCTTATCGGGAGCGCGAGGCGGCTATATTTGAAAGGGCCAAGTGCCAGCGACTTGATGAAGGAGCTGAGACGATCCCGTTGGAGCTAAACACCTCGGCTACCGATAAAAGCCAATTCAAGATGAGGAAAAAGTTTGCTAAGGCCATATCAATGGGCATGAAGCTACCATCCTCTGAAGGAAACATCACTGGTGAAATGGAAACGCACCCCTCCTATTGCTTATATCATCAAAAGATTTCGCACCCCACTCAAGAGTGCAAAGCTTTCGATAGATGGTGGCAAGGATATGTTGCTCATCGACAACGCTTTAAGCAGGAAAAGCGTAAAACTCGTCGAGAGCAAAGAAATACGACCGAAGGGCTTAAAAGAACTGCTGGCGATTGTTGCATGGTTAACACCGGTAGATCACAAGTGCCTACATTCGGGAGTGATTCTGATGAAGAGCTAGAACTTGCCCCTCTCTTTAAAGAGTCCGCTTCGAGAAAAGAAGAAGAACCGAAGGTTTGCGAAAATATCCGGCTACGTAATCGCACGCTGCCCGAAAAGAACCTCGGACCCTCGAACAAAAAAGATAAAGGGAAAGAAAAGGCCTCTGAAGATATCGTCTTAGATGACCAAGTGGTGGAAGAGCTAGCTGCCAAAGACCCGCCAAAGAAGAATAAGGTGGATTACAACGTCTTAGCACATCTGAGAAAGCTGCCCTCACAGCTCAGCGTTCTTGACGCCCTTTTGCTATCAAAAGAGGCGAGCGATTCGTTGATTAAGGCGCTCCAAGACCCAGAACAATTCCAAGCATGCCTGGCCGAGGAAAAGATGAAGGATGAATTGGAGGAATTCCACACGGCCGATGTTACTTTTGGCGATGAAGACCTTCTACTTAGGACGTGCGAACACAATCGCCCTCTCTATGTCTCGGGATACTGCCATGATATAAAGATAGGCAAAATCCTGATCGATAACAGGTCGTCTGTTAACCTACTCAATGTGCGGGTGTTGAAGGAAATCTGCATGAGCGTCCAGCACCTTGCTCGGGACAAGATCACCATCTCCGGGTTCGACTCCCAATCGTCAAAGACTCTTGGATCTGTGATACTGACGCTACGCTTCGGGCTACTCGTCACAGACATTAAGTTCCACGTCATAGACGCCAAGACATGCTACAACGCTTTGCTCGGCCGACCATGGTTACACGAGTACAACATCATCCTTTCTACATAACATCAGTGTATGAAGTATTTTAAGGATGGTTTCGAGTATACCGTGACGGGAGAACTGAACCCGTTCTCTGTGAACGAGGTCCGCAAATATGAAGACGCTAAATACTTCTTACCGGATTTCGAAGACACAGAGAAGTGTCACAAGCCGGAGAATAAAACTAACGCTACCATCCATGTCTTCGGCAGTGATACTGAGGAGGAAGAGGAGATAGTTTATTCGGGTCCGCCCCAACACAACAAGCCGGGACCATCGGCTCCTACATTGATCTTTGGCAGCGACTCGGAAGATGAAGTCCATGCTGTATTCTCTGCTCGACCTTCAATACAAACGTCCACTGACGAAGAGCAAAGTCTACAAGTCCCCATAGTGCCGCTTAAATACCATAAAGAACTGGATGCACTTAATATCTACAGTGTAGAAGAGTTGCGGACATTCTATATCCTTCCCAGGCGAGAGAGCGAGAAAGCAATTCTGTTTTACCGCTCTGAAGAAACCAAGGTAGAAAAAGAAATCTGGCATGGCGCGGATTCTACGCTCGACAGGCTTCAACCTATCCGTCTCCCCAGATATTATACGGAAAGTTTGAAAAGCTGCTGAAACGCCAGGGGATACCCTTCAAACAGACCGTTAGAAAGGCCAAATTCTATGACAGGGTCTGGAACGTCCCCGGGACTCAACGCAAACTGCCTAACGGGAGAATGGAAACAAAATGGCTTGGATACATCCGGTCAAAGAAACGAGAGTTACTACCCGGCTGCTACGTCGTGTATGACCTTGATGAAGAAGCGGATGCCCAATGGGAGGACGCTAATCCTATGCCAGTGAAAGTTCCAGATGCAAAGGAGCCCAGTCCGTCGTTCGAGGAACAAATGGACAAACTTATAAAGAAAGCTGGTCAAAAAGTCCGAGATGATCACAACCGCGAGACGACCATCTACGAGAAAGCCAAGACGCAACGCCTTCTCCAACAGGCCGTAAAGGATGAAAATGCCGCTCCTTGTCAACCTGTTATAAAGAAGGCTCGGCGCAAAAGCAGAAATAAGTTGAAAGGCCAAAAAGGCACTCAACAACAACAAAGCATGGCTAAGAAGCCACGCAAACAGGAGTTGAGCGTTATTGATCTATCCCTCATGAAGAAAATGGGTCGAGCGTACTCGTTTCCTCGGGACAAGACGAAGAAGATACTTGATCTTGCTCTAAAACATCAAATGCTTACATTGCCAGAGTCTAAACATCCCGAACGAGCGGGCGAAGTCTCACACCCGGACTATTGCTCTTACCATCGAGTAATAGGGCATCCTCTTGAAGATTGCTTCACCTTCAAGAATTGGGTCGAAGATCAGTATTAGCTTGGCAAATTCACTCTATCTGACAACTGGAGGGTAGCGCCGCCACAGAAGCACGAGCCCAAGGCCACGAAAGAAGAACCGGTTCCATATTGGGATTGGAAGTGAATTCGCACCTGTCACATGATTACAATATTAAAAGAAGAGCCCGAGGACATAGATGAGCTCCCTTGGTGCTTCGAAAACAACAGCGACGAGATAATCTCAGAATTCCCACCAGCGCCAAAAGAGCTGGAAGATGGAATCCATACCACTGCAGATAACCTCAAGAAGATTGAGTTGGGGACGACAAACGATCCACGACCGACATTCATCAGCGAGTTACTATCTGAAGAAAGGGTAGCTGCGTTAAAGGATGTGCTCTGCAGCATAGAGATTGCTTCACGTGGAACTATTCCGAAATGCCGGGACTAGATCCAGAAATTGCTGTACACAAATTGGCGATATCCCCGGACATCAAGCCAGTCAAACAGGCGCCGAGGAGAATGCGGCTCGAGCTCGAGATGAGTATCAACGCCGAGGTCAAGAAGCTGATCGACTCTGGCTTTATCCAGGAGGTTCAATATCCTGAATGGATCGCTAACATCGTCCCGGTGATGAAGAAAAATGGGACGGTGCGCATATGCGTGGACTTTCGGGATCTCAATAAAGCTTGCCCGAAGGATGATTTCCCAGTGCCAGTCACCGAACTAATGATAGACAATACATCCACTCATGAGGTTTTCTCCTTCATGGATGGCTCATCAGGGTATAATCAGATAAAGATGCATCCCGAAGACCAGAAGCACACCGCCTTCAGGACCCCTCTAGGTATATTCTGTTATAAAGTGATGCCCTTCAGTTTAAAGAATGCCGGTGCCACTTATCAAAGGGCCATGACAAAGATCTTCGATGACCTTATACACGAAATCGTCAAATGTTATATCGACGATCTCGTGGTTAAAAGCAAATCATACGAGGAACATCTCGAGCATTTGAAGACCGTATTTCAACGCCTTCGGCAATACAACTTGAAGATGAACCCGCTCAAGTGTGCATTCGGAGTTTCCTCAGGCAAATTCCTGGGATTCATTGTTCGACACCGAGGTATTGAAATAGATCCGTCAAAGATCAAAGCAATCATGGAAATGCCTCCGCCGAGAACTCTCAAACAATTGCGATCTCTCCAAGGGAAGCTCGCATACATACGGCGATTTATAGCCAACCTTTCAGGCAAGTGCCGTCCCTATAGCCACCTGATGAAGAAGGGAACCCCATTTGTCTGGGATCACAAATGCCAAGGCGCACTGGACGAGATCAAGCAGTACCTGCAGAACCCTCCAGTATTGGCTGCTCTAGTTAAGGGAAAGCCTCTCATTCTTTACACGACCGCCCTCGAAGATTCCTTAGGCGCATTATGGGCACAAGAGAACGATCAAGGGAAGGAAAGAGCACTCTATTACTTAAGTCGAGTTCTGCTGGGAGCAGAAAGCAATTACTCTCCCATTAAGAAGCACTGCCTGGCGCTAATCTTTGCGATAACAAAGCTCAGACATTACGCATTAGCACATGAAGTCCGTCTCATTTCGAAGGTAGACCCTCTCAAATATCTAATGTCAAGGGCCATATTGACAGGTCAACTCGCTAAATGGGCTCTGCTCTTGACGGAGTTCTCGATAACGTATCAACCTCTCAAGGCAGTGAAAGGCCAGGCCATCGCCGATTTCCTCGCTGAGCATCCGATATCGTCTGATTCTCCTCTGAATTGCGATTTGCCAGATGAACATGCGTTTGACGCGATCGACGGTGGTGATACCCAATGGGAACTTTATTTCGATGGAGCATCTTCTATGAAAAAGCGTAAACAAAGTACCCCTATAATCAAATCGGGGGTAGGCCTCATCTTCGTGACTCCACAAGGAGGGATAATGCGCTTTGCTTTCTCCTTAACAGAGCCGAGGACAAACAATGAAGCCGAATACGAAGCTCTGATAGCAGGCCTCGAGATCGCCATTGACATGGGAATTGAAAATCTCCTCATATACGGGGATTCTCAACTGGTCGTTAGTCAAGTAAACGGCGACTACCAAACGTGCAAGCCGGAGTTGGTGAAGTACGGCGAAAATGTGCAACAACTGTTGACCCAAATTCCTTCCTACACTTTGGAAAACATATCGCGCGCGGAAAACAGCAAAGCAGACGCATTGGCCAAATTTGCTAAAGAACTGGCTGACGAGAATCTCGATGACATTAGAATCATGGTACAAAGCCGTCAAGTGCTTGCCCCAGCAGAAATATCTCCGGAATCATCCGAAGAGAAGGGAGCGACTGAACAGACGACCCTACAAATAAAAGAACGAAGAAAGGCTGAGGATTGGAGGGAAGTCTTTATAGACTACTTTAAGTCCCACCGAATGCCCGGAGATGCGTCCACAAGACATCAGCTCATGAAACGAGCTCTGTCTTTCGCCTTCGTCAACGATACTCTGTACAAGAGGTCATTCGATTCTCTGTGGCTGAGATTCCTAGGACCTGACGAAGCAGAAAGAGTCGTTCAGAAAGTTCATGACGGACTCTGCGGTTCTCACCAAGCGGGCCCAAAGATGAAGTTGAAGATCAAACGGATGGGCTACTACTGGCCCACAATGATCCAGGACTGCCTCGAATATGCGAAGCAATGCCAC
The DNA here is from genome assembly GCA_030015575.1 of Agapanthus africanus. Taxonomy (NCBI): domain Eukaryota; kingdom Viridiplantae; phylum Streptophyta; class Magnoliopsida; order Asparagales; family Amaryllidaceae; genus Agapanthus; species Agapanthus africanus. Next base: position 6,329,745 of record CM057338.1, on the reverse strand, counting down.
TCATGCCAAATTCATGGGGACTTCATCCATCAGTATCCAAATCCGCTACACCCGACAGTGGCTAGCTGGCCATTCGAAATGTGGGGAACTGATATAGTCGGCCCTATTGAACCAGCATCGTCTAGGGGACATCGTTTCATCCTGGCAACGACTGACTACTTCTCCAAATGGGCAGAGGCAGTACCGCTGAGGGAAGTAAAGACGGAGAATATCCTCCACTTCTTCAAGACGCACGTCATATATCGGTTTGGAACGCCAAGACGGATCATCTTCGATAACGGGCCAGCCTACAGAAGCCACAAGATCAGTCGCTTCGCGCAACAGTACAATATAGACTGGAGATATTCCTCAGTTTATAATCCACGAGCTAATGGTCTAGCCGAGGCCTTCAACAAGACTTTGACAAAAATCATAAAGAAAACGGTATCCCGAAATAAGAAGGACTGGCACGAAAGACTGCAAGAAGCTCTTTGGGCGTATCGAACTACGTTCAAGACGGCCACGAACACAACGCCGTACGCGTTGGTGTTCGGTACAGAAGCAGTACTTCCCCTCGAGATAGAGCTACCCTCTCTACGAATGGCAGTCCACTACGAGCTGACGAACAAAGAAAATGCTAACCTTCGGCTTGAGGAGCTTGATGCCCTTGAAGAAACACGGCTCATAGCGCAACAAAATCTGGAAGCTTATAAAGCAAAGATGACGCGCTCATACGAAAGATTGACCCGACCGAGGACATTCCGCCAAGGCGAACTCGTGCTAGTGGTCAAAAGGCCTATGATCCCCAATCGCGCCAAGCGGGGAAAATTCGAGCCAAACTATGAAGGCCCGTACATCATAGATAAGGTCTACCAGGGTGGGGCCTATCTACTCATGGACATGCACGGTGAAAGGCCTTTCAGGCTGATAAACGGTCGCTTCCTAAATAAATACTATGCTTAATGAGCCACAGCCTAGGTCAATGATAGGTGACGACGACCATGTCCGCTCGCTATCTTCCTAAGCTCAAGTTTTATAAGCAGTAGCCAGCCTCTCAATGTCGGACCGAAATGTCCTTAAACTAATAGTGGACCGAAACGTCTTTAAACTAATACCGCAGCATCCTTAGGCTGACGAGATGAATAAAAATAAATAAATAAAGAAAAAATATAATAAATAAAAACGGTATGTCCATAAACAAAAAGGGCACGGATGAAAACCCGAAAGGGCTCCGTGAGTAAAAACAGCAGGGCTACCGGCGAGTGTTCGTGAAAACCCGAAAGGGCGCGACCTCGTAAACAAAAAAGAGAAAAAGAAAATAAAAAGAATAAAAAAAACGGTATGTCCATAAGCAAAATGGGCACGGATGAAAACCCGAAAGGGCTCCGTGAGTAAAAACAGCAGGACTACCGGCGAGTGTTTGTGAAAACCTGAAAGGGCGCAACCTCGTTAAAGGACACTTATAGGGCCCTCTCGACCTTGTAAGGAGAAACCACCTGCGTGAGATCCTTACGACTCATAAAGGTGCAACACACTTAGGGATCCCCACGATTCCTAAGGAGAAAATACACTTGCGAGATCCTCACGACTCGTAAGGAGAACTCTCTTATGGGACCCTCACGGCTCATAAGAGTTGAAAGTCTTAAGTTACAGAGACCTAAACCTGTGCTTAAGCAACCCCCACAACCTTCGATATTGCCCTACAAGTGGCTCAATACTGACCCTTGTATACAATCCACGGGCGCGAATAAACATTTCCCTAACCAAGATCCATCCGTGACTGGGGATATGTTCGCACGACCCTTGTAAATCCTCTCGATTTACAAGGAGAAAACCCTCCTGTAGGATCCTTACGACTTACAGAGGAAACAAACACTTAGGAATCCTCACGATTCCTGAGAAGAAAATACACCTATAAGATCCTCACGACTTGTAGAGAGATATAACTTTGTGAGACCCTTACGGCTCATGAAGTCAAAGCCTTAATCGACAGGACCCTAACCCTGTTCGCTAAGCCACCTTTGTTCGACATCGACGGAAGCAGATGATGATTCGCTCCTGGTAATATTCCAGTTGTAGCGGTGCTGATGCCGAAATCGGCTTACGGCGAAAAGCCAGTAGGCCGCACATGCATACGAAATAGCCGAAATGATGGGGCAACTTGCAATAAAAAGCAGCAAGTAAAAATGTATGCATGAAAAATAGCCGAAATGATTGGGCAACTCGCAATAAAAAGCAGCGAGTAAAAATAAAAAAAATAAAATAGCCGAAATGATTGGGCAACTCGCAATAAAAAGCAGCGAGTAAAAATAAAAAAAATAAAATAGCCGAAATGATTGGGCAACTCGCAATAAAAAGCAGCGGGTAAAAATAAAATAAATAGCCGAAATGATTGGGCACTGCGAAAAATGGCCGAAATGATTGGGCAATCGCGACCTTCGCGATATAAAAGCTGAAATGATGGAGCATCGCGGAGATAAAACAAAAAAATGATGATAAAACTTTGGCCCTACAGTTAAGATCACATCGATCTCTGTATACAATCCAAGGGCGTAAACAAAGAGGGAACCATACTTTCCCAACAGGCTCCGCCAGAAGACGAAGCCAAATCTCAACGGTTCAGTCCAACTCTGAAGAAACCAGTGTCTTCAGCAGATACCTCGACTCACGGATACAAACACTCCTTGACGAGAGCCTCCTGATCCGCGTCGACTAGCAGAGCCACCAGTGCCTCCGTGGGAAATCCTCGACTCGTTTCAAACCCCAAGGAAACAAATAATCCTTGGCGCTTGGGAAAAAAATAATCCCTAGCAAACTCCTCGACTCACGGATACAAACACTCCTTGACGAGAGCCTCCTGATCCGCGTCGACTCGTAGAGCCACCAGTGCCTCCGTGGGAAATCCTCGACTCGTTTCAAACCCCAAGGAAACAAATAATCCTTGGCGCTTGGGAAACAAATAATCCCTAGCAAACTCCTCGACTCACGGATATAAACACTCCTTGACGAGAGCCTCCTGATCCGCGTCGACTCGCAGAGCCACCAGTGCCTCCGTGGGAAATCCTCGACTCGTTTCAAACCCCAAGGAAACAAATAATCCTTGGCGCTTGGGAAACAAATAATCCCTAGCAAACTCCTCGACTCACGGATACAAACACTCCTTGACGAGAGCCTCCTGATCCGCGTCGACTCGCAGAGCCACCAGTGCCTCCGTGGGAAATCCTCGACTCGTTTCAAACCCCAAGGAAACAAATAATCCTTGGCGCTTGGGAAACAAATAATCCCTAGCAAATTCCTCGACTCACGGATACAAACACTCATTGACGAGAGCCTCCTGATCCGTGTCGACTCGCAGAGCCACCAGTGCCTCCGTGGGAAATTCTTGACTCGTTTCAAACCCCAAGGAAACAAATAATCCTTGGCGCTTGGGAAACAAATAATCCCTAGAAAACTCCTCGACTCACGGATATAAACACTCCTTGACGAGAGCCTTCTGATCCGCGTCGACTCGCAGAGCCGCCAGTGCCTCCGTGGGAAATTCTCGACTCGTTTCAAACCCCAAGGAAACAAATAATCCTTGGCGCTTGGGAAACAAATAATCCCTAGCAAATTCCTCAACTCACGGATACAAACACTCCTTGACGGGAGCCTTCTGATCCGCGTCGACTCGCAGAGCCACCAGTGCCTCCGTGGGAAATTCTCGACTCGTTTCAAACCCCAAGGAAACAAATAATCCTTGGCGCTTGGGAAACAAATAATCCCTAGAAAATTCCTCGACTCACGGATACAAACACTCCTTGACGAGAGCATCCTGATTCGCGTCGGCTCGCAGAGAAACCAGTGTCTCCGCGGGAAATTCCCGATTCGTCTCAACTTGCAAGATGAAGCCTCAGGCAGCAGGGACTAAAAAAAACTTGCTTCCTGAACAATGGGACACTGCAAGTCGGTCCAAAAAGGTCTCTTGCATACTATTCACGGGTCTCACTCTCCAAAGTCGAATCTCGACAAGGAGGGAAACAACCGCTTACGGGCCTTCTCGACTCGTAAGAGGGAAAAATTCTCTTATAGGATCCTTACGACTTATAAGAGAAAACCACACTTAGGAATCCTCACGATTCCTAAGGAGAAAACACCCACCTACGAGATCCTCTCGATCCGTAGGGAGAAAAATCTCTACGAGACCCTCACGGCTCATAGAGTTGAAAAGTCTTAGGCAACAGATCTGAACCTGCGGCCTAAGCCATCGCTATTTCTTAAGAAAATCAAGATGCGTGCTCTATTATCTGTTGACCATGTTTACTCAGGTGGCGTGCTGATAATAAAAGAAAGAAAAGGCAGAGAAATGACATAAGACATTACAGAAAATGTGTATCTTTTATTCATAAACTTGATTGGGTACAGAATACATTGTGTTAAAGAATAAAAAATATATATGTATACATTTTCTATTTACAAGTACAAACGATACAAGAAGAGTTACTGAGAAGGAAGCGTCTTGCATAGCTCTAGCAATTGTTCGCGCAATTCCTTCCCCATTTTCTCCTGATCGACTACCACCGCCAGCTCCGCCTCCACTTGGGCCCGTTGCTGCAAGACAGATGCAAGCTGCTCCCTGACGGCCTGATAAGCAGCTTCCTGGCCGGGGGTATCGCGCTCGGCTACATCAAGCTTTCGCTTCAAGTTTAGTCCGTGGGAGATGCGCTCCAGGAGACCCTCAAAGATGGCCTTCACTTGGGCAGCATTCGCTTCAACTTCAGCACGCAGACGGGCCGTCTCGCTCGAAGTCTCTTGGCATTCCCTTAGCCTTAACGCTGCTTCTTGTTCCAAATGGTGGACGTAAGAAGCGCTTCCCTCGATCCATGCTGCTCTTTCATTGCTCGCGGATAAAGTCTCGGGGCAGGACGCATCGATTCCAGCTGATGCAGGCGAGCCTCGATCTCCATACAATGGTTAACCCAAGATGCGATGATGCCCTCGTCATGGAAATTCACGAGTATCACCAGCATCGGGTTAACCGCCATAGCGAAATCCGCAGCAGGCGTAGGGGTCTCGACGTCGAGCTCCTCAATGTAGTCGCTCAACATACGCAAGCTGTTCGCGGCGCCTTTCGAAGATGGACGTCTTAGATAAGGAACTGCCGGCATTGTGATGCGAGGCTCGAAGGGCGCCGAGACCGGAACGACAGCTGAAAAGAAACAAGATGTGATCAGATAACAATACAAAAAATAAAGAGGGGGGAGTTATCAATGTGATAGTCACCGTACCAGCTGAAGCAGGTGGCAAGGCCGGAAGGGCCGGTAGCGCAACCGATCTTTCTTCTCCCCCTTCGATTTGTAACACTGCAGTCAGGACAAGAGAGAGTTAGAAATAATTCTACCACTAAAAAACAAAGATATCAATCGGGAACGGTACTCACCAGCGCCACCAGAGGGAGAGGCGAATTCAGATGGGAAAGAGAAGTGTGGGAGCAACACTTGATAGAGATGGTCAAAAAGCACTCCTGAAAGACACAACAGTGTGATTTTAGTACACAAATTATGCGTCTGTAAGATAAGATTAATAAATTGCAAACCCATACCTTCCAACATCTTCGAGGGTATGAGAGAGGGTTGAGAGATGACCACCGCCAAGGCAGTCGTTGAAGGCGCTCCCTCGAGCAGTGGGGCATCGGCGCTGGCTGCACCTGCGTTACAAAAAAGGTAAATTTGTCAGAAAGATTGTAAGGCAAAGAAAGAACACTAACTTGGGATTTACCTGAAGAGCTACCGGCTGAAACGGAGGCGTCTCCCTCCTCCGTGGACATGAGGCCACCGCCCGTGGCCTCATCATCCGACTCGATAGGGACCGTTGTCGTGCTCGCAAGACCTGGAGACGGCGGAAGATCGTACACGAGGAGGGCAATGATTGGAGCGTTGCCGGACTCTTGGGAGAGAGTGGCTAACTCTTCCCCAAGAGTCGTGCCCATCTCACCCGCTACTTCTTCGGGCTCCGCGATCTCCATCGGCTCATCCGCCGTCACCACGAGGTCGCCGGCCTCAAGCGCCTCGTCCGCCACTACCCTGGGCTCAGTTACGACGATCATTTCATCTGCCGCTGTTTCAGGCTCGGTATCAATGACCTTCTTGGCTATAGACCCCTCCACCTCCATCTCAGGCTCCGAAGCCTCAGCGACGTTGCCCACCGTCGGCTCAGGTTCGGCAGGTGCCGCCCCCTCTGTTTCTTTGGGTCCAACGGTCTCTGCCTCCCCCTCGGTCGGATTTGGCCCTGCAAGATAGAATATATAAGAACCGACAGCTTTATGAGGTAGACTTGTCGTTAGCCTCTCTATTGGCGCGGATCGCCTGTCTATGAGCTGTAGACAGGACGACCGGGGCCTCTTCGGATGGAGTATCAGCATGAGGGACGGTACTGGGGCCCGCTCCCATAGCCAAGGCAGCCCTGCGCGCCTTCGCCTCACGCCTCGACCGTTTCCTCTCCTCCCGGGCCGTCACGATAGACCTCTTTGATGCTTCCTCTATCGAAGCATCGTCGACCTCATTTAAAGATGCCTCCAGAGCCTTTAAGGCATCTCTCATCGGCTCTCCAAGACGAACCTCCTGCGGTGGCCCAGAGGAAACGGGAACGTCGGCAGCTGGCAGAACGTCTGCGTCACTTGGCGGGAGCGGCATTGAGATTCCTGTGATAAAAAGGGAAAGGTTAGATTGACCATAACACGAGGGAGATGGAAACTTGATGAATTAAAACTTACTAAGGCCCATAGACGCTCTAAGAAGTTCCTCCTCCTGGAAAGTCTTCAAAGAAGCGGCAATGGCTTTTTCATCAGTGATGCCTGTTGGAAGAAAGGAAAGAAAAGCGTTAATCAAAGGCAATGAGGAAGATATGTTGCAATAAAGAAAATGCGACTACTAGTTACCTGATTGCGCAAGCTTAGCTAACCATGCGTCACGCCTTGCCAACCACGCTGAAGTTTCGAGAGCGGCCTCCAAGTCTGTATCATCCGGGGGTGGCATGATTAATCCCTCGTTAGTCCCGTATTCACTCAGGCCCTCGGGATAGGGAGCGTGGGGTTCCTGACCAAATACGACATCTGCAGCGAAGAGCAATTTCTTTTTCTTCTGCCCGCCAACCCTAGGTGCACGCGGGATCGATTTACGTTTAGCAGCCACCTTGGGACGACGGGTCTGTTAGTTATATGTATGCCCTAGAGGCCATTACTGTACATACGATGTATATTGTAGTGGATGCTAGGACATATATAGGGAGGACTTTCTTGCTCGACATGATAGTATGCTATCTGATTGTACTTTATCTTAACATGTACTCTGATTGTCTCTATATTACATGTTGATAAAGCCCTTAGGATATGTACTCGACTACTGGGACTATGATGAGATCATACTAGTGGGGCCACGGTAGTCGACGAGTACATCCTATAACTGTTCCTAGTCGAGGGTGTATCGAGACAGGGCATCGATACACCAGAGTAGACTAGCGTATACGCATCTTGACCCATATGATGGGCGATGGATGATCCCATATCCATCGGTGTTTGACATCAAGGATGGTGTACGGGTGCTCAGTGGAGACTGGGTACACTGGACGGACTCGCCGAGAACTCCCAGATGGTATTATACCTCACGTCAGATGGCAGTTCTCCGGTGACACTGGTACAGAGTAGTCTGTTGACCCGAGATCGTCATAGAGTCTTGTGTGATTCCCACTGTGCTTTGATTTCCATCATACCACGTCCAAGAGGGCGTGCAAAAAGGTGGCTTTTGGGTACAGTCCCGAATCACATGGAGGCGATGAGCGATAGGAGGGGATTCGTCTCTCCCGGTATAGGGAGTTGATGTTGTGCTGTGTTCGATTGGCTATAACCGGAAATCCCTGGCCAGGGTTGCTGAGATTTACTGGTAAGTGTTATCAGTAGTTTCTCGAACTGTTATAGACCTCAAATCGACACGACTTATCGAGCTACTGGGGTCTGACGTTTACCACCCCTAGGCGAGATATGCGACATATCAGACAACGAGACCGGACTGTACGGGAGTGTTACTGTTTGGATTCACAGGAGAATGTACAGGCTTGCTTGTTGATCTTCTGAACGCTCAATACCTGGGTGGCTGTTACGTTTAGCTGACCGCTTGCAGCTTGTGGGTGTTTGATATGATCATCACCTACTGCCGGCGTATTGACGATTCTTTAGAGTCCTATACAGAGGTTTCTTGGCTCAGGCGAAACGGAGTAGGAGCACATATGTGATATGTGCGGGACCGAGGATAATACGATATGAGATACCGTATTCTATTCTCGCGATATATGATATCAGCCGGGTCATCGGATCAAGTGTTGATTCGATGAATCGGTACGGATAAATATTAGTCGGTTGTATGCGATATAGCCGGATTGTCGGATCAAGTGTTGATTCGATAATTTAATGTATAATAATATATATGATATATTAAATTACATTATCTAATATTAGCTCACTAAAAGATTCTTTTTCTCACTCGGGTAATACATTGATATATATGCGATATATGTTAATTGTATTATTTTATTTTGTTACGATAAATATTATATATGAGATATATAATATTGTAACATGATATGATTATTAATGCAACAAGTTTAGTGGAGATTAAACATGGTTAGGGTTTGATTAGGGTTAAGCATTTCTAGATGTTTTTAGAAGGTTTTCTTTTTTGTTTTGGAAAAGATATTTTTGCATGATATTTCTTAACCCAACCACACCCTTTAACCCTAGTTCAATCTCTACAAAGGTTACTTGACCATGGTTGCATTATTCTTCATATTAATCCTTTCATTATTCATCACAAAAGAAATGGATCACTATTCTTCTTCTTCCTTGAGTTCTTCATGCAAAGCTTTCTTGCTTTGATATTTGTGATGAAAATATGTGAGAAAAAGATAAATAAAGAGAGCAAAAATCCTACTTCATCATCCTCATCTTCCCTTGCCCTTTAGATGAGAGTGTTCACATCATTTCATGAGTGATAGCTTGTGTTAACGAAACTTCAAGGTAGATCATCTTTGTATCGAAGATCGGAAGCAAAGGTTGCATCTTTCTCTTCGTGGAACCTCTCGAGAGTCCGGAACCCGATGATCGCAGCGAAGGGACCACAACACGGAGCTTATGAAGTGAAGGACCGGATCTATAAAGGTTGTAATCCCTCTCACTTAGTGTTAAAGTGTTTAGCATGTTAGTTTTCGCCTAATCTCTAGTTTAAAGATCCGTATTCGGGTTGTTCGGCACGGCTAAATTTTTAATCGGGCATGGTTGATGCCTCGTAGACCCTTGTGTGCGTGCCTAGCAACCCTACAGTGGTATCAGAGCCAAGCTAGAGCTTTAGGCGAAGTCTAGACAAAATTTAAAGTCCGATCGAACGCCGAAACCCCGATACGAAACCCTCTCTGTACATTTTTCAAAACTGTGATTTTTTTCATATTAAAAATACCCAAAAAATTCAGCAGGGTATTTTAGGAATTACTGTGAAACCCGACCCCCTAAATCGCCCAAAGCGCTGCGGAACCGCGGCCAAACCTTGGTATTGGCGGCGGTTCCGCGGCAAGAAGGAAGGATTGAGGGATAGGGTTTGCACAGTAACCTCCGTAGCTAATTCCTGATTCTTCTGGGGATTTTTAATTATACTCAAGTGCTGGGTTTTCTGGGGTGTTTTGGGGACTCGTTGTTTCGATCAGATATTTTAAATTTGTTTAGTTTTGTCTGGATAATTTTTAGAAACTGTTAAAAAGTTCGAACGGATATCTAAGGGTGTAAACGAGCCGAACTCGAGCCAGCCAAGCTCGGCTCGAGTTCGGCTCGTGGTTCTTTTTGTCGGCCCAAGTCCGGCTTGTTTAGTTAATCGAGCTAGAGATGCTCGGCTCGAGTCCGGCTCGATTAAACATGCCTAGTTCGTGTTCGGTTCATTTGTGGCCCATTAACTAAACGAGCCGAGTTCACGAGCCGAGCTCAACTGAGCTCGTTTAGAGCTCGTTTGTGAGCTCGGCTCGTTTTTAGCTCATTTACTCATATTAATAGCATCTTCCAAGAAAAACACATAATTAACAATAATGCTTAAAACTCAGGGTTTTGAGATATGGAAAAATTAAAAAACATTAACATCTAGGGCATTGAATGGGTCTAACTGCTAGGTTTTATATTCATCTCAGTACACTTTATATACTGTCATTTAATTGAATTAAGTGTTCTGAGAGTTATATAGAATCTGCTATATATTACATATTACTGTTTTTTTCAAACTGTGTAACCCAGCCGAACGAGAGTCAATACCGAACGAGCCTGGCTGAGCTCGAGTCCGGCTCGTTTAATAAACGAGCCAGGCTTTCTGGCTCATGTCCGGCTCGTTAATAAATGAACCGAATTTGAATGAGCTGATACCGAGTTGAACCTTAATCGAACCCGAGCTGGCTCGTTCAATTACCACCCCTACGGATATCAATAACTCATTTTTTCCCCTGTCGGAAATTTTTTCAAAAGTTGGATTTTTTCTCGTGTTTAAGAACGTTCTAAGTTGTGCAAGTAACGCGGTGGACCCTCTAGAAGACAATAAACCTTAACTCGATTATGTGACCGTCTTGAACTGCCTTTTGAACCTTAGGGTTTGGGGCAGTACGGTGTGCCACATGTGAGGCGTTGGCTTGACCCTTCTACGGCTGGACTATTGGTACTGTGGCATGTGATGGATGTTTTTAAACTGATTTCAAGTGTTGAGATATATTGGGGAAATCTTGGGTGTTTGATTATTCGATCGGAAAGTTTAACTTTGTCTATTTATCTGGAATGTGATACAATATTTGGAATCCACATATAGTTATGAGATAACTAATTTGAATGTTGTAAATCTAGCAGTTTAGTCTCAAATGATCGGTTGCCACGGAATTTTGATGTGATCAAAAGTCCTTCGCAATCATGTAGCGTACGCGGATACTCGCCGGGTAAACTTAATAGACAGCTACACTCCTTAGCCCCGACCAAGTGACTGTAGGAGAACCCCGTCGCCGAAAGCATCCGTTTGGGTGCTCACGGTAGCGGTGTTCCGCCTTAGTACACTTCATCGACGGCATCGGGGGTGCGGCCGTCTACTAAAGTTTGCGACGAGCATTCGATCTGTATATCGGGAATCTTGTTGAATTGCCTGACTTGATATTGAAAAGAGTTTTCGATAATGAGACTAAAATGCGGGGTTTATAATTGTTAGGCATGCGATATCTAAGGAATTCATTTGGTTAGGCATGCGATGTCTAAGAAGGTTGCGGATTCCAACTGTTGTAGTTTTACACTTTCTTTTCTGTGACCGTAAGCGTAGTATGTGGTGTATCGCCGGCTTCGTTGCTATACATCAACGACAATCGGGATACGCAAACTTGCTTACGTTAATGATATGAGATATTATGTATTGCTGTGATATGTTGTATTGGATCGTCGCGTTTTGAATAGCCGGGGGTTTTATGTGAGATGAGAGTTTTTTCTTTTTCATTCATGTAAAATTCATTTGTATGTAATATTCTTTTATTGGGGCACTTCCAGGTTGCGGAAGATGTCACCGTTGTATATTATTTACTTTTCCGCATTAGGTAGACCTAAGGCGGGGAGCACAAGTAACCGGGTTCTAGGGTCCAGTGGGAGACCATCTCGAGGAGTCGAGACCGGGTCTCCTAACCCTAGAATTGGCAGTGTTGCTTGCCGCTCTCGTAGGGGTCTAGGGATGTGGGTTTGGCTATTCATCGCGACCGTGGAATCCATGTTTTATACAGGCTCGTATTGAAAACACGAACGTCTTAGTATATCCAATATTTTATACATGTTTCTTCTGCTGCAATGTTCTGTGATGAGATCATATTACTGCCTGAGATGAATGTTTATATTATATATATGAGATATATGTTATATTGCAGATTTCGTTTCAAAAGAGATGCTTGTGAAGCATATTAAAATGGGACTTCATTAATGAGATTAATGAAATAAAAGAAACCTAAGATGTTATAGAAACTTGTTTAAAAACAGGTAGCTACAGTTCTTGCTTTGCATTGCGGTGTTCCTTGTAGAACATCCTGCACCTTATTCGATAAGGAAATGACCGAGATCCCTTCATCGGGAGTGACTCCTTTAGCAATGACTGGCAGATGCTACAACCCTCGGTTTGTCTTTTGATTGCTTCTATAGTTTTTGCTTTGCACAGCGGTATATATGATATATCCTGCACCTTATTCGATGAGGAAATGGCCGACGATCCCTTCACCGGGAGTGACCCCTTTAGCAAAACTAGAAAAGCCTAAAAAACACTCCATTTAAAATCACTCGATTCTACAACGATATCAAGTTCATTACGCAAAAGGTTTTCTTAAAAACCTGTCGTAGCCCTCCGTCATTTCAGATAAGTACTAGTTAGTATTCGTGCTACGTTTGTTGACTATGTTAAGGCGTAGTGTGCGGTAGCTGATTAGTGCTTATCTGTATAAGCATATGATGCGATTGGATTAGGGTAGTCGTGCGACTTTGTTGACTATGTTAAGGGTCGTGCGGGTGGGTTTAATTCAATCGGGAAATGACGGGTTGAACTTGACTAGAACTTATGATTTGTTGACTATGTTAAGGTCATATAGCTGCTAGGGGTAAAATATTATTGGGAATTTCAAGTGTTGAAATTTGCAATGAGATTGCATACCTTCTATGAGATAGTTGGATCCCGATACCCGCTGCGAGTAAGAGTTACTCCTGGGAGAGTTTTACACATTACAATTAGCCGATCAAGTAGGTGTCTAGAAAGGTGTTAACGGGGTTACGCCTCTGGGAAAACGAGGTTTACTTTAATTAGGTTCGTGCGAAAGCACGGGAGACCTCCCTCAAAGTACCGACACTGGCCTGGCTGAAAAATTGGCAAACTTGTAGCGTGTAATTAATCCCGGCTAGTCTTTCCTTTTAGGGTTTGAAGGAAGATTTGATTAAAACAGTGGGAGACATCCTGATTAGATATATTAGGTAACCAATCTAATCTTGCAAGAGCATACGCTGAGTGTTTTCTTCTCTCTCTCTCCAGATAGCGACCATATCACGCCTTAATCAAGATAATAAAACGGATATATTGACCGAACCCGCTTGTTATACTGAGCTGGGGAACGTTGATCCCGCTCCAACTAATAATTGTTATAAGACAGAGCAGGAAATTGGGAAATACCAGATTTCCCGTGCCGCCCAAACGAAGAAAGTGCATGCTGATACATCATCTTCGGGTGTGTTCATTACAGAGAACTGTTTCTCAGTATCCTTTACGTCCTGGGTATGTGATACCGGATCAGGATCCCGTATATGTAATCTGTTACATAGGCTACAGAAAGGTAGAGAACTGAGAAAGGGTGATAAGTTTCATGAGACAGAAAACGGTGCAAGTGTTGCAGCCAAGTCTGTTGGTCACTATCACCCTGTATTACCAGAATACATTGATTCTGAACAAATGTTATTAGATACCGAACCTGATATACAACATCATATCAGTCTCTTTATTAGTAAAGAAAGGATATAATTTTGTATTGTTGGATAATGTTTTGAACATTTCCTATATCAAGAGTTGATCGGTTCAGGCACGTTATCTAAAAGTATTGACGTTCTAAATCAAACTACAGTTCTTAGTATACAGAACACACACAAGAGGAAGAGTTCAGAAATGAACGAATCCTTCTTGAGGCATTGTAGACTAGGTCATATCAATGCGACCCGACTAGCTGAAGTTACATATAGATGCATATTTAAATTAGTTTGAATTTACATCTTGTGAAACTTGCCGGTCATGTCATAGAGATAAGATGACCACAGCTCCGTTTATTGGAAACAGAAAAAGAGTTAGTGAACTCTTGGGATTGATACATGCTGATGTATGAAAGTCTCCTGTCTACACATGCCAAGACCGGTTCTTTGTACTTCATTACATTCTCTGATGATCTCTCAAGATTCAGACATATGTTCCTGCTGAAACACAAGTCCGAACCTTTTGAGATATTCACAGAACGTAAGTTAGAAGTAGAGAACCAAAAACGGGTATAAGTATTATGTCCTTTGATGAGATCAAGGAGGAGAATACTTGAGCACGGAATTCCTGGACTATTCTAAAGGAGAATGAGATTCTCTCTCAGCATTACTCCTCCATATACACCATAGCACGTTGGTATATCGAGGCGGAGCAATAGCACCCTATTTGATATGGTGTGCTCTATGATGAGTACTACTGAGTTTCCTATTTCCTTTTGGGAGTTATGCACTTGAGAAGCTGCATACCTATTGAATAGGGTTTAAATCAAATCAGTTGCCTACCACTTCATATGTGATATGGAAAGGGAAGAGCCCATATCTTAAGTTTGTGAAGATTTGTGGTTGTCCGGCCTATGTTTAAAAGGAAAAATCTGGACAAGCTCGAGGCAAGGTCTGTTATGTAGAACTGGAAATGTTCCAGCCATACAAACTGCAGCTGATGATTTGGTAGAACCAAAGGATTCAATAGTTTCCAACGTATCTCAGCCTCTCTGCCAATCTAGTAGGGTTCCTCACTCACGTGAGAGATACTTCGGTTTCTCTATGACAGTGGGAGCTAGGATGCATCATGAGATGATGACCCAACTAGTTTCGAGCTGGCCATCAGGAGTGGGACTCTGTAAGAATGGCTGGATGCTTATCGGTCTGAGATGGAATCCTTATACACCAACAAAGTATGGACTTTGGTTGCTTTATCTGAAGGGTTAAATCCCCATCAGGAGCGAGTATATCTTGAGAAGATTACTTGGTGTACATGGAAAAGTTGAGACTTTCAAAGCTATGCTTAAGTCCATCCAGATCCTACTTGCCACGGCTACATACCATGACTACGATATCTGGTGGTTGGGTGTCATGACTGCTTTTCTAAATGATGTTTTAGAAAAGAGCGTCTATAAGTACACAGCCAGAGGGCTTCGTAGACAGTGGGAGCAGCGGAAACGTGAGCAAGATGTTTTATGTGATAAAACAGGCATCGCGGAGTTGGAACATTTGTTTTGATGTGGTAGTCAAAGAGTTTGGCTTCATCAAAATGGTAGATGAACCTTGTATATACAAAAAGGTAGTAGCGAGTATGGTGGTGATCCTCGTAGAGTACGTGGATGACATACTCTTGATAGGGAAGGAGTTTCCTATGCTACGCTCGGTCAATCTCCGCTTATCACAAGGATTCTCCATCTAAGATCAAAGTGATACCTCCTAAATCCTGGGTTTTGGATTTATGAGATAGATCTAATTGGATGTTAGGATACTCACTAGTTGTAGTGAGATGGTATCAATCGATCCTGGAGAGAATCACTGGAAAGGTTCCAGGGTGATAAGGACGACTGAATGTCAGTCGCAGGCATTGTCTATACCCTCAGTGGAGGGACGGTATGTTGGAAGAGTTCCAAGCTAGATACCGTGACATACTAGACGATTAAAGGCAAGATACGTCGTTACCAAGGATGCTACCAAAGAGGCAGTCTGGATATATATAAGTTCATGAGATGAACTTCGTTCCTACCATTGTGTGACAATGAAGTTGTGGCTTTGGCCAAGGAACTACCGTCCCATCAGAAATCCAGAAATAATTCTTAGGCAGTATCACCTGATCATGGAGATGGTTGATCTCCAGGGAGATCGAGGTTAGGAGAGTAGACACAGAGGACGACAGCGCGGATCCATTCACAAAGGCCTTTTTTCCCAGTAGAGACTTTTATGGGATGGTTGAGTATGAGATACTTCAACCGCAGCTAATTGTTGGGTATGTGATACCACAACAGATGGCCCTAGTGCAAGTGGGAGATTGTTAGTTATATGTATGCCCTAGAGGCCATTACTGTACATACGATGTATATTGTAGTGGATGCTAGGACATATATAGGGAGGACTTTCTTGCTCGACATGATAGTATGCTATCTGGTTGTACTTTATCTTAACATGTACTCTGATTGTCTCTATATTACATGTTGATAAAGCCCTTAGGATATGTACTTGACTACTGGGACTATGATGAGATCATACTAGTGGGGCCACGGTAGTCGACGAGTACATCCTATAACTGTTCCTAGTCGAGGGTGTATCGAGACAGGGCATCGATACACCAGAGTACACTAGCGTATACGCATCTTGACCCATATGATGGGCGATGGATGATCCCATATCCATCGGTGTTTGACATCAAGGATGGTGTACGGGTGCTCAGTGGAGACTGGGTACACTGGACGGACTCGCCGAGAACTCCCAGATGGTATTATACCTCACGTCAGATGGCAGTTCTCCGGTGACATTGGTACAGAGTAGTCTGTTGACCCGAGATCTTCATAGAGTCTTGTGTGATTCCAACTGTGCTTTGATTTCCATCATACAATGTCCAAGAGGGCGTGCAAAAAGGTGGCTTTTGGGTACAGTCCCGAATCACATGGAGGCGATGAGCGATAGGAGGGGATTCGTCTCTCCCGGTATAGGGAGTTGATGTTGTGCTGTGTTCGATTAGCTATAACCGGAAATCCCTAGCCAGGGTTGCTGAGATTTACTGGTAAGTGTTATCAGTAGTTTCTCGAACTGTTATAGATCTCAAATCGACACGACTTATCGAGCTACTGGGGTCTGACGTTTACCACCCCTAGGCGAGATATGCGACATATCAGACGACGAGACCAGACTGTACGGGAGTGTTACTGTTTGGATTCACAGGAGAATGTACAGGCTTACTTGTTGATCTTCTGAGCGCTCAATACCTGGGTGGCTGTTACGTTTAGCTGACTGCTTGCAGCTTGTGGGTGTTTGATATGATCATCACCTACTGCCGGCGTATTGACGATTCTTTAGATTCCTACACAGAGGTTTCTTGGCTCAGGCGAAACGGAGTACGAGCACATATGTGATATGTGCGGGACCGAGGATAATACGATATGAGATACCGTATTCTATTCTCGTGATATATGATATCAGCCGGGTCATCGGATCAAGTGTTGATTCGATGAATCGGTACGGATAAATATTAGTCGGTTATATGCGATATAGCCGGATTGTCGGATCAAGTGTTGATTCGATAATTTAATGTATAATAATATATATGATATATTAAATTACATTATCTAATATTAGCTCACTAAAAGATTCTTTTTCTCACTCGGGTAATACATTGATATATATGCGATATATGTTAATTGTATTATTTTATTTTGTTACGATAAATATTATATATGAGATATATAATATTGTAACATGATATGATTATTAATGCAACAAGTTTAGTGGAGATTAAACATGGTTAGGGTTTGATTAGGGTTAAGCATTTCTAGATGTTTCTAGAAGGTTTTCTTTTTTGTTTTGGAAAAGATATTTTTGCATGATATTTCTTAACCCAACCACACCCTTTAACCCTAATTCAATCTCTACAAAGGTTACTTGACCATGGTTGCATTATTCTTCATATTAATCCTTTCATTATTCATCACAAAAGAAATGGATCACTATTCTTCTTCTTCCTTGAGTTCTTCATGCAAAGCTTTCTTGCTTTGATATTTGTGATGAAAATATGTGAGAAAAAGATAAATAAAGAGAGCAAAAATCCTACTTCATCATCCTCATCTTCCCTTGCCCTTTAGATGAGAGTGTTCACATCATTTCATGAGTGATAGCTTGTGTTAACGAAACTTCAAGGTAGATCATCTTTGTATCGAAGATCGGAAGCAAAGGTTGCATCTTTCTCTTCGTGGAACCTCTCGAGAGTCCGGAACCCGATGATCGCAGTGAAGGGACCACAACACGGAGCTTATGAAGTGAAGGACCGGATCTACAAAGGTTGTAATCCCTCTCACTTAGTGTTAAAGTGTTTAGCATGTTAGTTTTCGCCAAATCTCTAGTTTAAAGATCCGTATTCGGGTTGTTCGGCACGGCTAAATTTTTAATCGGGTATGGTTGATGCCTCGTAGACCCTTGTGCGCGTGCCTAGCAACCCTACAGGGTCCCGATGTCCACACCCACGTCAGACTCCGGTGAGGATACAACCACTGTCTCTACTAGAGCACAGGGCGCTGCAGGTGCTTCTGTGACATCAGGGAGCGACAATCCACGTGGAGGACTTTGCGCACGCGGTGGCCCGGTTCTAACCTCTTTTAGAGGAGCGACTACTGGAGTCCTAGGAACCAAAGGAGCGTTGCGATCGGTACCTGGAGGCACACCCTTACGATCGACCAGCAGTCGCCTTTCCTCCTTTATAACAGCTCATGTTGCTTGATTGTACCAGTCTTTGTACACATTGAGGAGTCTCGGAGCGTAAGCCGGCGTATTGATAAAAAAATGAGAGCTCGTATTCAGGCGCATGAAATGGTGCAGCACGTTCTCCATCCCTTCTTCAGTGGCAAGGGGTTCCAGCAAGAAGGGTTCCAAGGGGACCCCTTGATCGTAGCCCAGTTGTTGAGCGAAACGATGCGGGTTGTACCTCATAAAAATTGCCACACCATTCTGCCTAAAAACTAGGAAACCTGGTCTAATGGAATATAAGTGAAGGGTCTCCCGAGCCGTCAAAACTGAGGCTCCATCCTTAAAAACATCCTGTAATGGCCGCGTCGCAGTGGTAGACACCTTTCCAATGGTCAATACCTTATCGACAAAGGACATCCCGGCTCCAACGGTATGAGGGCGAAGGAGTAAGCCCCTGGCGTTCCGCGGTGATGGGGTTACAATTGATGCGCCGATCAGCTGTATAATGCGAGGAAAACCGCACTTGTCAAAGAACGAGGGCCTTTTATGCATGCCGAAGATACCCGCCGTGTGTAGCTCGAGCCACGATGCAAAGTAATGCATCGGGAAGACCACGTGCATTACCCCGGGCTCATTAGCATCCGCTTCTCGACTGAGGCCATGGTATAAGTGCGCCAAGCCGGCGATCCCCACAACCACCTTTACCCCGATGGACATCCAGTGGGCTGGGTAAAAAACAGAGGGCCGCATATGATGAGAGTGCATTGGGATCGCAAACCAACTCAGCCACAATCCGAGAAATCCTAGGAAAAAGGCCTCCTCATCCATCCCGGGGGCCGCAATTTCTGCAAAAGATATAGTCGGGAAGTCCGGAAGAAAAAAAACCCTTTTGGTCTATCTCCTTCACCGGCAGGTTATCCAAACCTAGACTGAAAGGGTCATCCAGGGTGGCAAACTTGGCAGCTTCTGATGAGATGACGCTTGGATGAAAGAAACGAGCGATGAAATCCTCAAAATTAACTCCTCGACTCCCATGCTCGATAAAAAGAGACTCGTAGATGTTCAACACCTTGATCAGGCTTGGGAATTGGTGTTGAACAGCGTTTTCCGGCGTGATCCCCCTTACCACCGGCTTAGCACCGAAGACGTACTCATCTGTCGGGAGTAGCTCTTCATAGTGTTCCCCCATGACTGGTAAGCCGGATACCTCCGTGAACTCCTCCAAAGAGATGGACACTTCCCGATCCATGGCAAGGAAAGTGTGGGTAGGAATATTCCACTGCTCCAGGAAAGCCTTGAACCACTAGGTGGGGAGCGTGGGATACTGGAAGAGAGAGACGTAGACCGCGGTGTACAGTCCTAATCTTATCAACTGCGACTTCTTCGTCGACAGGATGTACCGGGCCCACAGCAGATAACCAATCGGGTGGCGGGGGATCAGACCAAGGTTATATGATTGCCCCCAGGGTCATGCTTCACCTTGACAGATACGACGTCCTAGGATGTCCAAAACCATGGGACGCTGAACCGGTATCGCATCTATGGCGGGATGTAGAAAGCCCTTCGATGTCCAATCCACCAACTCCACGGCATACTGCACCGAGGGTGGGGTAGCATAGTGAATCGCCGTGATGGGCTCGGACAGCACTGCGCATGTGAAGCTGCATCGACCCATAATGATCTGGTTATACCACGAACCCCAAAGGTGGAGACTCTTGTACTCCGGGTCGTATTCTCTAATCATGGCCAGGACTTCACGATCCAAGGACGCTTCGGGAAATCCCTCCTCTGAACGAGCAAACGGGAATGAGGTGTCGAGAAACATGATCGCTGCAAAAGAACAATCTAGCCGTTAGTGTTGTAATTCCAACGCTTGGCATTTAAAAAGAAAAATACGTTAATCGATTAATTAAATTTAATTAATTACACCACACAGCAGTGCGGCGGGTAGAAGACCGAAGGGGGACCCACAAAATCTGGATGACAATATGTCAGTTAATAAGACAACATCATCATTGAATGAGATTGTTAGTTGGTCCCCAGGAAAACATTCCCACTAATAATAATAATAAAAGAATCCCTAGAGACAAGGAGAAAATCTCCTCTTTTAGAGCAAAGCTCTGTCACAGAATGACACTTGTCAAATTCTGGTCTCAAAGGAATAAAATTCCTTAAAAAGAGTATAGCTCTATGGTAATAATGGAAAGGTCCATCAGAAAATGTTACACCTAGAAGAATTAAAATTTTTGGAATCTTGAAAAAATCCATGAAAAACTTATGAATTTTTTTTCATTTTTCAGATCTAAAAGATCTACAGATGATTCAAAGAGCAAAGCTCTGTCCATAGGTTAGAACCCATGAACAAGATCTCTGTAGATCTATAAGTTTTTGAGAGCAAAGCTCTCTTTATGAAACCCCAATGGGGATCTCTTTAGATTAAAAGATCTGTAAGAGCAAAGCTCTATTGGTTAATTAAAATTAACTTAAGATTAATTTTACCTAAAATTTTCTAACTTGGAAAATGAGAGCAAAGCTCTAAAGTTCTGGAAACGAGAGCAAAGCTCTGGAAATCAAAATCTAGAAAATGGTGAGATTTTTCTAAGGGCCAGAGGTCCTATTTATAAGGCGCTTGCGCCCCTTGAGCTCACCCCTTGATCCGACGATCAGGAGTTTGACACCGCTGTACTCACGTGTGCGCCACGTGAGCGCAGCGGTGGGGGGGTATTTGTTTCCCCCAATCAGAGCAAAGCTCTGCTGGAAATTCAAAATTCAAATTTTGAAGCAACGCTTCAAATCTCGGACGCAACGCACCACATGTCAGGCGCTGATACGTCAGCGCAGCGCCCAAGAAGGCGCGCCCAATCAGAGCAAAGCTCTATTTTAAGCAAAATTAAAGGAAGTAACGCTTCAGTTGCGCAAGCGCTGCGCGACACGTGTCAGCGCAGATGCGCTAGCGCAGGTGTGCTGCGCGACACGTGTCAGCGCAGATGCGCTAGCGCAGTTGCGCTGCGCTGCGCGACAGCGCTGATGCGCTAGCGCAGTTGCGCTGCGCTGTGCGCTGCGTGACACGTGTCACGCGCTACGGCATTTGCGCCAAACAGAATAAAGATTTTAAAGAAATCTTTCTGTTCTTGTTAAAACAAGAAGGTTTTTTTCTGTAAAACAGAAGTCCTTGAATCAAAGATCCAACGGTGGGGAAAATTCCCCAAATCACTCAAAAAAAGATCTCATTAACAAATTTAACTAATTTATGCGCACTATAAAAAGGACCCTAGGCCTCAATTCAAAGGCATCAACATTTTCTAAAAAAAGAGAGAAAGAGAACTCTGAAGAACTCCTCAAGAACAAAAAAGGTAAAGACCTTTAGAAAAAGAGAAAGTTCTCTTATGAACAGATCATAGATCTTTAATAAAAAAAACAAAATAAAAATAGTGCTTTGCACTTCTTATGAACCACTGGTTCTTTAAAACAGGAAAAAACAAAAATAAATAAAAAAATAGTGCTTTGCACTTTTATGAACCTTTGGTTCTCGAAATAAAAAGAATAACTTGTTTTTCTTTGATCTAAATTAGATCAAGGAAACGAATAAGTGCTTTGCACTTCTTTTATGAACCATTGGTTCTTGAATCTAAAAGATTCTTAAGTCATAGTGCCTTGCACTTGCAAAACTGCACTGTTGCGCTCTTGGGTTGGCGCAAGCCACCAGAGAGCGCCACGTGTCAGCATTTGTACTAATTACGCTGTGCGCTTTTGAAACAGAGCCTTACTCTCTAAAACTGGCGCAATTCACCACAGCGCGCCACGTGTCAGCAGTGCAAGCGCAGCGCACTAGAACAGCGCTGTTGCGCTTGCGCTCGCCAGAGCATGACACGTGTCATCGCCATATGAGCTTGCACTCATTACTTGGCGCAAAGCGCCAGACAAATACACTGCATTGCTTACAAAAGGGCCAAGCCCAAATCAAAAAGGCCCAACAGATCTAATAAAATGCAATGCATTATTTTAAAAAGGGCAGAGCCCAAACCAAAACAGATGCTCTGCATCATAAATAAAGGGATAAAGCCCAAATCAAAAAGGCCTAGCAGGCCAGAATAAAATGCAGTGCATTATTAAATATGGGCAAAGCCCTAGCACAGGCCTAATAGGCCAAAGATCAAGAAAAATGTTAAATATGCTCAACGGACTTAGCCCAATCATGGCCGTAAGTCCCCAAACTAAATTGACTGAGCAAGAATGCTCTAATAAATCAATTTACAACCGGTTCAAGGGTACATCTCTGAACTCCTCTGACACATGTCATTGTAATCCTTCAACGACGTCAGAGAGGTGACGGGTCCCGACAACCGTATATCAACATGGACTGCGGGGTCCTTAAACTCGTGGACCGAAACGTCCCTAAACTAATGTTGGACCGAAACTTCCCTAAACTAATGTCGGACCGAAACGTTCTTAAACTAATGTCAGACCACCACGTCTTTAAACTGGAATACGGACCACCACGTCTTTAAACTGGAATACGGACCACCACGTCTTTAAACTGGAATACGGACCACCATGTCCCTAAACTAGAATATGGACCGCAACGTCCCTAAACTACCTATGAACCACTACGTCCCTAAACTGGAACAATAGAGCCTCTAAATCCTCTTTTGCCGGATCTAAACGATCCCGTTTAAGTTGATCTTAGCCCCCAAACACGGCTAACGTATCCTTAAACATTCAAACGGACTATAAAACTCCAAATAAACCTTGGTTCAAGGGTACATCTCTGAACTCCTCTGACATCTGCCGTTGTAATCCTTCAACGACGTTAGAGAGGTGACGAGTCCCGATGGCCAGATATTAAATGGATTATCACGTTAAGTTGATCATAGTCTCAAACAGGACTATCGTATCCTTAACGAACGTTTAAGTTGATCTTAGCCGCAACGCGACTAATGCATCCTTAAACTAAAAACACCAAACCCAAATCTAAGTAAATACGGATTTGGACTAATCCACGTCCTACGGGCGACGGCATTACTCAGTTTCCGTATACAATCCACGGGCAACCACAAACAAAACAAACACACATGACACGAAGTGAAATTCTGGAGAAGGAGAAAGTTGTTACCGCGATGCGGTAGCGTAATTAACTGCAGGGGCTTGCGCCTGCAGGGAAGAGCGTCCCCACAATCAAAAACCCCTCAAGCGAGGGGGAATCTGACGAAGTCTGCTACATCGGCCGCATCCGTCTAAACCTCCGATACACGGTGCCATAAATCAACTTGGCATCTTCGGAGAGGTGGACGGATAAAACCAAATAGCATCTGCCCCGAATCTCAGCGTCAGGACATCGCAGTCTTGTGCGCCGCCATTCGGAGGGGAACACCGTCGGGTTCTTGCACCGGCAGAGATATCTCCGGAACCGTCCGAAGAAAAAGGAGCGACCGAGAAAACGGACCTACAAATAAGAGACCAAGAAAAGGCTGAGGATTGGAGAGAAGTCTTTATAGACTATTTCAAATCCCGTCGAACACCTGAAGATGCGTCCTCAAGACATCAGCTTATGAAACGAGCTCTATTTTTTGCTTTCATCAATGATACCCTATATAAGAGATCATTTGACTCTTTATGGCTAAGATGCCTGGGACCTGAAGAGGCAAAACGAGTCATCCAAGAAACTCACGACGGACTCTGCGGTTCTCACCAAGCTGGGCCAAAGATGAAGCTGAAGATCAAACGGATGGGTTATTATTGGCCCACGATGATCCAAGACTGCCTCGAATACGCGAAGCAGTGCCATTCGTGCTAGATTCACGGGGACTTTATCCATCAAAATCCAAATCCACTACATCCAACGGTGGCTAGCTGGCCGTTCGAATTGTGGGGAACTGACATAATTGGCCCCATCGAACCAGCATCGTCCAGAGGACATCGATTCATTTTGGCAACAACTGATTACTTCTCCAAATGGGCAGAAGCAGTACTGCTGAGGGAAGTGAATACGGAGAATATCTTCTATTTCTTCAAGACACACGTCATTTATCGGTTTGGAACTCCACGACGGATTATCTCCGATAGCGGGCCAGCCTATAGAAGCCACAAGATCAGCCCCTTCGCACAATAGCGTTACATAGACTGGAGGTACTCCTCAGTCTATAATCCCCGAGCTAACGGTCTAGCTGAGGCTTTTAACAAGACCTTAACGAAGATCATGAAAAAGACGGTGTCCCGAAATAAGAAGGACTGGCACGAGAGACTGCATGAAACTCTCTGGGCGTATCGAACTACATTCAAAACGGCCACGAACACAACGCCGTATGCATTGGTATTTGGTACGGAGGCGGTACTCCCCCTCGAAATAGAGATACCCTCTCTGCGAGTGGCAGTTCACTACGAGCTAACAGACGAAGAAAATGCCCACCTTCGGCTTGAGAAGCTCGATGCCCTTGATGAAACCCGGCTCATAGCGCAACAAAATCTGGAGGCTTATAAAGCAAAGATGACGCGCTCGTACGAAAGATTGACTAGGCCAAGGACATTCCGCCAAGGCGAACTCGTACTAGTGGTCAAAAGACCTATGATTCCCAATCGTGCCAAACGGGGGAAATTCGAGCCGAACTATGAAGGCCCATATATCATAGAAAAGGTCTACCAGGGTGGGGCCTATCTACTCATGGACATGCATGGCGAAAGGCCCTTCAGGCCAATAAATGGCCGCTTCTTGAAAAAATACTACGCCTGATGAGTCACGGCCTAGGTCAATGATAGATGACGACGACTATGTCCGCTCGCTATCTTCCTAAGCCCAAACTCTATAAATAGTAACCGGCTAACGGACCGAAACGTTCTTAAACTAACAACGGACCGAAACGTCCTTAAACTAACAGCGGACCGAAACGTCCTTAAACTAACGGTGGACCACTATGTTCTAAAACTAGCTGTCGACCGAGATGTCGATAAACTACGGTGGATTGCAGCATCCCAAAGCTGATACAAAAAAAAGAATTAAAAAAAGCAAAAAAACGGTATATCTATAAGCAAAATGGGCATGGATGAAAACCCGAAAGGGCTCTGTGAGTAAAAACAGCAGGGCTGCCGGCTAGTTTTGTGAAAACCCGAAAGGGCGCAACCTCGTTAGAATAAAAAAAGAAAAAAAAAATGGTATGTCCATAAGCAAAATGGGCACGGATGAAAACCCGAAAGGGCTCCGTGAGTAAAAACAGCAGGGCTGCCGGCGAGTTTTGTGAAAACCTGAAAGGGCGCAATCTCGTTAGAATAAAAAAAAACTTGCAAGGTCCTCTCGACTTTGTAAGGAGAAACCACCTGCGTAAGATCCTTACGACTCATAAGGGAGCAACACACTTAGGGATCCTCAGGATTCCTAAGGAGAAATTACACTTGCGAGATTCTCATGACTCGTAAGGAGAACCCTCTTATGAGACCCTCACGGCTCATAAGATTTGAAAGTCTTAAGCTACAGGGATCTAAACCTGTTCTTAAGCAACCACCACAACCTCCAATATTGCCCTACAAGCGGTTCAGTATTGACCCTTGTATACAATCCACGGGCGCGAATAAATATTTCCCTAACAATGTCACATCCGTGACTAGGGATATGTCTACACGGTGAACAGCCCTTGTAAGCCCTCTCGACTTATGAGGAGAAAATATTCTTGTAAGATCCTTACGACTTACGAGAATCCATACACTTAGGAGTCCTCACGATTCCTAAGGAGAAAACGCACCTACGAGATCTTCACGACTCATAGGGAGAAAAACCTTTATGAGACCCTTACGGCTCATAAAGTTAAAAGCCTTAGTCGACAGGATCTTAACCCTGTTTGCTAAGCCACTTTTATTCGACATCGACAGAGGAAAATGATGATTCGCTCCTAGCAACATTCCAGTTGTAGCGGTGCTGATGCCGAAATCGGTGTCTAATTCTAAACTTGCAGCAAGAAGCTGGCAAGCCACACATGCATACGAAATAGCCGAAATGATGGGGCAACTTGCAACAATCAGCAAGTAAAAATGTATGCATGCAAAATAGCCGAAATGATTGGGCAACTCGCAATGAAAAGCAGCGAGTAAAAATAAAATAAATAGCCAAAATGATTGGGCAACTTGCAATAAAAAGCAGCGAGTAAAAAATAAAATAAATAGCCGAAATGATTGGGCACCGCGTAAAATAGCCGAAATGATTGGGCAATCGCGACCTTCGCGATATAAAAGCCGAAATGATGGAGCATCACGGAAAGAAATAAAAGAAATATAAATAAAATTTTTGCCCTACAGGTGATATCACATTAATCCTTGTATACAATCCAGGGGCGCAAACAAAGAAGGAATCACACCTTCCCTTCCCAGGCTCCATCAGAAAATGAAGCCAAATCTCGACGGTTCAGGGATAGCCCAGAGATCATCAACAGCGTTCCTATCCATTCCAGCAAGATTCAGACGATGCAATCAACCCTGGAGCTACGAAAAAGCCCTACTCCAAATCTCGATGGTTCCCAGATAACCTGGAGACCACTTCGATATTCGTCTCATTACAACAGATGCAACGTCATCCACATGACCCCGTTTCGGAAATACGTCATCCACATGACCCCGTCTCGGAAATACGTCATCCACATGACCCCGTCTCGAAAATACGTCATCCACATGACCCCGTTTCGGAAATACGTCAACCACATGACCCCGTCTCGGAAATACATCATCCATATGACCCCGTCTCGGAAATACGTCATCCATATGACCCCGTCTCGGAAATACGTCATCCACATGACCCCGTTACGGAAATACGTCATCAACATGACCCCGTCTCGGAAATACATCATCTACATGACCCCGTCTCGGAAATACGTCATCCACATGACCCTGTTTCGGAAATACGTCATCCACATGACCCCATCTCGGAAATACGTCATCCATACGACCCCGTCTGGGAAATACGTCATCCACATGACCCCGTATCGGAAATACGTCATCCACATGACCCCGTCATGGAAATACGTAATCCACATGACCCCGTCTCGGAAATATGTCATCAACATAACCCTGTCTCGGAAATACGTCATCCACATGACCCCGTTTCGGAAATACGTCATCCACATGACCCCGTCTCGGAAATACGTCATCAACATGACCCCGTCTCAGAAATACGTCATCCACATGACCCCGTCTCGGAAATACGTCATCCACATGACCCCGTCTCGGAAATACGTCATCAACATGACCCCATCTCGGAAATACGTCATCTACATGACCCCGTCTTGGAAATACATGACCCCGCCTCAGAAATACATCACCCAATGACGCTGTGAAATGTGGATAACGTCAATCTCATTAAACACTTACGGGTCATCTCGATTCGTAAGGAAGAAAACTCTCTTATAAGATCCTTATGACTTATAAGGGAAAACACACTTAGGAATCCTCACGATTCCTAAGGAGAAATTACACTTATGAGATCCTCACGACTCGTAGGGAGAAAAGTCTGCATGAGACCCTCACGGCTCATGAAGTTGAAAAGTCTTAGGTAGCAGATCTGAACCTGCTTCCTAAGCCGTCACTACCTCTCGAAGAGTTCAAGATGAAACGTTCTTTATTATCTACAGGCCACACTTGCCAGAGTAACATACCAACAACACAGCAAAGAGAAGAAAACGACAGTGGGAGATAAGAAAAATGTGTCTTTATTCATGAACTCAATTGAATACAAGATACATCATATAAAAGAATAAAAAATGGATACATGTTATTCAAAAGATTACAAGTATTTAATTGGTGCAAAGGCAGCTATTGAGAAGGAGGCGTTTTTAATAAGTCAGCCAGTTACTCGCGCACTCCTCTCAACTCCTTTTCAAGGTCAGCCGCCGCAGCCAGCTCCGCTTCAACTCGGGCCCGTTGCTGCAGACAAGATGAAAGTTTCTCATCAATTTCTTGCTGAACAGCTTCCTGACTCTGCGCGACCTGTTTAGTAAAGTCAAGCTTCTTCCTCAGCACCAGCCCGTCGGAAATACATCGTTGAAGGCTTTCAAAGATGGAGTTCAGCTGCGCAGCATTCGCTTCGACCTGGGCACGCAGTTGGACAGACTCGGCGGATGTCGCCTCACGTTCCTTTCGCTTGAGGATCGCCTCTTGTTCGAAATGATGAAGGAACAGGGCACTTTGCTCAACCCACGCAGCCCGCTGGGAGTTCCCGGCCAGAATTTCAGGAGCAGGACGCCTGAGCTCAAGCTCATGCAGGCAGGCCTCAATCTTCCTGCAATGATTAACCTAAGACTCGACGACGCCTTCATTATGGAAGTTCACAAGCGTCGCCATCATTGGATTGACCTCAGCAGCGAAATCTGGGGCAGATGTAGGAGCCTCCGCGTCAAGCTCCTCGACGTATTCGCTCAGCATACGCAAACTGGTCACAGCACCTTTTGAGAATGGACGTCTGGAAAAGGGCCCTGCCGGCATCATAATGCAAGACTCGAACGGGGCTGGAGTCGATGTGATTGCTGCAAAATAGATCATAGTCAGATGTCGGCTTAGGAAATAAAGAAAATACACGAAAAATAGAGCCTACTATACCGGCTGCAACAGGGGGCAGAGCTGGGAGTTTTGGTGGCGCAACGATAGCCGCGTCCCCGCCTTCAATTTGTAAGGATTCAAACAATACAAAGGGAGATTAGCAATAATGTAACTGCCCGTTAAAGAGAGAACGTTGTTTAGAAAAGATACTCACCGATACCAGCAGGCAGACTAATCTCTGACAGGAAGGAGAAGTGTGGGTGCAGCACCTGATACAGGTGGTAAAAAAGGACTCCTGCAAGGACGCAGTAATGCAACGTCAGTACATAAGTCATGCAGCCTAGAAGTGACACCGACGGGTCACGAATCCGTACCTTCCAACATCTGAGACGGTACGAGAGAGGGTAGAGGAGTGGTGACTGTCAAGGCGGTAATTGATGGCGCCACCTCGGGTAGCGCAACCTCAACACTCGCCGTACCTGCATTAGAAACAAGATAAATACTGTCAGGAAAGATTAAAAAGGATTGCAGAATAAAAAGAAAAGCAACGTCCCAAGATCTACCTAGTGAGTCGTCAGTCGGAACCGCGATGAGAGCATCACTTGATACAGCGACGGCTTCTTCCTCTTCCATCGGGATGGTCTCACCTCCCGTCGCCTCTTCCCCTGACTCTACAAGAGCCGTCGTAACGCTTGCGACGCCAGGAGATGGCAAAGAGCCGCAGGCGGAAAGAGCGACGATCGGGGCGTTGCCCGACTCTTGAGAGGGAGCGGCCACCTCGGGCTCAGCTATTGTAACCATCTCACCCGCCGCCACCTCGAGCTCGACAATGGTGGACGTCTCACCCATCGCCACCTCGGGCTCGGAAATGGCAACTATCTCAGGCACAGCAATCGTGACTGTTTCACCAGCCGCTGCCTCGAGCTCGGCAATTGCAGCCACCTCGCCTACCACCACCTCGGGTTCGGCAATCACGGCTACCTCCTCTACCGCTGCCCCAGTCTCAGTGGTCGCCACCACTTCTTCGGTAAGACTTGACCATGCAAGATAAGATATATGAGAACTGGTAATTAAAACTTTGACAACGGAACCCTATGTCACATTACCTTGAAATCATCTTCCGTTTGCTTCCCGAGCCGCACGTGCTGCCCGTCTGTAGGCTGTGGACAAGGCAGCCGGAGATTCCTTTGAGGGAGTAGGGGCAGGGATAGCGGTGCTCAAACCCGCACCCGTGGCTAAGGCAGCACTACGCTCCCTTGCTACACGCATTCTGCACTTCCTTTCCGTCCGGGCCGTGAGAGCTGATCTTCTCAAAACCTCCATCAATGGGACGTCATCATCCATGCCAGGAGCTACCTCTAGAGCCGTTACGGCGTCCGTCATCGGTTGCTTCATCGGTTGCTTGAGTAAAGCCTCTTTTGGCAATCCTTAGGAGGCTGGGACTTCGGTGACTGGCCCGAGAAGAATCTCCGCATCACCTTACAGGATTGGCATTGTGGTCCCTGCAATAAGATAGAGAAAGGATTAGATTGTCCATAAGAAAGGAGGATGAGGATGCAATGAGCCGAGACATACCGATGCCCAACAAAGCACAATTCCTCTCCTCCTCCTCGAAGGTCTTGAGGGAAGCCGCCAGAGCCTCTTCAGTGATAAAGCCTGTTACAAAAAGAAAAACGTCAGTCAAGACATGATAATAAAAAATAAAGATATAATGCAATAACAAAATGCGACTGATGTTTACTTGATTGCACGAGGGTGGCTATCTCCGCTTGGTGGCTTACGGATTGCACAGAAGCTGCAATAGCGGCCTCGAGATTAGTATCTTCCGGCTCTATGAAAAGACCTTCGTTGGTCCCATATTCGCTGTACCCTTGTTATAAGGAGCCTGAGGTTCCATGCCAAGTACAGTATCTAGGGAGAGGACCGACTTCTTCTTCTTCTTCTGTGCACGAGCTCCAGTCGCAGCCAGCACCAGCTTGCGCTTGGTGGGCACTTTGGGACGGCGAGTCCCAATGTCTGAGCCCACATCAGATTCGGAGAAGCTAGATTTGCCGTCTCCATGGGAGTACGGGGCACCTATGGTACATCCACCATCTCCACAGGAGCACGGGGTAACCCGCGCGTAGGGCTTAGCACACGTGGAGGCTCAACTGCAGCGACCTCTCTTAGCGGAGGAGGGACAGTGGTCCGTCGCTTCAAAGGGACGTTGCGATCGCCGGCAGGGGGCGCACTCTTGCGATTAAGCAGCAGCCGCCTCTCTTCCCTGATAACAGCACCCATTGCGTGTTGATACCAGGCCACGTGTACGTTGAGGGCCCTCGGGACACAACTCGGCTCATTGATAAAGAAGTGAGAGCCCGTATTCAAGCGCATGAAGTGATGCAGTGCACCCCGCATTCTCTCTCTGGTCGTAACGGGTTCTACCAAGAAAGCCTCCAGCGGGACCCCCTGATTATAACTCAGCTGCTGGGCAAAATGATGGGGGTTGTATCTCATGAACAGCACCGCATCATTTTGCCTGAATACAAGGAAGCCCGGCCTGATGGAGTATAAATGGAGAATCTCCCGGGCTTTCAACATGGAGGCCCCGTCCTTAAAAATGTCGCGCAATGCCAGCACCGTCTTGGAAGTTTCCTGGCCGATCGTCAAGACTTTGTCCGTGAAAGACATACCATCTCCGACTGTGTGCGGACGAAGGAGCAAGCCCCTAGCTTCCCGCTGTGACGGACTCACAATGGAGGCGTTAACCAGCCGCATAATCCGCAGGAACTTGCATTTCTCGTAAAATGAATGTCTCTTGTGAATGCCAAAGACTCCGAGCACGTGCATCTCCATCCATGAAGTAAAGTAATGTAAGTCGATGTACTACACCCCACTATGTGCGGGGAGGCGGAAATATAAAAAACGATCTTGTTCTTTGTACTAACATCGACTAACCGCAAGAATCATTGCTAAACGATAACTAACATAAACATAGAAGTTGTTAACTACTATGATAAGTGATTATACCTAATGAACCACGTCCTTCGTCTTTTCGTTCTCCACCTCCTCTTCGGCCTTCTCTATGTAGTAGACGATCCACCCGAGAGCTTTACTCCAAGCTTCACCTCTAAACTTGAGGTAACTAGGTTTCTTTAGTTGCTAATCAAAGGTACCTAGGTGATATAGAGAATGGTTATGGATTAATTAGTCTATCTAATCCTTGATCTCAACACATGAGTGGTAGGATTAGGGTTTGAAGAGAGAGTGAGCTTGAGGAGAGAGAAGGTGAGCATAAGAATGAGAAGAAATAATGAACTCATTTGAATATATGAAGCATAATCTTTTATCAAATAAATAAAATAAATCATTTAACAACCATGCTTCATTGATTCAAATGAATGATTCATCTCATGAGTCATTAGATCAATAAATGATGCATTAAGTCCATGGATGAACCACACAAATGAGTCACTAAATCAATAAATGCAAATGCTACCTAAACCTTCAAGTCACCATCCTTCTAGAAGCTTCCCGCAAAATTACGAGAACGCCCTTCCTATCCATGAAAATACGGAAAAACTTTAGACTGTATAAATCCAATAATCCGATACTAGAATCTGGCTTAAACCAAAACCGGCTAGTAAAAACTGTCCGAATGTCGTACGTGCGTAAACACACGTATGCGTCCGAACCCTTGTCGTAAAACCATACGACCTCTATATCGTTTCTCCTGGAGCAGGGAAACTCTCTGTGTGGGACTCTAAAGACTCGACTACTACGTTGGCAGTGGGTTTAACCACAGACCGCAAGCGGCACTAGCTGTACGTAACGGTCCCCAGGTAGATGTCGATAAGAAGGCCGATGAGGAAACCCATCCGAACTCCTACTGAGCCTGATGTGACAATCTCCATACAGTCCGGTCTGTTCGTCTAAGATTATCGCATATCGGGCCTAAGGGCGGCAAGCGTCAGTCCCCTAATAGCGGTATAAGTCGTGTCGGAGCGTAGCCCATTACACCTTGAGAAACTACTGGAACTTACCAGTAAATCTCGGTTGCCCTGGCCAGGGACTTTGCGTAATGGCTCTCTGACACAGCGCGATATCAACTCCCAATACCGGGAGAGACGAATCCTGTCTAACCTCCACTGCCTCCAAGTGCTCGGGATTGCACCCAACTGCTACCTGTTTGCACGACTCCTTTGAGCCGTGGTAGGGTAGAAATCTAAGAACAGTGGGACACACTCGAGGAGAAGTAGCAGTGTCAAGTCTGCGGACTATACTGTACTCATGTCACCTGGGAACTGTTAACTGACGACGGGTATAATACCAACCAACAGTTCCCTGCGAGTCCTGTCCGGTGTACCCGTAACCCAACGAGCACCTGTATACTATCTCCAGTACGACGTACTGATGGCTGTGGGACAGACCATCTCCCCAACTGGGATGAGAAGCGTACACACTAGTCTACTCCGGAGTATCGATGCCCTGTCTCGATAATCCTACGACTAGGGACCTGGAAAAAGGATGTGCTTGTAGACTACCCAGCCCCTACTAGTGTGACTGCCATCACAACGCTGGTAGTCAAGCAAGATCCCAAGGGCTCTATCAATACGTATACTCACATATTAAGATAGATAAAACCAAGTAGCATACTACCATGTTTAGCATGACTGTTATATAACTGTGAATATCCCAAGCTTCCATTAAGTAAAATACAAGCTAGTATGATACAATAATGGCCCCTAGGGAATATACACTAACAAGTAATACATCAGGAAGTTGGCAGGATGCACCCTCGGTTCAGTGGTATCCGCCGCCATGCTATGACCATGGTACAAATGGGCTAACCCGGCGATCCCGATGGCCACTTGTATTCCGGCCACCAAGCGATGCGCGGGGTAGAAGACGGAGGGCCTCATGTAACGAGGATGCATAGGGAGCGCGAACCAGCTCAACCAGAGCCCAAGAATCCCAAGAAAGAAAGCCTCCTCGTCAATGCCCGGAGCGGCGATTTCTGATAGAGGGATGATCACAGCATCAGGAAGAAAAAAGCCCTTCTGATCAGTTTCCAGTACCGGCTGATGGTCCAAGCCAAAGCCGAAAGGATCATCGAGCTTAGCAAACTTTTCGCCTCGTTGCGACAAAATCTCCGGGCGAAGAAACCGGGCAATGAAGTCAGCAAAACTGACCCCCAGACCTCCGAATTCCAGAAAGAGGCTCTCGTACATGTTCAGCACCTTTATCAGACCAGGGAACTGGTGCTGAATGGTGTTCTCCGGCGTGAGGCCCATCACCACCGACTTGGTGGCAAAAATGTATTCATCCGGAGGAAGCAGCTCCTCGTAGTTCTACCCCTGACCGGTAAACCAGAAACCTCGACGAATTCTTCCAAGGAAATGGAGACCTCTCTGTCTAGTAGAAGGAAGGTATGGGTAGGGATGTTCTACTGCTCTAAGAAAGCCTTAATCCACCACGTGGGAGGTGCAGAATATTGGAACAACGAGGTGTAGACCGCAGGGTATGGCCGAGCTTTAACAGCTGTGATTTCTTCGCCGACAAGATGTACCGGGCCCACTGCAAGTACCCGGCCGGATGACGGGGAGTCAGCCCGATGTTGTAGGGCTGTCCCTAAGGGTGCGACTTGCCCTGACATATGCACCGCCCCAGGATATCCAAAGCCGCCGGTAGCTGCATGGGTACGGTTGCAATCGAAGGTTGAAGAAGGCTCTCCGAAGTCCAATTGACAACCTCCACGGCATACTTCACCGGGGGTGCATCTGCATACAGAATCACTGAGATAGGCTCTGACGGCGTCGTACAAGAGAAGCTTTGGCGACCTCTGATAATCTGGTCGTACCATCTACCCCACAAGTGAAGATTTTTGTGTTCCGGGTCACGGTCTTTGATGAGCGCGAGGACCTCCCGGTCCACAGGTGCCTCAGGGAATCCTCCCTCTGAACGGACGAATGGAAATGTAGCATCAAAAGACATGTCACCTGCAAAAAAGGGGGACAGAAGTCAACTGTCAGTGCTATGATTTAATTTTAAATTTTGACACTCGGTACTTTATAATTTGTACCACACTGTAATGCAGTGGAAAGGGGACCAAAAGGGGACCCACAAAATCTAGATGACAATGCATCAATTAATAAAACAACCTCATCATTGGATGAGACTGTTAATTAATGAGGAAATCCTCAAGAAAATTCTCATTGAATGAGAGATCCCCCGGAAAAAGGAGAAAATCTCCCTTTGAGAGCAAAGCTCTATGACAGAGTGGCACTTGTCAAACTCTGATCATGAAGCAATAAGATTTCTTAAGAGCCTGGCTCTGTAATGATGATGGAAAAATCCATCGAGAATTAATTAAAATTAATTTTTATAAATTAAAAATTCTGGGATCTTCAAGATTCATGAAAAAACTCTTAAGAGTTCTCCATCAAAGATTAAGAAATTTACACATGATTCAAAAGAGCAAGGCTCTGTTTATGGGCTGAGAAACCCCAAAAGATCTCTTTAGATTTATGGGTTCATGAGAGCAAAGCTCTGCTAATAAAACCCTAAATAGGTTTTCTGTAGATCAAAGATCTATAAAGAGCAAGGCTCTGTTAATGGGTAAAACCCTAATTTATTAAAATTTATTAAAAATTTTTAAAAAACTTTACCTAAGTTTGGAAAGAGTTTTTACTCTTGAGAAGTTCTTAAACAGAAGAGCTGTACTCTGAACAAAAATTCTCAAAGAAGATGATAATCATCTAGAGGACCAAAGGTCCTATTTATAGGCATTGAACCGCTTCTTCAACTTCTGAGTTGATCCAAGGGCTCAGATGCTGCCACCGCTGCACTCACGTGTGCGCCACGTGAGCGCAACGGTGGGGGGGCATTTGTTTCCCCCAATCAGAGCAAAGCTCTGTTTTGAAATTCAAACTTCAAAAGTTGAAGCAACGCTTCAGATCCAGCGCTAGTTGCGCTGCGTGCCACGTGTCAAACACGGATACGCTAGTACCAGGTGCGCCGCGCCCTAGGCAGCGCACCCCCAATCAGAGCAAAGCTCTGTTTTAAAATTCAAAATTCAAAAAAAATTGAAGCAACGCTTCAGATCCAGCGCTCTGCGCTGCATGCCACGTGTCAAATACAGGTGCGCTAGCGCTGGCTACGCTGCGCTCTGCGCTGCGCGCCACGTGTCAAACGTAGGTGCGCTAGCGCAAAGCGCGCTGCGCTCTGTGCTGCACGCCACGTGTCAAACGTAGGTGCGCTAACGCTGGAATTAAAAATTCCCCACCGTTAGATCAAAATATCTAATAATGATAAATCATTAATTAATCAGAATTAAAATTCTGTTATGGAAAGATCTTTCCAATCTTGTTAAAAACAAGAAGATTACCTTCTGTAAAACAGAAGCCCTAGGATCAAAGATCCAACGGTGAGAAATATTCCTAAATCAATCAGAGAAAGATCTGTTTAACTGATTTATCAAATCAATCTGCCCTATATAAAGGCCCCAAGACCTAAAGTCTGATATAGAGAAACCCCCTACAAACCTTGAGAAAACTCAAAGAAAGAAAAGCAAGCTTTTAGAAAAAGAAGATCATTTTCTTCAAGGTAAAGAACATGATTCTTAAACATAAAGATGAAATCATCTCATAAAAAGAAGAACTATCTTCTAAAAAAGATCATAGATCTATAAAGACCAAGGCCTTTGATAAAAAAGAGAGATTAAAAAGATCTCATCATAAAAACCAAAAAGAAGTATTCACTTCATTCACAGATCGTCGATCTACGAAGGCAGAGCCCTTTTATAAACAAGAACTTTTGTTCTTGAATCTTGAGGCAAAGCCTCCTTTAAAAGAACATAAACTTGTTCTCTGATCATAAATTTGATCAAGTGCGCTCTGCGCTATTGAAAAATGCCTTGCACTCATGAACTGCGCTTTTGCGCTCCTTGGACCGGCGCTCAGCGCCAAAACATGCCAGGTGTCAAGCACAGACACTGCTTGTGCTTTGCGCTTCTGAAATAGCGCGTTGCGCTCATGGGCTGGCGCCAGGCGCCAAACGCAACGCGTGTCATCCATATATGCGCCAGCGCAATGCGCTCATGAACTAGCGCTCAACGCTTACAAATAGGTATCTGCGCTTAGCGCAGAGCGCACCACTTACATGCGCGCCATATGGCAGAAGCGCACTGCACCCTTTTGATTGGCGCAAAGCGCCTAGCGCACCATATGTTGCGTTGAATGAATACAAATTGTTCTTTATCAGAGCCAAGTCTCTGATGAATGCTATGCATTCAATACAAGGCAAAAGATGTCAGGATCCAATGCTCAGCATTATTAAAAGGGCCAAGCCCAAATAAAGATTCAATATCCTAGAACAATAAAATGTTAAACATTTTAATCTTATTGGACTTAGCCCAATATTGGCCATAAGTCCTCAACTTATATTGAACTGAGCCCATCCGCTCACGAATATTTCAACAGATCTTAGTCCCAAACTGGACTATAAATCTTTCAACCAACTCACACCGGTTAAAGGGTACATCTCTTTACTCCTCTGATATCTGTCGTTGTAATCCTTCAACGTTTTCAGAGAGGTGACGGGTCCCAACAACCACACATTTCTACAGACTGTGGGGTCCTTAAACCCATGGACTACGATGTCCTTAACCTGGACTATGGGGTCCTTAAACCCATGGACTACGATGTCCTTAACTTAGACCGAGATGTACTTAAACTAACATTGGACCACCATGCCCTTACAACTGGAAATGGACCGTAATGTCCTTAAACTAATTAGTGACCGCAATGTCCCTAAACTAAACAATAGAGTGCAAATGCTCTTTTGTTGGATCTAAATGATCCCGTTAAGTTGATCTTAGTCTAAAAATTAGACCAACGTGTCCTTAACATACGTTTAAGTTGAGCTTAGTCTCAAATGAGACTAACGTATCCTTAAACCAAAACCAAAACCCAAATCTAAGAAAATACGGATTTGGACTAATCCACGCCCTACGGGCGACAACATAAATTAGTCTCCGTATACAATCCAAGGGCAACCACAAACAAAACAAATACCCACGACACAAAGTGACCATCTGGAGAAGGATTAAGTTGTTACCGCTATGCGGTAGCGTAATTAACTGCAGGGGCTTGCGCCTGCAGGGAAGAGCGTCCCCACAATAAAAAAAACCCTCAAACGAGGGGGAATCTGACGAAATCTGCTACATCGGCCGCATCCGTTTAAAGCTTCGATACATGGTGCCATAAATCAACTTGGCATCTTCGGAGAGGTGGACGGATAGCACCAATTAGCATCTGCCCCGAATTTCAGGAAAGACGAACCTACGCGGTCGCGTCTCTGTGTTCGGAGGGGAACATGTGATACACAGATAAATGATATTAGTCGGTCATATATGATATAACCGGATTATTAAATCAGGCGTTGATTTAATAATGTGATATTATTTTATTTGATATAATTATATCTTAACTAATATCATTAGCTCACTAATTATTCTTCATAATATATATATTAATATATATGATATATATGATATATATATATATATATTAATATATATATATATATATATATATTATGAAGCATGTCATGTTTTTCTATTTTATGGAAAATGGAAAAATGAGATGGAAAGTGAAGAGATATAAAGGGCATGGGTGAGTTATGGCTTTTTATGATTGTTTATTCATCTTACTTCACTATTGAAGCATGGCTTCATATTTTTATTGAAAAATATAGCATGCTTCAATAAGTGAGGAATACATTATGAGCCATTCTTCATTCTTCACAACACTTAGCCATTTTCAAGTGTTGCTCTCATATGCTCTCTAGCTTCCATCTTCTTTCTCATTATGCTTCAAGCTTCAACCCCTCACATGTGATGTGAAACATGAAGCTTGAACACAAACTGCTGAGCCTCAAATCCCCTACTTCACCAACCTACACCAAGCTAGCACTTTGGTGTGGTGTGTTTCCTTCACTAATAGGAAATTAGTGAAGAGGTAGCTTGGGCTAGCGGGCTTCGCGTGGATCATCTTTGGCATGAAGGTCATTGGAGGAATCTCGTCCAAACTCTCAAGTGGATCCTAGTGGAGTCGCGCGAACTACTACACGGAGCTTGTGAAGTGAAGGAATCGATCTACGAGGGTATAGCCATTTTCACTTCTTTAGTTTAGTTCATATCATCATAGCAACCCCTAAGTATTCTAGTAAAGATCTTGGTTAGTTTAACTTAGCACCTAAAAAGTTTAAAATTTAGCATACTTGATGCTACTAAAACCTTGTTATGGTGCTAGGGTAGACTTTCATATTATTAGAGCCAAGCTAGAACATTTAGGTATATCTTTACGATGTTAAAGTGTTCGATTGGTTTCGAAACCCGCAAAATTTTGATGTTTCTGTCGAATTTTTCAAACGTTGGAATTTTCGTGATTAAAAATATCCAAAAAATCGTGTAGGGTATTCTATGGAGCCCTAAGAAATTTGGAGCCCTAATTCCTCAAAAGCGCCGCGGAACCGCCGCCAAAACGCTTTTTTGGCCGCGGTTTTTCCGCCGTTTTGGGGAATTGTGGGTCCATTTTTCTTGTGCTGCTATGTGGTTTCATTCAGCACTTTTTGGGTATTTTTAATGCTTCTCAAGTTGTTGAGATCTCTAGAATTTGTGGAAGTTTGATAAATCGATCGAAATGTTTAACGTTGTACAGATCTTGATGATATTTGATACAATATTTAGAATCCGGATTAATTAGTTTTGTGAAAACTAGTTAGTACATTGTAAATCTAGTGTTGTAGTCTCGGTTAATCGGTTGCCACGGAGTTTTGATTAGGATCAAAACTCCGTCGCAATCGCGTATTGTACGCGAACACTCGTCGGGTAACTCTAGTAGACAGCCATGCCCCATAGCTGCGACCAAGTTACTGTAGGAGAACCCCGTTGCCAAAAGCACCCACTTGGGTGCTTGCGGCCATGGTGTTTCGCCTTAGTGCACTTCGTCGATGGTATCGGGGGTACGGCCATCTGCTAAAGTTTCCGACGAGTATTCGATAATATAGTCGGGAATCCTGTTGAATTACCCGACTAAAGTAATTGAAAAGCGTTTTCAATTTGAGACTAAAATACAAGTTTTATAGGTTAGGCATGAAATCCGGAATATGAGATATTCCGGTTTTATGATGTCTAAGAATATTGCGGATTCTAATTATTGTAGTTTTTCCATTTATTTTCTGAGACCGTAAGTGTAATATGTGGGGTATCCCGATCTCGTTGCTATATGTCAACGAAATTCGGGATACGCATATTTACTTACGTTGATGACATAAGATGTTATGTGTTGCTGGTGATATAATTTATTGGATCGTCATGAATGAATAGCCCGGGGGTTTTATGTGAGATGAGAGTTTTTATTTTCATTCATGTAAAATCTGTATGTAATATTCTTTTATTGGAGCACTTCCGGGTTGAGGATGATGTCACCATTGATGTATATTATTTACCTTTCTGCATTATGATAGACCCAAGGCAGGGAGCATAAGTAACCGGGTTCTAGAGTCTAGTGGGAGACCATCTCAAGGAGTTAAGACCGGGTCTTCTAACTCTAGAATTGGTAGGGTTACTTGCCACTCTCGTAGGAGTCTAGGGATGTGGGTTTGGCTATTCATCACGACCGTGGAATCCGTGTTTTACATTACTGGCTAAATTTAAAACAAGGAAATCTTAGTATATCTAATATTTCATATGTTGCTTCTGCTGCTTGGTTCTGTGATGTGATCATATAACTACGTAAGACGAATGTTATATTATATATATGATATATAATAAACGTTGCTTATGTTTTGCACCCGCGCTAGTCCAGCCCCCGCTCTGCCGGTAATTAAGTAACCTAACGGTGCATGACGGGGCCCAGTGGCGAATGCGGATGGAATAAGCGTACGTTCTATTTTCGTTTCATTTTTCTGTGATGTTTAGGAAACATTAAATGATAGGACTTCATTAATGAGATTAATGAAAAGAAAAGAAATCTAAAGATGTTGTAGAATCCGTATTTTAAAAATAGGTAGCTCTAGTTCTTGCTTTGCATGGTGGTATTCCTTGATGAATATCCACCACCACATTCGATGAGGAAAGAGCCGAGATCCCTTCACCGGGAGTGACCTCTTTAGCGAAACTAGCAAATGCTACAACTCGCTCATTTAGTTTTGCAAGCTACACTAGTTCTTGTTTTACATAGTGGTATTCCTTGTAGAATATCCATCGCCTCATTCGATGAGGAAAGAGCCGAGATCCTTTCACCGGGAGTGACCTCTTTAGTAAAACTAGCAAACGCTACAAAACTATTCAATTTTAAAATGGAGCTTAAAACACTCCTAATCACTAGATTCTACAACGATATCAAGTTCATTATGCTCATGGTTTTCTTAAAAACCTGCGTAGCCCTCCGTCATTTCAGATAAGTACTATTTATTATTCGTGCTGCGTTTGTTAACTTTTGTCAAAGTGTAGTGTGCGGTAGCTAATTAGTACTTATCTGCCGCATGTGATGCAATTGGTTTTGTTGACCTCCGTCAAGAGTTGTACGGGTGGGTTTAATTCAATCAAGAAATGAACGGGTTGAACTTGACTAGCGGCCTATGGTTTGTTGACCTCCGTCAAGATCATGGGAACCTAGGGGTAAAAACCATTATCGG
The DNA here is from genome assembly GCA_030015575.1 of Agapanthus africanus. Classification (NCBI taxonomy): domain Eukaryota; kingdom Viridiplantae; phylum Streptophyta; class Magnoliopsida; order Asparagales; family Amaryllidaceae; genus Agapanthus; species Agapanthus africanus. The sequence goes on along the minus strand of CM057338.1, from coordinate 6,288,317 downwards.
GAATTTCAAGTGTTAAAATTTGCAATGAGATTGCATACCTTCTATATGATAGTTGGATCCCGATACCCACTGCGAGTAAGAGTTACTCCTGAAAGAGTTTTGCACTTTACAATTAGCTAATACAGTAGGTGTCTAGAAAGGTGTCAATGGGGCTATGTCTCTAGGGAAATGAGGTTTATTTTAATTAGGTCTGTGCGAAAGCACGGGAAACCTCCCTCGGAGTACCGACACTTGCCTGGCTGACCGGTCAGCGAACTTATAGAATGTAATTAATCCCGGCTAATCTTACCTTTTAGGATTTGAAGAAAGATTTGATAAAAACAGTGGGAGCTATCCTGATTAGATAAAATAATAACCAATCTAATCTTGCAAAGAGCGCACGCAAAGTGATTATCCTTCTCTCTCTCCTGGTAGCGACCAATGACATGCCTTAATCAAGATAATAATATGGATGTATTGACCGAACCTACTTATTATACTGGGTTAAGTTCCGCTTTATCTTATGATTGTCATAATTCTGAGCAAGGAATAGGGGGATATCCGTATTCCCATGCCAGCCAAACGAAGAATAAATATGTTGATGCATCGTCTTCGGGTGTGTTCGTTACCAAGAACTGTTTCTCAGTTGTCTCTACATCCTAGATATTGGATACCTGATCAGAATCCCACATATGTAATTTGTTACATGGGCTACAGAGATGTAGAGAACTGGGAAAGGGTGATATGTCTCTAGTAGTAGGGAATGGTGCAATTGTTGCAGCCAAGGCAGTTAGCGAATATCACCTTGTATTACCAACTGGTAATACAATGATTCTGAGCGACTGTTATTTCGTTCCAAAAATATTGTGAATGTTTTCCTAAATCAAGTGTTGATTGGGTATGATACATTATATAACGGTATATACATTCTAAATCACAATACAGTTCTAAGCGTACAAAACACACATAAGAGGAACAGTTCAGAAATGAACGAAGTCTTCTTGTGGTATTGTAAACTAGGTCATATCAATGCGACAAGACAAGCTAAAGTTCCATAAGGATGCATATTTGAATCTGTTCGAATTTACATCTTATGAAACTTTCCAGTCATGTCTCAAAGGCTAGATGACAAAATCTCAGTTTACTGGACACGAAGAAAGGGCTACTGAACTCTTGGACAGATACATAGTGATGTATGCGGTCCTATATCTACACATGCCAGGAATGGTTCCTCATACTTTATTACATTCACCGATGATCCTTCAAGATACGGACATGTGTTCCTGTTGAAACACAAAATCTGAATCTTTTGAGAAATTCAAGGAATAAAAGTACGAAGTTGAGAACCAGACGGGTAAAAGTATTAAAATCCTTCGATATGATCGGGGAGGAGAATACTTGATCATGGAATTCCGAGACCATTTAAAAGAGAATGAGATTCTCTGTCAGCTTACTCCTCCGTATATACCACAGCACAACGGTATATCGTGGTAGAGGAATCGCACCCTATTAGATATGGTGCTCTCTATGATGAGTATTGCTGAGTTGCCTATTCCCTTTTGGGGTTATGCATTTGAGATAGCTGCATTTCTATTGAATAGAGTTCCGACCAAATCCGTTGCCTACCACTCTATATGAGATATGGAATGGGAAGAGGCCATCTCTTAAACGTGTTAAGATTTGGGGTTGTCCGGCTTATGTTAAAAAGCAAAATTCAGACAAACTCGAGACAAGGTCAGTTCTGTGCAAGTTTGTAGGATATCCCAAACATTCGCAAGGATATATCTTCTACAATACCGAGGAACAAAAGGTGTTTGTTTCTCGACATGCCGTCTTTTTAGAAAAGGAATTTCTTATGAAAGAAATTAGTTGCAATGAGGTAGAACTGGAAGAATTTCCAGCAACACAAACTATAACTGACGATTTGGTGGAACCGAAGGATTCAATAGTCCCTGACGGACCGCGGCCACTCCACAGATCTAGTAGGGCTCCTCATCCACCTGAGAGATACTACAGTTTTCTCATAAACGGTGGGAGCGAGGATTGCATCATGGAAGGTGATGACCCAATTAGTTTTGAGCAGGCCATCATGAGTGGGGACTCTGTGAAATGGCTGGATGCTATGCGATCTGAGATGGAATCCATGTACACCAACAAAGTATTGACTTTGGATGTTGCTCTTGAAGGGGTAAAACCCATTGGGAACAAGTGGATCTTTGAGAAAGATAATTTGGTGTAGATGGAAAAGTTGAGACTTTCAAAGATAGACTATAGGAAAAGGTTTTTGTCAATGACCTGGTGTCGACTATGATGAAACCTTTTCTCCTGTCGCTATGCTTAAGTCCATCAGGATCCTACTTGCCATTGCTGCATACCATAACTACAAAATCTGGCAGATTGGACGTCAAGACCGCTTTTCTAAATGGTGATTTAGAAGAGAGCGTGTTCATGACATAGCCAGAGGGATTCGTAGACAGTAGGAAGAGCGGAAGTATGTGCAAGCTGCTTAAATTAATTTACGGATTAAAACAGGCATCGCGGAGCTGGAACATCTGTTTTTGATGAAGTTTTCAAAGAGTTTGACTTCATCAAAAATATAGATGAACCATGTATATACAAGAAGATTGTAGAGAGTAAGGTGGTCTTCATCGTATTGTACGTGGATGACATACTCTTGATAGGAAACAATATTCCTATGCTACACTCGGTCAAGATCATCTTATCACATAAGTTCTCCATGAAAGATCTGAGTGATGCCTCCTGCATCCTGGAGATATAGATCTATAAAGATAGATCTAAACGGATGTTGGGATTGTCCCAACTAAGTACATAGACACCATACTAAAAGGGTTTAGTATGGAAGATTCTAAGCGTCGTAATGTACCCTCTTGTTTAGGAATCACTCTTTCCAAAGAGATATCTCTCAAGACTGATTTGGAGAGGGCTCGCATACGAGAGATACCCTATGCTTCGGCAGTCGGGTTAATCATGTATGCGATGTTGTGTACCAGACCGGATGCAGCATGCTTATTAAGAGTAGTGAGTAGGTATCAATAAGATCCATGGGAGAAACACTGGACTGCTGTGAAGAACATTCTTAAGTAATTGAGAACTAAAGAGATGTTCTTGGTGTATGGTAACGGTGAACTCCAGGTGGAGTCCTTTACCGTTTCTAGCTTCCAGAGTGATAAGGACGAACGAAAGTCAGTCTCAGGTTTTGACTTCACCCTCAGTGGAGGGACGGTATGTTGGAAGAGTTCCAAGCTATATACCGTAGGAGACTCGTTGATAGAGGCTGATTACATTGCTACCAATGATGCTGCCAAAGAGACTGTCTGGATAAATAATTTCATAAGATGAACTTGGGTCCTACCATTGAGCATCCAATACCTTTGTATTGTGATAAAAATGGAGCTGTGGCTTTGGCCTAGGAACCCCGGTCCCTTCAGCGATCCAGACATATTCTTAAGCAGTATCACCTGATCAGGGAGATAGTTGATCTCCGGGAGATCGAGATCAGGAGAGTTGACACAGAGGATAACACAGCGGATCCACTCATAAAGGCCCACCCCTAAATGCGATTCGAGAGATTTTTAGAATGTTGGGTATGAGATACTACAACAAATGGCCTTAGTGCAAGTGGGAGATTGTTAGGAATATATATGTCTTATAGGCCATTATTGTTGATATAGTGGATGCTTGGACATATATAGAGGATTTTCTTGCTCGATATGATAGTATGTTATCTGGTTGCCTTTATCTTAACATGTAGACTGGTATTATTATACTGTTTGTCTCTTACATGTTGATAAAGCCCTTAGGATATGTACTTGACTATCAGGATTATGATGAGATCATACCAGTAGGGCCAGGGTGGTCCAAAAGTACATCCTTTAACAGTTCCTAGTCGAGGGGATATCGAGATAGGGCATCGATATTCCAGAGTAGACTAGTGCGTACGTTTCTTGTCCCTCAGAGGGCGATGGTTGATCCCAAAACCATTGGTGTGTGACATCAAAGATTGTACACAGGTGCTCATTGGGGAATAGGTACACCGAACAGGACTCGCCGAGAACTCCTAGTTGGTATTATACCTATCGTCAGATAGCAGTTCTCTGGTGACACTGGTACATGTTAGTCTGTAGACCCGAGATCGTCATAGTGTCTTGTGTGGCTCCCACTGTGCTTTGATTTCCTCCCTACCACGCTCAAGAGGAGTCGTGCAAACAGGTGGATTTTAGGTATAGTCCCGAGTCACATGGAGGCAATGAGCGATAGGAGGGGTTTCGTCTCTCCCGGTATTGGGGGTTGATGTTGCGCTATACTCGATTGGCTATAACTGGAAGTCCCTGGTCAGGGCTGCTGCTGAGATATACTGATAAGAGTTATCAGTAGTTTCTCGAACTGTTATAGGCGAGATATCAGCATGACTTATCAAGTTATTGGGGTCTGACGTTTACCACCCCTAGACTCAATATGCAACATATTAGATGAAAATACCGGATTGTACGGTAGTGTTACTGATAGGCTTCATAGAGAGTATGGACAAGCTTGCTTGTTGATCTTCATATCGCTCAATACCCGGGTAGCCATTACGTCTAGCTAGTACCGCTGACGGCTTGTAAGTGACTGATGTGATCGTCACCTACTGCGGGCGTATTGACGAGTCTTTATAGTCCCACACAGAAGTTTCTTGGTTCAAGCGAAACGAAGTAGGGCACATATGTGATATGTGCGTGGGCCTGATTAAATACGTGTATATGATACCGTATTGTAATCTGGCAGTTGTCTGTTATCAAGTTAGGTTATATGTGATATAACCAGATTATCGAATCAAGTGTTGATTTGATAATGTGATATACAGATAAATGATATTAGTCGGTCATATATGATATAACCGGATTATTAAATCAGATGTTGATTTAATAATGTGATATATATTATATTTGATATAATTATATCTTAACTAATATCATTAGCTCACTAATTATTCTTCATAATATATATATTAATATATATGATATGTGTGTGTGTGTGTGTGTGTGTGTGTGAATGCATTTAATGAAGCATGGCATGTTTTTCTATTTTATGGAAAATGGAAAAATGGGTGGAAAGTGAAAAGATATGGAGGGCATGGATGAGGCATGGCTTTTTATGATTGTTTATTCCTCTTACTTCACTATTGAAGCTTGACTTCATATTTTTATTGAAAAATATAGCATGCTTCAATAAGTGAGGAATACATTATGAGCCATTCTTCATTCTTCACAACACTTAGCCATTTTCAAGTGTTGCTCTCATATGCTCTCTAGCTTCCACCTTCTTCCTTATCATACTTCAAGCTTTAACCCCTCACATATGATGTGAAACATGAAGCTTGAACACAAACTAGTGAGCCTCAAATCCCCTACTTCACCATCCCACACCAAACTAGCACTTTGGTGTGGCGTGTTTCCTTCACTAATAGGAGATTGGTGAAGAGGTAGCTTGGGCTAGCGGGCTTCACGTAGATCATCTTCGGCACGAAGGTCATCGGAGGAAGCTCGTCCAAACTCTCAAGTGGAGCCTAGTGGAGTCGCATGGACTACTACACGGAGCTTGTGAAGTGAAGGACTCAATCTACGAGGGTATATCCATCTTCACTTCTTTAGTTTAGTTCATATCATCATAGAAAACCCTAAGTATTCTAGTAAAGATCTTGGTTAGTCTAACTTAGCACCTAAAAAGTTTAAAATTTGGCATGCTTGATGCTACCAAAACCATGTAATGGTGCTAGGGTAGACTTTCACTCAACTCCTGCTGCGGGTGAAGTCGTCAAAGGTGCTTCCATTACCAGAAAATCGGCCTTCGAAGGATTAGCCATTCCCTCTCAACAGACGTCAGTCTTCGAAGGCTGGCACCAGCAGCAGCCCCTAACCAAAGCAGGGGGCACGACGGAGTCGCTTCCACAACTGAGGTGGTCCCATTTGCAAGGCACGCTCGATATCGCCACTGACACCGAGTGAGAAGAGCTGGAGGCAACTCCTTCTCTGGACTTACTCCACCAGCTCCAATGGTGGATGTTGACGCTGCTGTTCCAACCGGGAACAACTTTGAACCTCTAAGGAGGGTGCGCAAGAACTCTCCAACCGCGGTGTTGAAGAAATCTCCACTTCCTGTTGAAAATATGACGCCGGAGAAGCCAGAGCAACCCCCTCAGCGGTTGTCCTCCCAAATCCACAGGGTCTGACGGAAAGTCCAAGATTATGTGATCAACAAGAACTACTCTCGTCAACCGAATAAAATGAAGGTTCGACAAGAGGAAAATCATCCCTCCACCATGCAGCAAGGGACTTCTTTCACGAAGGTGCCTGTTACAATGGCTCCTTCAACTTTGACTTCTCACAAAAAGAGAAGGCCGGAGAATTTACCACCACCGGCGGTAAATCCCCAAGGTGATGGATCCAAATGCCCCAAGTCTGGGGGCATGATCGTGCACACGGTTTACATGGCTTCCAGAAAAGAGGAAAGTCGTGCTTCCATGCGTCATCGGCCGCAAACTCGGTCGTTGACAAAAGCTTAGGAGCAATAACAAAAGCTCCAGGAGATGCTGACAAAAATAGCAGCACTCACTGGGCAAAAAGAAAGTCTGGAATCAGCAGGTGAACAACTCCAGGAGCAGGAGACCGATACAGAGTTCCTGCGAAGAGTGCTAGAAAGAAAAGATAAGGAGGCCACGGAACAAGCTGCTAATATAAAGCAGATGACGCTTTTGTTCTAGGAATCAAGTACCCGCCGAAAATCCACCGATAATCATCGAGGACGACAGAGGACAAACATTGAACCCTCTTCCGGTGCTATCAGTGGCCAGGGAGAAAACGATCTCCAAAGCTGCCCTTGACGATTACATAGCTCAACAAATACGACCTCATCAAGCAAGTGAAACGGCTGGCCAAGTTGTCAGAACTGGACGACCGTATCCGGGCTGGTATGATCAAATCAAGTACTCGCCGGGATATACGATCCCCAAATTCCATGTGTACAAGGGGACATGCAATCTGCATCAGCACGTCACTTAGTTCAGAGCTTTATGCGGCAATACTAGAGGCGACGACAAATTGCTGCTACGTCAGTTTGTTGGCAGCTTGTCAGAAATGGCGTTTAAATGGTACTCGGAGCTCCCAAACGACTCCGTCAAAACATTCACGGAAATGGAATTGATATTCACGCAGTAGTTCACTAGCACAAGCGAGCGCACCCCGATCACGGCGTTGATCAATGCCAGGGTGAAGCAAGGAGAGAACTGGGTTCAATACGCAATCCGGTGGCGGAACCTATGATCAAAATCCGAACAACGCATCAAAGAAGCTCGGGCCATGGGCATGTTCATAGGGACTCTAGATACTCAGGCGGCCCTAGTTTATGACGTTCTTTGAGCTGACTACTGTCCAGGCTCCGATCGACAAGTTAGCCCAAATTGATTAGATAGGCTACGGGCCTTCCTCTTCAAAAATGGACCATCGGAATGCAAAGGGTAAAGGGAAAGCGGCCTTCGTTGCCAACATTCAACAACAACCGAGTGACCTGAAACCGATTGCTCGCCAAAACAACGTGCGCCCGCGCCAATCCCTCGAAGAGAAGTTAGGACATGCTTACTCGTTCCCCCGTGATAAAACGTGGAGATTGTGTGAATTGGCAATGCGCAACAAACTCATCACTCTGGCATACCCAAAACGTCCATCGCAGCCCGGTGACGTCAACAACCCCAACTATTGCTCCTATCACAGAATGGTGAGCCACCCAATTAAAAATTGCTACGTCTTCAAAAAGTGGATCGAGGACCAATACTGCCAAGGGAAATTCGCGTTGTCCGAGGGTGAACCCTCCACAGAGGCACGCTCCTAAAAAGGTGGATACGTTGGGGGCATCATGATCATTTATGGAAGAAGCTCCGTGGGAAGTTGTCCTTTCAGCCAAACCCAAAAGAATGCTGAAGGATCTTCAAGCATGTCCGGCGATCAGGTGGAAAGGCCCGCTGGAGCCCGAGATCATTGAAGGATGCTGAAACCGCGTCCTATACCGAGAACTACTAACAATGGGCAAAACACCCAGGTCAAGCCCTCAAAGTCATTGAAGGGAAAGAAGAAGGCCAAGAAGCCCGTGCAGCCTGACGACAAGTGCACGGACCAGCAAAAGTACATCAACGCGTTGGAGGAGTATAACCAGAAGGTGCGGACCCCAGTCACCCTCGAAGAGTTTCTTAATCATATAATTGAGAATGGAGATAGTAACGATGATGAGGGAAATGGCTCGTTGGAAGAAACTGAAGATTATGTAGCAAGTTGCCATATGGTTTCTCATTCATCGTTAAATAAAGAAGAAACTCCCTCGGCAAGGCAGAGGAACTGGGGGCAGGATCGGTGCCAAAATTCCCGGAACTATTAGAAGACCCAATTGACAGGCTACTTAACAAAGCCTTTCAAAAGAGCAAAGCTGATCGAGAATGTGAAACGGCCATATACGAAAAGGCCAAGCGGCTGCGTTAGGCTGAAGAAGCTGCGGTAAGGATGAGTCGTAAAGCACTCCAACCAAGCCAAAGCACACCTGCTACAAACAAGAGCAGGATCAAAACAGAGAAGTGGTTCGCCAAAGCCCTGTCAATAGGAATGAAGATGCCCCTCTCGTGGAAAGAACCCCCGGGGTTATATTCCTTGATAAAGCAGATGTACATCCGAACTACTGCTTATACTATCGGAGGGTCACACACCCCACCGAAGAGTGCAATGCCTTCAAAAAGTGGTGGCAAGGATGCGTTGCTTACCGGCTACACTTCAAGCGGATGAAGCGCAAAACCCGTCAACAACAAAGAAGCGTGACAGACGAGCGTGAAAGAACGGATGGAAACCGTCATATGGTTGATACCAGTTTGACAAGAGCAAAATCTCGAGTTCTTACATTCGGGAGCGACTCTGAGGAAGAAATGACCCTTGGCCCTCTCTTCAAAGAATCCACCTCTGGAAAAGAAGAAGAGAAGAAGAATTGCGAGAACATTCAGCTGTGTAACCGTACGTTGCCTGAAAAGAACATCGGGCCTACAAACAAAGGTCCGAGCAAAAAAGACAAGGGGAAGGAAAAAGTCCCTGAGGAAATTTCCCTCGATGACAGAGTCGTCAAAGAGCTCGCGGCTAAGGACCCGCCTAAGAAAAACAAGGTGGATTACAATGTCCTGGCATATTTGAGAAAAATACCCTCACAATTGAGCATACTAGATGCTCTCCTCCCGTCCAAAGAAGCAAGAGATTCTCTGATCAGGGTATTATAGGAGCCCGATCGATTCCAAGCTTTCTTTGCGGAAGAAAAGATGAAGGACGAGCAGGCAGAGGTTCATACAGCTGACATCATATTTAGCGATGAAGATCTCCTCCTCGGAAAGTGTGAGCACAACCGTCCTCTATATGTCACTGGGTACTGCCATGACATCAAGATAGGAAAGATCCTGGTTGACAACCGATCCTCCGTCAACCTTCTCAACGTAAAGGTGCTGAAGGAGATTTGCATGAACGTTCAGCACCTGGCTTGGGACAAAATTACCATCTCGGGGTTTGAATCACAGTCATCACGGATGCTTGGGCCCGTGATATTTACATTATGCTTTTGGATGCTCGTTACTGACATCAAATTTCATGGCATTAACGCCAAGACTTGCTACAACGCCTTGCTCAGCCGGCCTTGATTACACGAGTACAACGTCATCCCTTCTACACAACATCAGTGTATGAAGTATTTCAAAGATGGCATCGAATACACCGTCACGGGGGAGCTAAATCCATTCTCCGTAAATGAAGTCCAAAAATATGAAGACGCAAAGTATTTCCTACCAGACTTCAAAGACACGGAAAGATGTCATAAGACGGAGAATAAACAAAAAGTCGTCGTCACCATCCCGGTCTTTAGGAGCGATATCGAGAAAGATGAAGAAATGGTCTACTCGGGGCACCCCCAAGGCAACAGGCCAGAACCATCTACTCCTATTTTGGTCTTTGGCAGTGCCTCTGAGGACGAAGTCAACGCCGTGTTCTCCACTCGTCCGTCAGCACAAACCATTACTGGAGCTGATCAGAGCTTGCAAATCACCATAGTTCCACCGCGGCATTACAAAGAACTTGATGCACTCGATACATACAGTGTACAAAAGCTGCAAAGTTTCTACGTCCCTCCCAGACGAAGAGGTGAAAAGGCGATCCTCTTCTATCAATCTACGGAGATCAGAATGGAGAAAGAAGTCTGGCATGGTACCAAGTTTGCACTTGACAGATTTCAACCAATCCGTCTACCCAGATATTATGCAGGGGGATTGAAAAGGCAATTAAGATGCCAAGGCGTACCCTTCAAACAAACCGCTTGACAAGCCCAGTTCTACAACAAGATTTGGAACATTCCTGGGACTCATCGAAAGATGCCCAACGGGAGAATGGAGACGCCTGGTGATGATGCTCAATATTGGCAATCTCCAAGATCAGGACACGTGGCAGATGGCGTGTCCCAAAACTCAGAAGGAAGGGCCCACAGGGGTCGGCCAGGTCAAACCTGTACCCGACCTGCAAGCACAAGCTGGCTCTCCTCAGGGGCCCCTGCAAATCGGCCTCCTCGGCCCCATAGCTTGCCCCGAGCTTCCACAAGACCAGGACTCCTCGGCCTCCTCGCTCGTCCCGAGCTCCCGGCCGAGGCCGTTTTCCTCGGTCCTCCGACAAACTCCACCGCTCACAGACGTAACCGCCGCTCCGCGAATCTCTCCATGTGCAGATTCTCCGCCAGCAACATCCCACGTTCCACACCACCACGATCCCCATTAATGGGCGATCCGTTCCTTACGCGGGCGTGACGTCGGGAGCGTAACTGCCGGCGAGATTCTCGCGCCTGCTGCTGCGCACTGTCGCCACTATATAAACCCCCATCACAGAGGGGTCAAGTAAGCCATTCTGATTCACTTAGCCGTTACTCTGCTCGGATTTAGCACTAACTTGATCGTCGGAGGGTCCTCGGTGGTACCAAACCACCCCGGGACTTCCTTGCAGGTACTCGGCGTTAAACTCCTCAAATCACCAATCTCCTCAAACCCATTGAGACCCACACGCAACAGGAGAACATCTCCAAAAATCCGCCGGGAGATCGACGGAAGACAACATCTGAAGGAGGCCTGAAAAGGACCTCCATCAGCTGGCGCCATTTGTGGGAAACACAAACTCTACAAAAACAAAGTTGGCCTTCCGATCTCCGTCCGTATGACCAGCAACCATCCTGAAGATCCAGGTACCAGCCGCCGCTTCCCCCTCACCGGAGGCATGGATGAACCTCCCCCTGCGACCATCATCAACGCCCTCGCCAGCCGGATAGATAGGCTATAGTCCCTCGTGGAGGCGCTCGTCCGCGTCCAAACGGCCAGGCCAGGGCCCCAGATCGCCGCTCCACTACCCCAGGAGGCTCTGCCCCAGTCGGGACGGCTGACCACTAGCAGGCTATGACTCTTGGCCATATATCTCTCGGGCCAATACTCCCTGAGGCCCGCTGGGTGCCCCACGGCTCCACACCGAGGTCCGCCGCCAGAACGCCTTGCCTTGAGCCTCCTCACGACCCTTACCCCCTGAGGAGATGTCGGTCACTTCGCCTGTCCACAGGCATGGTCGGCACCCCTTCCCTTGGCGGGGTCGCCCAGAAGGGGCTCGCCGCGATGACTCGGGAGCCACCTTGCCCGGGGATCTGAGGAATCTCATCGAGAGGAACCAGGGCCGCTCCAAGACGCAGGCCTCCCGCAGCAGAGGCCAAGGATCCCAAGGGGCCGAATCCTCAGGATACCACGGTCGACTCGACGCCCTCGAGAAGAAGATCGAGGGCATACGCCGGGAGGGTCACCTCTCGAGCGACGGGGCTAAATACGCCTCCGACTCGCTCACAAAGACGTTCACCGAGGAAATACTCGCCGTCCACGTCTCCTCGCACAACAAACCCCCAAAAGTCTCTCTGTTCGACGGGAAAACCGATCCGAAAGACCATTTGGACGCTTTCACCGCGGGGATGAGCTTCCAGGACCACTCCGACGCCGCCCAGTGCAGGGCCTTCCCGGCCACCCTCATCCGCGCAGGTCGGGACTGGTTCCAAGGGCTCGAACCGCGCTCAATCTCGACCTTCGACGAGCTGGCTACTCAGTTCCTCGGCCACTTCGTTAGGAACCGTCGGCAAAAGCATACGGTCGACTACCTCTTCACGATTAAGAGTGGGGACAAAGAGACGTTCAAGGCCTACATCACCCGCTTCTACAACGCCCTCCTCGAGGTCCCCGAGCACCGGGACGAGACCGTCATCACGGCGCTCAGATCAGGTCTGAGGCACAAGGAGTGGTTGCGCTCCTTTGCGTTGGCACAGTCTAAGACCATGGCCGAGGTCAAGGCATGGACCGAGCACGAGGTTCAGCTGGAATCTGAGGTGAACGCGAATCTCCCCCGAGCGGAGCGATCCGAACAGAAGAAGAGGGCTCGGGAGGACAGGCCGGAGCGTCAGCAGCCCTTTCACCCGAAGTTCCAGGAGTACACCCCGCTCAACGTCTCCTTCGCAGTGTTGCTAGAGGAAGCCCAGGGCGAGGGGTTTTTCAAGTTCCCTCCGATCCCGCGCCAGGCCTCGAAGCGAACTCGAGGCCCTTACTGTGCCTTCCACCAGACGCTGGGCCACGCAACGGAGGATTGTGCAACTCCGGGACTACATCGAGGAGCTCATCCAATCGGGGCACCTCGCCTTCTACTTGAGGGAAAAATGACAGGCCGACCGCGAGCAGGAACAGCGCCCCCTTCCCCCTCCCCCCGCCGAGCTGACCATCGGCCAGATCATGCTCGTTTCGGTGGACGACCAGTCCAGCGCTCAGGAAGCCCCGCGCCCGATGCCGAGCACGGAAACTAACAAGCCTCCGGGGAGCTCGGGCCGTGCTAATAAGGTTATCTATTAGCATGTACTTTTCTTTCTGGGTGATATAAACTCTTCCTAGGGTCTGTTGTTAATTTAATAAAGATCAATGGAACATTGCAAAAAGGAAGGACAAATCTCATTTATTCAAAAGGTATTATGGGCTCCTCAGCCATACATGCAAAAAGAAAAAAGAAAAATTACAACAGCGGGGGAGGGGGTGCAGAGAGCACTGCTCATGGTACTCGGTGACGATCTCCGCCAGCCGAGACCTCACAAGATCCAGCCTCTACCCTCGATTCCCACCGCGCGTGTCGACCCCGAGCCTCAGTTCGTAGCACTCACAGACGAGTGCCTCTGAGCGAGCCAGCCGGTTCGTGGAGATCAGACCGAAGCGACTCAGAGACCGCGGCTTACCCATGGCCTCATCGTAGAGCTGATCGGACAAGGGGTTGTAAAGCCCCGGCGACGCCCTCCAGATGGAGTACATCAGCAACTGCAACAAGGAGGAGCGCCGAGGGAGCAACCGGCCGAAGTGGTCTTCGATGTTCCCATAGACCAGCTGCACCGTGTCCTAAGTGCAATTCTGGTCATAAAGGTACACATCTTTGAAGTGAATAATTTCGGGGATGGTAAAGGGGAAGTCCTGCATTTTCAACGATATGTATACAAAGGAAGGAAGAACCAGCGCTCCTTCAGCCTTATATAGCCCACTGCGCCCCAACGGAGCTCAACAGTCGCCCGCTTCCGCCAACTGATCGCTGCCACGCTGCGATCGTCGAGCCTTCTGTGGCAGAATCGAAACGACGCGACCCTAGTGCTTCGCCTCCCCCGACATTCAATGCGCATGCTGCGCGCACAGTCGTTGCGACCGTTCCTATTTCCCATGCTCGCAACGGGATGGTCGGACGAAACCTCACGAAAATTTGCCGAGCGGCTACCCTTCTCGGCTATCCCTGGCCGGTGGCTTCCCCACTCGCAACGCTAGGGATCAAAAGCCCTAGCCAAGAGGCAGCCGCGCAGCTTCACTGTCCGGTTATCCTTAACGGGCCTCCTACGGCCCCTCCAACGCTAAGGATCCAAGCCCTCCTCAGAGGCAGCCAGCAACTTCCCTGCTCGGCTAGCCCTGGCGGGTAGCTTTCCTACCGCAAACGCCAGGGGCTGGAAAGCCCTCCTAGAAGCAGCCCAGCAGCTTCCTTACTCGGCTATTCCTGGCGGGTAGCTTCCCTACCGCAACGCTAGGGATCAGAAAGCCCTCCCAGAGGCGGTCGAGCCTGAGGATCCCTCGCTCGGCTATCCTTCAGGATAAAAGCCCTCGCCAAAAAGCACCGGGCAGTAACCCTGCCCAGCCAAGGGTCCTTGGTAGGCTTCTTACAGCCCCTCCCGCGCCAAGGACCAAAGTCCTCCAGAGGCAGTCGAGTCCTTGCTCGGCTATCCCCGGCTGGTAGCTTCCTACCACAACCGACAGGGATCAAAGTCCTCGCCAAGAGGCACTGGGCAGTAACCCTGCTCGGTCCCCGTCCTGAAGGATCAAATCCCTCGCAAGAGGCAACCGAGCAGCTACCCTGCTCGGTCATCTTCGGCTGGTAGCTCCCTACCCATGACGCCAGGGATCGAAGCCCTCGCGAGAGGTGACCGAGCGGCTACGCCGCTCGGTCATCCCAGGTTGGTAGTTGCCTACCCACGATGCCAGAGATCAAAGCCATCGCCAAGAGGCAGCTGCGCAGCTTCACTGCCCGGTCATCCCTGCTCAGTTATCCCGTGCGGGTAGCTTCCCTACCGCAACGCCAGGGATCAGAAAACCCTCCAAGTGGCAGTCGAGCCCGAGGATCCCTCGCTCGGCTATCCTTCAGGACAAAAGCCCTCGGCAAGAGGCACCGGGCAGTAACCCGGCTCGGTCCTCGTCCTGAAGGATCAAAGCCCCCGCAAGAAGCAACCGTGCGGCTACGCTGCTCGGTCATCTCCGGCTGGTAGCTCCCTACCCATGACGCCGGGGATCGAAGCCCTCGCAAGAGGCATCCGAGCGGCTACCCCGCTCGGCCATCCCAGGCTGGTAGTTGCCTACCCACGACGCCAGAGACCAAAGCCTTCGCCAAGAGGCAATCGTGCGGCTTTACTGCCCGGTCATCCTTAGTGGGCTTCTTACAGCCCCTCCAATGCTAAGGACCCAAAGTCCGCCGTAGGGCCACTGAACAGCCCTCTGCCCATTACATGCAAAGGATCCGAGGCCCCCCCAAGGGGCATCTAAGTCTATACGATCCCCCCTCGACTTCGGGGCCCATGAGGATGCCTCCTCTCCAGCGCTTGGCACGCTCGGCAAGCGATCGAAATCAACTCGACGAACGATCGCTAGACGGATGGCCAACCTGATATGGAAACACAACGGCGCAAGCAGAGATATTTTACAAAGCATCCTTCGCAAACGAAAGATAAAGTGCGAACCGATGAAACCAAAGCAGAAAGTTTCATTACTACCAAAAGCAAAAGCTATACAAAGGGTATTTTTGGGCCTCCGGCCTTACAAAATGCCCGGAGGCTTACAAATTCCAGAAGCGAAAAATAAAAAGAGGAAGACGGGGATTTTAGGCCTCGGGGTCTGGTGCGACCTCGGGGTCCTCGATGACCACCACGTGACGTGCAGGGTCCTCGGCGGCTTCCTCGTCAGGAATCTCTTCCCCCTGCTCATCGGCGTCCACGAGGGGGTATTCGGCCCGGAGGTCTTCATCGGCGAACCCCAGCACCCGGGCCTTAACGGCGTCGAGTGCCTCGTGCTAGATGTGGGTCGTAGCCACGGCCAGGTCATCATAAAAGTCTTTTGACTTCTTGTAGCCCTCCACCGCCTTCGCCGCGGAAAGGTCGGCCCATTTCGCCGCCTTCAGGTTGGCCGACTTAGCCGCCTCGGCTGCCGCCCCCATCTCTTTCCGAAGTGTCTTCACCGTCTTCTTCAGGTTGCCAGCAAGTGCCTGAGCATCACCAAGCTTGGCCTCGGCAGTCACGGCAGCCTCGCGGTACCGGGCGACCTCCCGCTTCCCGGCCTCCACCTCGCCCTCCAAGGTGGCAACCCTCGCCGTCGCCGCCTCCATCTCCCGCTTGGAGCTCTATTCCGGCGAGGTGAGCTGACCTGCAGCCATCATTGCTGGGGCTACCACCTCGGCCTCCATGCGCAAGGCGAGGGCAACGTGCTGAAGAACCTCAGAGATAGGAAAGAGATCAGAAAGATGAAGGAGGCACCGAATTTCACGAAGAGCCAAACACTTACCTGCACGGACTCCTGGGCGATGGACGCCAGCTGAGCCCTGAAGGTCCCCCCGGGGAATCTACCCCCGACCGATGCCTCTATTTCATGCAGAAGGCTATCCGTAACGAATAGCCCCGATGGCACTGCGAACCAGAGGCCCTCTTCCTCCACCATGATCGGCGAGGACCGGCCCGGGAAGATCTCTGGGAGCTCCTTTTGAGCAGCTCCAGGGGAGAGCCGATCTCCCCCTCCGAGACCGGGTCGTCCAAAACCAGGGCCCGCTTCCGGCCCGACACTCTGCTAGGACCCGGGGAGGGATCTGCCCCTTGAATGCTCGCGGGACGCAACCACCGGAGAAGGAGGAGCCGGGGCAGGCTTCGCGTGAAAAGAGCTGGCACCTCTAGCCTTCGTAACTTTCCTCGGCTGGGGCATGGAGGCTTTGAGCGAGTCGAAGTCCATGGGTCCTGCATGAAACAAATGCAAAGAAGTCAGTAACACAAGCAATACGTAGGCCAAAAAGCAAGCCTAACTTACCGACGACCTCAACGCGGTTAAGCCCAGCCCAACTCAGGACCCTCTTAGACAGCAGCACGTCGGATCGGGGGATGGGCTCCCACGATGCCACTCTCACCGCGGCGGAGTCATTGGACTGGTTCCCCGGCAAGCATTTCTCCCTCGACCACTTTGTAGGCACGGGCCCGTCCTCGCCCGCGGGAGGGGAAATGAAGAAAAATTTCTTCTTCAATCATGAATGGAAGAGGGTAGGGCCACGACTCTTGTCCCGGTGGCGCCTCCTGGCCGCTTTCTAAAAGAGAGATAGACCCACCTTGGGTCGCCCGCTCGACCACCCGGGTGATTTTTGAAGACGAGAGAGGAATCAAGGAGGGAAAGGCGGAAGGGAATCGCCTGCAACTTCAGACGGATCAGGAACCCGAGGAGGATCCTCCACGAGTTCGGCACTAACTGGCCAGGGGCCAAACCAAAAAAGTTCAGCGCTGCGATGACCTCGGGAAAGAAGGGCAGACGCATTCCTCCCCAAAAAGCTTCCAAATACAGGGCGATCTCCCTGCCCCGTACTTGGTCCGCCCTCTCCCCCTCCTTGGCCAATCGGAGCATGTAACGTGAGGGGATGTGGAAGCGAGCCCGAGCATTGGTGAGCTCGTCCTCATGCCTCACCCAACACGAGGTGCTGGGGGCCACATCTACCTCTTCCTCCCTGGGGGCTGCCCTTGCCGCACGATCCCGGGGAGAGGATCTGACCCCTGCTCCCCGGGGGGACTCAGACACAACTAAAAGGTCCCTAGAACCTACTCCTACAACATGTACTGACTCTACAAAGGAAGACATCTAACCTTGAGAAAAGGGATCCTCAGGAAACGAAAGCGAGAAGAAGAAGATGAGCGCTGAGCAACCGGGACTTAGAAGCAGGAAATATGAAGGAGTAGGGGCCCAAGGACGGGCCCCACCCCTATTTATTGCTGCAAGCGACCTCATCCAATGACGCCCGTCATCTTCCACCAAAGTGACTCCTCGTGTCCAGCGGCTCCGATCGCTCCGCGTGTCGTTCCTGCGCTGGGCCGCATCCCATCAGACGCCGCAGGCCTGCATACGTCGCGTCGGCCAATCGACGCTTGATACGTGGACCGTCGCTTCAGTGGCAGAATGCACGAACCGGCGCACCTTCCTTAAATGCAAAGATCTCGTCTTGATTCGCTAGTGGAAAAGACAACCGACAGCCCGGGGACGCGTCCCGACGAAACCTTAGGAGGGAGCTCATCTCGGGAGGCCCGGCAGTCCACTCCTGACCCGACCCGCTAGCTGTTCGGGACAGGAGTGGGGGGCTAATGATGATGCTCAATATTGGCGATCTCCAAGATCAGAACACGTGGCAGATGACGTGTCCCAGAACTCAGAAGGAAGGGCCCACAGGGACCGGCCAGGCTAAACCTATACCCAACCTGCAAGCACAAGCTGGCCCTCCTCAGGGCCCCCTGCAAATCGGCCTCCTCGGCCCCTTAGCTCGCCCTGAGCTGCCACAAGACCAGGACTCCTCGGCCTCCTCGCTCGTCCCGAGCTCCCGGCCGAGGTTGTCTTCCTCGGTCCTCCGACCAACTCCACCGCTCACAGACGTAACCGCCGCTCCGCGAATCTCGCCATGCGCAGATTCTCCGCCACCAACATCCCACGTTCCATACCACCACGATCCCCATTAATGGGCGATCCGCTCCTTACGTGGGCATGACGTTGGGAGCGTAACTGCCGGCGAGATTCTCACGCCTGCTGCTGCGTGCTGCCGTCACTATATAAACCCCCATCACAGAGGGGTCAAGTAAGCCATTCTGATTCCACTTAGCCATTACTCTGCTCGGATCTAGCACTAACTTGATCGTCGGAGGGTCCTCGGTGGTACCAAACCACCCTGGGACTTCTTTGCAGGTACTCGGCGCTAAACTCCTCAAATCACCAATCTCCTCAAACCCATTGAGACCCACACGCAACAGGAGATCATCTCCAAAAATCCACCGGGAGATCGGCGGAAGACAACATCTGAAGGAGGCCTGAAAAGGACCTCCATCACCTGGGATTGGATACGTTCGGTCCAAGAAATGGGAGCAATTCCATGGCTGCTGCGTTATAAATAACTCCGGTGAAGAAGGGAATGCTTTTCTAAATAGCCGTGATGTGGAAACGAAGCAATATCCCGCTATAAGAACGTCAAGTCTGTCGTTCGAAGAGCAAGTTGACAAGCTAATAAGGGAGGCCGGTGAAAAGGTTCGGGATGATCACAACCGTGAAATTGCTATTTACGAAAATTCCAGGACTCAGCGTCTCAATCAGCAGTCTGCGGAAAAGGAAAATTACGATGCCCTTCACTCTCAGCCCGCTGTATGTTCTCGCAACAAGAAAAAAGCCCGACGCAGAGGCAAAAATAAGGTGAAGAACGAAAATGATGTTCGAAAACAACGAAGCGGATCCAAGAACCAACACGATCGAGAAAAATTCAGCTGGAATCCGTCTTTTATCAGGAAGATGGGTCGGGAATACTCTTTCTCTCAAGACAAGACAAGAAAAATATTCAACCTTGTCATTAAGCATCAAATGATGACGCTCCCAGAGCTTCGGTACCCCGAACAGATAAATGAGGTTCATCACCCAGATTATTGCTCCTATCATCGAGCAATAGGACATCCACTTGAAGACTGCTTCACCTTTAAAGACCAGGTCGAAGACCAATATCAACAGGGCAGGTTCGCTTTATCCGACAGCTGGAGGGCGACCCCACCACAAAAGCATGAGCCAAAGAGAACCTATATCATGAAGGTAGGACCAGCTCAACACCAAGAATGGAAGCGAACTCGTACTTGCCACATAATAACACTCTAAAGGAGGGAGAGCACGAAAATATGGATGACTTCTTCAAGTGCTTCGTAAATGAGGACGAGGAGGAGGTGATTTCAGAGTTTCCACCGATGCCAAAAAAGATGGAGGATAGGATACACACTACGGCGGACAACCTGAGAAAAATCGACTTGGGGACGAAAAACGAGCCGAGGCCGACATTCATCAGTGAGCTGCTATCCAAAACACAGGTGGCCACGTTAAAAGGTGTGCTCATGCAATATAAAGACTGCTTCGCATGGAATTATTCCGAGATGCCAGGACTAGATCCAGAAATAGCAGTACATAAACTGGCTATATCGACGGACGTCAAGCCAGTCAAACAGGCACCAAGAAGAATGCGGCTCGAACTCAAGATGAGTATCAATGCTGAAGTCAAGAAACTAATTGACTCCGGCTTCATCCAAGAAGTTCAGTATCCCGACAGGAATACTAACATTGTTCCAGTGATGAAGAAAAATGGAACAGTACGCATCTGCGTGCACTTTCGAGACCTTAACAAAGTTTGTCCGAAGGATGACTTCCCAGTACCTGTTACCGAGCTGATGATTGATAACACGTCCACTCATGAGGTCTTCTCCTTTATGGATGGATCTTTAGGCTACAATCAAATAAAAATGCATCCTGAAGACCAAAAGCACACCGCCTTCCAGACTCCATTCGGTATATTTTGCTACAAGGTGATGCCCTTCGGTTTGAAGAACGTTGGTGCTACCTACCAGAGGTCCATGACGAAGACCTTCGATGACCTCATACATGAGATTGTCGAATGCTATATTGACGATCTTTTGGTGAAAAGCAAATCGTACGAGGAGCATTGGGAACATCTGAACATAGTGTTTCATCGTCTTCGGAAATACAATCTAAAGATGAATCCTCTGAAATGCGCATTTGGAGTCTCCTCAGGAAAATTCTTAGGATTCACCATACGACACTGAGGCATCGAAATAGACCCATCAAAGATCAAGGCGATTATGGAAATGCCCACGCCAAGAACTCTCAAACAATTGCGGTCTCTCTAAGGAAAGCTCATGTATATCCGGCGGTTCATAGCCAACCTCTCCGGCAAATGCCGCCCCTATATCTATCTAATGAAGAAGGGGACCCTGTTCGTTTGGGATCATAAATGCCAAAGTGTACTGGATGAAATCAAGAAATACCTGCAGAACCCACCAGTACTGACTGCTCCGGTCAAAGGAAAGCCCCTCATTCTGTACACGACGGCCCTTGAAGGCTCTTTAGGCGCGCTTTGGGCACAGGAGAACGATCAAGGAAAGGAGAGAGCTCTCTACTATTTGAGTCGAGTTCTCCTGGGGGCAGAAAACAACTACTCCCCTCGAAAAGCATTGTCTGGTACTGATCTTCGCGATAACGAAGCTCAGGCACTATGCCTTAGCACATGAGGTCCATCTTATATCAAAGGTGGATCCTCTCTATCTGATGTCGAGGGCCGTACTAACAGGAAGGCTTGCCAAATGGGACCTCCTCTTAATGGAGTTCTCGATAACGTATCGACTCCTCAAAGCAGTGAAAGGACAGGCTATCGTCGACTTTCTCGCTGAGCATCCGATACTAGCCGATTCTCCCTTAAATTGTGAATTTCCAGACGAACACACGTTCGACACAATCGAAGGGAAGCAGGAGGAAAATAATATCCGATAGGAACTCTACTTCGATGGAGCATCTTCCATGAAGAAGCATAAGCATAACACCCCTATAATTAAAGCAAGGTGGGCCTCATCTTCGTGGCTCCACAAGGAGGGATAATGCGTTTCGCCCTTTCCTTAACGGAACCAAGAACAAACAACGAGGCTGAATATGAAGCTTTGATAGCGGGTCTTGAGATCGATGTCGATATGGGAATCGAAAACCTCCTCATATATGGAGACTCCCAGATGGTTGTTAGCCAAGTAAATGGCGACTATCAGACATGCAAACCATAGTTGATAAAATATGGTAGGAGAGTGCAGCAACTGCTGACACAAATCCCCTCCTACATCCTGGAAAGCATACCGCTTGCGGAAAATAATAAGGCGTATTCATTAGCTAAGCTTGCTAAAGAGCTGGCTGACAAAAACCTCGATGACGTAAGGATCATTGTGCAAAGCCGCCGGATTCTCGCACCAGCAGAAATATCTTCAGAGGATTCAATGGAGCCATCTGAAGGAAAAGAAACGACCAAACAAGTAGTCTTTCAAATAAAAGACGAAGAAAATGTTAAGGATTGGAGGGAAGTCTTCATAGACTACTTCAAATCCCCATCGAACGCCCGAAAACGCGTCGTCAAGACATCAGCTTATGAAACGGGCTCCGTCTTTCGCTTTCATCAATGATAGTCTATACAAGAGATCGCTTTACGGTTTGTGGCTAAGGTGCTTGGGGCCAAGAGAAGCAAGGAGATTCGTTCAAGAAATTCACGATGGACTCTGCGGTTCTCATCAAGCCGGGCCAAAGATGAAACTGAAGATCAAAAGAATGGGTTACTATTGGCCCACAATAATTCAGGACTGCGTCAAATATACGATGCAGTGTCACTCATGTCAGATTCACGGGGACTTCATCCACCAACATCCAAATCCGCTACACCCAACGATAGCTAGCTGGTCGTTCAAAATGTGGGGAACCGATATAATCAGCTCATTGAGCCCGCATCATCCAAAGGACATCGGTTCATACCGGCAACGACCGACTACTTTTCCAAGTGGGCAGAAGCAGTACCACTAAGGGAGGTGAAGACAGAGAATATTCTCCATTTCTTCAAGACACATGTCATCTACCGATTCAACACTCCGCGACGGATAATCTAGGATAATGGACCAGCCTAGAGGAGCTATAAAATCAGCCGCTTCGCAGGACAAAATAAAATAGACTGGAGATACTCCTCTGTCTATAATCCTCGTGCCAACGGTCTAGCTAAAGCTTTCAATAAGACATTGACCAAGATTATAAAGAAAACGGTGTCCAGAAACAAAAAGGACTAGCACGAGAGACCGCACGAAGCTCTTTGGGCGTACCGAACGACATTCAAAACGGCTACAAATACAACACCATATACGTTGGTATTCCGCACTGAAGCAGTCCTTCCTTTGGAAATAGAACTCCCTTCTTTCCGAGTAGCGGTTCGATATGAGCTAACAGATGACGAAAATGTCCATCCTCGGCTTGAGGAGCTCGACGCCCTCGATGAAACTCGCCTCATAGCGCAACAAAACCTAGAAGCTTACAAGACAAGGATGACATGCTCATACGAAAGACTGTCTAGGCTGAGAACATTCCGCCAAGGCGAACTCATGCTATTCGTCAAAAGACCTTTGATCCCCAATCGTGCAAAACGGGGGAAATTCGAACCAAACTGTGAAGGCCCGTACATCATAGACAAGGTCTATTAAGGTGGGGCCTATTTGCTCATGGATATGCATGACAAAAGACCTTTCCGGCCAATAAACGGCAGATTCCTCAAAAATACCATGCATAATGAGTCACGACTTAGATCAATGATAGATGATGACGCTCGTGTCCTCTCGCTATCTTCCTGAGTCAAAACTCTAAGTGGTATTCGGAAAATCTTCACCCCAAAAATGGTGATAATGGACTACTACGTCCTTAAACTAGCAATGGACCACTATATCCTTACACTGGTAATAGATCGAAATGCCTCTAAACTAGTGCTCCGCCTCAAACATGGCGCATCGTCCCAAATACGGCGATATCTTCTTTTGGGATCTATATTGCAATCAAAGCTCTAATGGTAAAGACTGCAACCTAAGTAAAAAAACGGTACGTTCATAAGCGAAATGGGCACGAATGAAAACCCGAATGGGCGCCGTGAGTAAAAACAACACGGCTACCGGCGAGCTTGTGAAAACCTGAAAGGGCGCAATCTCGTTGTTAAAAAAAACGGTACGTCCATAAGCGAAATGGGCACGGATGAAAACCCGAAAGGGCGCCGTGAGTAAAAACGGCAGGGCTACCAGCGAGCTTGTGAAAACCTGAAAGGGCCCAATCTCGTAAAATTTTCACATAAGAGATCCTCTCGACTTGTAAGGGGAACTCCCCCTATGAGACCCTCACGGCTGATAGGATTCAAAGTCATAAGTTACAGGGATCCAAACCTGTCCTTAAGCCGTCATATTCCTCAAGTTGCCCTACAGGCGGTCCGATATTGGCCCTTGTATACAATCAACGGGCACAAATAAACGTTTCCCCCACTAAGTTCCACCAATCACAAGGAATGTTCTCATATGGTGAATTAAGTCCTCTCGACTTATAATGAGAAACCACTCTTGTAAGATCCTTAAGATTTATAAGAGAACACACGCTTAAAAATCCCTACGATTCCTAAGGAAAAAATACGCCTACGAGATCCTCACGACTCGCAGGGAGAAATAACTTTATGAGACCCTTACGGCCCATAAAATTGAAAATTCTTAGTCGACGGGATCCTAACCCTGTCTACTAAGCCACCTTTGTTCAACTCAATAAAGGCAAATGATGATTCGCTCCTGGCAATATTCCAGTCATAGCGATGCTGATGCCTGAATCGGTATCAAATTCCAAGTCCTCTCACGGCAAATAATGATTCGCTCATGGCAATATTCCAGTCGCAGCGATGCTGATGCCTGAACAGGTATCAAATTCCAAGTCCTTTCAAGGCAAATAATGATTTGCTCTTGGCAATATTCCAGTTGCAGCGATGCTGATGCCAAAATTGGTATCAGATCTCAAGTTCCATACTCACAAAGAAAATCAACGAGCAAAATATATGCATATAAAAACAGCCGAAATGTTTGGGCAACTCGCAATAAAAAGAAGCGAGTAAAAAGAAAGAATAGACAAAATGATTGGGCACCACGATAAAAAGCCGAAATGATTGGGCAATCGTGACTTTCGCGATATAAAAAGCTGAAATGATAGAGTATCGCAGAAAGAAATAAAATGAAATGAAACAGTTTCCCTACAGGTAAGTCCACATCAACCCCTGTATACAATCCATGGGCACAAATGAAAAAGGAACCATATTTTCCCACCAGACCCCGTCAAAGAAAGAGCCAAGTCTTGATAGTTCAAAAAACAACCTAAAGACTACCTCGACACGCTTCTCGTTACAGCAGACGTAATATCAACAACGACGTTCCTTCTCACTCTAGTAGGATGCAGACGCGACGTCAACAAAGGACCCCAGGGTCGAAACAAAACGGAGCCATGGCAAAATTCCTAGCTCCAAGCCTTGACGGTTCACAAAACAACCTAAAAACTACTCCGACATTCTTCTCGTTACAGCAGACGCAATGTCAACAAAGGCTCCAAAATAGCCAAATTAAAAAGAAGCGAAGGCCAAATTCCTAGCTTCAGGGTCTTGACGGCAACTCAAATAAAACCCGAAAAACTATCGGAGATCATCCCACACCAGTATGGAGTGGTTATGACTCATCGGGGCTCCCAAAACTGAGCCTAACCTCAAGTAAAAAGCAGCATGGCAAAATTCCTACCGCTTGCTCTTTCAACGGTCAAACTGCCTAAAAAAATTACTTGAAGACGTCATGTCCATCCCCCGAAGGGATCAGAGACACGACAGTCACGGGGCTACTCGAACAGCAGTTTAAAGTCTGCATATCGGCGAATGCATCAGCCAACGCGACGGTATTACGGACTAAAATCCTAGTACCACAAAGCCTAACGGACCTCTGTCGTAAAGAGCAGGGTTAACTATAACATTAGGACACGTTTACCTATAATCCCAAGGGAGGTAAACTAAATAAACTCCGAAATGAGTCCATAAACTACAAGCTCCGAAATGAGTTCATAAACTAAATAAACTCCGAAATAAGTCCATAAACTAGAAACTCCAAAATGAGTCCATAAACTACAAGCTCCGAAATGAGTTCATAAACTAAATAAACTCCGAAATGAGTCCATAAACTAGAAACTCCGAAATGAGTGAATAAACTACATGATCCAAAACGAGCGCATAAACTACAAATTCCGAAACGAGTAAGTAAACTAATTACCACCACATCAAGGAATCAAGACACGGATAAGCGCATAAAAGAGAATGTATATTCTTATTCATGAATCAAAATGTTTAAGAGATACAACCAATGTAAAAAGGGGAATACAATTACAATGATTAAGAAGGAGGCGCATTCAACAAACTAACGACCCGCTCACATGCTCCCCGCAATTTCTCCTCGCGTTCAGCTATGGAAGCCAGCTCCGCTTCGATTTGAGCTCGTTGTTGCAAGCAGGATGAAAGCTTTTCAGCAATTTCCCGTTTGACAGCTTCGCAACTTTGCGTGACCTGCTCAGTGAAGTCAAGCTTCTGCCTTAGCGCCAACCCATCAAAAATACATCGTTGGAGGTTTTCAAAACTAACTTTCAGTTACGCGGCATTCGCTTCAATTTGGGCGCACAATTGGGCGGATTCGCCGGAAGCCCGTGCTCCTTTCGCCTCAAGGTCGCCTCTTGTTCAAAATATCGAATGAAAGCGACGCTCTGCTTGATCCATGCGGTTCGCTGAGATTTCAAAGTTAATACTTCAGGAAAGAGGCGCTTAAGCTCAATCTCATGCAGAAAAGTCTCGATCTTCCTGCAATAATCAACCAAGGAACTGACGAGGTCTTCAGTGTGGAAATTCACGAGCGTCGCCAGCATTGGATTGACTTCGTTGGAAAAATCCATTGCAGAAGTAAGAACCTCGGTGTCAATATCCTCGATAAATTCTCTTAATATTCACCGGATAGTCACTGCGCCCATAGAAGATGGGCGTTTAGCAAAGGGTCCCGTGGGCATTGGAATGCGGGACTCAAAAGGAGCTGAAGCCGGTGTAATCGCTGCAAAATAAATTATGGTCAGATTTCAACTTGAAAGACAAAGAAAACACCTGAGGGGCGGAATCTACCGTACCAGCTGTTGAAGGTGGCAAAACAGGGAGCTCCGAAAGCTTGGTTGTTTCTTCCCTCCCTCCTTTGAACTGTGATACTGGGGTCAATACAAGAAAGGCTTATCAGCAAAAAGTTTACTCACGAAAAGGAGAAACGCTAAACAAAGAATATACTGATCACTGCTGGAAGAGGAAACGACTTCCAATTGGAAGAAAAAGTGCGAGTGTAGCACTTGGTACAAGTGGTCAAAGAGCACTCCTGCAAAGTTGCGACAATATATGGTTATGGCAAAGAAAATTGGTATCTACAATAAAGCAACTAAAGAAGAAACCTTTACCTTCCAAAACTCGGGGAGGCACAGAAGGAACCGTGACAGTCAAGGCAGCGGCCAGCAGTAATTCTTCGGCCAGTACAACTTCAGGGTTTATGGTGCCTCTGCTCAAGACAAAGGAAATATCATCAGAGATGCTTAGCAGAATTAAAAAAACTCAAAGATAATAACCCAAGAAATACCTGACAAGTCAAAAAACGAAACCATGCCCGAAGCGTCACCAGCTGTGACGGCTTCTTCGGTTTCCATTGGGAGAGCAGATTCAACGCCCACAGCTTCATCCCCTGATTCGACAAGGGTTGTCGTAATACTTGCATCACCCGCCGATATCAAAGATCCACAGGGGGAAAAGCAGCAGTTGGAACGGTCCCAGAGTCCAGAGAAAGATTGGACGCTTCATGCTCTTTAGTTGCCGGTGCTTCACCCGTCACGCCGTCATCCAAATTTGGTCCTGTAAATAAAAACGCGTATGTTAAATAAATAGACAGGAGGGGATGAGTTGTTATTAAGGACCGTGCATTGTTCTACCTTAAAGTAGTCGTTAACTCTCTTCATGAGTCATACGCGCAACCTGCCTATGGGCAGTAGACAGGGAAGAAGCAACGTCCACCGAAGGAATGTCAGCAGGAGGAACATTACTTGAGCCTGCATCCACGGCCAAGACAGCATCGCGTTCCCTTGCCGCATGCTTTCTGCGCTTCCTCTCAGCCTGAGCCATGAGAACTGACCTCCTTAAAACTTCCGACAGGGGGACATCATCGTCCGAACTGAGCTCTGCCTCCGGAGCCGCTATGGCGTCCATCATCGGCTGCTTTAGCAACGCCTCCTGTGGTGGTTTCGGGATGGCCTTGGTCATAGTTGGTGGCTCTGAAAGCTTTTCTGCGTCACCGCCTGGCATTGGAATTACACTTGGAAAAACCTGGCTTTTGGTAGTCCCTGCAGCAAGATAAAGAGAAGAGTCAGACCATGAATAGAAGGAACTAAAAGAGCAAAGGTATAGTGAAGCGAATTATACCAAGACCCAAGATGGCGCGAAGCCTTTCTTTCTCCTCAAACGTCTTGAGGGAAGTCGCAAGAGCCTCTCCGGCAGAAATACCTGTTAAAGAAGAGAGCGTTAATAAAGTATAATAAGGAGGAGAAGGGATAGATGCAGAAGAATATAAATGAAGTATACCTAACTCCGCAATAGAGACCAATGCCACTTCCTCGCGAGCCAGTCGCTCGGAAGCTGTGAGAGCAGCCTAAAGATCAGTATCAGTTGCAGACATGTCAAACAAACCCTCATTGGTGCCATATTCACACAAGCCCTCACTGTAGGGAGCATGGAGCTCCTGGACGAATACGACATCAGCAAAGAATAGAGATTTCTTTTTCTTCTGCGAGCTGACACCAACAGCCGACGATAAAAGCTTTCACTTGACAGGCCTTTTCGGACGGCGGGTCCCGATCTCCGAACCAATTCCCGAATCCGGGGACGCCATGGCCGCCGCAGTCGCAGGAACATCTGGCTGAAGCTTCTCAGGGAAAGCTCGTGGGAGTATAGCCGTAGTGATTTCTCTTAAAGAGGGACGAACGGCTGTTCGTCTCTTCAAAGGGACCGCTGGATTATCGGCTGGGATGGCATCCTTGTGATCGAGTAACAGCTGCCTCTCCTCCCTAATAACAGCACCCGTCGCATGCTGGTACCATGCCACGTGAGCATTCGAAGCTTTCGGCACATAGCTTGGCTCGCTGACAAAGAAATAGGACCCCATATTTAATCGCATAAAATGATGCAGAGTGCTGCGAATACCTTCCTCCGTAGCAGCCGGCTCGACTAAGAACGCCTCGAGAGGAACACCTTGATTATAACCAGGCAATTGAGAGAAGCGGTGCGGGTTATACCTCATGAGCAGCACCGAGGCGTTCTGTTTAAACACTAGGAAGCCCGGCCTGACAGAGTACAGGTGCATAACCTCTCGGGCCCTCAATGCAGAAGCCCCATCCTTAAAAGTATCGCGCAACGGTTGGACCACCTTGGTGGATTCTTTGCCGATAGTCAAGAATTTATCGACAAAGGTCATACTGTCCCCAACCATGCGTGGTCGAAGGAGCAATCGCTGAGTCTCTCGCTGTGACGGGTTTGGAGCGGAAGCGTCAACCAGGTACATGACCTAGGGGAAGTTGTAGCTTTCGTAGAATTAGGGTCGTTTGTGAACGCCAAAGGCATCCAACACGTGCATCTCAATCCATGATGTAAAGTAATGCAATGGGAGATACACGGGATTTACCCCCGTCTGAGTAGTGTCAGTTGCCAAACTCAGGTCGTGGTATAGATGAGCTAACCCCGTGATCCCAACGGCCACGCGCGTCCTTGCAACGATGCGATGAGCCGGATAAAAAACATATGGCCTCATGTAGCGGGGGTGTGTCGGAAGCATGAACCAACTCAGCCACAAGCCAATGAACCCCAAAAAGAACGACTCTTCGTCAACACCCGAGGCAGCGATCTCCGCAAAGGGGACAATTGGAGCATCCGGAATAAAGAAATTCTTTAGACCCGCTTCCGTCGTCGGCAAGTTATCTAAACCAAACCCGAACGGGTCATCGAGTTTAGCGAATTTTGTAGCCTTCTTAGACAGAACTTCCGGACGAAGAAAGCGGGTGATAAAATCAGCGAAGCTAACCCCATGCCCGCCAGACTCTAGGAATAAATTCTCGTACATGTTCAACACCTTGATCAAGCCGGGGAACAGATGTTGAACGGCATTCTCCGGGGTAAGACCCATTACCACTGACTTAGTGGCAAAGATGTACTCATCAGGGGGAAGTATCTCCTTAAAATGCTCCCCTCTGACGGGTAAGCCGGAGATCTCCGCGAACTCTTCCAATGAAATGGAAACTTCCCGATCTGATAAGAGAAAGGTATGGGTCAGGATGTTCCATTGTTCCAAAAAAGACTTGATCCACCACACATGGGGAGCGTGGTAATGAAAAAGAGACGCGTAGATTGCGGGGTACAACCTGGTATTTAATAGCAACGACTTCTTGGCCGACAGGATATACCTGGTTCACTATAGATAACCGGCCGAATGACGGGGTGTTAATCCTATCATATAAACATGCCCCCAAGGGCACGACTCTCCATGGTATATGCATCGCCCCAAAATGTCCAAGGCCATTGGTGGCTGTACAGTTATCGACGCCATGGAAGGCTGAAGGCGACCTTCCGAGGTCCAGTTAACCTCTTCTACGGCGTAAGTCACTTGAGGCGGATCAGCGTAATGAATCACTGGGATTAGCTCCGAAGGCGTTGCATAAGAAAAACTGTGCTGACCCCGAAAAATCTGACTATACCATGACCCCCACAAATGAAGAGATTTTTACTCTGGGTCATGATCCTTAATAAGCGCGAAGACTTTCCGATCTACGGGCGTGTCGGCAAAAGCGCTTTCCGAACGTACGAAGGGAAAAGAAGAATCGGAAGCCATAGTACCTGCACAAAAAGGGAGGAGTCAGCTATTGACACAACGATTAAGGCCTTAACATTCTTTGTCACTTAAAATTGTACTGCACCACAGTTAAAAAAATAGGGGGGACATGTTGGATATAGTGCCCTCAAAGTCAATTATTGGATCGCAGGCACGTGATTGCAATGATCGCGGAGGACCTATACGGATAGTACAGTCTTACTCGAGATGATAGTATGCTATCTGGTTTGCCTTTATCAGTCGTGTACAGGTTCAGGTGACTGATCACTGTTACACGTTGATAGAGCCCTAAGGATCTTGCTTGACTACCAACGTTATGATGGAGATCATATACGTGAGAGTTGGGTGGTCTATAAGCATATCCTTAATTGTGGTCCCTAGTCGTGGGAGTTTCGAGACAGGGCATCGATTCTCCGGAGTAGACTAGTGTATACAGTCGAGACCCCGACGAGAGGCGGTGGCCGGTCTCACAAGCCACTGGTGTCAGTTGGATCACCTAAGATGTATACAGGTGCTCATTGGGTTATGAGTACACCGGACAGGACTCGCCGGGAACCTGCTAGTTGGTATTATACCTATCGTCAGAGAGCAGTTCCCTGGTGACATGTGTACATGTTAGTTCATCGACCTGAGGTCGTCATTTGTCTCGTGTGAGTTCCCACTGTGCTTTGATTTCTACCCTACCACGGCTCAAAGGAGTCGTGCAAATAGGTATTTTTTGGGTACAGTCCCGAGCCATATGGAGGCAAGTGAGCGGATCGGCAGGGGATTCGTCTCTCCCGGTATTGGGGGTGAGATTGCGCTGTGTCTAGGAGAGCCATTACACAAATCTTCGGCCGAGATAGGAGATTTACTGGTAGGTACTCCAGTAGTATCTCAGGGTGTTCTGGGCTACACTCTGACACGACTTATACCGCTATTGGGGGTCTGACGTTACCAGCCCCCTACGCCCGATATGCGATACTCATAGACGAACGGACCGGACTATATGTATATTGTCACTGTTAGGCTCAGTAGGGTTCCAAGATGAGTTCGCTCATCGTCTTCCCTTGAGGTCAGTACATAAACAGCCGTTACGCACAGCTTGTGCAGCTGACGGTTCGTGGTTAAACCCACTGCCAGCGTACTGAGGAGTCATTAGAGTTCCCCACAGATAGTTTCCATAGTTCGGACGAAACTTTGTAGAGGCTGTACGGTTTTATGGCAGGGTTCGGAAAATGCACGTGCGTTTACGCACGTGTCATATTTCGGGCAGATAATACTGGTGGGCTTTGGTTTAAACCGGATCCGAGTATTATACTGTGTAGATATAATATCTTTGTCTCTGTTGCATTTGTATTCGGTCGTAATACAAATGCGGGTATGTTTATACTGTTACGGGGTTATCCTGAAATTCGTTTCGGGGTCTTTTTTGGAAGTTGCCAGTTTCCAGTTTTCTATCACCCGCTTTAACATTCGGTTAAATACGGATTTATCTTTTCTTGAGGTGAGTCATGAGTGTGTGGAAGGTTCTAGAAGCTTCTAGATGGTGACTAGGCTAATGAGTCATTAGTGCGTTGATTGTGCATTTATTGGATGATGACTAGGTTATTATGGTTCAATGTATGCATTTAATGATTTTGTAAGGTGTCTTGTGACTCATTCTCTTCATTATTCTTATGGTCACTCTCCCCCCTTCCTACACTAACCTCCCCCCTCATAAGAAGTGGCTAGCCCCTCTCTTGAAATGATAATGGTTGCTTGAAAAAAGATTTTGATAGTTTTGGTTGATAGAAATTAGATGTGATCCATTTCTCATTTTCATTCGATCCAAAAGGAAACTTCATTAACCGATCATCCATAGCTTTGGATATAACGAGACAAAGTGTTCTACTCATTCTCTACATCAATCTTGGTCATCTTTTTTGGCAGACTTGATGACCGAGTTGCCTCGGGTCAAAGGCGGGAGCCCGTTTAAAGATCCGTTGACGTGGTGCGACCTGGACGAGGAGACCAGAGATCGAGAAGATTGGAGCAGCCGCAACAAAGGTTGGGATGATGGTTAAAGAATGAAGGACTCGGATCGTTCGGTATAACCTTTCTACCCACTTTGTAGTTTGTTAGTTTAGCAATAATGGCAAATCCGGGTTATAGTATGCGATCGCGCCAGTTAAAAAGTTTTTGTTCCGCATTTGGCGTCTGAAAGACGGCCGGGGCGCTACCGTAGACTTACAGTGGTATCAGAACCACGCCATTAAGCTTTACTAACTTGTGCTAACGCGTTTAAAATATCGATCGGACGAAATTTCGAAAACTACAATTTTCTGTGTAATGTTTCTGTCGAATTTTAAATCTGGTCTAAAAATCATTTTGAGCATCTCAGAAAATCGTGCAGGCTTTTTTAAGCATTCTGGTGGAATTTGGTAGACTGAAGCTTCCAAAGCGCCGTGGAACCACCGCGCAAACCCTAGTTTGGCTGCGGTTCCGCCGCCGTTTAGGAGCAACAGTAAACCATTTTTCTACAGTAGGGTCTTCATGTAAAATTGTGGTTTCTGGAATATTTCTTTTGGGCCCATATTTTGTTACTGTACTGCAGATGTACGTAGGGCCCACTTCGGGAAGTTTTGTCGATCAAAATTTTAAACTTGTTAGTATGCAGTACTTACATTATATCTCCGACCGTGAATGTCATTCGAGCGATAAATTGCGTCTAATTGCTATAGTACTTTTAGACGGATTTGCGAACGTGATATTCGCGTTGATGTTCTGTGTTGTGCTGTGATGTTGCGGATTTGTCGTGGTGGATAGCAGTGTGCAATGGTAGTGCAGTTTGAATTTATTTGTACATTTTGTGGGGTTCCTAGGCACACCCATGAGGTTCTACAACTGATCAACCATGCCAAAATCAAAAAATTTCATGTGCCAAAGAACCCTAATGCTAGATCGATAACTAGAGGTAAAGGCGAAATAACAACTAGTTAACAACTTAACTACTAAGTGAATGGAAATACAACCTTTGTAGATCCGGTCCTCCACCTCCATAGCTCCGTAATGATGTCCCTTCGCTGCGATCATCGGATCCCGGACTCTAGCGTTGATTTCAGCGGAGAAATGGTCGGGCTAGGTCGTTGACTTCGATGCCGAAGATGATCTACGTCGAGGCAACTCAAACTCAAGCTCCACCTTCACCAAGTCATGAAACTTGTGAAGAAAACACCCTATACTATATGGCAAGTGGTAGAGAATGAAGAAATAGGAAGTGGGTTCACTTTAGAATTGGATTTCTCACTCTTTTTATCATGACACCATTAGAGGTTGCAAGGTTTCTTCTTCTTGAAGAAGAAGAAGAAGAGAAAGAATATGATAAGAATTATAAATAATAGAAAATAAAGTGATTCTTATCATCATGCAACCTTGGGTTAGTTTAAAAAGTGTAGAGAATAAACTAGGGTTAGGTGAATGGTTAGGTTTAGGAAAGAAACAAAAATGGTCAAAGCTTCATGAAGCTTCAACAAAAGAACAAAAGAAGCAACCATTTTGTTTCTTTCCCTAAAGTAAATAAATAAAATAAATAATTAAGAAAAGATAACAAAACCCTAACCATTCACTTAAATATGGTTTAACATAAACACACACCCAAGTTTGCATGTATCATCAAACATGATACAATCAAGTGCACAAAAATATATCACATATACAATGTGCACATCAAGTGAGAAAATCCATCTTAAGTGAACCAATACTAGTTAATGCAAAGTAATATATCAAATATATAATTATACATTAAATCATTAAATCAACACTTGATTTAACGATCCGGTCATATCGCATATGACCGACTAATATCCAATATATCGACTTATCGAATCAATCCTCGATTCGATAACTAGGTTATATCGCATACAACCAATCGATACATTCGTCGCGAGAATAGAATACGGTATCACATACACGCATTATTCTCGGTCCCACACATATCTCATATGAGCTCCTATTTCGTTTCGCTTGAGCCAGGAAACCTCTGTGTAGGATTCTAAAGACTCGTCAATACGCCGGAAGTAGGTGATGATCATATCAAACACCCATAAGCCGCAAGCGGTCTGCTAAACGTAACGGCCACCCGGGTATTGAGCGATCAGAAGATCGACGAGCAAGCCCGCTCACACTCCTGTGAATCCAACCAATAACACTTACCGTACAGTCCGGTTTGTTCGTCTGATATGTCGCATATCTCGCCTAGGGGTGGTAAACGTCAGACCCCAGTAGCTTGATAAGTCATGCCGATGTAAGGTCCATAACATTCGTGAAACTACTGATAACTCTTACCAGTATATCACTGCAACCCTGGCCAGGGATTTCCAGTTATGGCCAGTCGAGCATAGCGCAACATCAACCCCCAATACCGGGAGAGACGAATCCCCTCCTATCGCTTATTGTCTCCATGTGAATCGGGACTGTACCCAAAAACCACCTGTTTGCACGACTCAGTAGAGTCGTGGTAGGGTGGAAATTAAAGCACAGTGGGAGACACACTAGACTCTATGACGATCTCGAGTCAACAGACTAAGCTGTACCAGTGTCACCAGAGAACTGCCATCTGACGTGAGATATAATACCATCTGGGAGTTCTCGTCGAGTCCGTTCAGTGTACCCAGTCTCCACTGAGCACCCGCATACCATCTTTGATGTCAAACACCAATGGATATGGGATCATCCATCACCCATCACATGGGTTGAGAAGATATACGCTAGTCTACACTGGAATATCGATGCCCCGTCTCGATATTCCTACGACTAGGAACATTGAAGGATGTACTCATGGACTACCCAGGCCCCACTAGTATGATCTACATCATAGTCCTGGAAGTCGAGTACACATCCTAAGGGCTTTATCAACATGTAACAGGGAGACAGAAAGTATACATGTTAAGATAAAGAGCAACCAGATAGCGTACTATCATGTCGAGCAAGAAAGTCCTACCTATATATGTCCCAGCATCCACTACAATATACATCCAATGTACAGTAATGGCCTCTAGGGCATACATATAACTAACAATCTCCCACTTGCACTAGGGCCATCTGTAGCAGTGGTTGTAGTATCTAATACTCAACCATCCCATATAAGTCTCTATCTGGGAAAAAGCCTTTGTGAGTGGATCCGCCGTGTTGTCCTCTGAGTCTACTCTCCTAACCTCGATCACCCTGGAGATCAACTATCTCTATGATCAGGTGATGCTGCCTCAGAATATGTCTAGGTCACTGACGGGACCATGGTTCCTGGGCCAAAGCCACTCTTCCATTGTCACACAATGGTAGGAACCTAGTTCATCTCATGAACCACTATACACCCAAACTGCCTCTTTGGTAGTATCTTTAATAGCGATGTTACCAGCCTTTATCGTCTAGTTTGCCACGGTATCTAGCTTGGAACTCTTCCAACATACCGTCCCTGTACTGAGGGTAAAGACAATGCCTACGACTGACACTCAGTCGTCCTTATCACCCTGGAACCTTTCCAGTGATTCTCCCCAGGATCGATTGATACTATCTTACTACAGCTAGTGAGAATCCTAACATCCATTTAGATCTATCTCATAGACCCAAATCCCAGGATTTAGGAGGTATCACCTTTATCCTATTGAAGAATCCTTATGATAAGCGGAGATTGACTGAGCGTAGCATAGGAAAATCCTTCCCTATCAAGAGTATGTCATCCACGTACTCTACGAGGATCATTACCATACTCCATACTACCTTTTTGTACATACAAGGTTCATCTACTATTTTGATGAAGTCAAACTCTTTGACTACCACATCAAAACAGATGTTCCAACTCCGCGATGCCCGCTTTATCCTGTAAAGCAACCTGCACACGTTTCCGCTGCTCCCACTGTTTACGAAGTCCTCTGGCTGTGTACTTATAGACGTTCTCTTCTAAATCATTATTTAGAAAAGCAGTCATGGCACCCAACCACCAGATATCGTAGTCATGGTATGTAGCAATGGCAAGTAGGATCTGGATGGACTTAAGCATAGTCCCTGGAAAAAAAGTTTCATCATTATCCACACCTGGTTGATGACTAAAACCTTTAACAAGTCTAGCTTTGAAAGTTTCAACTTTTCCATCTACACCAAGTAATCTTCTCAAGATATACTTGCTCCTGATGGGGATTTAACCATTCAGATATGGCAAACAAAGTCCATACTTTGTTGGTGTACATGGATTCCATCTCAGATCGCTAAGCATCCAGCCATTCTTACAGAGTCCTCACTCTCGATGGCCTGCTCGAAACTAGTTGGGTCATCATCTCATGATGCATTCCTCGCTCCCACTGTCATCGAGAAACCGAAGTATCTCTCAGGCGGATGAGTTACCCTACCAGATCGGCGGAGAGGCTGAGGTTCGTCGAGAACTATTGAGTCCTTTGGTTCTGTCAAATCATTATCTGCAGTTTTGTATAGCTGGAACCATTCCAGTTCTACAGAACTGACCTTGCCTCGATCTTGTCCGGATTTTGCTTTTAGACATAGGCCGGACAACCCCCAAATCTTAACTAACTTAAGAGATAGGCTCTTCCCACACCATATCTTATATGGAGTGGTAGGCACTGATTTGATTCGAATCCAATTCAATAGGTATGCAACTTCTCAAGTGCACAACCCCCAAAAGGAAATAGGTAACTCAGTAGTACTCATCATAGAGCATACCATATCTAATATGGTGCGGTTGCTCCGCCCCGATACACCGTTGTGCTGTGGTATATTCAGAGGAGTAATACGGAGAGAGAATCTCATTCTCCTTTAGAATAGTCCAGGAACTCTATGCACAAGTATTCTCCTCCCTGATCTTATCATAGGACATAATACTTATACCCGGTTTTTGGTTCTCTACTTCTAACTTATATTCTGTGAATATCTCAAAAGGTTTGGACTTATGTTTCAACAGGAACATATGACTGAATCTTGAGAGATCATCAGAGAATGTAATGAAGTACAAAGAACCGGTTTTGGCATGTGTAGACAGGAGACCTTACATACATCATTATGTATCAGTCCCAAGAGTTTACCAACTCTTTCTCTGTTTCCAATAAACAGAGCTATGGTCATCTTATCTTTGTGACATGACTGGCAAGTTTCACAAGATGTAAATTCAAACTGATTTAAATATGCATCTAAAATGTAACTTCAGCCAGTCGGGTCGCATTGATATGACCTAGTCTATAATGCCTCAAGAAGGAATCGTTCATTTCTGAACTCTTCCTCTTGTGTGTGTTCTATGTACTAGGAACTGTAATTTGATTTAGAACGTTAATGCTTTTAGATAACGTGCCTGAACCGATCAACTTTTGAAATGTTCAAAACAATATTCAACAATACAAAATTATATCCTTTCTTTACTAATAAAGAGACTGATATGATTTTGTATATCAGGTTCGGTATCTAATAGCATTTGTTCAGAATCAATGTATTTGTAATACAGGGTGACAGTGACCAACAGACTTGGCTGCAACACTTGCACCGTTTTCTGTCTCATGAAACTTATCACCCGTTCTTAGTTCTCTACCTTTCTGTAGCCCATGTAACAAATTACATATGCGGGATCCTGATCTGGTATCAAATACCCAGGATGTAGAGGATACTGAGAAACAGTTTTTTGTAATGAACACACCCGAAGGAGATGCATCTCATGCACTTTCTTCGTTTGGGCGGCATGGGAATCCTGGTATTCCCCTAATTCCTGCTCGGTCTTATAACAATTATAAGTTGGAGCGGGACCAACGTTCCCCAGCTCAGTATAACAAGCGGGTTCGGTCAATACATCTATATTATTATCTTGATTAAGGCGTGATATGGTCGCTACCTGGAGAAAGAGAGAAGAAAACACTCTGCGTACGCTCTTGCAAGATTAGATTGGTTATATATTTTATCTAATCAGGATGGCTCCCACTGTTTTTATCAAATCTTCCTTCAAACCTTAAAAAGGAAAGACTAACCGGGATTAATTACACTCTACAAGTTCGCCAATTTTTCAGCCAGGCCAGTGTCGGTACTTTGAGGGAGGTTCCCCGTGCTTTCGCACGGACCTAATTACAATAAACCTCGTTTTCCCAGAGGCGTAACCCCGTTGACACCTTTCTAGACACCTACTTGATCGGCTAATTGTAAAGTGCAAAACTCTCCCAGGAGTAACAATTACTCGCAGTGGGTATCGGGATCCAACTATCATATAGAAGGTATGCATTCTCATTGCAAATTTTAACACTTGAAACTCCCGATAAAGGTTTTTACCCCTAGCACCTATGACCTTGGCTAAGATCAACAAATCATAAGCACTAGTCAAGTTCTACCCGTCATTTCGTGATTAGTTAGACCCACCCACATGACCCTTGGCTAAGGTCAACAAAGCCACATGACTGTCCTAACTAATCGCATCATATGCGGTATAGGAAGACATCACTTAGCTACCGTACACTACGCCTCGGCTATGGTCGACAAACGTAGCACGAATACTAAGTACTCTACTTCCTAAAATGACGAAGGGTTGCGGATGGTTTTTAAGAAAACCTTTAACGCTTTGAACTTGATCTCGTTGCGGAATCAAATGGTTTTTAAATGGAGTGTCTTTGAGGCTTTTCTAGTTTTGCTAAAGAGGTCACTCCCGGTGAAGGGATCGTCGGCCCTTTCCTCATCGAATAAGGTGCGGGATATATCATATATATCACTGTGCAAAGCAGAAACTATAGAAGCAATCAAAAGATAAACCGAGTGTGTAGCATCTGCCAGTCATTGCTAAAGGAGTCACTCCCGGTGAAGGGATCTCGGTCCTTTCCTTATCGAATAAAGTGCAGGATGTTCTACAAGGAACACCGCGATGCAAAGCAAGAACTGTAGCTACCTATTTTATTTTAGAAATTCGATTCCACAATATCTTTTAGGTTTATTTTCTTTCATTAATCTCATTAATGAATGTCCCATCATTTAATTCCACCTAAACATCACAGATAAATATAACGTACGCTTATGCCATCCGCATTCGTCTCGATGTCCCGTCTGCACCGTTAGGTTAGGTAACTAACGCCAGAGCGAGGCAGGGCTAGCGCGGGTGTAAAACATAAGCAACGTCTATATAATATATCATATATACTATATACAGTATCTATCACAGCATATCAAATGATCACATCACAGATATCGCAGCAGAAGAATCATATGAAATATTGGATATACTAGGACGTCCGTGTTTTTAATACGAGCCAGTATAAAACACGGATTCCACGGTCGTGATGAATAGCCAATCCCACACCCCTAGACCCCTACGAGAGCGGCAAGCAACCCTACCAATTCTAGAGTTAGGAGACCCGGATTCGACTCCTCGATTTGGTCTCCCACTGGACTTCAGAACCCGGTTACTCGTGCTCTCCTCCTTGGGTCTATCCTAATGCGGAAAAGTAAATAATATACAAATGGTGACATCTTCCGCAACCTGGAAGTGCCCCAATAAAAGAATATTACATACAAGTTTTTATATGAACAAAAATGACAAACACTCATCTCACATAAAAAAAAACCCGGCTATTCAAGCACGACGATCCAATATAACATATCCAGCAACACATAACATCACATGTCATCAACGTGAGTAAGTATGCATACACCGATCGTCGTCGACGTATAGCAACGAAAACCGGCAATACCACTACATACTACACTTACGGTCACAGAAAAGAAAGTGTAAAACTACAACATTTGGAATCCGCAACCTCTTTAGACAACGCATGCCTAACCAAATGAATTCCTTAGACATCGCATGCCTAACAATTATAAACCCCGCATTTTAGTCTCATTATCGAAAACTCTTTTCAATATTAAGTCGGGCAATTCAACAGGATTCTCGACATTCTGATCGAATGCTCGTCGCAAACTTTAGTAGACGGCCGCACCCCCGATACCGTCGACGAAGTGCACCAAGGCGGAACACCGTTACCGTGAGCACCCGAATGGATGCTTTCGGCGACGGGGTACTCCTACAGTCACTTGGTCGAGGCTAAGGGGTGTAGCTGTCTATTAAGTTTATCCGGCGAGTATCCGCGTACACTACGTGATTGCGACGGACTTTTGATCACATC
Source organism: Agapanthus africanus (assembly GCA_030015575.1). Classification (NCBI taxonomy): domain Eukaryota; kingdom Viridiplantae; phylum Streptophyta; class Magnoliopsida; order Asparagales; family Amaryllidaceae; genus Agapanthus; species Agapanthus africanus. The sequence goes on along the minus strand of CM057338.1, from coordinate 6,247,980 downwards.
AAAATCCCGTGGCAACCGATCAAGTGAGACTAAAGTGATATGTTTATAATGTTCATATTAGTTATCTCATAACTACTTGTGAATTCCAAATATTGTATCACATTCCAGATAAATAGAAAATGTTAAACTTTCCAATCGAACAATCAAACACCCAAGTTTTCCCGAAACAGCTCAACAAATGAAATAAGTTTAAAAAACATTCACTTCATACCTCAGTACCAACGGTCCAGCCGTAGAAGGGTCAAGCCAACGCCTCACATGTGGCACGCCGTACTGCCCCAAACCCTAAGGTTCAAAGGGCGGTTCAAGACGGTCACATAATCGAGTTAAGGTTTGTTGTCTTCTAGAGGGACCATCGCATTACTTGCACTACTTAGAACGTCATTAAACTACGGAAAAATCCAACACTTGGAAATTTCCCGGCAAGGGAAAAAGTGGGTATTTATATCCGGTCGAACTTTTTAACTGTTTCTAAAATATCCGGAAAAACATAAACGAAGTTAAATTATCCGATCAAATTAACGAGTCCCCAATAAAACCCTAGAAAACTCAACACTTGAGTGTAATTAAAACATTCCCATAAAAAATTGCCAAGAAAGGACCTAAGAATAAATATATGAAATTTCAGGGACTAAGTCAAATTTTGGCCGCGGAACTGCCGCCAAACCCGTGGTTTCGCCGCGGTTCCGCGGTCATTTTGAGAACTTAGTGGACCGTACTTCACAGTAATTCTTAGTTTTTCCTGCTTGTTTTTCTGAGCATTTTTAATTCACAAAAATCCACTGTTTTGAAAAATGTACAAAGAAGGGTTTTGTCGGGGTTTACGGGTTTGATCGGAATTCTAACTTCGTCTACACTTCGCCTAAAACTCTATCTAGGCTCTGATACCACTGTAGGGTTCCTAGGCATACCCATGAGGTTCTACAACTGATCAACCATGCCAAAATCCCATGTGCCAAAGAACCCTAATGCTAGATCGATAACTAGAGGTAAAGGCGAAACAACAACTAGTTAACAACTTAACTACTAAGTGAATGGAAATACAACCTTTGTAGATCCGGTCCTCCACCTCCATAGCTCCGTAATGATGTCCCTTCACTGCGATCATCGGATCCCGGACTCTAGCGTTGATTTCATCGGAGAAATGGTCGGGCTAGGTCGTTGACTTCGATACCGAAGATGATCTACGTCGAGGCAACTCAAACTCAATCTCCACCTTCACCAAGTCATGAAACTTGTGAAGAAAACACCCTATACTACATGGCAAGTGGTAGAGGATTAAGAAATAGGAAGTGGGTTCACTTTAGAATTGGATTTCTCACTCTTTTTATCATGACACCATTAGAGGTTGCAAGGTTTCTTCTTCTTGAAGAAGAAGAAGAAGAAGAGAAAGAATATGATAAGAATTATAAATAATAGAAAATAAAGTGATTCTTATCATCATGCAACCTTAAGTTAGTTTAACAAGTGTAGAGAATAAACTAGGGTTAGGTGAATGGTTAGATTTAGGAAAGAAACAAAAATGGTCAAAGCTTCAACAAAAGAACAAAAGAAGCAACCATTTTGTTTCTTGCCCTAAAGTAAATAAATAAAATAAATAATTAAGAAAAGATAACAAAATCCTAACTATTCACTTAAACATGGTTTAACATAAACACACACCCAAGTTTGCATGTATCATCAAACATGATACAATCAAGTGCACAAAAATATATCACATATACAATGTGCACATCAAGTGAGAAAATCCATCTTAAGTGAACCAATACTAGTTAATGCAAAGTAATATATCAAATATATAATTATACATTAAATCATTAAATCAACACTTGATTTAACGATCCGGTCATATCGCATATGACCGACTAATATCCAATATATCGACTTATCGAATCAATCCTCGATTCGATAACTAGGTTATATCGCATACAACCAATCGATACATTCGTCGCGAGAATAGAATACGGTATCACATACACGCATTATTTTTGGTCCCACACATATCTCATATGCGCTCCTATTTCGTTTCGCTTGAGCCAGGAAACCTCTGTGTAGGACTCTAAAGACTCGTCAATACGCCGGCAGTAGGTGATGATCATATCAAACACCCACAAGCCACAAGCGGTCTGCTAAACGTAACGGCCACCCGGGTATTGAACGATCAGAAGATCGACGAGCAGCCCGCTCACACTCCTATGAATCCAACCAGTAACACTTACCGTACAGTCCGGTCTGTTCGTCTGATATGTCGCATATCTCGCCTAGGGGTGGTAAACGTCAGACCCCAGTAGCTTGATAAGTCATGCCGATGTAAGGTCCATAACATTCGTGAAACTACTGATAACTCTTACGAGTATATCACTGCAACCCTGGCCAGGGATTTCCAGTTATGGCCAGTCGAGCATAGCGCAACATCAACCCCCAATACCGGGAGAGACGAAGCCCCTCCTATCGCTCATTGCCTCCATGTGAATCGGGACTGTACCCAAAAACCACCTGTTTGCATGACTCAGTAGAGTCGTGGTAGGGTGGAAATCAAAGCACAGTGGGAGACACACAAGACTCTATGACGATCTCGGGTCAACAGACTAAGCTGTACCAGTGTCACCAGAGAACTGCCATCTGACGTGAGGTATAATACCATCTGGGAGTTCTCGGCGAGTCCGTTCAGTGTACCCAGTCTCCACTGAGCACCCGCATACCATCTCTGATGTCAAACACCAATGGATATGGGATCATCCATAGCCCATCACATGGGTTGAGAAGATATACGCTAGTCTATACTGGAATATCGATGCCCCGTCTCGATATTCCTACGACTAGGAATATTGAAGGATGTACTCATGGACTACCCAGGCCCCACTAGCATGATCTACATCATAGTTTTGGAAGTCGAGTACACATCCTAAGGGCTTTATCAACATGTAACAGGGAGACAGAAAGTATACATGTTAAGATAAAGAGCAACCAGATAGCGTACTATCATGTCGAGTAAGAAAGTCCTACCTATATATGTCCCAGCATCCATTACAATATACATCCAATGTACAGTAATGGCCTCTAGGGCATACATATAACTAACACATTTGATATTGCGGGGCGAGCGTCCAACATGTGGACTGCCGTCACTGCCTGTTTGTATAATATTCTTTTGGGGCACGACCGGGCTGAGGTCGATGTACCCGTTGTACATATTTTTCATTTCTGTACTAGGTTTTACCCCACGACGGAGTGCACGGATAGCCGGGTTCTGGAAGGCAACGGGTCCGCATCTCATGGCTTTGAGAGGCAGAGGGGCCTCACTCTAGAATTAGCAGACTATTCGCCGCACTCGTAAGGGGTACAGGTTGACCCAAGGAGGGGTGCTCAAGTTACCGGATTCCGTGAAGTGTTGGGTGGTCCATTCACTATGCTGTAGGGGCTGCCTCGCTTCAGGTTTTGGCGGGTAACTTGCCACACCCGCAGGGGTCTAGGTTTCATTGCACAGGCTATCCACACGACCAGGGGAACGTCGGGTTTCAGTAGCGGCTCTGTGAAACCCGGGGATCCCAGATCTGTATTGTTCTGTGATGCTTATTACTTTTCTGTAATGTTGCATATTATCACGCCTGGAGCGATTATTGTATATTAGTATATATACTAGTAGATGTAGTATATGTTTTACACCCGCGCTAATCCAGTCTCCGCTCTGTCGTTAGTTAAGTAACCTAATGGGTGATGACGGGACCCAGTGACGAATGCGGATGGCATATACGTACATTTTATTTTCATTCTTTTCTGGTGTGATTAATTAATGGGACTGCGTTGATTCTGATCAATGCAAAGGAAAACAAACCTTTTTGGCAGTTGTTGGAGCAGTTTTAAAAAGTGTTATTACAAAGACGTTTCCTTTTGTTTTGCATAGTGGTATTCGGTTGGAATATCCTGCATCTCATTCGACGAGGCAAGGGCTGATATCCCTTCACCGGGAGTGACCCCTTGGGCAGAAGTTTGCGTCAGGGTGATAACTTCACTATAGTCGATTACAAGTTGCTTTGCATCGCGGTATTCAGTTGGAATATCCTGCACCTCATTCCACGAGGAAAGAGCCGAGATCCCTTCACCGGGAGTGACCTCTTTAGCAAAGGTTTTCGCTACTATATTTTTTAAAAAGCTATCAGGTTCCTTCAGCGATATCAAGTTCGTTACGTTAAAGGTTTTTCGCCAAAAACCAGCCGTAACCCTCCGTCATTTCTTTTGGGTATTCAGTAGTATTCAAGTTATGTATTTTGACCTAACGCCAAGGCATAGTGTTTGGTAGCTACTGGGTATTCATTTGTTGCATAGATAGATGAGTTGGTTTGGGACAGTCGTTCTGCCATTTTGACCTAACGCCAAGGGCATGTACGGGTAGGTTCAAATTGACAAGATAGTGACGGGTAGAACTTGGCATGTGACTTATGACATTTTGACCTAACGCCAAGGTCATAAGAACATGGGGCAAAACTCATATCGGGAGTTTCTAAAGAAACTGAAACTTGCCAAGTATGCGCATACCTTCTGGAGTGTGATAACGTGAGTGGATTCCGTCACGTTATCATGCGATGAGAGTTGGATCCCGATTCCCACTGATGAGTTGGTTTACTCTTCGGGTGATCCCGATTGATTCTTCTTTCAGGTTTGGAGGAGAATTTGACAGTACAGTGGGAGGTTTCCTGATTAGATAAAGTGATAACCATTCTGATCTAGGTTAGAGTGCACGCAGAGTGTTTCTTTTCTCTCTCTCTCTTTGGCAGCGACCATTGACCGACCCTAGACTATGACTCAGTGACCAAGTTGACCGAACCTTCTTAAAATACTGGCTTTTGGATTGTCCGAGTTGCATAAGTCATTGCCGCTCTTTCTTTTACCCTTTGCATTTCTCAGAACACCCCGTATTACTATGGACATCCACTTCTATTGGATAGACCCATCGTATGGTTATATACGAACTCGAAGGGAATTCTTCGAGGATCCAGGTTTAGGAGAAATAGAATTAGTTTATTCAGTTGTCTTTTATTATCACCTTCTCTTAGGTTGCGAGGGCTCCTTAGTTTAGGAGAGTACACCTATTACGCTTATTGGATAGTCTTCTTCCAAACCATAGACAGGTGCCGAAAGGTAGGGAATGAAGAAAACCAATTAGCCTAAATAGGGTGTACAGAAGGTAATAACTAAAGACAAAATAAAGGGATTAGAAAGAGGACAAAGTAAATTGCGACTGTTATCATTCACGACCAAACCGCGTACTTCATCGCCACTCCTATTTCACCTTTGCTTTTTTCCCCAGTTCGGGAGAAATAGAATAAGGTATTATTCAGTTGTCTTTTATCATCACCTTCTCTCAAGTTGCGAGTACTCCTTGGTTTAGGAGAGTACACCTATTATGCTTACTGGATAGTCTTCTTCCAAACCATAGGCTGGTGCCGAACGGTAGGGAAGGAAGAAAACCACTTAGCCTAAAAGGGGTGTACAGAAGGAAATGAATAAAGGCAAATAACAGGATTTGGAGAGATGGCAAAGAAATATACGGTTATATTCATGAATTGAATTATGGAAGAGGCATTACTAGGAATACCAGGATACCCCTACGAAACATTTTCATGTTTCAGTGCATTGTTAAAGAAAAAAATGATTTCCTGATTAGACACTTACTCCAGGGTATGTATTTACCAGGTTTGATTCTCACATCTGTATGGTTTTACAGATGATGAGTGGGAGTAAGTTATTGGGAATTAGGTGATTATCCTTATTATATCGGAATTCGTTGTAATTGGTGATATTTGAGGAAATCTCCTGGGTACAGTTTTCAACCTATGATACATAGGTTTTGAGTTATTCAACTCAGCGGACTTATACAGAGTATTGTATGTTTTCCAGTGTCCATCAGGACAAAGGGGTCGGTCCTCGTACTATGTTCTATTTACTTGTGACTTCTCTAGTTTTTAGACAAGTGTTTCGTAGAAATACAAGGTCTAAGTTTTGAGAAGTTGTAGATATAAGAATAAAGTAGAGAACCAGGTGTCGCAAATATCGGGATTCTTCAAAGAGATCGAAGATGTACATTCTTGTGATTGGTATTCAGTTGATAGTAATGGTTTTGAGAAACTTGTTTCTCTTCCGGGTTACTCATAATTGGATGCATTCCTAAGTTGAGTAATGCTGATTAGCCTCTCTCCATAAAGTTGATATGCACTGGAGACAGTTGCATGATTAGAATCTGGTTCCAATTAAATAAGTGCCAAAGTTTCTATATTATATATATAATGGTTCATATCTTAACGATGTTAAGGTACGGGGAGTTGTCCGGCTTATACTTAAAACCAGACTCTGGATAACTCAGGGCACATTTCTGTAATGGCTGTTTGTGGGTTGGCCCAGGCTATGACGAGGGTTGACTTTCTACCATCTGGAAGATCAATAGTGATATTGTTTTTGACTCGCCATAGTTTTAGTAAAATGGATTTTTTCAGAAAACTGTAGTGGGAGTATGGTAGAACTGGAAGTGATTCCAGAACCGCAAACGATTATGGAAAATTTAATAGGACCTAAAGATTCAATCAGGTTTGACATTCCAATAGCCACTCCGCAGATGGTAACCTCAGACACCCGAGAGGTACTCCGGTAGCCTCAAGGACGGTGACAGGGAGGTTCTTGTTTACCCAGACTTGACACTACTGTTGTTTCAGGCTATGAGACCCGGCAGGAGGTTAAGTATAGCGTCGTTCTAAACTAGCTTTAGAAGTGTGCGTATATATTATTCTGCCAGAGGGTTGTTGTGGTCAGTGGGAGCAGCGGAAGCATAGTGGGCAAGTAGCTTATGTCTATTTATAGACTTGAGCAGTTATAGCGGAGATAGATCATCTAATTTTGATGATACAGTCATGGGTTTGACTTCATCAGAATTGGTGATGGATCTGTTAAGAAGGTAGTAGGGTGTAATGTCCTGGTATTTGGATGACATACACAGAGTAGGAAGTAAAATTCCTATACTACGATCGGTTGTACTGTGGTCGTCATACAGTTGTTTCTCCAGACAGGATATGGATATAATATCAGACATTCTGGTTTCTAGATCTATGGTTTTAGATCTAGATTTGGGTAGTTTCCCAATGTGGGTACTTTGACAGTATTCTAATAGTTTTTAGAATAGATGACTACTGGCATGGCGGTGTACCTGCAGGTGATGGAGTCACCCTCTCTAAAGGTGTCTTACAGACTAAAAGGGAGAGGGATGTGCATGATTGATAGATCACTTGCTTAGGCAATTAAGTCAATCGTGAGATGTCAAGTACCACACCAGATGTTGTTTTTGCACTAGATGCGATAAGTTTATATTAATCCAATCCTGAAGAAACATAAGGAAGCAGTTTTAGAACATAAGTGCATGTTCTACGGATTTGATGACGGCAGCCTCCTTCGGGAGACGGTTATCATTCCAGGCTTCAAAGGTGACATGGATGACAGAGTGATTGTCAGAGTTATAGTTTTCCCTCTGACGAGGGACAGTATTATGAACAGGTGGTCCAAGAGGATACTGTAGGAGGCATGGTGCTGGACACTGATTAGTTTCAGTGATTGATACAGTCTAAGAAGCTTGGATTTGGAGTTCATTTATGAACTAGGTCCTATCAGATATCCAGACATATTCTAAGACAGGTATTACTCAATTCGGGAGATGGCTTTCTCCGCGAACTTGAGATTAAGAGAGACATAGAAAGAAACATCAGGGCGGATCCACTCGCTGAGGCTATTTCTCGAACACAATAGTTTTACAAACGGGATTTGTGAAACTGATTAGTAGAGGAGTTGGATGTTCGGTATCACACGGGCTGTGAGTATGCAACATCGCAATAATTAGCCTTAAGTGCAAGTGGGAGATTGTTGGATATAGTGCCCTCAAAGTCAATTATTGGATCGCAGGCACGTGATTGCAATGATTGCGGAGGACCTATACCAGTAGTACAGTCTTACTCGAGATGATAGTATACTATCTGGTTTGCCTTTATTAGTCGTGTACAGGTTCAGGTGACTGATCACTGTTACACGTTGATAAAGCCCTTAGGATCTTGCTTGACTACCAACATTATGATGGCGATCATATACGTAAGAGTTGGGTGGTCTATAAGCATATCCTTAATTGTAGTCCCTAGTCGTAGGAGTTTCGAGACAGGGTATCGATTCTCCGGAGTAGACTAGTGTATACAGTCGAGACCCCGACAAGGGGCGGTGGCCGGTCTCACAAGCCATTGGTGTCAGTTGGATCACCTAAGATGTATACAGGTGCTTATTAGGTTATGAGTACACCGGACAGGACTCGCCGGGAACCTGCTAGTTGGTATTATACCTATCGTCTGATAGCAGTTCCCTGGTGACATGTGTACAGGTTAGTTCATCGACCTGAGGTCGTCATTTGTCTCATGTGAGTTCCCACTATGCTTTGATTTCTACCCTACCACGGCTCAAAGGAGTCGTGCAAACAGGTATTTTTTGGGTACAGTCCCGAGCCATATGGAGGCAAGTGAGCGGATCGGCAGGGGATTCGTCTCTCCCGGTATTGGGGGTGAGATCGCGCTGTGTCTAGGAGAGCCATTACATAAATCGTCGGCCAAGATAGGAGATTTACTGGTAGGTACTCCAGTAGTATCTCAGGGTGTTCTGGGCTACACTCTGACACGACTTATACCGCTATTGGGGGTCTGACGTTACCAGCCCCATAGGCCCGATATGCGATACTCATAGACGAACGGATCGAACTGTATGTATATTGTCACTGTTAGGCTCAGTAGGGTTCCAGAATGAGTTCGCTCATCGGATTCCCTTGAGGTCAGTACATAAATAGCCGTTACGCACAGCTTGTACCGCAGACGGTTCGTGGTTAAAGCCACTGCCAGCGTACTGAGGAGTCATTAGAGTTCCCTACAGATAGTTTCCATAGTTCGGGCGAAACGTTGTAGAGGCCGTACGGTTTTATGGCAGGGTTCGGAAAATGCACGTGCGTTTACGCACGTGTCATATTTCGGGCAGATAGTACTGGTGGGCTTTGGTTTAAGCTGAATCCGAGTATTATACTGTGTAGATATAATATCTTTGTCTCTGTTGCATTTGTATTCAGTCGTAATACAAATGCGGGTATGTTTATACTGTTACGGGGTTATCCTGAAATTCGTTTCGGGATCGCTTTTGGAAGTTGCCAGTTTCCAGTTTTCTATCGCCCGCTTTAACATTCGATTAAATGCGGATTTATCTTTACTTGAGGTGAGTCATGAGTGTGTGGAAGGTTCTAGAAGTTTCTAGATGGTGACTAGGCTAGTGAGTCATTAGTGCATTGATTGTGCATTTATTGGATGATGACTAGGTTATTATGGTTCAATGTATGCATTTAATGATTTTGCAAGGTGTCTTGTGACCCATTCTCTTCATTATTCTTATGGTCACTCTCCCCCTTCCTACACTCACCTCCCCCCTCATAAGAAGTGGCCGGCCCCTCTCTTGAAATGATAATGGTTGCTTGAAAAAAGATTTTGATAGTTTTGGTTGATATAAATTAGATGTGATCCATTTCTCATTTTCATTCGATCCAAAAGGCAACTTCATTAACCGTTCATCCATAGCTTTGGATGTAACGAGACAAAGTGTTCTACTCATTCTCTACATCAATCTTGGTCATCTCTTTTGGCAGACTTGATGACCGAGTTGCCTCGGGTCAGAGGCGGGAGCCCGTTTAAAGATCCGTTGATGTGGTGCCACCTGGACGAGGAAACCGGAGATCGAGGAGATCGGAGCAGCCGCAACAAAGCGTGGGATGATGGTTAAAGAACGAATGACTCGGATCGTTCGGTATAACCTTTCTACCCACTTTGTAGTTTGTTAGTTTAACAATAATGGCAGATCCGGGTTATAGTATGCGATAGCGCCAGTTAAAAAGTTTTTGTTCCGCATTTGGCGTCTGAAAGACGGCCGGGACGCTACCGTAGACTTACAGGACAGGGGCCCCACAAAATCAAGGTGACGCCCCATCAATGATGGGGCAGTCACTCATTAAAAATAGAATCCAAAAGGATTCTCATTTAATGAGAAAATATCATTGGACTCAGGAGTTAAACTCCCTCGAGAACTGTGTTCTGTAAACAGATTTCAAATCTGTTAAGAAATTTATAGAGGGAATAAAATTCCCAAAATTTTCAGAGCCATGCTCTGTAGAATAATGGGATAACATCCCAGAACCCTCAAAAGCAAAACTTTCTAACAGGGTAAAACCCTAAAAGATCTTTAAGATCCGCGATCTAGTCAAGTAAAAAAAAGTGTCCTTTGTTTGAGATCTCTAAGAGGTCGTTACAAGAGAAGAGCAAAGCTCTATTAATGGATTAAAAACCCTAAAACATGAAGAGATTCCTTCAAGAGTTTGGTCATAATTCTTACCAAATTTTGACTCTAAAAGAGATTTCTTGGCCAGAGATCTGAGTTCTGGAAAGAGAATTAAATTCTCAGAGAAAGAAGAAGGTTAGGGAAGATGAACAGCAGTCATCTCAAGGGCCAAAGGCCCTACTTATAGGCACAGAAAGATGGTTCAACTTCCAAGAAGATCAAACTGCGGAAAAAGTGTCACCGCTGCAATCACGTGTGAGCCACGTAGGCGCAACGGTGGGGGGCATTTGTTTCCCCCAATAAAAGGGCAAAGATCTGTTCAAAACTCAAGAGGCAGCGCCTCACCTGCCTTCCATGAGGGCGCCAACGCCAGAGTTAAAAACTCTTATATGAGCAGCGCCCATGTGCAAAGCACACAAAAATCTTAAGCAGCGCCCACGTGCACAACATGTGAGCGTCGGCGCCCAGTAGAATTAAATTCTACTCTCTGTTAAGTAGAGCCGTTGGATCAAAGATCCAACGGAGGTGATAAATCGTCAGGATGCAGAATTAAATTCTGTTTAGAGGAATTATTTCTCAAATCTTTCTAAATAAGAAAGATTGCCCACTGTAAAATAGAATACCGTTGAATTAAAAATCCAACATTGATTAAAGAATCACCGATCTACAGAATAAATTCTGTAAATATTTCCCTAATTTTTTTTAAAATAAGAAAATATTTTCTGTAAAACAGAAGTTCTTGGATCAAAGATCCAACGGTGGGTAAAATCCCCAAATCATTTGGGATCTCTTAATGAGAGATTTTTTCAACTAATCAACAAACTTGTCTTTACTATATAAAGGACTCAAGACTTCAATTCTAAAGAGGAGGAACCCCCCATAAGCTTAAAAAAAGAAAGTTTCGAAAGAACAGAGAATTAAATTCTCGAGAAAGAAGAACTCTCTTCTTTGGAAATTTTAGGTAAATAAAAGTAGATAAATATCTTAAGGATCATTCAAACAAAAAAAATAGAACTCGGGAGTGCTTAGCACTCAGTGGGCAGCGCCCAGCGCCCCACGTGCCTCTCACGTGGGCGCTACAAAAGAACTCAGGAGAGCTTAGCACTCAGTGGGCGGCGCTCCGCGCCCAGTACCCCACGTGCCTCTCATGTGAGCGCTACAAAAGAACTCAGGAGTGCTTAGCACTTGGTGGACGGTGCTCAGCGCTCAGTACCCTACGTGCCGCTCACATGGGTGCTACAGGAGTGACTAGCACTCATTAAGCGGCGCTCAGTGTCCAGTGCCTCACGTGACCCTCACATGGGCGCCATAGAATAAAAGTGCTTGGCACCCACTAGGAAACGCCTAGCTCCTCACGTGCTTTGCACGTGGACGCCATAAAGAGTGCTTAGCACTCCATATAAAGACAAAAGGGGTAAAGTGTTTAACACTTATTGGGCAACTCCCATGACTGAAAACCTCACATGATTATATGTGAGCGTCAGAACTTACATAAGTGCTCAGCACTTTTTGCACAAAAAAGGGGACTGAGCCCAAACAAGTGCTTAACACTCTTTTTCAAATAAAAAGAAAACTGAGTGGACCAAGCCCAAGTTGGTTAGGTCCCTTGAGAGTAGAAACTCCCTAATTCAGATTAACTGAGCCCATGTGCTCAAACTGATCTTAGTCCTAAATATGACTATCGATCTTCCATCTGATGATATCCTAAAACGATATTCGTCCCACATTCCCCTGAGGAAATTTTAGTCTCAAAATATGACTAATGATTCTTGGGTTTACCATTAATCTCTGTTCCCACAATTACAGGAATTGGTTCAAGGGTACATCTCTCTACACCTCGGATACATGTCGTTGTAATTCCTCAACGTCTTCAGAGAGGTGGCGGGTCCCGGCTGTTAGTGTATATGCCCTAGAGGCCATTACTGTATCATACTAGTTTGTATATTACTTAATGGATGCTTGGGATATTCACCTTGTATATACAATCTTGCTCAAAATAGTAGTATGCTACTTGGTTTGTTTCTACTTCAATGTGTACTTGTGTTTATTTCAGTATATCACTTATACGCATTAGTGGAGCCCTTAGGATCTTTGCTTGATTACCAGCGTTGTGATGGCAGTCACACAAGTGGGGGCTGGGTAATCTATAGGCACATCCTTATACAGGTCCCTAGTCGCAGGACTATCGAGACGGGGCATCGATACTCCGGAGTAGACTAGCGTATGCGCTTCTCATCCCAGTGTGGGAGATGGTCTGTCCCACAGCCATCAGTACGTCGTACTGGAGATAGTATACGGGTGCTCGTTGGGTTACGAGTACACTGGACAGGACTCGTTAGGGAACTGACAGGTTGGTATTATACCTATCGTCAGTTATCAGTTCCCAGGTGACATGAGTACAGCTTAGTCCGCTGACTTGACACTGGCACTTCGCCTCGAGTGTGTTCCCACTGCACTTTGATCACTACCCTACCACGGCTCAAAGGAGTCGTGCAAACAGGTGGTGGTTGGGTGCAGTCCCCGAAGCACTTGGAGGCAGTGACGGTTAGACAGGATTCGTCTCTCCCGGTATTGGGGGGTTGACATCGCGCTGTTGTCTAGGAGAGCCATTACACGAGTAGTCCCTGGCCAGGGGCCAAACGAGATATACTGGTAGGTTTCCAGTGTTATCTCAGGGTGTTTTGGGCTTCGCTCCGGCACGACTTGTACCGCTATTGGGGGACTGACGTTTTACCACCCCCTAGGCCCGCCAATGCGATGTATCAGACGAACAGACCGGACTGTACGGAGGACTGTCACATTCAGACTCAGTAGGAGTTCAGATGGGGTTTCACCTCGTCAGCCTTCTTGTCGGCATCTACCTGGGGGACCGTTACGCAACAGCTAGTGCCGCTTGCGGTCTGTGGTTAAAACCCAACTGCCAGCGTAGTGTCGAGTCTTTAGAGTCCCACACAGAGGGTATTCGTCTCTGGGCAAAACAGAGTAGAGGTCGCATGGTTTTGCGACAGGGTTCGTTCTCATCCGCGCACTTGTGCACGTTTGGAGTCCGGACGGATTATACTGGCAGGCTCTGGTTTGAGCCAGATACTGGTATATATATTTGGGGTTGCTTTTATATCTTGGTATTCTTGTTTTTTCGGAACGAGAATGCAGGTGTGTATGCACAGTTGCTTGAGGAGGAGAATGAGGTTTTTCATTAGGGTTTCGGAACGGGTGCGTATGCACAGTTGACAGTCTTTATTTTCCAAACCCTAATGGATTTATTTATTATCTATTAATAATAATAATTAAATGAGAATTATGTTATGGTTGTTCTTAGTTGACTTGTTGACCTTGGTTGACTTGTTGACCATTGACCACTTTCATGCCTTCAAAAGTCTTCCTTGATTTATGCTTACATTTTTAAATGAAGCATGGTTGTGGTCATTCCAAACACTACCATCAACTATTCTCATTTTCAATTATTATCATTTAGATAATATTATTCTTTTGCATTATGGTTGCAAGAAGAGAAAATAATAGCTCATTCTATCATTCTCATTCTCTCTCCTCTCTTCATCTTCTTCTTCCTCTAGCAAAGAGAAACCTTCTCATGAGTTGAGAATCATTCTCTTTTAAAACAAAAGCAACCCTTAGACACTCTCTCTACTCACTCTAGGATCAAGGGTTTAGCAAGCCGGCGATTCTAGTTCACTCCAAGTTCGAGAAAGAGCCCAAAGGTCGAGCCTTCGAGGTGGATCCATCTTCGACGGAAGAAGGCGACAAGAGAAGAGAACCATCAACCTCCACAAAGTTTGAAGAAGAAGGAGTTCAAGTTTAGGTATAACCATCCCTATCCGAGTAGCTAAATCTCTTTAGCTTAGTTTGCTAGTTTTAGTTTAGGTAACGATCCCGACCAAGTCTAGTCCATGTTGCCTCTTGTACTAAAAATTTGATTTTTATACCGTTTCCGCCTCCCCGTAAGAACCGGGGGTCGCAACGTGGACTTACATTGGTATCAGAGCCTAACTAAACTTAAACTAGCTAGGTAGTAAAGTGTAACGAAGTTCGGAACCGAAAAAAATCACAAAACCGGAAAACTACAAAAACTGAGTTTCTGTTGAAATTTTTTCTGGTCCAAATGAAAAACTTTATACTCCAAAATTCGTCTCAGGGTTTTGTTAGAACACCCATGAAAAACGATTCACCAATTCGTCTAAAGCGCCGCGCTTCCGCCGCGTGACCCTTCTTGGCCGCCGCTGAAGCGCCGCGGTTTGTTGTCTTCAGTGCATCGTTTTTCGTGCAGTGTGTGTCTGTGTTGGTTTTGGGATTTTTAAAATATATTATATGTACCCAGATTTTCCAGAACAGAAATTTCTTTTTGGGGTCCTATAATTCCGTATTTTTTCCGAACTTCACTGCACTTTGACTATGTTGGTTATATCTGTGATGTTTGCTTGTATTGAACGTCGGCTAATCGCTATAAGACGATTAGTCGGGGTTATACAAGATCTGTAATGTGCTGGAATGTGTATATAAATATGTTGGATTGTCGCGGGTGAATAGCCGGGGGTTGTGAGACGAGAGTTTTCTTTTCTTGCAATTCATTGTAAATGTAAATTGATGTAATTATATTATTTGTTTTGGCCGCACAACCGGGTCGGGGTTGTAGCCGTCATTGTATAATTCTTTTTACTGTTTTTGCTCCTAGGATAGACCCATGGAGGGGTGCACAAACTACCGAGGACTTGGCGGGTAGTTTGCCGCACCCGTAGGGGTCTTGGGTGGGGATTTGGCTATTCACCGCGACCGTGTTATCTGTTTTTGTTACAGGCTCGTACAAATTACAGATTGCTAGTATATCCAATGTATTTATCTGTGATCTGAAATGTCTATCATTGCTTTCTATTTAGGCGTTGCTTATGTTTTACAGACGCGCTAGCCCAGCCCCCGCTCTGTCGTTAGTTAAGTAACCTAACGGGTAATGACGGGGCCCCGTGGCGAATGCGAATGGCATAAGCGTACGTCATATTTTGGTTGTTTTCTGCAATGGTAGGATTAAATGATGGGACGCATTAAAAGTACTAATGCAAGAATATCACGCATTAAAAGAACTAATGCAAGATAATAAACCAAGTTTAAGTCGATGGAACACTTTCGAAAAACCACTCGGTTCTTTTCAAAACTAACTTTTAAATGCGGAGATTGAGCCACTCCTTCTAAAAGCTATCTCGTTCCATCGATTAAATCAAGTTCACTACGTTCACGGTTTCGCCAAAACCATTCGTAGCCCTCCGTCGTTTCGTATGAATATTCAATAGTATTCAAGCTGTGTTTGTTGACCTTCGTCAAGGCATAGTGATTGGTAGCTATTGGGTGTTCATATGTAGCATAGATAGATGCGTTGGTTTGGGACACTCGCATTACCTTGTTGACCTTCGTCAAGGGTATATACGGGTGGATTCAAATTAACCTGGATAATGACGGGCAGAACTTGACATGTGACTTATGATTTGTTGACCTTCGTCAAGGTCATAAGAGCATGGGGCAAAAATCCACATCGGGAGTTTCATAAGTACTGAAACTTGCTAGATTTGCATACCATTTGGAGTGTGATGATTATGGTAGGATTCCTTCATTTTCGTCACGCGATGATATTTGGATCCCGATCCTACTGTGAGTATATGCTACTCCTCGGGAAATTTCTCACTTAACGATCAATGCTATAAACCTAGTAGGTGCCTAGAAAGGTGTTAGCGGGGTTACGCCCCCAGGGAAAAGAGGTTCTTTAATTAAGGAACTTCGCGAAAGCGTTGGAAAACCTCCCTCGAAGTACCGACACTGGCCTGGCTGAACGGTTTAAGCAAGTATTGTACGGTGGGATTGATCCTGACTAATTCTTCCTTTATGGTTTGAGGAGGGATTCGAGAAACAGTGGGAGCCATCCTGTTTAGACAAACTAAAAACCACTCTAAACTTGCAAGAGCATCATGCTGAGTGTTTCTTCTTCTCTCTCCTAATTGCAGCGACCAATCAACATGACTGGACTTAAGTTACTCCTAGATAAAAACAAGCTGACAGGGCCAAACTACAAAGATTGGCTCAGGAATGTCAAGATAGCAATCACTTATGACAAGCTGGGGTATCTTCTTACCACCAAAGCTCCCCCTGTCCCTGGTCCAACTTCCAGTATCGCGGATAAGGAAATCCGCAAGACTTGGGAGATTGATAGCGCGAAGGCCAAGTGCCTCCTGCTTGCCTCGATGGACAACGAACATCAGAGGAGGCATGAGAATATGGACATGGAGTCCATATTGCTCCATACAAAAGAACTGTATGGAGAGCAATCACGTATCGCAAGATACGAAGCGTCGAAAAAGTTGTTTTCGACAAAGATGGCCGTCGGATCATCAGTAGCCGAGCACGTGCTAAAGATGATCGGCTACATTGAGGAGCTCGCTGACCTAGGGATCACATTGGAGAGTGAGCTATATACGGATATAGTTCTCCAGTCCCTTCCTTCCACTTACGCCCAGTTTATACTGAACTTCAACCTACAAGAAAAAGAGGTTGAACTATCAGAGCTCCTCAACATGCTGAGGAGCGCAGAGGGCACCCTACAGAAAAGTAGGGATACATCCACTTTGTTTGTAGGAGGATCATCTTCTTCTAGGTCCAAGGCGAAAGCCAAGGGAAAGAAGAAGAAGGCCCCCGCCAAACCAAGGGGCGGTGTTAGTAAAGTGGATACGAAGGGAAAAGGTAAAGCAACAAAGATAGCGGGGAAGCTTGTGGATAAGGAAGAATGCTTCTTTTGTCATAAGAAAGGACACTGGAAGAATGATTGCAGGGCCTGGAAGGCCAGAACACAGGAATTGAAGCAGGTTGCAGCTTCAGCTTCAGGTGTGTATGTTATTGAAAACTGTCTTTCAATAAACTCTACTTCCTGGGTATTGGATACCGGATCAGGATCTCATATCTGTAATTCTTTGCAGGCGTTGAGAAACCGTAGGGATTTGAAGGCAGGTGACATGACCCTCAGAGTTGCGAACGGAGCTAGCATGGATGCTAAAGCCGTGGGGGACTATCACCTGGGAATGTCAGATGGACATGTTTTGGTTTTGCGTAATTGCTTTTTTGTACCCAACGCAACTTGTAATATCATTTCTGTATCTTTAGTTTCTAAAGAAGGTTATGAATTTGCGTTTGTAAGTAATGTTGTAAACATTCACCTTAATCAAGTATTGATTGGGTCAGGTACTCTGAGTAATGGTATATACGTGTTTAAACCAACCACAGATTTTTCAATGTCCAGAATACACACAAAAGAAAGTCTCCAGAAATAAATCAGACTTTCTTATGGCATTGTAGATTGGGTCACATCAATGAGAGAAGGTTGAATAAGTTTGCATACAGAAGGATATTTGAATGCGTTCGAATATCAATCATATGCCACTTGTCAATCTTGTCTCAAAGGAAAGATGACAAAGACTCCGTTTACTGGACATGGAGTAAGAGCGAGCGAGCTCTTGGGACTCGTACACAGTGACGTGTGCGGTCCCAATGTCTACACATGCCGAAGCGGACATTCTTACTTCATTACTTTTTACGGATGACTTCTCAAGGTACGGTTATGTCTTCTTAATGAAACATAAGTCCGAGGCCTTTGGAAAATTCCAGGAGTATAAGAATGAAGTAGAGAAACAGACCGGCAAAAGTATTAAGATTCTAAGATCGGATCGAGGTGGAGAATACTTAAGTGCCGAATTCCTGGACTATTTTAAAAGAGAACGGAATTCTCTCTCAACTTACTCCTCCTTACACCCCGCAAACATAACGGTGTATCGGAGAGACGGAACCGCACCCTATTGGATTATGGTGCGGTCCATGATGAGTAACGCTGAGTTGCCGCGATCATTCTGGGGATATGCACTAGAAGCAGCTGCGTATCTCTTGAACAAGGCTCCCCACCAAGACTGTGCCTACCACCCCAATATGAGATGTGGACTGGGAAGAAAACCCTGTCTTAACTATCTTAAGGTATGGGGGATGTCCAGCTTTTGTAAAAAAGCAGCATGCGGACAAACTTGAGGCACGTTCGGTACAGTGTAAGTTTTGTGGGGATACCCCAAGGAACTCCAGGGGGTATCTTTTCTATTCCGCTGAGGAGCAAAAGGTCTTTGTTTCTCAGCATGCCCGCTTCTTGGAAACTGAGTTTTTTAGAAACCCAGATAA